>CM066230.1:707451-1907451 GCA_033675125.1 Athetis lepigone | reverse complement strand
CGGGGAACTAAAAGTTAAATTTGATTTTGGGTAGTTCTACCGGTAACGGAGGTGTAACTAAAAAGAAAAAAAAATGTATTTGTAATTAAGGAAACTAAATATTTGAAGTGTAAAACTTTCGGAGGGTTATAGAATTAACCTACTTAATTATTTTCAGTTGATTATTATTATTGTGTCCAGCTGGATCCGGTTAGATTTTAAGCCGACACCAACATAGTTGAAAATATGCTAGGGAGATGATTATATTATTATTGTGTTCTTTTTTCTTTTTCAGATCTTTAACGGTACTGTACTCAGTCAGAGAACTCTTAAAGAGTCTCTAAGAGTCTTACCATGGTATCATTTCCATGTAAAATACTGTTATCTATTGGGATGTTATTTTACTGGAAGTCGGCCCTAACATAATGAGACAAGACTTGAGAGATAATAATTTAAAAAAATAAAAACATAATTATAAAATACAGCATTATTTGTGTTTATATGTTCGAAGATGGCCGTCTACTGTTGATATTTTGAACGCACGGCTGCACAGAAAATTTAAATAACTTTGGATTGATTTTGGACTTCGGGGTTTTGCGCACGAGTAGCTTGTACCTAGTTTGAGGACTCTAAAAACAGGTATGCTTACTAAAATTATATATTTTTTACCGATTTAATTAATTACAACATCATGGATGAGAAGTACTGCAGAAAGCCAAAATAAAAAAGTATTAATTAACTCTAGTATGACATTATTGCGCCACTACAAAATTTTATATTTTAATTATATTATAATGATGAAAGTTTGTCACCCTTTTATAAAAAAACTTCGGAACTAATTTGAATAAAACTTTACAGTAATATAGGTTATACTTTACCCTATGACTAGTAACTCTAACCTAACCTACAAACCTATTATTATATACTTGTATACAATTGACGTTAAACTTTGCGATATATTATAACCAATGGCCACGCGATAGTAGCAAATCAAAAATTAATGAAATGTGTTTAATTGGCATACTGAAACTAATACTGCCGTCGTTCATTTTAGGATAGATTTATATGGGTAAGACCGTGAAATAAATAAGATGAATTTGTTTTGTTAATTTTCTTAGTTTTATGCGCCGGCCACACACTCGACGAGTGGCATGGGAAGTAACGAGGAAAGGAGGCAGAGACGTAGTGTGGCCGCAATACTCGCCATGCCACTCGTCATTGCAAACATCGCGGCAGCGCGAGGAGCATGGCGATGAGCAGCGCGAGGGGCATAGTGTGGCAGGCCTTTTACATTTAAAGCGATTTTTTTATTATTGATATTCTCTAAAACTACTGGATTGATTTGAAAAATTCTTTCAAAAATATAAATCCACGTTGTCAACGAGTACCCTGTGGTCTGCCAAAATGTCAATCTGACAGCTGTCATTATTGTCGGGTGTCATATTACTGCCACGTGAAATTGACCCTTATGATCACTGTCATTTTGTTGTTTTATCTGTGGTATGGTTGTGATTCACTGAACTGGCCTGGTCGACAAACTATATCAATGGCCAGATGAAGAGGTATCGTGGCTCTACATAACACTACGCTTAACAAGCATAAGACCGTATACAGAGAGAAAGCTGGAAACTTGCCGGCGCTTGCCAACGGTGGTAATCCGCGCAGGAAAATATATAAACATCGACAAGCTTTAACACGCGCTGGTCGGCGCTGGGCGTTGCCATAGCAACTGCAAGCAAATCATTCCGACATTTTGCTTAGTCTGCTTCAACCTGCTTCCTTTGTGTAGAACGGACCAGCAACGGCAAGCGCCGACATGCGCTTATAAGTTTCCAGCTTTCTTTCTCTATACGGCCTTACGCGGGTGACAAGAAACCCAACATAACGCAAGGCAAACCGCGAAGAATACTTAGATACAATAATAATATTTAATTACCCTAATAAATAGAAAAGAGGACAAATAAGCTATTGTCAGTTTCATACAATAACTCATGCATCAGTGACTTGAGGGAATGGACTAAGTTTCCTATATTCACGTATGGAACAAAACTTTTATTGATAAACTTTTTAGTGCCATGACTGTCATAGCCAATCGGAGATTGCAATAGATCATAATCATAGAAATATAGATTTTATTATCATGGATTGAAATTGCATTTTGCTTTTTATTGTTTGTTCGTCCGCTTTTCGTTTGAGTTTGCACGTAAAATTTATTGCTTTATGTATTCGGTAGCTTTCGACTGCGGTTTCGCCCACGGTTTTGTGGATAACGAACTTCCATTAACAATTTTTCCTATGTAGGGTCGAAGTTCCAAAACCCATTTCTTAATGGATACCAAATCTTCATAAAGCACACACCATCGAAGTCTTACGTCTTTAGAACTAACGGTTTGTATTGTGCGTTGATTTAACAATTAGTCAGTGAGTTTACCATTTTCTACTAAACTAGGATCACTTTTGTAAATGACATTTCAAAGTGCCTTTTTTGGTCTAATGAAAATAAACGATTTGACTATAATATAGTTTAAAAAAATAGAATCAGTGCATACTTTTGGCTTTTTTCAACATGACAAAAAATCACAAAACTAGGTTTTAGTCATTTTAGTCACTTGACTGAGTTTTAAGTAATAAATTATTACGTTTTTAAGTAATATAACGACTAAGTCACATCTTGTAGTCACACTTAAATCTATTTTAGCAATGTCCATATTACATTGCGGCTAAACAAAGCAAAACGTTAAAATATTAATAATGATACATAGCCGAAATTAGAACTTCTAATTAAGTATGTATAAATCAATTTCAGTTGAAATTATGACTAAGTTTTTATACGTATTTATAACTAGATGAACCATATATCTGAAACTTTTGTCCCAAACATGTTATGGTCGGCTTCCAATTTGACCGGCTTCCGCGGAATCTTAGTCATACGTGGAGTTATTCTGACTATAGACTTCCACTACCCAGTAACTGGGTAACACGATATTTCTTGGTCACGCTTACTGTCCGACTTTCTAACTTCAATACCCATAACGAATCCTTTCCCTGAGTCCGGACGAGCTTTATTGCACGGTATTTCTGGTGTACTCCACTATTAATAGGGATGACGACAGCATTAAAAAAATGGCATTCTGTTTAGTCCCTCTGGTAGATCGGCCGAAAATACGGGACGCGTATTTTTTGCTTGATCAAATTAATAAAAAAATACAAAGATAAAGAGCAACAAAGTTCCGAAGTGGGGGCTTTTGACATCACTGTAATGCAAAAATTGTATCTAAATGTGACGTCACGCGCAACTTCAACGCACTGTATCGACGTCATTCTTCGTTTACGAGAAAAAAGAAAAAATACGTGTCCAAAATTTTTTGATAATCTATCTGACGGACTAATTACTTTTCTTTGTCGTCTCGCCTATTCTGACTTTTAGGAAATACAGTGCTTGCACAGATTAATAAATAGTTACTACGTAACAGATACTTCACTCCAATACAAAAACTAAAATACCTACGCTATAATAGCCTACAAAATCATAATAATAATACCAGCTGTTTGCAGCGAGGAGAAATGTACCATAAGTACGCACAAAGAGAGTTGAGATTCTTTTGCCCGTCGCCCGACTAACGTGTGTGTGTGTCTTCCAGCAAATGTGCTAGGGTTATACGTATGATGATAATGGTAATAAAATGAATGTTTTAGAAAAACAATTACTTTTTTATTTGTTGATCAAATATTTTAAAGTTTAATAAAATGACTGATGCATATTGTTCGTTCCTTGAATTCCCGATTATTATATTTTAGTGTCGAAAATATCCAAAACCGCGTGAATAATTGTAATAAATAATCAAAAGCGAAACAGGAGAATTGGGAAACAGGGGAATTGCACTATAATAACGCAATAATTACGTGGTTTCGGCATTTTGATAGTCAGCGCTGTACCCGTGACGCGCGAGCACTCAGCCGGGCGCGCGACAGCCCGGTGTTCGTTGTATCGTCGACGATACGCGAAGCGGTAGGCATAAAACGCGTGGCCTTGAGCGAGTGACGGACGCCTGGTCGATCAAAACCCACGACTTCCGGCTTAGCAGTCAGGGCTACTAACCACTACACCAACAGGCTCGTTGTTATCTATACATATATAATGGTAAACTAACTTACTGATGCACTGGCTGTTGATATATTAATGCACAGCCACCCGCTGGTGTTCTTTGTGAAGGGCCACTAAGAAAGGATTTTTAAAAAATTGATCCCTTAGGGGGTAAAATAGTGGATGGTTTAACATCCACTCGAGTGAAGCCGGGTGCGAAAGCCAGTATACACTTATACAGAGATTTCGCACAAAAATAGTAATAACATTCTTTATTTTATTAATTAAGGTTCATTTTCCAACAAATACACTCCATTCTCTGAACATCATTCAATGCAGAGTTAAAAGTCGTTTCCTTAATGCAGGGAGGTTTCCCGACGCGCTGGTAATGACTCGCGCCATTATATTTACGATAACTCTGGACGACAAATGTTGTGATAATGACTCTTTATACATATAAATTATGGTTCATATTCCCGAGAGAAGTGGTAAATTTTGAGTTACAGTGCTTAAATAATAGTGGCCTGTTGATCTTTCAGTTGCAAGCGCAACTGGTGTAGGCGATCCATAATATATAGGGTCACGGGTACTTATTGTACGATACTTAAACACGTGTTTATGCTCATAATAACAAAAAGTGGTAAAGGGCTCAAGGCCGAAATCGCGAAAAAAATCAGCTGTTCAGTACATTTATGTCTGCCTAAAGTATTGAACAGCTGATATTTTATTCGCGACTAGCTTTTGCCCGCGACTTCGTCCGCGTGCAATAATAGTTCCCATTTATAATATTAGTATGGATTTCAGGTTTGTTTCCATAGTGAAAGTTGTTGGTTATCATGAGCACAATCACGATTTATCCATCGTACACTAATTATATTACCAGTCACCCTATATCTATGAGGCGGTCCATGGTTTTTTTTTTTTTTTTTTTTTGGTGAGTGGGAAATCATCCAATGACTGCTCCCGTCCTGGGTGCGACGGGAGGGCGTGTCAGACTCTTACTGACTAAAACCCACTCATGTTCCTTCGATTGCCCTTTATGTTCCAGGGTCACGGTAACCACTATAATCATTCCGCAACCCCGGCAGGCGTTGGCCCTGTTGGGCCCCTTCCTGTGCTGACTCCTTCTCTTTGAGGCGCGCGTGGAACAAAACGCGCCGTCTACGCGGTCCTGGTCCTAGCCGGGTGGCGAGCTACCCATCGCTCGCCATCCGCAGAACCGCGCCTACGGTGGCCGGTAGTCGTCTTGCGACTCTCGACGTCTTCGCCTGGGTCTTAGTCCGGGGCGAGAGGCTCGTCGTTGCCTCTCGCGCGCCGCCGCTTCCTTCACTAGCATAACCGCTTCGCAGAAGGAGGCGACGGCATCCCATTCCGTCTCGCCCCGGAGCATGGCCTGAACCAGCGCCGGGCGCGAGAGGTCACCGCCGCCGATCGCCTCTACGAGGACACGTCGATGCTCCGCCCATGCGCGGCACACCTCTACTGTGTGCTCGACCGTGTCCTCCAGGCGACCGTTACTGCAGTGGTGACACCCAGGCGTCGCTTCCGCCCGAATCCGACACAGGAACCTCCCGAACTGACCATGTCCGGTGAGGACCTGTGTCAAGCGAAACGTGAGAGTGCCATGACGCCTCTCCAGCCACTCCTCAAAGAGGGGTCTTACCGCCGCTATAACGGCGTGCCCAGCACTAGGTTGCGACAGTCGTTGTCTCCATTCCGCCATGAGATCTCGCCGGAGCTCCGTGAGCCGTGCCGCGATAACCCGCGGCATCGGGACTTCACCCCGGCGTTGCACTTCCACGCGCCACTCGTACGTGTGTGCAAGGACTGTTGCCTCCAGATCCCACGGCGGGACGCCGGCAAGGAGGCATGTCGCCTCACAGGAGACCGTGCGGTATCCCCGCACCATGCGAATGGCCATGACCCTCTGGGACGCCCTCAGAAGTCGGGCCGGAGCCGCGGCTAGATTGGGCGCCCACACCGGAGCCCCGTAGAGGGCCATGGACCGCACGATCCCCGTGTAGAGCCTCCGGCAGGAGGCGTTTGGGCCACCGAGATTGGGCAGGAGCCGCTTGAGGGCAGCTCCGGCCTTCGCCAGTTTGGGGCCCAAACGTCGGAAGTGCTCCGTAAAGTTCCATCGGTTGTCGAGGACAAGTCCCAGGTACTTTATCGTCGACTCGACACCGATGTGAACCCCTCCCACCGTTATCTGAGACCCCGGAGGTGGCCGGTGCCGAGGGCCATGAAAACACATGGCCTCGGACTTGTGCAGGGCCACCTCAAGTCCCAGTTGCCGGATCCTATCCACGACTGTCGCAACACCACTCGACATCAAGTCGGCCGCCGCCTGGAACGACCTTCCCTGCGCTAGGACTAGCGTGTCGTCAGCGTAGCACACTACGCTGACGCCTTCGGGAAGGTCGGCGCGCAGCACCCAGTCGTACCCGATGTCCCACAGAAGCGGCCCCAAGACCGATCCCTGTGGAACACCGCACGACATCCCTCGTCGACTCCACACTCCCTCGTGACCGGGGTAGATGACGGCCCTGTCCGTCAGATAGGCCTCGACCACACGACAGAGGTAGGCAGGCATCCGGTGATACCGGAGTGCCGCCCCTATGCACCCCCAAGGCAGGGTATTGAAGGCGTTGGCGATGTCGAGAGACACCGCCAAGACGACCCTGCCCTGTGCTACCGCATCCCCTGTCGTGAGGGCCCGTACGCGCATGATGGCGTCCACCGTGGAGCGTCCTCTGCGGAAGCCGTACTGACCGTCCGCCAGATCCGGCCCCACCTGCATCAGCCGCTCGACGAGGCGGCTCGCAATCACTCTCTCCAAGAGCTTTGCCGCCTCGTCGAGCAAAACGATGGGCCGGTACGCGGACGGAGAGTCCGCAGGACGCCCCGGCTTCGGTATGAGGACCAGCTTCCCGGTCTTCCAACGAAGTGGGAACTGGCCCTCCTCCAAGCATGCGCTAAAGAGCCCCCTTAGTCGAGGCCCGAGAGCCCCTAAGGCCAGGACCCAGGCCTTCCCTGGTAGGCCGTCGGGTCCTGGGGCGGTGTTCTTGGCCCTAAGCCTTAGCACCGCCACTCCCAGTTCTACCTCGGTCACCTCTGGAACGTCGTCGTCGTCGCCGTCGCGGTCCGCATCGGACACCGCCGGTGGCGGAGCCATGAGCGGGGGAGAAAACTCCCCCCGCGAAGGGAACAGAGCGCTCACAACGCCCTCTACGACCTGGGGCCGGAGACTCTGCGTCAGCGGGGGGCCCGCGGTACGGAGCTTGCCCCGCACCGCCAAGTAGGGGCGCCCCCACGGATCTCTGTCCAGAGTCCCCAGCGTCTCTTGGCGGGCCGAAGCTTTGGCCCGCAATATCTCCAGTCGGAGGGCTTCCTTCGCCGCTCTGTACCCCTCGTACAGCTCCGCTTCAATGGCATCCGCATCCACAGGGCGGATACGGAGCCTGCGGTGTCTGGTGTACGGGCGTCGCGCAGCCACGCACGCCTCACGTAGTGACGTGATTTGCGGCGACCACCAGTACACCTGGCGCTGACCCCTTCCAGGCTGAACCCGGGGCATTGCCATGTCACAGATATCGGACATGGCCTCCTGGAACCACCCAGCCTCGGCATTGATGTCGGCAGGCCTGTCCGGTGATGACACCCAGGCCTGCACTATCGAGGCTTCCAGGAGAAGCTCCCGGTCCAGCTGCTTCAGCGCCCAACGCGGACCGCTTAGGGTCCGTCGGACCGGCGCAGCGGAGGTCTGGGCGGAGACGTCAAACCGGATGTACCGGTGGTCGGAGAACGTCTCCACCTCCTCCATTACGCGCCAGTCAACGACACGCGGTGACAGAGCGGGGCTGGCGAACGAAATGTCCACCACCGACTCACCCCGCATCCGCACACACGTGGGGACGGAACCCTGGTTCAGCACAACTAGGCCTGCCTCTAGGGCCCAGTTTTCCACCATTCTCCCCCGTGCATCAGTGTATCGGGAGCCCCAAGCCAGATTCTTGGCATTGAAGTCCCCGAGAACGAGCACGGGGAGGGTTCGGAACCCGGCGACGACGACGCTCAGCTCCATAAGGGAGTTGTGGAGTTCGACGAGGGATCGGCTCGGGGAGAGATAGACGCCTACCACGGCGATCTCCCCGAACCGTGCCGCAACGCACCCCTGTGCCCTCTTGACGCCTTCGAGGGTTGGGGTACCGGCGGCGGCCGACGAGATGATGGTCACCGAGCCGCTCAGGTCCTCCACCCAAGAATCCCTGGGCGGGACAAAGTACGGCTCGGAGACCACGGCGATGTTGATCGACCACTGCGCCATGCTCTGGAGCAACAGATCCTGAGCGGCGGCGCAGTGGTTGATGTTCGCCTGTACGAGGCGCAATGGAGCCATTATTGGCACTCCATTGCGGCCTCGGTGGTCGCGGCGGCAGCGACGGGCGCTGCAGCGGCGGGAACGGCGGGAGCGGCGGCAGCCGCAGCAGCGGGAGCGGCGGCAGCGGCAGCGGCGGCAGAGGGCCCTCTGCTTTTGCCTCTTGTCTTGGCGGGTGGGGCGCAAGCCTTGCCCCCAGCCCGGTGATCAGCCGGCTTGCCAGCTGCCGCACATGCAAAGCAGTGCGGCGCGGCATTGCACGAGCCGGCCTTGTGACCGGGCTGACCGCAGCGGAAGCAATCCCCGCTACGGTCGACCTCCGCGGTGCAGCGGACACCGACATGGTGCCCCACCTGGCACCTGTAGCACCGCAGTGGCCTGGGCTCCAGCAACTTTACTTGCGCCGAGGTCCATCCCACCTTCAGCCTGTGGCCCTCCGCCGAGATCGCCTTCGCCACCGTAGTGGGACAGCTCACCGTGACCGCTCCCAACCTGGAGCGGTCAAGGCGGATGGTGCCCACCCGCAAATCGTCGGTGGGGCATCCCCCCGCCTTGGCAACGGCGGCCGCCACCTCCTCCGCCCTGATGGAGTCGTCCAGACCCGAGATGCGCACATCTATGCGCATGGTGGGCCTGGACACTCGAACCTCCTCCGCCGGCAGCGATGCCCGGAGCTTCTCGGCCAGGACGTCGGCGATGGGGCCGCTGGTGGCTCCCGGGACCTCCAGCATGCGGGCTCCAGTCGCCGTGACCCGGAGCCGCAGACCTTCGGTGACGCCGATCTCGGCCAAGTCCACCGCCGCTTTCGCCTTTGTAATGACGGACCCGTAGGTCACGCCCTTCTTCTCCGCCTCCGGCTGCAGGGTGATTACCACCGCTGCAGTCTTTGGAGTGCGGAGCCTGGCCGCAAGGCTCCTTGCCTTGCGACGCTCCCGCTGCCGCTGCCGCTTTTTTGCGGCCCTGGCCGCCTTGGCCGCCTTTTTCTTCTCCCCTGCGACTTGCCAGCCGGGCTCAGCCGGACTTTCGGCAGTCGGGGGAGAAGGGGGAAGAGAGGCAGGCGGCGGGGGACGTTGTGCAGCCACACTGGCTGCTGGTGCCCCCACCGCTTTGAGCTTCGCCGCCTTGCCCTTGTTGGGCGGTGCGGCCTTCCCCTTCGCCTGTTGCGGCGCGGTGGCACGCCTTGACGTGCCCGCTGCAGGAGTCGCGGCCACAGCGGCAAATGATGCCGCTGGCCTTGCCGTCGACGCCGCCGGGACCGCACTACTGGCCGCGAGCGGGGGCCGGAGGACAATGCCTTCCAGCACCGAAAACCGGCGCTGGAAGTCCGCCATGCCCTGCACCACCGCTTTAAGCAGGTCCCGCTCCGACTCCTCCTTGGGCTCCTCTGTGCGGGGCGCATCCCCCCGGAGCCTGGCCAGCTCCGCGTGCAACTTCTTGTTTTCCTGCTTTAGGTCTTCAATGGCGGCCCGCATAGCGGCCAGCTCCGTGCCCGCCGAATTCTCGGCATTCGCCGCCGCCAAAATCTCGGCAGTGGCATCGGCGATGGCCCTGTCCTTCGAGCCCTTTTTCTTTTTGAGGGCCACAGACACCAACGCCGAGGTCACTACCTCCGCCAGGCTAACCGCGCGCTCCGGTTTGGAGCTCCCCGCGGTGGCGGACGCACCGTCGACCTGCGCAGAAGCCGCTCCAGGGTGTCGCCCCTCCAGGGCGAGCCTTTCAGCTCGCCGAGCTGCCTCCTGCGCGGGGAGCTTGCGCCCCCCTCCTCCAACACGGCCCGCACCCCGCCTGCTGGTGGGGATTTTGGGGGCCGGTGCCGCCGCTTCGCTGTCGGAGGACGACGAGGCGCCCTCCGACATCGTCCGCTTCCTGCTGCGGCTTCTCCTCCTTTCTCGTCCTGAGCTACCCGAGCTCGAGCCGTTCGAGCTCGAGCTTCTAGAGCTCGAGCCCATTGCCGCGTCGGTCTCCTTAGACCGCGCCTCTCCCTTACCTCCGGTTTTAGTTTTAAAAAATTTATTAGGTTCATGCATTTTGAGTCCCACGAGTATGGGGGATTTAAAAAGTACACCCAGGGTAACCCCCTGTCCCTGGGCAAGTGTACATTTGTAACCCAACCAGAGGGTCCACCCGTTCTCTGGCTGGGGGTGCGCTAGAGACTGATGCGCCATCCATAATAGATGACACTACTCCTCAGCCATTCGTACCTTCGCCACGCACCAGAACTTGGTATTAGAGGTGATTTTTTATAGAGGTTGTCTACCTCGCGGCCCGGGCGGTTAAGCCAAGGCCCTCGACCCCCGTCGAAAGTCAGAGACATGACCGTAACAGTCTTCGGGGCTACGAGATCAACGGGGGCAGCTAGGGATGACGACCCCCAGCTGCCTGCTCTGCGGCAGGGTGAGTGCACACAGAGCCCGTTCCCCGACTCCAACACACACTGCCCTCTGCTACTCAGAGGGACAGGTGGTGGAGTCCTCCGCGACAGAATATTCGAAAGTGTGCAACGAGACCCCACAGGCACAACGTACCGTGGCGAGTCGTTGCACACCTCCCGGGGTGCACCGTCCCTCGGACTGGCCTTCGCCCCGGACGGATCCATAAGCGAACTCCAGCCCTCGGGCACACGAGGAGGTTTTCTGTCCATGCACCCCAGGCGGTCCATGGTTTGGTTTCTGAGTCTGGCAACAAATGCGATTGGAGTTTTCCTATTTTTTTCTTACAAGGTTATTTAGTTTTACCAAGAGGTATCGTATCCTCAGCGACTTGACAAAGAATAGTCGTTCTAGACTATTGGACTGGAATGACTGAAAATGAAAGAAGAATATAAATATATGAAATAAGAGGCCTTTGCCCTGCAATGGGACATCCAAATCTTAAAACACTATAAACTGATGGGCAATCATATACATTTCATATAAGTACAAACCTTATAAAAGCTTTTCTGTTACCTATAAGTTTGACACTTGATTTTACTTCGGAATACCAGAGTATTAACTAAAAGTTAGCTTCGGGAAGTCCGACAGTTACTGTTGTTTCACAGAAACCGCTTTCAGTTGTAAATAAACAATATTTCGACCGAAATATACACACCGACTTAAAACATTTAGTAATAGGTTATGTAGGTCTTTTTTTTACCCCACCACACTATTCCCAACCACTGCAACTCCTGAAAGCCAGAATCAACAGTGGAGTCCGCCAAAAAAGCGCCGAGTAATGAAGCTCGACGAGTCCCGAAGAAACGATTCAACTGTCTTGGATCCCGCAACGAAATTATATGTAGGTCTTATAAAAAAACCGACTGAGTTAAAAGTAAACCAAACTAAGTACATGAAAAAAACCATTAAGAAAAAGACAAGCACTACAAGGAAAAACCGGTTCTTAGTAATAATTACTCTCTTTACACTAATAATTATAATTTTCCCTGTACCGTGTCGGTGTTTACAAATGTAAATATACAACCACATTTCCGTCATTTTGTACCTGTTGTATGAATTTTAAAATAAATAAATGGAACAAGTGAACAAAATTAAATGTCGTAATAGCTAAGTGGTTAAGGCGCCCGCCTCTCATGCAAGAGGTTGTGGGTTCGAATCCAGGCAAGTACCAATGTGACTTTTTCGATTCATAGTTATGTACTACTTTCATAAGTTTTTCTTAGACATCACATACATCGGTGAAGGAAAACATCGTGAGGAAACCTGGACTTGTAGTGAATATAAGTCTGAAATCGCCAATCCACCTTGAGCAAGCGTGGTGATCAATGCTCGTGCCTTCTCTGTATGAGAACCTCTTCTCATAAAGAGAAGGCACGAGCCTTTGCCCTGCAGTGGGACAGTATAATAGGCTGATATTATTATATAAATGGAACACTAGTATCCAGCAGAATTCGATTAAACCTTCAAACACAAGTGATTCGAGACACAATACAAATACAATAGCAACGCGACCACGGGCTGTCACTTGGTCCAAAAGGTAAAATTGAAATTTGGGAAAAGGCTAGGAAGATAATCATTACTTGCTATCATAAATACCTGGCTAGTCTATTGACATTCACCTGCCTGACACGACCCAAAATTCATTCAAGAAAATAGGCGAGACGACAAAAAAAAAGCAATTAGTCCGTCATTGAGATTATTAAAAAATTTTGGACACGTATTTTTTCTTTTTTCTCGTAAACGAAAAATGACGACGATACAGTGCGTTGAAGTTGTGCGTGACGTCACGATCAGATACCACGGTCAAAAGCCCCCACTATGCCCCCACTCCAGAACTTTGTTGCTCTTTATCTTGGTATTTTTTTATTATTTTGATGAAGCAAAAAATACGTGTCCTGTATTTTTGGCCGATCTACAAGATGGACTAAACAGAATGCCATTTTTTTATGTTGTCGTCATCCCTATTACAATTATATACTTAAGTACCTAAATATCGAAGACCTCCAAATATTCTATTGAAGCTAAGAACACCGTACAAAGTTTTAATCTTGGTTTTCTTGGAAACTCAAAGAGTATTGTCATACCTGACTCAAAGAAATAGTTTTGTGGCGCGCTGCCTTAGCTTATTACAGTTCAATCGTGGCTGTAGAAAATTGAAGAAGTGACATGGCATCGATTTTGTGCTGTTTTCGACGTTCTTGGAAAAGATTTAAAGTCAAAATTTACTCAGCAGGTGCTTTAGTAAGATATTTTTTTTTATTTTTATTTTTATTTAGGTTAACCAACAATTGTTTACCCTGTACATTTGTGATAAGATGACTGGAGTAACACTTACAAGTGTAACAATTAATTATAGGTTAACTCCACATGCACAAAAGAACGGATTAAATACCTAACACATTTAAAACTTAATAAAAAATAAGATAAAGACGATATGTAGTTAAGTTTGAGTACATGCTAAAGACCATATTGGTGCTGATTCACTTGTTTACAAACTAAACTAAATTTAAGTTAAGTACATCTTTCTCTTTCCATTTCATTAAGAAAAGGACAAAAGATACATTTTAGTTTAATCCTGTTAAACTTGCTATCGCCTAAAGTAAATTGACGTATATTTAGTCGCCATGTTTTTACCCGTGTCTAAATTATCTATGGAGTGTCTTAATTTCACAGGACTTTAGTCCTGTGAAATCTAATATTTTATCTTCTGTCCTTTTGTAATGTAATAGAAAGAAAAAGATTCACTCAACTATAGTTTAGTTTAGTTTGTAAACAAGGGAATCGGCTCCACTGTCCCCCCCTTAAAGATGAATTATACTTAGCAAGTGATTTGACTAAATTACTATGACTGTCACACAATCTCCATACTACAATGATGCAACTGTTAGACTACGATGATTAGATCGAGTCGAGAAGTTATAGCTAAGTTAAAGTAGCTACGTGATAAGGAACGTATATTTGTCTCGAGTTCAAACTAAGCAAATGCTTTGGTAAGCAATTTTACTATGAATGTTTAATAATCTCCTGACTAAATTGGAGATACAAATACGAGTACATAGATAACCCAAAGTATGCAGAAAAAACACAATTGATCCGATTCCCTTTCACAAACTTAACCAAAATTTATATTCAGTGCATGATTCCATTTCTTTAAGAAAAATATAGATAAAGTATTACTTTAGTCCTGTCAAATATAGATACGCTATAATATATCTATATTATAGACAATTTAGGTGAGATTAAAATTGACCACTAAAAATGCGTCGATTTAGTTCAGGTGCTCTGTCTAATTTTACAGGACAAAACTAATGTTTCTTTTGCCCTTTTCTTAAAGAAATAAACTGAAGAAGATGCACTAAACTTAAACTAAGTTTAGGTTATGAACAAGGGAATTGGCACATGTCTGTGGTATCTTCTGTTGTCTCTGCAATTTACTCCACTCTTTCTTATCCCTACCTCGGTATTCCCTTGTTTCCCATAATATTATTTGTCCTATTTTTATTTTCCATAATCGTCACTGCTCATAATATTCACTTGCACTAATTTCATTTATGCTAACAACGCGAGTCATAACAATTTACTTGTCATAACTTTTATTTGCCATAAAATGAGTTTCCATAACAACATATGCCATAATAATTAGTTTCCATAAGTAATCCATTCCATAATCGACACTTGGCATAAGCAACATTTGATATAATTTATAAAAAAAATATACCATCAATAAGTATAGTTATTTTTTTTTTTTTTTTATCCTGGGACAACTCACACACGGTCATCTAATTCCAAACTAAGCAGAGCTTGTACTATGGTAACCAGACAACTGATAAACATGCTTATATAATTTATAAATACATACATATTATAGATAAATTACACCCAGACACAGAACAAACATTCATGCTCATCACACAAAGTTTGTTCTGGGTGGGAATCGAACCCACGACCTCCGGCTTAGCAGTCAGGGTTACTAACCACTAGACTAACAGGCCCGTCCAGCCCAGTTATCACCCTGACTAGTAGGCCTAACCAATTTGCGATAGTTTCTGTAACAATTAAATAATATTGTTGGTTAAAAATATAACATGCTGTGCTACAAAAGTTAGTGACAGAACCGAATTGTTGCAAAACCGACTCCACGTAGTCTTGTTTGTCCTACCCCTAGAGTGTTATTTAAAATCGCGTAGGCGCGTAGGGGCGAGGCGGCCCGCGGGCTGAGGAGCAGGCGGCTGCGAGCGAGGCGCCGCGGCTGAGGCTGGCCGGCGAAGCCGGCCAACGAGCCGAAGCTGCGGTGGTGAGCGAAAGCCGTCTGCGACGATTAGTACGCGTGGGGCCGCCGGAGGCCCGCAGCGCCGGAGCCGTGACGGAAACCTTGCCTGCTGCATGTTTCATGCTCGCTTGAATGCTTGCTTGCATGCTGTAAGCTTGCTTGCATGCTGTATGCTTGCTGGTATTCTCTCAGATTTAACTTGTAAACAAATATTATTTATGTCAGTCTTATTTTGTTTAACGCACATAGTGTAATTAGTTAAGATTCTGTAAATATGTAATATCAAACTTATTCATTTCAACGTGATCATAACATCAAAAACCTTGCAGGCGCTTGTTCTTAACTAGCTTTGTTTTGCTAGTATGGGCAAATGAATATTATGGTAAACAAATGTTATGGATAATGACATTATTGAAAATGAAAAGTATGGCAAACAAAATTATAAACTTTAATTATTATGGCATTTGATCGGTTATGAATAATGAAATTATGGAAAATAATATTATATCATTTCATGATTATGGCAAATGAAGCGTTATGTCAAATGAAATTATGGCAAATACGATTATGACATATGAAATTATGGCATATTAAATTATGGCAAACATTAGTAAACCCCCTACCTCATCTAGCAATCCAATACATCAACGTAACAAGCCTCTACCTCAATCTGGCGTAAAAATCCAGACTTTTCTATTCTACACAGGGTGTTCACACAACCAACATGAGTTTTTAGACGCAAGCACGTTCGAACACTGCGTTTCGCCATGTTTAAAATAAAAAAAATGTTGCGTGGTGTACTCCACACTGCAGGTGCGATAAATAGTAGTAAATTGTGCGGTTTTTGGGCTATTTAGGCGTTTAACTTTGGTGTTTATGTGTTGATATATGCTGGTTTTAAAATTTAAGTTGAGGCCTTGAGTTTGCTGTCCTGCTTTATATTTTTTGTGAATATTTAGGCTTTATTTTCTCCTACGCTGACGTCGGGTCGCGTATTTCGGTCGAGTCTGATAACTAGCGCTTCTCTCCGCGGCTTTGCTTGCGTTATAAAGAGACAAAAAGTAGCCTATGTCACTCTCCAACCCTTCAGCTATCTCCACTTAAAAAACATGTCAATCCGTCGCTTCTTTTTGCCGTGAAAGACAGACAGACACACACACACGCACACATTTTCCCATATTTTATAATGTTAGTATGGATGTTTTATGGAACACTGCCTAGCTACACAACGTGAGCGGTACATTCTTTTATGTATGCCGCAGGAGGAATACAAGCTTTATGAAAAAATATGTTTTTTTTTATGAAATCCCGATGAAGCTGACGACTTAACTAATGTTGTGATTTTAAGTGAACACGGTGTTCATTAATTACCATCTCCAATACCAGAGGCGCATAAAACCGATCGTTTTGGTTGTCATTTGTAAATTATTGACGGTCGCTAGGCATTAGTCAGAACTACAGAAGCTAGAAAGTCTAAAAAAATATCTAACTAGGGGGTATCGTATACCGAGTTACTGCAGTCGTTTCTATTGAAACACTGGTATGCAGCTGAATCCGAGACTAGTACTCGGCTCTGAGTTGAGAAAAGGCTAAGAATATAAATATAAAACCTAAAGCTACAAAGGGATTCTACAAAACTTCCCAGCTAAGTGGGTCAAGGATCTCTCAAGTATCCTAGTGCTAGAAAGCTAGTAATTACAAACACAAACAGACACCGTGGTAGGTGAGACGAGGAACATATAGAGGAAGATATACAGAAGATATAGAGGCTATTTAGTTTCGTTCCATAAAAAAAAACTATTAACTATATTAACTTTAAGCTCGCCTTTGTACATAGCTCATTTATGTTTGCTGTTTTTATGTGTGTTTTCTTGTGCAATAAAGAATAATAAAAACCTTACTTTTCCCAAATGTTTTATAAAATTAATATACTGTTGACACGTGCGCTACCGAAAGAAGAATGGATCGTACCTACTTCATTTTTTTGTGAGTGACCCGATGCAACCGCGAGCGCAAGGGTGTGTTTTCTTTAAACTTTGAGAGCCTTATTGCGATAATTTAACTACGGGTTTCTTTACGATTTTTATTATTTTATTATTATTTACATTTTATCAGTCAAATGTGAGCTTATACTATCGCGTCCTTGAATAATTATGTCCCTCGACTCACCTGCCACGGTTTAGAAACGCACAAAGTATTTATTTATTTATTATTAATTACAACGGTTATATGCCAGTAACAGTAATTAATTAATTTAAGTACTTACAATATGATCTACAATTAAATTTCATCTGGATTATTAACCTTTCGACGACCAAGCGACAGCCGGCTGTCGCGCTGCTATTGTCTTTCTATTGTATCTCAAATCACGTGTTTTGAATTTAAGAAACACCACGTCTTTACTCATGTTTTGTCGCGCATCACCGCACTCTCTTCTGAAACACCCTTATCATTTCCATGAAGATATACTTGTTATAAAATGCATAGTGAAAGCACATTTCTGGTGCTTTTTAAACATGCTGTATGTGAAGGTAGCAAAGTTGGAGCCCCATGAATGTATTTTTAACTTTAACAAAAAAAATATGTGTAAAAGAGGGTAGAATGGAATATAAGGTGTATACGTCAAAGAATGAAAACTCGTTAATAATGTTAAAGAAACCCCGGTTTTTCTACTCTGTAAAGGGTTAAACTAAAGTAGTAGATATTTCCGGGGTTGCGGAATGTCCGGGGTTGCGGATTGCCCGGGGTTGTGGAATGTTTATAATAGTTACCGTGACCCTGGAACATAAAGGGCAATCGAAGGAACATGAGTGGGTTTTAGTCAGTAAAAGTCTGACACGCCCTCCCGCCACCATGGCGGGAGAAGGCATTTGATGATTTCACACTCACCAAAAAAAAAAATTATTAACAAACAAAAACTCTTTGGTTTCATTTTACTGTGGATGTGGTTGTGTGTACAGTGGGCAAAGCAGATAATATTGAGCATATACGATTGAGGTTTTCTTGAATACCAATGAACGTATTCAAATAAAATTTACCCTAATTGAAGAACTAGTCATTTTCTACGATAGTTTAAATTTTTATTAGAAGATATCCAAGGGTTTTTAAGAAAACTTAAACTGTATTCACAAAGAACACGGCCACCAAGTTTCATATCTCTAGGACCAGCGGTTTGTGCTGTGCGTTGATATCATCCAGTCATCCATACATAAAAGGTATATATTATACTAGCTTTTGCCCGCGACTTCGTTCGCGTGAAATAGTTCCCGTTCCCGGAGGATTTCAGGGATAAAAAACTATCCTATGTCCTTTCTCGGGTCCCAGACTATATTTGTACAAAATTTCATTCAAATCGATTCAGTGGCTTAGGCGTGAAGAAGAGACAGACAGACAGACAGAGTTACTTTCGCATTATCCATACTAATATTATAAATGAGAAAGTGTGTCTGTCTGTCTGTCTGTAAGTTTGTCTTTCTTTCACGGCAAAGCGGAGCGACGAATTGACGTGATTTTTTAAGTGGTGGATAGTTGAAGGGATGGAGAGTAACATAGGCTACTTTTTGTCTCTTCCTAACGCGAGCGAAGCCGCGGGCAAAGCTAGTTTTATAATATTAGTACGGGTAAAGGAGTTAGATTAAAATGTTACTTGCAAAAGTAAATAAATAAATATCCTGGGACAACTCACACACGGCCATCTGATACCAAATTAAGCAGAGCTTGTACTATGGTAGGTAACAAGGCAATTGATATACCTACATACTTATATAATTTATAAACACATACATATTACAGATAAATTACACCCAGACACAGTGATACTTTTCTGCTCTGAATCTCGAACGACATACATACAAAGTAAAAATAATTTACAAAGTAAGTATATAAACAAGAAGTCAGCGACTACAGCACCTACAAGTATATTATAAAACAGAGGATTAAAACACTGAAGTTTAACAAGAGAAAGTTGGGAGGTGCTCAACTCACCAAGTTTCGGGTTTGGGAAAATTTTAAAACTTTAATATGAAGAATTTACTTAAGCTGTCTCTTCACTTTTAATGTTAAAAGCAACGGAATACTTTTCAATGTTCATAATAAGTGTAAATGAGCTTAGTTTTGCTAAAATGTGCCAACCCGCTACTAATTGTAGTCCTTATGAAGGACACGACACCTTGACTTTCCACCACTCTTCAATTTTTTTTATTTAATCAAATCCCTAGACAAGTGGCATTGTAGAATAGATAGCGAAAACGAGTAGATTGTCAAATGTATGGAGATCTTAAATTGTTTAGCAAAAGTTTATGTCAATTCCATACATTTGACAAACTATTCGTTTTCGTTAACTATTCTACAATGCCATTTGTACATGGCCCTCAGACCTCTTTTAACATGTACGACATGTGTCTAAAATAGAGTATTGTTAAAGGACAAGAGCTAGTTTAATTTAATTATGTTTTGGCCACACACATAATTATTTGTCTTTGAATACGTTGTGTCTTTTACTTCAACTTTTTTTTCTATGTGGACAATGTAGTGGGCTGCATGTTTGTAATAATAACATAAGAATTTATTGTATACTTAGCATGTAATTGTTTCATGTCTCTAGGACCAGTGGTTTGGGCGGTGTGTTAATTAAAATCAACAATCTATTACTCATTCAGTCACACAGTTTACCGACATCGGCGTCACGATACCCTTCGGTTAGATTGGTCTGACTTTCTGGCTTCTGACTACCCGTGACGACTGTTAAAGTCGTACGAATGACAATCGTACGTTTCATTACTGACCTTTTTTTTTTGGGGATTGGGAAATCATCCAATGACTGCTCCCATCCTGGGTGCGGTCGTGTCAGACTTTTACTGACTAAAACCCACTCATGTTCCTTCGGTTGTCCTTTATGTTCCGGGGTCACGGTAACTATGAAACATTCCGCAACCCCGGCAGGCTTTGGCCCTGTTGGGGCCCTTCCCCTGCTGACTTCTCTTTGAGGCGCGCGTGGAACACTAACGCGCCGTCCTTAACCTTCGACGACCAAGCGACAGCCGGCTGTCGGGCTGCTAATGTCTTTCTATTGTGTCTCGAATAACGTGTGTTCGAAGGTTTAAAAGAGTTTACCTTATTGGCCAAGAGTATAAACATAAATGTGTAAGTATATTATATCTGTCACCATGTAGTTACCGTATTTATAATCTAAGGGCACGTATACGCACTGTTTAGTGGTCTATGCACGCCACTACTCGTGCGGTATTTCGGCTAAAAACGACGGCATTTACGCAAACGAAACGCAATCAAATTCAATCAAACAAACATTAAGCTAGAAAATCAAACACAAGTAAAATAGTTTCACGGTAAAGACAACGATATAAGTGATTGTGTACCAGTCTCAATGGAACTCAATGCTATAAACTTGAGACGAAATACTGAGGTTTCAATTAAAACTTCGGTTGTTGAAGTTTCTGCACCTACTTATGAACAAAAGTTTATTGTTGGAGTCTTGCGAATGGTAATATTTTGCAGTCAGGCTAGTAAATGATATTCCTGTATTCCCGTTTGAAATTGTAATTTAGTTATTTTCTATGGAGGGATTTTAGGTGGGATCGCGTACTCTTGAAGGAGTAGCAAAAGAAATATATTTTCTTCTGTTCTATTTTTAATACCAGGTGAAAAAATGTAGGAAATAAATTTTACTGCTGTGTGTTTCTGTCTGTCTGTTGACCATTCCTCAGTGAACTGATTTGGATGCAGTTTTTTTTTATTAGTAGGATATCTAGTAATGGTTTGTAGTTTAGTTTAGTTTTTTTAAATCGCTTTTTTGTAGCTGCAGTCGCGATCTTAACAACTTTGAATTTCCAAATTTTAAATTTCCACAAGTAGTGCTTATAATGAGGCAAGTAACGTGTCGTCTCTTTGTGCATAGGCACAAAGATACGTCACAAAGAACCAAGCCAATAGTGGCTTAGTTCTTGGTTGAAAATAAGAAGAATTAAAAACTATATTTTTCTTACTCTCCAACTATTATTTTGAATACCTAAAAAAAACTTAATGTCATCCACAAGTTCTTCTTTTACTACAAAAGCGCGATACCCACTCGATCTACAAGTTTTTATCATGTTAATTATATTATAAAAAGTATTTTATTTAATACAACAAAATACTTGTTGTATTAAATTTAAAAAAAAAATTATTCCTATGAATTTCATTGCGGAATCCAAGACAGTCACTAATTAAAAATATATTTATTCAGAAAATCGTTACAATTAATGTAGCTGAACTAAACTAAAAATCATATATCTAAGTTTTACGTGCCAGAACTAAGTAATCCAGTGTTTGAATCGCAAAGAGCTAAAAACAGTCAAAGTAATGAATGAATAATCAAAAGAATAGTATATGAAGTACAATGTAAAAGAAGTTAGCAAGAAAATTAAAGTAGACAAATACATATTACTATTCTCTAGATCTATCAAAAAAATAATAATAATAATAAGCAGCGTGTATTTATTTATTTACTATTGGTATATACAATATTTATAAACTAAATTACTAATCTAAAATAAAAAGGAAAAACACAAGAATTAAAAAAAAATTGTTACAAGATTACAAAATAAACAACTTACCTAATAGACAATATAATAATTAAAATTTTATTGAATGTTTTAGATTGAGTGTGTACATAAATTCATTGTTCTTCACCTAATACTTAATACCTAACATACAAATAAAAATATATTTAATAGTTTTATTTTTAGTTTCTAAATTAATAAGAGATGAAATGTTTGAAGAGACTCCTTAAAAATCTGCTGTTTTTGTGATTCAAGAAATATTTTTTAGTCTGTTATAGAAGAGAAGACAGTTGTTGTTGAAGTTGAATCGTTCCTCCGAGACTTGTCGAGATTAATTTTTTTGATGTTTCTCTAGTGGACATCAGCATCACTGGTCTATTGTTACAGTTAACAGAGTTGAACAGAGTTTTTGGACAAAAATAAGGTGTTTTTTAAGAAGTCATATTCAGACCATTTAATTATCTGTATAAAATCACAGTCTATTAATAACGTCTAATTAACCGAGTCAACTGTAGTATTTTTAGTTCGAACTGAACCTTATAATAATATGACAGACTTTAAGGTTGTTTTTTGAAGAACAAGAAGTAACAGAAACTTTTACGTTGTACATGTCAATCACTATTATCTTACCTACGTCATGGTTCAAATGTGATGCTTGATATATTCACTTTCTGTCGAAATATAAGCGCCAGTCGGATTTGCACATCAGGGCGGGGGTTCTAAATATAAAAAGCTAGATATGTTACAGAGATAAGTTATGTGTGTCACTGGCATATTGGCCTCTGAAATTCCTGAACTGACAAAGTTATCTAAGCCGTTTTATTGATTTTTCCAGAATTTTAGAGGGAGCATTTAAAGGGATTGGAATGCTTTAATTTAACAAAAATGCGCTCTAAAGAATAACTCGCAGACGGATAAATAAATCATAAAATCGTCTTAGCAACCTCTCAATGTTTTTAAAAGACCTACAAATTTTTAACCGACTTCATAAAAGAGAAGGTTTACAATTCGATGGGTATGAGTTTTGTTATTTTATTTAGCGCTTAGTCACACAAATCTATTCAAAGTTTCATCTCTCTATCATCAAACGTTTAGAAGGTAAGCTGAGGATAGACAAGCGGACGGACGGTCATGACAAAACTATAAGAATTCCGAAGCGTTTCTTCCCACCCCGCCCAGGGCAGTAGAACTTATTTGATGATTTCCTATCCTCAAAAAAAAAAAAAAGTTCCGAAACGTGATCTACATACACAACCCCAACAACAACACACAAAAAATCCGATCCACCAAAACCCCATCACGCATAAACCGCGAAATTACATCCCATTACTCTTCACAAGCCGTCAAAATACCGTGAAAGCACAGAATCCATAAAGATGACTTCCCATAAACAAAATAAAACGCGAAATAAACACCATTAATATAGCTAAATAACAAAATAAACAATCAATTTCACGGATGGATCCACAGAACACGAATGATCTTACTTAAAGACATGTTCTTGACAAGGCAGTAAGAAACATTGCCTTAGGATCACGAAGTTTTCGGAGATAGAGGACAAAGGAATTTAATGGGAATGGTAAATTATATTTGGATTTCAAGAAACTGTAGGCTTGATTAGCTGAGGATTCTGTTGTGGATGTGATGAATACGATATTTTATCCATACTTAATATTATAAATGGGAAAGTGTGTCTGTCTGTCTGTCTGTTTGTCTTTCTTTCACGGCAAAGCGGAGCGACGAATTGACGTGATTTTTAAGTGGAGATAGTTGAAGGGATGGAGAGTAAAATAGGCTACTTTTTGTCTCTTTCTAACGCGAGCGAAGCCGCGGGTAGAAGCTAGTTTTAACTAAATGTAAGCTAAAACCTCCATAAGGGTTATTTTGTAGTTTGAAATCCTGTGACACATTCTAATACACACTTTAATATTATAAATGGGAAAGTGTTTATGTCATTGTGTGTCTGTCTGTCTGTTTGTCCGTCTTTCACGATTGCCTTGTTTGTCCGATTTTTTAAGTGGAGATAGTTGAAAGAATGGAAAGTGTCATAGGCTAACGCGAGCGAAGCCGCGGGCAAAAGCTAGTTTTAAATACAATCCCAGGTCAGATTTCAACGGTTATAATTTTTTTTTAACTTTCAACGGCATCGACTGCTTTGTTTATCCTAGAAAGGTGTATATTACTTTAGGACAATAATGCAATTTATTGGTTTTAACGCATTTCTTTATTCATCAAACTGCCAACAATAAATTTAACTGCCTACCAGGGGGCTCAAATCTGCAAATGCAATCGTGACTCAGTGACATTAGACCGCTTGGACAGTTTATGTTTATCAATTTTGTCAAAAGTATGATGTTGCACGTCAAAGAACGATCATTGAACCACTATTGCAATAGCAGACTAGAGCCCCTGAAGTTAAATGGTCACCGAAGAAGAGATATCTGCAAACCCAGAGTCCTGGCAGAAGCCTCACGTTGTGTTAAACATAACTTGGCCTCTCTGTTTACTTGCGACAGCAAACGATCACTAAATCCTTCTCCCAGAATTATCTCGCAACCCATTCGAACCAGATCAAGACATTTACCATCTTTTACGAGCTATAATATAAACTGTAGGGCTGGTATAAGCGAGCGTACGATAAATGTTCGGTTGGAGGAGGTATTGGAAACTAAACTAATAAATAAAAACATGCGAATAGGTAAAATGGAAAAGTATGTTTGTTCGACGGGCCTGTTGGTCTAGTGGTTAGTGACGCTGACTGCTAAGCCGGTGGTCGTGGGTTCGATTCCCACCTAGGACCAACTTTGTGTGCTGAGCACGATTGTTTGTACTGCGTCTGGGTGTAATTTATCTATCATGTATGGATTTATAAATTATATAAGTATGTGTATCAGCTGTCTGGTTACCATAACACAAGCTCTGCTTAGCTTGGGCTCAGATGACCGTGTGTGAGTTGTCTTAAGATATTTATTTATTTTGAAGTGATTTCAAAATATAAGCTTTTTGCCAAAAGCATTTGAAAAAAAAATGTTAATATTAATATATATATATATATATAAAGACAGGTTAATTGATAATCTAAGCAAGCCAAAATTGCTAGAAACAAAATTGTAAATTGACCGACTGGGTGATAAATCAAACGCGTCATGCGTTTGATTTATCACCCAGTCGGTCGGCCAAACCGCTTCTCTGCCGGGGTAACGGAATAGTTGTAATAGTTACCGTGACCCCGGAACATAAAGGGCAACCGAAGGAACATGGGTGGGTTTTAGTCGGTAAAAGTCTGACACGCCCCCCCGCCTAGAACGGGAGAAGTCATTTGATGATTTCCCACTCACCAAAAAAAAGCCTCTGGTCTGGTATAGATAAGAAATTTGGATGCCGTGTTCTTTGTGAAGAGTAGGTGGCCACTTAGAAAGGATTTTTGGAAATTTGACACCCAAAGGTACAAAATAGTGGATGGAATTTCGACATGCTCGTGGCGAAAGCTAATCCATACTAATATTATAAATGCTAATGTAACTATGTCTGTCTGTCTCTTCTTCACGCCTAAACCACTGAACCGATTTGAATAAATTTTGATACACATATAGTCTTGGACCCGAAGAAGGACATAGGATAGTTTTTATCTCGGAAACCTCCCGGGAACGGGAACTTTATTCCACGCGGACGAAGTCGCGGGCAAAAGCTAGTATTTTATAAAAATCTCTGAAACTGTTTACGGTTTGAATGTGATTTTCATTGGCGAGTAGTGCAGGTGTTATAAGAAGTAACTTAACTTTATTAAGAAAAATAGCATATTAACCCAAATTAACTAAATTCAAGTAAAGAAATGGCACTTAGACTTGATTTCAAGCAATCGAAAGTCGTGAACAGTAGCTAGCCTAAAATATGATTATGCACGGTAGAGGAAATTTTCTGAAGATATTCGCTCGGCAATCCCCCCCTATATCTACTGCAAGGCATCGTTGCTGTGTTCCGGTTTGACTCCGGGCCAGATAGTGATTAAATTTTCAAAACGCTGTGATGTAAAGTTAAATTTTTTCGTTTCAGTTTTCGGTTTTTGTATTCCGTTTTAGGGAAAACATAATGGTTTTTGATTTTTAACCAGTTAAGAGTAGAAAAAAACATCATTTGGTAAAGAAATGCTGTCAAGATTTTATTGAAGTACCTCGCAAGAAAAAACGTTTTTGACCAATCGTGACGCTTGCGTTAGATTATTCCGTTCAATCAAGTTACTCGCTTACTTAATAAGTCAATCGATAAGTCCGTCCAAAAAACTCGTAACAAAACCTTAGACCGAAAAGCATAATTAGTATCACTATTATTATAAAATAGAAAAGGCATTGAAATAAACCTTACAAACTAAAAAATATAATATTTTTTAGTATGTAAGGTTGCGAAAGGAGAAATTTCAATCAAAATTTTATAATTTATTTATAATATTTATTTACGTAAGTTCATAGCAATGTCATTTGCTAGAAGTTTTTTCACATTTGTCGCAGGAGTCACAAAATTTTATTTTCAGGATAGTGCTTTTATCTGAAGTGCCTGAAGCTTTTTCAATTCAAATTACTAATATTCAGCTTTTCAGCTTTATGTTCTGCTAGGTACCATGTAAATACATACTTCTTCGTTGGTGGTTTAGTGGTCCGTACCTCCAATTAGCCATCTCCTTATCCTTATACGCAACGTTTACTCCACACGCTCGCGCGAGGCCCGAAAAAGTGACGATCGTACTCGATTAATATAATAAATCTCTGACAATAATTGGTATGCGTGCGTATCTCAATTTCAAGTATGTTAACGTCGCGTACACATAATATATCCAATCTGTAATCACACTAAAACGTATTGAACTGAATAAAAGAACAATATCAAGAAAAGAGATTTTCATATAAATTGTACTGTAAAAATCTCAGAGTTTAGCAAGATAACGACTACTTTAAGTAATATATTGCAATCGTTGTAATAGCCGGGGTTTTATACAGGGTGGGGAAAAGATAGTATTCGGCTTTTAACTCTAAGCACTCAAATCCGTACTAATATTAAAAATGCGAAAGTAGCTCGGTCTGTCTGTCTGTCTCTTCTTCACGCCTAAACCACAGAACCGATTTGCATGAATTTTGGTACAGATATAGTCTGGGACCCGAGAAAGGACATAGGAGAGATTTCATCCCAGAAATCCCACGTTATTCCACGCGGGCGATGTCGCGGGCAAGAGCTAGTAAGTTATAGAATCAGGAATTACTTTGCGGAAATCCGTGACAATTGATTATTAAACAAATTACTGTGATAGTTTTAAATCCGCCAGAATTCAGAGCAGAAAGGTGGTGCTGCGTTTTGTATCTATGGCTTGATTTGGATTCTGGCAAAAGTAATATAGCCAAAAGACACGCTAATTGGTCGGACTCAGGTCCTCAAAATATTTCTGTGCTGGATAGCCTTTTTTTTTGTAATCCAGGAGAGCAAAGCCGTAGGCAAAAACTAGTTAAATTTATTTTTAGTTCAACTGTCAAAATTTCTAATTGTTTCCCCTTGTAATGCTGAAGATACTCTCCATTTAGATATAGACAAAAAAAAAATAGAAACACTAATTGGTTTCATCTACGAAGTAGGCACTACAAAACAACATTCTAAGTACAACACAGTTTTCGTGCCTCAACAGGAACCATTACTACCAAAAATATCAAAGAAGCGTTTCAACACCCTATATATAGTTTCTAAAGAAAAATGTTAAAAAGGCGTACAACCCCGATTTAAAACGTTTCCCGTGTAAGCTTTTAATAGAAGGGAAAGTAGTGGCTGTCTACCAACCACTTATAGACACGGCTTTATGATTTGATTTCTTACTTATCTTAGGGTCGAAGATAAGCCTTGATTGGTCCTTTGGTCCCGGGCCAAGTTTTTTAGGGAAAAATATACGAAGATTTTTATAAACAGTGACTAAAATAGATAGGCTCGGTGTTGATTTCTGGTTGGAAGATTCAATATAGTTTGTTCGACCTTGAAATTTTACCCAAGAGAGGTAGGCGAGACGACGAAAAAAAAGTAATTAGTCCGTCAGTTAGATTATCAAAATATTTTGGACACGATTTTTTTCTTCTTTCTCGTAAAAGAAAAATGATACAATGCGTTGAAGTTTCGCGAAACGTCACGATCTGATACAATTTTTACAAAACAGTGACGTCAAAAGCTCCTAAACTTTGTTGCTTTATTAATTTGATCAAGCTAAAAATACGGGTCCCGTATGTTTAGCCGGTCTATCAGACTGACTAAACAGAAGGCCACTTTTTGAATGTTGTCGTCATCCCTATTTTCTTGCTGTAGGGTCTACATAGTATAAATGCAATAGGTAAAACTACCTTTGTTAATTGCCCTGACTCTCAGTACAAACTTTGTGTTATAAGCATGATTGTGTCATCACTCAAAGATCCCTCCTAGTTATTGCTTAGCAATCAGAATCATCAATTACGGGACGGGCATCTTCTGTTCGACGGGCAGTCTCTAATGTTCATATCAGTTTGATTTTATCTATATTGATCTATGAAAATAATTTCTGAAATAAGATTTAATTTAATATCTTCATTATATACCTTAAACGATTTTTATAAAAAAAGCAGAAACATCTCCAAAAACCAACATCGTCACGTTTTCAATACAGGATACTTGATGAGTATCTGGTCTACCAGGTTCCTCCAGTTAATTGCCTATTTTGGGGTGAACCGACCTCGCATCCGATGTCCGATCGATCGGCTGTAACACGAGTAGATCTTGGTACTTTAGAGTATCGCGTCCCTGATTTAATTTTAAGGGATAATGTTGGAAGCAAACTGCGTTGTTTTGTTATAGCTGTGTGTAAGTTTTCCCAAGATATTTAAGAAGCAAATCTTGCACGGGAGAAAGTTGGATGACCTACGGATCCTCTTTCTCCGAGCCTGATTGGATTTAGCTGCAGTCTCTTTCGGCAACCCTTGAAGAAACTACATTGCATACTACTACGCCAAAAAGTAGAGAATTCCAGTATTAAATAAATTCCAGCTAATCCTATACAATACTAACCAAACACCAACGAGCTATACCATCCTTTAGGGAACAAACGCATACATCATACAAAAATATATGTCCTACTTAATTCCTCTATCTCGTACATGATGTCACATACATTAAAGATTATTCTAGCTAACCCCAGGGAGTGCAGGCTTGAAGATACGGCACTCTTCCGTGCTCCGATATCCGCTGGAGTATCGATTTGGTTCAGAATAATGCCACTGTACTTGGAGCCAATATGCTGTACCCGTATCGGGTTTTAATGGGCTGGTATTGGGATATTTTTAGACTTTTATGGAAGTTTAAGTATGTCTTTATTTAGAACCTGAATAAAGTAGAATAATATGTATACCTCTTTAAATTTTATTTATTAAACATTATGCACATTATTTACACAAATCATTGTACAAATGCGAACTTAATACCTTGGGCATTGGAATTTTAGTAAAAGAACTGAGACTGGGATAGTCGCAGTTCTTTACGACTGTTGCTCTCCTTTGATCAAACCTTTTTTTTTTTGGTGAGTGGGAAATCATCAAATAACTGCTCTCGTCCTGGGTGTGGCGGGAAGGCGTGTCAGACTTTTACTGACTAAAACCCACTCATGTTCCTTCGATTGCCCTTTATGTTCCAGGGTCACGCTAACTATTATAAACATTCCGCAACCTGATCAAACCTTTAAATCTGTACCTACATTATGTTTACTGATACTTATTGGTTTTCGTGTAGTATGTAACTTTCATACAGTTTTGCCCACCCTCGATTAGTTTAGTTTTCTTAGTCTTCAGTGGTGGCACCCGTTTACGAGTTTGACATATATGAATACTCACCATTCAGTTCAACCATTTTGCAGACACTTCATATCAGTAAATCAGCTAATATACCAACAAAACTACACGCACAAACACAAATGCAGCCCAAAGCAATCTTCATTACCATAACAACACAAATAAAACCGTCCATTACACGCCAAAATAGGCAGATAACACATACTCATCTGAATCACAAAGGTCGATTTTCGTATACAGTGCAGCGAGACTTCTAATTTTCGCGATAACACTGATTGTAATGGGCTATAAGATTTCACAGTCGCATTGAAGCGTTTCAATTAAAACTTGAGCTCAGTGAGATAAGGGGTCCAAGCGATCTGATATCTGTGGGACTCTGGATTTGATTAAAACTTAACCATTGCATGTTAGGAATTTAGCCGGTTTTAGGGGTCGAGTTGGAGATGGATTTAGAATAAACAAGTTTAATTTAATTGACTTGCTTGTTGTGGTTATGGACCCTGACTGCTTAGTCGGTCGTGGATTTTCATTCCGGACTAACCTTCGTGCGATGCGCGTGAATGTTTGTTCTGTGTATTATGTATTTAATAATATAATAATAATACTTAAGTCTCATACAAAGAACGCACGAATATTGATTGCTCAAGGAATATAGGCTTAAGGCATACAGGGAATCAATCAGGTGACCTCACGATGTTTTCCTTCACCGCAGTTGGTAATATCTAAGATAACTCATTAAGTACATAGGTATGAATTAAGGAATCGGCATTGGCCCATATTCAAACCCCCAGCGTCATGCATGCAACATTTTTGTAGTTTATTTATTATTTTATTAATTCTATTCCATTTAATTTATGTAATAAGGAGGCCAGGAGACCCATGACACAAGTTTTTTATTTAGCATGGGCTACTATCTCCCTCCCCTATATAAGCATTGTTAACCTTACTGAATGTATGTATCTTGTGAGAGAAAATAAATGTTTTATTATTATTATTATTTTTAATAAGACAACCCGTCCTTTATTTGTCCTGACCGTATTAATCTCACTCTTAACTACTATTTGCAACAGAGATATACATAGACTTTACCACAAAGAAAATAGATCAGTCAGTAACAAAAACTCCAAAAAGTTTCAAGAGACTTAGCGCATTATTTTCAGACCAAGAACAACCGAATAAGATGCACAGCGCGTGAGAATTCCTTCCCAAGGCAGAGATGTGTCATTGAAAAATCCTTAATGGAAAACACTTTATCCGGGCAGTCAGTAGATTATGTGGCAAACAGTCTTTCTAGGGGGTATCGTGTCACTTAGTAACTGGGTTGAGGAGGTCTAGTAAGCTGTCGCTCTATGTAATACACTGGTGTAAAAACTTGGACTGGCATAATAAGTTCAAAAACGAAACACCTCGGCCTTATTTATATTCAATTGCCCTTACTAATAATCACTGTGTAAAGTTATGTCATGAATAAAGCCTGTGTAACCATACATTTTTTGACGTATAAACCTGTCATAACTTTATGCAGCGATTATTAGTAAGACGCAATAAATAAATAAATAATGATAATAATGTAAATTGGTAAACTGATCAAATTTTTGATATATCAACACAGCCCAAACTGCTCGTTATTGAGAAATGAAACTTTAAAAGTGTGTTCTTTGTGAAGAGTAGGTATACACTATGAAAGGAAGTTCGATATACACGCAGGCGAAGCCGTAGGCGTAAGCTTACACTACATAGTATAAAACAAAGTCGCTATCCGCTGTCTGTCCTATGTATGCTTAGATCTTTCAAACAACGCAACGGATTTTGATGCGGTTTTTTTTCAATAGATAGAGTGATTCTTAAGGAAGGTTTATATGTATAATACATGCATAATGTAGTAGAGAAAAGCCGGGATTTTTAAAGATTTGTAACACCCGTGCGAAGCTGGGGCGGGTCGCTAGTATATAATAAAATAAAATAAGAAGCCCCAATCAGTTTTTAAGACATGAAAAAAAAAAAAACAAAACTTATAATTACACTACAGTAAAAACTGTTTACAAACATGAAAAATCCTCGATGCCAGAGTCTGATTCTCACTTGACTGAAAAATGTAAAAAAACATAATTTTATCTACCACAACCAACCGTTATTTTACTAACCATAATACCACTACCAAATACACACAAAAATATCTAACGGGTGCACATATTTCAGGCCCTCAAGGGACAACATTTACCGACAATAAATCTTTTGTCCGTACACTGAATCCAAATTTTCCTAAAGGGTATCTGTACCAGCTTGGTTTATGGTCACCCTACCGATAACTGTTCGTAGAACTACGGATCGTACTATCCCGGTTTACCTACTAAGGATTATAGTCTTGGCATGGTATAAGAAACTTGGTATGACACTCTGAGATACAATGATCACGTCGTGACGTCACTCGTTAGAGAATAAAGTTTAAGAAAGATTGTCATCGAAAATGATGAAGACTTTGGTAAAGTAGTGGTCGGTTTTATCAATGTTTGTAATTACGTAAAAATATGTAAACAAAAGAATATAAATTGTTGTGACAAACACTATTTATCACTAACTATTAACACGTTTATATATTTTTAATTGAATACGTGAGTTTGTCTGTGGAGGTGGAGTGAAGGCCTCCTTCACCCAACCTGGGGATCTTGCTAATATTTAAATATAGTATATTTAAGTTAGGTAGATTAAGTAAATGTAGTAAAGTAGCAGGATCAAATAAAGGCTTTTTAATTTTTAATTTTATTTATTTTTACGTGCGTTTGTAAGTTTGTATACGGGCAAGAAGCAATGTGACTTTCTTTCATAATTTGCTCTCTAATTTGGTCCTGGACATCACTATCATCAGTTTAGAAAACACCGTGAGGAAAGTCGTATGTACTTATAATTAAAGTAAGTCTGAAATAAATCGTTATCTACCTCGAGCAAGCAAAAAGGCGTTTGCCCAGCCGTGGGACAGTAAGAGACTGATCTTGTAATGACAAAAATACCAATATAAAAACGTTGCGTTAGTGTTACAATAAATTGGCAACTTTACCATGACATAAGCAAAATATTATCTGGGAATGGTATACCTCTTTTCTTTATATCATTATATTTGGTACTGACTGCCTTGCATTGCGGAATGTAAGGACTGCTGTTAGACAGACGATTATACTACGTGAATTCTAATTCATTGGATCTTTCACGGAGTGAAAGTTCTCATGAATATGAACAACTATTACAATGAGACCTGTAATATTCCATATGAACTCTAACTTAGACTCAATATGCATATTGCTATTAGACAATATTAAAAGAATACTTTAGAACCTCAATTATAAGTACAAAGAAGCGAATCTAGTTGTCTATTCCATAAGTTTGTGTTCTTCAGCGATGTCAGTGATGTCAAAGACAAACTAAAATAATACATTTGTATTGCTTATAATTCAGCTGGAAACCAATGTTTTGGGTGAAACAACTGTCTATCAGAGCTTTACAACCCAGTACCTGGGCCACACGATATCCTTCGTTAGACTGCTTAGATTTTTTGCCTTCTGACTACCCGTAATGACTGTCAAAGTTCTACTAATGACAACCGGGACCAACGGCTTTACGTGCTTTTTGAGGCACGGAAAGTCAAACACATAATAAACTTTAGAAAGTTCATAATTAGGAATTGAAAAAGTCACATTGCAAATAACTTGGGTTTAAACCACAACTAGTTAAATAGTAGATTTAAATAGGTACGCATAAATTAATGCAGCATTTAATTAGATCATAGGTAATATTAATCCGTTAATAATTATTGCAGTAATATTTGAATACAGATTTCATGTGTTTGCGTCATAACCAGTGAAGCTATGTAAATCACAATTACAATGTAAGTAGGTACATGTAATGGACTACGTTTTCAGTAGGTAAGTATATTGAAATTCAATCAAACAAAAAAATATAAATAGATAAACAAAAAAACCCAACTGCAATTTTGGGAAGTTGCTGACTTTGTTTCTGTTCTATGTAGTTGCCACCAACTTCCGAAATTGCAGTTGGTTTGTTTGATTATTTAATTATTCTTTTAGCTCGAAATACATTACCCTCCTTTCGGCAGTCGGGTAAAAATGGAGCATAAACTTAAGCTGACACATACAAGAAAAATTGACATCTGTTCAAAATTTTCTTTCATTATCATCACGTTTGCATAGGCATCCAGTCAAATACCAGCCAGCCTAGTCGCCCGGGTAACAGGGATTTATAAGGGCTTGCAGAATAGTTTTAATAGTTACCGCGGCCACGGAATATAAAGGGCAACCGAAGGGACATGGGTGGGTTTTAGCCAGTAAAAGTCGGACACTCGTTCCCGCTTCGTCCAGGGCGGGAGAAGTCTTTTGATGATTTTCCATCTACAAAATAAAAGGGTTTAATATAAGTAGCAACCACCTATCAAACCTACACAATCCAGTTAGTTTGCATAACACGTAACTATTAGCTTTCGTTCAGACTTTCTGTCTTCTGACTATCAATAACGACTGTTAATTATCTACAAATGACATGCGTTACAAATGTTATAACTATTTCCGAGGCATGCAATGTCAATGAAAGCATTATGAATATAAAAAAAGTAACCTCGGTACATGCTCAGATTCGAACCAGCCATCCTTATGTGAGAGACACGCCTTAACCACTAGGACATCACGACAAAAGAATTAATTTTCATAATATACGACGACTGTCAACCTTACAAAGAAGCATATTTTATAATAAAGAAAAAAGCGAAATCACCTAACGGCCCTCCCCATTCAATACGAAAAATCTAAAAAATAAATTCAGTCTGATGTGATTACTATGCTTACACTTTGAAATCATTTTCTTTTTCGTATTTTGAGTCCCGATATTATTCTTAATATTGCTTGAGGCAGAGGACTGATACGTGTATCTTACAAAATCAAAAAATATCTTCAGTTCTGACGTGGCGCTCCCTCGTTATATTTTTAAAGGAATGTAAAAAATACTTGTGTGTAATGCGTATCAATACTAATATTATAAATGGAAAAGTGTGTCTGTCTGTCTGTATGTTTGTCTTTCTTTCACGGCAAAACGGAGCGACGAATTGACGTGATTTTTTAAGTGGAGATAGTTGAAGGGATGGAGAGTAACATAGGCTACTTTTTGTCTCTTTCTAACGCGAGCGAAGCCGCGGGTAAAAGCTAGTAAATACATACTTTATTATCTTCTCTTTAGATAAATCGCGAAATGTGTTTCTAAGCGTAAACCTGGAAAACAGATTCACGAAAAAATATATGCGTGTGTTTGTTTGTTTTTTTGTCTGTCTATCTGTGGTACCGTAGTTTTTAGACAGGAGAACTGATTTACATAGTTGCGGTGTAGGTTATCTAACAATGGTATTTATATTATTTTTTAAACACAGTAGATTTACCCGTTTTGAAGTTATCGACGCATTTGTTAGCTTATTTACTTAGGGGGTGGATTTTCCTTTTTTTAGGGTTCCGTAGTCAACTAGGAACCCTTATAGTTTCGCCATGTCTGTCCGTCTGTCTGTCCGTCCTCGCTTGATCTCTGTTACCGTTCGCACTAGAAAGCTGAAATTTGGTACCAATATGTATATCAATCACGCCGACAAAGTGGTAAAATAAAAATTGAAAAAAAAATGATTTTTTAGGGTAGCCCCCTATATGTAAAGTGGGAAGTGTTTTTTTTTTTTAATTTCAACCCTACCGTGTTATACATCGTTGGATAGGTATATAAAAATGAATAGAGATTTAGATCATTTTTTGATAATGTCAATAATTTCGGAAATAACCGCTCCAAAAGGAAAAATCAAAGCGTCCCCTCCCTAACTTTTGACCCGTAGGTTTAAAAAATATGAAAAAATATGGAAAGTAGAACTTTCTAGGAAAATTATTTTGAACTTGATAGAAAGAACAGTTTTTGTACAGAAAAGACAAAAAGGTTGTACAAAATAATTACTGCGTACTTAGTTTGTCAACGTAACAAATACCCTTTTTTAAACTTATGACGGACGGGAAACTACGGAACCCTACACTGAGCGTGGCCCGACACGCTCTTGGTCGTTTTTTTTTTTAATTTTGGTCTTGTTTTTTCACATAAGGTTTTTATGGACAACATTTAGAAAAGTAATTTGGATCATTTTATAATTTGCGGTAAACGCATAATGTTTCTTTTCTTTTTTATTCATCTTGTGTAAAAATTAACTTTCGCTATTTAATCTATTAGGGTACGAATTTTTAAAAAATCTTTTTAATGGATACTTCCTCTTAACAAAGAACGTTCCATAGTGTGACGCCAATGTATAACTTCAGATTACCGACACCCAACAATTAGTGCTTAATTAATTAATTAACCTTTTAACTGAAAACTCGTAATGTATAAATGTACTCATTTTGTGGTCACGTGAAAGTGTGGTAAATTCTGTTAAACTACTTACTTACAACCACAATGTTTAAATAAACATCGTAGTGTAACACAAAAGGTCATTCATTTATAAGCAGAAGCTTTTTTGGTGAGTGGGAAATCATCAAACGACTGCTCCCGTCCTGGGTGCGGCGGAAGGGCGTGTCAGACTTTTACTGACTAAAACCCACTCATGTTCCTTCGGTTGCCCTTTATGTTCCAGGGTCACGGTAACTATTATAAACATTCCGCAACCCCGGATAAAAATGTGGAACGCTAAACGATTTTGCGTGTCATCCTTGCGCAGGGGCCATGCTAATCTTCTCTGTATCGTTCCAATTTTAGTATATGTACTGCCGAAGCAAGTAAACATAATTAACCTTTCAACGACCAACCGACAGCCGGCTGTCGGGCTGCTATTTTCTTCCTATTGTGTCTCGAATCACGATTGTTTGATGGTTTAAATAAAAGAACAAACAATAACTGTATAATATTTTATGTTGACCCAGTCTTGGTAACTTCATTCAAAATCGCACTTTTTAATTTTATCTCAAATAAACATAATATAAATATTCAAAAAATCTAATAACTATATTTTTGGCTCCGGCATCGGTTGTAGAACATGTATCATGTATTCTAAAAAATATTCAATGTGCAGTTTCGACTTCATTACGATATTATTATATGTGTATACTAGCTTCTGCCCGCGGCTTCGCTCGCGTTAGAAAGAGACAAAAAGTAGCCTATGTTACTCTCCATCCCTTCAACTATCACCACTTAAAAAATCACGTCAATCCGTCGCTCCGTTTTGCCGTGAAAGAAAGACAAACAGACAGACAGACAGACAGACACACTTTCCCATTAATAATATTAGTATGGATAACATGCAACAAGTATATATACCCACAATGGTTGTAACGTTTGTTGTAAAAAACCTTTGTCTAACCCAACTGAAGCATAGATTCTATTCCAAGGTCACACACTAAGTTTTATTGCGGTTTTCAATAAGGATTTCTCAATAGCAGCCCGGAATCTATAGGGTGCTCGGTTGATTGCAATAGAATCTACTAATACATAGAAGTTAAACATAGCTGGAGGAATGTGGGTACAGTTGACCAAAATACTTGGTATGTAAGCAGCTACTTTTAATGAAAATAGTTGACTATTGAGTTGTGGGCCTATCAGACACGAATAATAAATATTCCTGTCCAAAAGGTTAAAGAGTTGACATCTTTTGAAGATGCAAAGTCAAAGCCAAAACATTTTATACAAATAGATCATTTACAAGAACTTTTGAATTGTCAAGGCGTCAATCAGTCAGAAAATTGAAGCTGGTTGCTCGTTCCAAGCAGTAGGTGCTAGAATATGCGCCGTGGAGGGACGAAACACATGACATTTCATAAGGCACAAAGATGTCCACAAACTCTTATCCCTTCTCTATCTCTTACTCTCACAGTATAATGGGACAGCCCGACCTTGTTTTTTACAAGGGGAAATCCTTAAGGACGCCCTCCGTCTGGAGAAAGCGGAGGGTTATGTCGGAGTCTTACTAACTAAAACCCACCGTTCTTTCTGCTATATTTTAAGAGTATGACATGACGCTTGACGCATGATCCGCGCTCCTCTTTACTGTTATTGGACCACCATTAGCGGGCCCCTACACTATGTGCTGCCTGTCCTACGCCCGCTCATTCCAAAAGAACGCCATCACAAGCACCTGCTTGGATGCCTATTTGTACTAGGAATTCAACGAAAGACCATGCTCAGCACTTGGCATGAAGTACGAATACACCTGTACATTAAACAATTCGTTCGACTGTACTCCCCATCCCTCCGCACTCTTCCGGGGAATATAGGCCCATTGTATGTGCCCGGTGTTGTAATTATGATTGTAAATCCTTTTTATTCGCACATAATAGAATTGCGTGGTCGCGATACTGTTGGGTCAGAGTCGGTGTACAGAGTGGGCTTATACGAGCGCGGAGTGAATGCTCAATACTCAATTATTTATTGCATTCCACAATGGATAATGCTAAACTCAAGGATACGAGCTTCGTAGCAAATACTAGTAATTGTTTACGTTGTACTCTAGTGTCTAATGCAGATTGTATAGAAAACACGCGCTATATTATACAGAGCAGCTGAATAAGATGGGAAAGCGTTGTCTCTTTTTGCCAAGAGACATTGGTACTGATTTTTTAACCGACTTCAAAAAGGAGGAGGTTCTCAATTCGTCTGTATTTTTTTTGTTTTTTTGTTCACAAACTAACCTAAATTTTAGGTAAGTGTATTTCCTTTCCATTCCATTAAGAAAAGGCAGAAAATACAGATTAGTTTGTGAACAAGAGAATCAGCACCAATTGGCACCAATGTATGAAAAGGAGGCAGCAAAACGAAGCAGCAGAGAGATCTTTCGCTCCATACGCATTAGAAGGACAGTCGAGCGCCTTAGGGACGAAAAGAATAAAGAAAAAATAGAAGAGAATAAAGATAAAAGAAAGAAACAAAACGAATTTGAATTTGGAACAGTATATATTCATGCTTCAATAATATTGAAGAGTAAAGTAAACGATAATTATGTAGCATTATTGCGTAATTTTATACGACGAGCCCAATTCGAATAATATGACGTTATTATTAAGTAAAGAAAGAAAAAAGTAGAAGTGTTAGAAAAAAACAAAGAAACGGAAAGAAATGGAGAAATAAACAGAACTAATTTAAATGTGAAACATCATAAAAATATTTGTGATTGAATAATATTTTGGACAGAAGTTTGATATTAAAGAAAACGACAATTTTGTAGTATTTTGGTGTAATTTTATACGTCAAACCCAATTCGAATATTATTACGCGAACTCGGACTAGGCCTACCGATGCGGTCGAGTTTCATTATCTCGTTCGGTACAGACCACAGAGCAAAAATTGTTTATGTTTACTTTCATACGTATTTGTACTTTTCTTTAATAAAAGTACAAATACGTATGAAAGTGACATAAATAATTCTCTTGACGCTCTAATTAAATGGCTAGACGAAAATAATTTAAATATTAATTTAGGTAAGACAAAAATAATGCACTTTAGACAACGTACTCCCGGCGGAACTAATCTCAACATCCACTACAAAAATGACAAAATTGAGGAAGCAGAGGATACCAAATTTTTAGGGTTGCAAATAGATTGCAACTTAAATTGGAAAGCACATATAGACAGTCTGTGTAAAAAACTGAGTTCATCCGCATATGTGCTATATAGGCTATCCTCCATAGTAGATGTCAAAGCTCTTCTTACGGCTTACTACGGAATAGTTGAATCGCACTTGCGCTACGGTATCATTTTCTGGGGGAACTCAACTGATCGAGATATAGCTTTTAAGGCCCAGAAAAGATGTCTCCGATCATTGTTGAAACTTAGATCGACAGATAGTTGCGCGCCTTATTTTAAGTTACATAAAATCTTGACACTTCCCAGTTTATATATTTTCGAAGTAGCTATGTTTGTCAAGCAAAATCCATCTCGTTTTGAGCGCCTGGCTGTTGTATTCCCAAGGAATAGGCGTGACAACAGCAAATTATGTCAGGTATCATGTCGAACTACTTTGATGCGTAAGAGTGTTTCTTGCATGGCCCCCATTATCTACAATAAATTACCGAGTAGTTGGAAAGCTTTAAATACAGCACAATTTAAGAGTAGATTGCGGAATTTTTTGGTAGATAAAACATACTACAGTGTAGCTGAGTTCCTATCGGAGAAAAATATTTGTTAAGTTAGTGACATTTTGATATATTTTATTTTTTTTAATATTGATGTAATAGGTCGGGGAAAAAGTTTCTTCGCATTTTTTAAGAAAATTCAAAACATTTTTTAACATTGCTTATTTACATTTAACTAAAGTATGTAGGTACCATTTTGTTCGATAACTTTTTGCCATCTTGTAGGTAGGGACATGATCCCATTGTTATAGAAATTTTGGGACTTCTGATCAAAATACCACGACAAAGTGGTTTTGGCAGTCCTCCCGTGATGTTAACCTGACACTGCCTAAAGAATTCTGAAGAGACCGAAACAGGTGGAAATCTGAAGGTGCAAGGTCAGGACTATACGGCGGATGCATTAACACCTCCCAGCCAAACTCTCTTAATTCTTGCTGAGTGGCTAAAGATGTGTGAGGTCTAGCGTTATCATGATGAAAAACCACACCCCTTCTGTTGATTAATTCCGGCCGCTTTCTCTCAACTTCTTGCTTTAATCTCATCAGTTGTTCGCAGTAGAGTTCAGAATCGATAGTCCTGCCTGGTGGTAGCAGCTCATAATGAATAATGCCCTTCCAATCTCACCACACACATAACATCACCTTGTTGCGAGTTAATCCGGGTTTTGCCACAGTCTGTGAAGCCTGACCGGCCTTTGACCACGACCTTTTTCGTACGTTCTTGTCGTATGTGATCCACTTTTCATCACCGGTTATCAGCTTCTTCAAAAATGGTTCGGTTTCATTACGTCGTAATAAAGAATCACAAATGAGTACACAGTTCATTAGGTTTCTTTCAGTGAGCCCGTGAGGTACTCAAATATCGAGCTTTTTTGTGTACCCTGTTTTTTTCAAATGAGACAATACTGTTTTGTGGTCAATTCTCAGTTCTTCAGCTACGTCGTAACTACTGATGTGCCGATCTTGCTCCACTTTTTCAAAAATGGCATCCATTTTATCCGTAATAGGGCAACTAGAGCGAGGTGCATCTTTGACATAAAAATTTCCGGATTGAAAACGCTTAAACCAAATTTGTGCTACTCTCACAGACACTGCACTAGGTCCATAAACCTCGCAAATTTTTTTCGCGGCTTGCGTTGCATTTTTTCCCCTTTTTTGTAGTAAAATTTTAAAATGTATCGAATTTCTTCATTGGATTCACTCATCTTGACAGTACGAAAAACAAATGAAAGTCACACATTTTCCTAATTTGAATTTTGAATTATGTTCTTTAAAATTTAAACTTTCAATGATACCAAAACCAGCCAGATACAAATAGTATAGCCAAAGATATTTTATTACAAGTTCATACATACTATAATGCGAAAAGACTTTTTCCCCAACCTAATATGACATTTTAGATTTTTGACATTTTTATCCTTGACATTTAGATTACTGACAATTTGATTTTGGAATTGTAATAATAATGATAATTTTAATGACATGATTGATGTAATGATAACAGTATGACATATGTATAGTGACATGATAATCTTATGATACTGACCTATATTTTCCTTTTAATACAAACATAATTATATTTTTAATAGCTGATGATTTAAGAATTTTATAATAATTATATTTCAAATGTTTGCATGCCGATTGGCAAAATGTGGCTGGGCTAAATCTAATCTTAAGAACAAATTATGTATTACCCATATTTGCAAAATAAAATTCTATTCTATTCTATTCTATTCAATTTCGTGTAATCTTTATTATGGTACTGTGAATCGATTTTCAATGTTTGTTATGTTTGTTTTCTCAGGGTTGGTTTAAAATGTCAGCAATAACAAACTACCGATAGTTGTTTTGTTTATGTTCATAGGACCCTGGGAGGAGGTCAATTTGCTGACCGGAATTTTCCTCAATCCCGTGTGCTCCATATATTTGCGTCTCTATAATCTACTAAACATTTTTATTTATTTATTAAGGACTTTTACACATGTCAGTACACTCGTCGTGAATGCAGTCGTAATGGGCCAGTGGATAAGGCACCCAGAGGCGGGGCCTTAACCACTGGGCCATCATGACATTCATTAATCGAATTATCGTCACATTTCGAACGCTCATGTCGATTTAAATACGCCCGACTTTTTATCTCCCTTTAATTATTACTGAAACGGGAATTTCTCCACGTGTGAATGACCTATTTATGTCGTTTACTGGTTCTAACTCATAATTAAGGCCTCCCCACACGTGACCTGTATTTTCGCTGGAGCGATAACCTGGCCGGCAAAATAGAAACAGTTTTTTTTCTATAATATGAGAAGTCAATAGACATATACCACATTCTTTGACCGCCAATCCTACCAAGACTAAGTGACATTTACAAGAAGTGAATGTGATAGCTAAACATAATAGGTATTAGTTAATATTTTCTGGTGTGTCACTATTTTTCATTCGCTACACTTAATTTATTCTAATAAGTAAAGTTTTGTATTATAAAAAACATGATAAACAGACGTTCTTATTGTAAATTTAGCTTGTGATGTCCTAGTAACAGGTACGGTTCAAATAAAAAATACTATAAATGTATAAACAGAACATGAATTCGGTAAGTATTTCTTATATCCATTTTATATATTAATATAGCCCCGGCGATAACACACCATGAGTGTATCGACACCTTTAGCCGGTACTATTTTAATAATTTTGTGAACATATAGAACCACAATATTAATTGCGTTCATGGTACGTTTGAGTTGATTTAAAATCAAACGTCAGGCGAATTCTAATTATTTTCCGCACACAATAAAGTGACCACATCATATTTCGGGTGTGGTTTGTTTCATGATACTGTTTTAGTATATTGTTGCGACATTATACGTTGCGACGTAGCACGTTGCGACGTTGTACGTTGCGACGAAATCACTTCATGCTCGCAACCGATATTGAAATATTTGTGTTGTTGCTAATATAATTATAAATCCTTACTAATATTATAAATGGGAAAGTGTGTCTGTCTGTCTGTCTGTTTGTCTTTCTTTCACGGCAAAACGGAGCGACGAATTGACGTGATTTTTTAAGTGGAGATAGTTGAAGGGATGGAGAGTAACATAGGCTACTTTTTGTCTCTTTCTAACGCGAGCGAAGCCGCGGGCAAAAGCTAGTATAATATATTTTAAAATAGCTGGGCTGGATTTGCCGTGTTCGAATTTTTCCCAAATTCTACAAAAAATTATACAGAAAATAAGACCTTCAGATTTTCCCAAATTTTAAATAAGTATTACCCTACAATGTTTGCCCTACAATGTTGTTTAAAATCTTCCTCAATCTTTAAGTAATAAACCTTCAAACACACGTGATTTGAGACACAATAGAAAGACAATAGCAGCCCGAGAGCCGGCTGTCGGTTGGTCGTTGAAAGGTAAAAACAAAAATATTTGTTCAATTGGTTCTCCAGTTGTGCTAAAATTTTTGTTTTAAGTAAGATTTTTAATATTGAGAGCGGAGGGTTATGTTGGACTCTTAACAACTTTTGTTCTGCTGAAATACATCGGTAGTGCGGCATGGTCCACTCTTCCGGCTCATATTGGACCGCCATCAGCAGGCCCCTACACCCTTTTTGCGCGCTTTTTTGGAGGGAGGGATCTCACGCTGCGCTTGCCAACAAGAGGCAATCAGGAACCATCAGCCATCGGTTCTTCGAGGTATATGTGCCCTGCCCACTGTCACTTCAGATCTGCGATTCAGTGACCTGTGTCGGCGAACTTGGATCACAACAGTATACTTGTGTTGATGTTGTAGGCTATCTGAAAGCCTCTCGGATCACTTCACATATGATTGATGCCGAGGGCTAGATCAAACAACATATTGTGTTTGTACCAGATACCTATTACCCGTACCTGATTAAAATTAATTATACACTGACTAACAACATACAGTTCAATTGATATTATTTAATCAGCTATCCATTTAACAGGTACTAATCTATGCATAGATTGAAATTGACGCCCAATTAATGAATAAGCAAATATCGTTTGTATTTACACAATGACATCGATAAATAAGGTTTAAATTAGTTTGCAATGTGACAATGCAAATCGTGATTTTACGTATCTGCGTGATTTATTATTATCTAGGCTATTGAATGTTGAAATTTATTTTCAATAAGGGCTTATGGCTGTGATAAACGAACATCAAATAAAATAAAGGTAGACTTGCAACAAAAAGTATATTTGGCCGTACGCTAAAAGGTGATTATTTTGCGAGCATTCTGGCTGAACTACGTAATTTTTGACAAAAGTATTCCACCGGTGTGAAGCACTAAAACTTGTACAACTAAGTTGTTTTGCGCTCATTTAATCTCATATATACTTAATGCTTGTTACATACGACAACGATTTGACTATCCGTACTAATATTATAAATGCGAAAGTAACTCTGTCTGTCTGTCTCTTCTTCACGCCTAAACCACTAAACGGATTTGAATGAAGTTTGGTACAGACGTAGTCTGGGACCCGAGAAAGGACATAGAATAGTTTTCATCCCGGAAATCCCCCGGGAACGGGAACTATTATGCCACGCGGAGAAGTCGCGGGCAAAAGCTAGTGACAAGTTAAACACAGAAAAATAATAATACATAGTCAAATCGTAACGCTAAATCATTGTAGTGTGTACCGACCATACAAACAAGGGTTATATTTCGACCACAATATTAATCCCAATGTTTAGATAATGAAACTTATTTCAAAGCAGTTAATTGTGAACCTACTACTGGTTATTATGACTATAAGAAAAACATTGAAGAAATAATCAAAAATTTCTTTCAATGTTCTCAAAAATTTAGTATTTAATAAAATAATGTAATATATTAAGCCAATAGGCCGAATACTGAATATTTTTGGCCAATTTACTAAAATGACACAGGCTTCTTGATCCAACAAAAAAACACGTCATCTATAACTAAAGCCTCAGAGGCTTATAACAAGTGATACGAACAGAACAAAACAGTCTGGGCAGCACAAAATATTAATGATCAATCCACGGTTTTCACAGGTCATACCAAGAGATTTAGGCCAAAAAAAAAAAAAAGGCCAGCTATCCACTAAAGTGTAGAGGAGACGAGATATCTTGTATATAACCAATAGGGTCAATTTAGTATTAAACAAAATTACGATAGCAGTCCGACAGTCGGCTGTCGCTTGGTCGTCGAAAGGTTAAACTGCCATCAGCAGCCCTGCTTCAATCTCCATTCAACAGTTTAATGCAAATTCTAGGCCCTACCCTATAAGATAATAAGTTCAATTTACTGGTGGAAAGCTTTCAAGTCCTTGAACTCCAATGCTCTGAACTTCTAAACTTGGTTTTAAACACAAAATACAACTTTATATTGCTTACCCAAAGGGTTAATATAATAAGGTACTTTATATTGACTATCGAATATTATAAAACCAAAATTAATATTCACTTTGTTAAAAGTATAAGAATAAGTTAAAGTTATTTAGGAGGTTTTTAGTTTTTCGTTTGCGGTTATCTTGCGTTAGACTGAACTGATTTTGAAGCTGCTTTCAGAAAAGTATTTGATGCACTAAATTAAATTTAAGGTTTGAAAATTTTTCGAGTTCAAAAAAGTAGGTTTTCAGGAATATATCCCACTAAAAAGTAAGATAAAAGCACTTTTTTTAAGAACCTCCTTCAAATGCTAGAAATAGAAAAATAACGTAAATTAAGGAAGCCGCTGCGGTGGCAATAAAAGACTACAAACAGAACGAAAGCCACCGACTTCCGAAATTTAAGTTATTTTTCCGTTTTTAGTAAAAATTGAAATAAAAGTTTCGGCACAGGGCTCTTAAAACGATATTTGGGTTCTTAAGACTGGTTAAAATCCCAAAATTATAAAGTAAAGGAATATTACAATATTTAATTTACATAAAATATCATAAAATTGATCATTAAAAAAATAACATAAAATCAGGTCGACGAGTAACCGCAGACTAGAAATCTAATTTAAGAATAGGTCTTCATTCTTCATAGTAAATTTGAGTAACCTGATGGCTTTGTAAAGAAATTTTAATGTCTGCGGCTACCCGCCGTTCGAAGCTTAGGTATAAGACCCTTAGTATTAATAACTCGTATTAATATGATCGATACCTAAATCCGAACCCACAGCAAGATTAATGTCACAATTATGCCGAAAACCGAAACCTAAAAATATATTACAAATTATATAAATATCCTGGGACAACTCACACACGCCCATCTGATCCCAAACTAAACAGAGCTTGTACTATGGTAACCAGACAACTGATAAACATACTTATGTTGTTAAATACATACATATTATAGATAAATCACACCCAGACACAGATCATACATTCGTGCTCATCACACAAAGTTTGTCCTAGGTGGGAAACGACCTCCTGCTTAACAGTCAGGGTTAATAACCACGAGACCAACAGGCCCGTCGAAATACAATATATTTACACAGTTTTATATGAAACTCAGCTGATAAGTACAGTAAAAAACACCAAGAAAACCTGTCGCTTACGTTAGAAAGTTTCCAAAATTAATAATTAGATATTTGAAAAGTATTTTTCGGAGTTTTGCAAAGTGGGACTCCACAAATTGTGCTTCAGTCAAATTTCGTATAAGTATCAAAAAGTTAATACCTACTTAGAAATTGTTCGGAAGTTCTCTTCACTGTTTTGTTATTGATTTTATGTAAGGAGACTGAAAAGGAAAAGTAATTTATTTGATATAAAAGATGGTATTTTTCTTATATAATAATCGATAGCTTTAATTTGCAAGAACTTAAAGTTTTACATTTATCTTTTCTTTTCTTACATTTCATTTTATTTGCATTTTCATCATCAAAACTTAAAAATAATACCATCGATACTGATAATACATAAAATATTAATATGCTGAAGAGTTTGTTTGTTTATTTGAACGCGCAAATCCTAGGAATTACTAGATGGAATTCAAAAAAATATTTGAGTTGGATAGCCCATTTATCAAAGAAGGCTTATCCATACTAATATTATAAATGGGAAAGTGTGTCTGTCTGTCTGTCTGTCTGTATGTTTGTCTTTCTTTCACGGTAAAACGGAGCGATGAATTGACGTGATTTTTTGAGTGGAGATAGTTGAAGGAATGGAGAGCAACTTAGGCTACTTTTTGTCTCTTTCTAACGCGAGCGAAGCCGCGGGCAAAAGCTAGTAAGCCATATAACATCACGCTACGACCTATAGAAGTAAAGTAGTTACCAAGATGACAACCTACTGGAAGTAAGGAGGGTGCAAGCAAAATCGCGGGGAACGGCTAGTAATAATTCGTCCGCGTGAATTAATAGTTCTCGTTCCCGGGATGTAAACTATCCTATGTCCTTTCTCTGGTCAAAGACTATATCCGTACCAAATTTCATTCAAATCGGTTCAGCAGTTTAGGCGTGAAGAAAAGACAGACAGACAGACAGAAAGACAGAGTTACTTTCGCATTTATAATATTAGTACGGATTTATACAGTGGGAGCTACCTCACAGGGCAGCGAAGAACTAACTATTATGTCATAAATCATCATTGTTCACTGCTGGACATTGGTCTTTGCTAAGGCCGCCACTACGCATTCAATTGCTGGTTGATGTCCTTCGCAGATCATGGCTCCATCTGGCCGGGAGCTTCCCACACTATACTTTCTTGTGAACGTAGTCTCTAAAGCTTCTTTTTATTGAAGGACCTCGGTCTGGGAGGTTTAGTTTCCTCAATTAGTTCTCTTGATTGGGCCATTGTGCGTGAATGGTATCCACAGCAGTTAGTACACGCTTTAATATCTTTTTTTAATATCTTGGGACAACTCACGCACGGCCATCTGTTCCCAAACTAAGTAAAGCTTGTACTAAGGTAACCAGACAACTGGTCATACTTACATAGTTTATAAATAGATACATATTATAGATAAATAACACCCAGACAAACAATCATGCTCACCACACAAAGTTTATCCCGGGCGAGTATCAGACCCAGGTCTAGTGGTGGAGGTCGTCCTCCAGCTTAGCAGTCAGAGTCACTTACCACTAGACCAACGGACCTGTCAAAACGCTTAATTGAACGATCGATTCTGCAACATATTTGACTATTCCATTGCCACTTCAAAATTATAAAAATGTTAAATAATTTGTTACACTGACAAATTCACAAGCAAAAGCAAGCATAACACAAGCTCACATTTCGGGTTGTTAATAGCTACTGACTAGGCACTAGTTACCCTCACAAACTAGGTATACTCATCTCCAAATATTTTATCCCGAACATCTCAAATACATGAAACCAACCTCAGCCCTTTATAATTTAACACAGTGTTTCATCAGTGTATCATAATACTTCTACGTATTATTAAAGACTTTGCCCCGATTCTAGGTAAAATGTCAGCTATATTGTATATAAAATTACCGTTTAATTAGTCTAACGTAGGCGCCATATTTTATTTTACAACCTCTCAGGAGCCAGACCTTTGTACGGTTAACATTGCCTATCTTGTGAGCGCAGGTACTGTTGGAAAAAGGAAATGTTTTTTTAGGAATTTGTACTCTTTTCGCTGGATTTTTAGGTGGAAATCTCATTGGCATGCAGATTATATTGTTTTCTATCTTTTTTGTCTTCCTCGTGTCTTGTAGAGGATGGGATTTTTACATGATTGTGTGTGTTAGAGAATGTGTGATAGGTAGAGCGAATTTAAGTATAAAATTCAAGCAATTTTGAAAGAATATCTTTCAAAATTGCTTGAATTTTATGTTGTGTCAAAGCACTTTTTCGTTGAAATATACTGTTCTGAACGATATGTAATTAAAAATTAAACAATAAATTATTATTTTTTTTTGTAAAAAGGTAAAAGCATACACTTTTACGCAGAAAAACTATAATGACCGTTTTTCTTATTTTAATAGAACGATGCAGATGGTGCCAGTGTTTCCTACCTGGACTACTCTGAGAAGAAACATCCGAAACAAACTCAGAGGTCAAAGTCTCTTTTAAAGTCCATACAATATTGTATTGGTCAAATTATGCGGACTATGAAGGTTAATAACTGAAGTGATGAGTTGGTAAGATTTGAGAGATAAGTTGGTTTTAATTAGATTACTCTTAGTAAAAAATATATAATTTAATTATGGTAATGAAAACTTGTGGGTTCTAAACCAGGCTAGCCAGGCAGGCCAACCTGATTCAACTTGATACCAGTGTTTTACGTGGAGCGACCGCCTTTCAGACCTCCACGACCCAGTAAGTGGGCGACACTATAACTCTTGGTTAGACTGGTCAGACTTTCTGGCTTCTGACTACATAATATATATTGATCGTAAAAGTCCTATGAATGACAATCGGATCCAACGGCTTTTTGTGCTTTCCGAGGCACTTGTCGAAATTAACCTTTCGATGAACAAGCGACAGCCGGCTTTCGCGCTGATATTGTCTGTCTATTGTGTCTCGAATCACGTGTGCTCGAAAGTTTAAAAACAAATTAATACATATAACTTATAAACGATATAGAAACTTCTGCACCAAAATTCTTAAACAGGCAAAGAGGCTCTTCGATGCGAAAGAACTCAGTAAAGCAAATAATAATCCAAAGTTACTCTGGGATTTCATTAAGCGAATAACAAACACCACAAAATCTACACACTCGTCCACACAATTGCTATCGTCATCACCCACACCCGCACAGTCATGCAACAAAGTAAATTCTTTCTTCGTTAACATTGGCAAGAGACTTGCAGACGACATTATAAAAACGAGGATTTCGCAACAAGTACCCACCCCCCAAACTAGTCCTATACCCACTTCATCTTTTGTGTTAGATAAAACTGACCCAGGAGAAATTATATCCACCATAAATTCACTGCGATCAAATGCTGCTACTGGGTGGGATGGCATTTCACAGACAATACTGAAGAAGTTCTCCACTACTCTAGCGCCAATCCTAACCCATATTTTCAATACTTGTTTTGAAAAAGGCGTTTTTCCAACTGCCTTTAAAAAAGCTATAATCTATCCAGTTTTCAAGGGGGGGGATGGAACTTTGCCAAATAATTACCGTCCTATAGCTGTTCTAACCGCTTTATCCAAAGTTTTAGAACGCCTGATAAATAAAAGATTGGTAAGTTACCTGGAACATTGCAAAATAATCTCTCAACAGCAATATGGTTTTCGCAAAAATAGATCAACATGCGACGCAGTCCACAACCTAACCAGTTTTGTCATAGATCACATGAATAAAAATAAAAAGGTCTTAACTATATTTCTCGATCTCGCGAAAGCGTTTGACACCGTTCCCGTTTCTACTCTCTTAGATAAACTCGAGAAAATAGGCGTAAGAGGGCTACAACTTGATCTTTTTGAAAGTTACCTCTCTAATCGTACGCAAAAGGTGAGCATCGATGGTCACCACAACGATGAGCTTTCTATCCACTATGGAGTACCACAAGGGAGTATTTTGGGCCCCACTCTTTTCCTGATCTTCATTAATGATCTGTGTGATCTCAAAATTGATAATGCCAAGATAATATCATTTGCGGATGACACAGCTATAACTTTCATCGCGGATTCCTGGTCACAGTTAGAACATCAAGCTCAGCTTGGCTTTGACCTAGCTTTAAATTGGCTTAAGTCCCATACTCTAACTCTTAATACCTCTAAAACCAAACTTCTGACCTACTCAAACAGCTTGGCCTCTCAACCAAAGAATCCAATTCTGATTAAAGCTCACACTGGTCATTCTCGAGTACAAAATGTGAACTGTCAATGCCCCTTTTTAACCTCTGTTCAAAACATCAGATACCTGGGAGTAGTCTTAGACAGGAATCTCAACTTTAAGTCGCACATCGGTTTGCTAACAGGACGTGTTCGCAAATTGATATACATATTCAAAGCTCTCCGACATATTGCAAATTCCGTCGTAATACGTAATGTCTACTTCGCACTTTGCCTATCCATCATAACCTATTGCATCACGTGCTGGGGCGGTGCAGCTAAAACCACCCTCAAGTCGCTAGAAGTAGCACACAGAGCCATACTAAAAGTAGCCACTTTCCGTCCTATTTTGTACCCATCCGATCAACTTTACAATGACTGCAAAGTGCTAAATGTTCGACAACACTTCATCCTGCAAACAGTCATACTGCAACACCGTAACACTCCATATCGGATAATAGAAAATACAAAACGCAGCAAACGTCGAAAAGATGGAATATGTGCCCTCCCGCGTGTCCACTCAACCATGGCCAAGAGATTCTTTTATTTCCTAGGTCCGTTCCTTTTTAATAAAATAAACGCAGAGTGTCATATCTATGGACTATCGTATTATAAATGCAAAAGGATATTACAATTGTACCTCCAAAATAAGTCATACGATGAAACCGAAAAAATCTTAACATAGTTGGTGAACAAAGGACGAGCAAAAACACATACACAAACATAGTTGGTGAACAAAGGACGAGCAAAAACACATACACACTCTCACTTACACACCCTCATCCACTCACAGATACACACATCACACACATGTTTACCTTAGGTCATTTGCTTATTTATTTACCTTAATCTTAATATATTTATTATCTTAAACTTAGCTGGCTTTGTAAGAGTAACAGCAAAATTGTAACAGTAACAGTGTCATCAGAAGCACTACTTATGTAATTACGTCATTGTACCTTTAGGGGACCGGACTGCTTTTCCTTAACACAGGTTTTTTATAACCTAGCTAGGAGAGCAGTGCTCACCCACACGTTTGTAGAAATAACACTTATTTTGTAAACTGTATTTTTAACGTGTACTTAATCCACTGTTTGAGAAAATAAATAAATTTATTATTATTCCATTTATTCTTTAAATATACATATAAATTACATTTTTAAATATTAATATAAAAAAATAACATTTAAAAATATAAAAAATAGTAGCCCACCGGCATCGGGAACAGGGTCCAAGCTACCGATGGTCAGGGCTCCAGAGAGAGGAATCGCCGAACAATGCGCGCCGTGTCCAGGAGTACCGCCTTCTGTATCAGACCCTTGATCCAGCTGCCTAGCGAGAGCCTCCTTAGGTGTTGATCGAGGCTCTTTGCTATTACGCCATTGGCCGTCACGACTATCGGCACAATGACTGCTGAATCTATGTCCCACATGTCGACAACCTCGCGAGCCAAGTCAAGGTATTTGGTCTGCTTATCCTTCTCGGCTTTGACGAGGTTCTCGTCATGTGGAACGGCTATGTCAACAATCATTGCCCGACGCTCTAATCGATCTATTACCACAATGTCAGGCTTATTGGCAACAATAGTCCTGTCTGTGATAATAGATCGATCCCAGTACAATGTGATATGGCTATTCTCGAGAACTGGGTCGGGCACATATCTGTAGTATGGCACCTCCGATTCCACAAGACTGTATTTCAGAGCAAGTTGCTGATGAATAATCCTGGCTACAAGATTGTGTCTGTGCAAATAGTCTCCGTTAGCCAAACTAGAACACCCAGAAATAATGTGACGTATCGATTCTCCGGAACGGTGGCATGCCCGACATATGTCAACCGTGCCGTCCTTCACAATATATTTCCGGTAGTTTTTAGTCATCATAACTTCGTCCATTATTGCACAGACAAAACCTTCGGTTTCTCCAAAGAGGTCACCGAAACGCAACCAGGATACGGACGCCAGGAAATCTACATCGGGCCCATGTAGGACCCGATAAAAGCGCCCGTGAAGCTCCTTGCTCTGCCATACAGTCCTGCGGTCGTTAGTGTCCAATACCACAGGTTTGCGCCAGTTCTCGCTCGCTAAGGAGAGCGGGGTGAGGCCCTTGTCCACCGAAACTACATCCCGATGCATCCCCACGGCGGCCGATAGGAAATACTCCCTGAGACTGCATATCTCACGGTTGTGCAGAGTCTTAGCGTTTAAGAAACCTCGACCACCGCACTTCCGCGGGATATACAGCCTCATCACCGACGACCGTGGGTGATGCATCCGGTTTGCAGTCAGTAGACTGCGGACCCTTCTATCCAAGGCGTCTAGTTCAGTCTGAGTCCATTTGAGTATGCCGAAAGAGTACATCAGAACCGGCATGACCCAACCGTTGAAGGCGCGCACCTTATTTCCGCCTGATAAAACACTATTTAGTACTTTATTCAGGCGGCCAAAGAAGCGCTCCCTCAACGCCTGTTTCATGTCGGCAGCATTGATGCCTAACGCTTCCGACATACCCAAATATTTGTAAGTTTCGGTTGTGGAGAGGGACCTAAGGTGTATGGAGTCCGAGAGTTGGGTCCCCTCGGATTCCACAATCTCCCCTCGCTTTACATGCATGACTGCACATTTGTCCACACCAAATTCCATCCTGATGGCGCTACTGAAAGTTTCTGTTACCTTCAGTAGCTTCATCAGTTGCAAATCGGTGGGGGCAAAGAGTTTCAGATCATCCATGTAAAGGAGATGAGATATGACCTGGCCGCCTCTTCGCAACCGATAGCCTAGCCCTGAACCCTCCAATAATGTGCTTAAAGGGTTCAGGGCCAAACAGAACCACAGCGGACTCAGACTATCACCTTGAAATATACCTCGCTCGATCTTTATGGGTTCGCCGCTCTCTCGGATCTGTCGACACCCTGGATAGTGAAGGACCGTCCTCCATTGCCCCATACACGACACCAAGATTAATTATTATTATTATTATTATTAAATTCTTTACTTTGTCTCTGCTGACTGTACAAGTAATCTCAAATTTTAATTCATTTTGTTCACATCGTTTTGTATCTCTGCTATTACGAAATTATGCAAGAGAATGTCTGTTCGTTGTAGATAGTACGTTGTATTTTTTTTTAACCCCTTTATAGTCGACTGGCATCTCCTGCTTTTTCACCTGGTCTCTTCGGTTTTTGGTCACTGCTTCACTCTCGTGGGTTATATATAGCTTGATGTTATTCACTCAGTGTTATTCTGATGGATCAGTTATAGTGTAGTAAAACTAGATAAGTTATTGTAAAGTTTAAACAACATCCGTTCTGTAGTTTTGCGTGAAAGAGTAACAAAATAGCATCATATTACGAGACCTATGTATTATTTGGATCTATATGGTATAAGCTTTACTTCTGTAAAGTTTTAACAAAATTCGTTCAATATTGTTTTTGCGTAAGACTAAAGCAACCAACATTCATCCATCCTCACAAATTTTCATATTCAAATATGAAAAATGAAAATGTTAAGGTAACTTTTATAATGCTAGCAATTCCTTTTAGACTTTTAATAAGTATAATATCACTTTACCTCATAACGTTATATACCCACATTGGTTATAATACTTGTAGCTAGAAAGAAACTATTTACTTACCGGTAAAATAAAGTAAACTTTTTATCAGAAAAATCTAATATTCCTAGTTCTTAGCCACGTACAACATGCGACTTGAACGGATTAGCTACATCATTCTCCGTGATTTTACCGAGCTGCGGTCGTAGTGGGAAATACGAGCCGGGGGGCATTTTGTTTATGTCAACGGAAAATCGCTGCGTTTACGCTGCGTTCATGAGACCTTGCATGAATACATGATTGGGAGGATATTGCACTAAAATCCTAGAGTGGTTAGGTTCGTTATTTTGGGTTACATATTATTTTTTAATCACAAAAACACAGAACAAACAATCGGATCGAGCTCATGACACAAGATTTGAATCAAGTTTATGACACAAACCCACCCAGGACAAACTTTGTGTCATCGAGCCCATCGACCTTCGGCTGCGGTGAAGGAAGCGGCGGCGCGTGCAAGGCAGCGTCAAGCCTCGCGCCCCGGACAGGGACCCAGGCGTAGACGTCGAGAGTCGCAAGACGACTATCGACCACGGCCGTAGGCGCGGGTCTGCGGACGGCGAGCGATGGGTAGGTCACCGCCCGGCTAGGACCAGGCCCGCGTCGCGCGTCTCAAAGAGCAGTCAGCACGAGAAGAGGCCCAACAGGGCCAACGCCTGCCGGGGTTGCGAAATGTTTATATTAGTGACCACCCCGGACATAAAGGGCAACCGAAGGAACATGAGTGGGTTTTAGTCAGTGAAGGTCTGATACGTAGGACGGGAGAAGTTATTTGAAGATTTCCCACTCCCCAAAAAAAATCGACCTCCGGCTTAGCAGTCAGGGTCGCTCACCACTAGACCAACAAGCCCGTATAACAGAATCAACATGTGCTTGAATTCGCAGAGATTCATCCGAAAACCTCAGGAATTTATGTCAAGTAATATAATGAAAAGACCAATAAAAAACCCTTCCCAGAGACATTAAACTCTTATATGGTACAAATTCATTTATAGGTAAATTTTATTACAGTAACGTCGTTAATTACCCATATAATAACAGTTACAACTTCAAGGTTTTTGGTGTTAAAACAATGCTATTCGGAAATTACGGTCGCATGAATATTATTTGTGGGCGAACATTCTAGATTTATTACCTATGAATTTTACCCTATCTGCGAGTTAGTACTTATGTGACTTTTAGTTGGGGTAATTAATGGGTAGCAGATTAGATTATGCTTTTTTATTAGAGGACGTTATATAATATTAGGGCGGAGAGACCTTTGCTCTGCAGTAGAAAATTTTCGGGCTACCGCATACCTTAATTTTTAGTTGAACAATGCTTTTGTTGTGTTTTACTATTTCATACTAATATTGCGTGTATAATGCGATTAGGTTTGTTTCTGTGATTGTAAGAGAACTCTAAAAAATCATAAAGCTACGTTACAATCAAGTAACACAGACTAAATAACATCACGCAGTGCCCCACTGGAGCGAAACAGTAACCGAAGACCTAACATAATGCGTATTAGCTCGCCGCCCAACAAGGACCAGGCCCGTGTTGACAGCGCGTTTTGCTCCTCGCGCCTCTAAGAGCAGTCAGCAAGTGACGGCGCCCTCTAGGGCCAATTACCGCGGTCCCGCAACATAAAGACCAACCGAAAGAACAAGGGTGGATTTTAGTCAGTAAAAGTCTGACACTAAGGGCGGGAGAAGTCATTTGATGATTTCCCATCTATAAAAAAAGTATACCTGTAACTTAAGCGCTAGTCTGTTCTTCTAAATCTGTGAAACTTGACTAATTTTGACCCTTGACGCCACTAGAAATATGAAAATAACGCGTTAAAACCAAAAAGCAACACAATGCCAAATCTAATTAACACGACTACAGTAACAGCACGTTTGTCGCCGCAAATTAAATTAAAATATCAACTTATTACTTACACGAACCGTATTTTAAAATTGGGTTCTGTAGCCCGGTGTTCACAGCGGTGCCACAAACTAATTAGTCAGTGGAGCACGACAGCCTCTACGGAATTTCGACTTGTTTTCCAATATGGTGTGCACATTATCAAATTACGTTGAGCTCTCATGTAAGAGGTTGTTCCTGCCGGGGATTTGGAATAGTTCTAATAGTTACCGTGACCCCGGAACATAAAGGGCAACTGAGGGAACATGGGTGGGTTTTAGTCAGTAAAAGTCTGAAACTTTTTTCAACCCACCCAGGGCGGGAGAAGTCGTTTGGTGATTTCCCATCCATAAAAAAATGTTGTTAGTTCGAATGTGGACAGGTGCAAATATGACTTTTTCCATTCAAAATTATGTACTTTCTGAAGTTTATCTTTGACATCACTGACATGCCTCAGAAACAATGTAAAGCAGTTGTAAAGTCTGCTTTACAACTACATTAATTATCGATACTTGTAGTCAGAAGCCAAAAAGTCTGACAAGTCTAACCAAGAGGTTTCGTGTCACCCAATTACTCGGTTGTGAAGGTCTAATAGGCAGTCGCTTCACGTAAAACACCGGTATTCAGCAGAATCTGGTTTGGCTGGAAGCCGACCTCAACACAGTTGGGAAGAGGCTATGGAGGTGATAATGATATTTATTATATTGAACAGACAAAGTGGTAAATTTATGCATATACTGAAATATTACCTAATAAATTATTTAATTAAAACATTTGACAAGGAGTTACAACTGCTTGTTAATTTACTTTTTGTTTTTATTGATTGTGTATTGATCATTAAATCGAAATTGGGTAAAAGGGTCTAGAAACGTTACCAGAAATGGTACCAATTAATATTTGATTGGCCACGTGACCTATCAAAATGTTTGAAATATTACCAGCGCACAATGTTTGGAACCAGCCCACGTTACTATAGAAATGTCTCGATATTTTGAGTATCAGGACTCATAATAAAACTCAAATATTTTAGTACAAACTATTTATATTAAAGGATAACTTTTACCATTAAACACAATTATTAAGTTTTTTATCATTGAAATAAATGGTCAGAGATTACCTAATATATTAATATTCATATCATCCTATCCTACTAAATAGTAAAACCCTCTGCTCGTACAGAAATGGGACAAATGTTAATCACCACACTCGTTCAAGGCGGATTGGCGAATTTGGTGACTTTATAGTTTGGTCACCATTACCACAACACACTTTTTAAACTGACAAAACTGACATTATGACTCTCCACGGCTCACATATTTCCATGCTCAACGCTAGCACATCTACCCTTAATTCAATTCCAATCAAACTAGAACCTAACCCTTCAGCTTTAAAGTTGAAAATCTATTACAGAAAGACAAATTGTAGAAGCTTGTCTGTACACAGACTATTCAAATCCTTATTCACAGAAGTAAAACTGTATGCACTTAAATTATCTCCTGCTTCGCACCCGTAGCGAAGTGATGTGTACACTGTATTCCAGGGATGTAATGCTGCTCCGTATCCAAAACTTGCGGTTATCCAAAAAAAATTGTAACCGTTACCGAATCTTTACCAATTCAATAAAGCTGAAGAGTTTCTTTGTTTGATTAAACACGCTAATTTCAAGAAGTCGTGGTCCGAATAAAAATTGTTGGATAGCCCATTTACCGTGGATGGTTATAAGCAAAAAATATCTCGCTACGTCTTGTGTGAGTCATCAAAAATGTAGGTGTTACCGCAAGAACAGGTCCTATATAAAATATTTGGATAGGGGCAGAGTCTAAAAAATATGATAATTATGATTTGGTTTTTCGTTAGGCCGTTCGGTCGTTGCATTGTTTGTTATCTATTGTTGCTTATTCATTACCAATGATTCTAATAATGTTTTAAAAATCTAATACCTTTAAAAAACTATCCATAACTATTGGATAATCCAAAATCTAAATATATAAAATGGTACACTGACTGACTGTTGATATATCGACGCACAGCCCTATCCGATGATTTAGAGACATCGGTATAATTATTATTCCTATAACCATATCCGTATTCAGATCCGAAAATTTCTTAGCCGTAACATCCCTACTATATTCTCAGAATACTAGTGTTGTACAGTTTCATCTCGTTGCGCTATTAACAGTGTTGTTTGTTTGTTCATCTCAAGAGCTTTGTGACACATAATTTAGTTTGTTTCTTAGATGCGACGCGGTACGTTACAGTGTTAAAAGTTTTCTTGTCTTGTTTTTAAAGGAAAGGTGGTTTCAGTTTAGGTTTGCAGTTTTATGGAATAAGTGGAGGATTTGGTTGGTGAAATAAGGATTATTGAATATAAGTAAATGCCTTGGAACAACTCAGACACTGGCCAACTGATTCCGGACTAAGCCGAGCCTATGCTTTAGTAACCAGACAGCTGATATACATACCTACTTCTTATTATAATTTGTATTTATAAGGACATACATTATAGACAAATTACACCCAGACACAGAACAAACAAACATGCATCACAAAAAGTCTTTCTTGAAAAATCACTTTAATTTTTTGAAAATTATTGGCTCAGATGCCTTAAATATTAAAAACAACTAAAGCAGTATGAGGGACGAACGATAAACAAATTTTATTTGTTGCAATATTTATTTATCTCGACCATAAACTTTAATCAGCCTTAGACTTTTATAATTGTACAGTTATTGCCACATGTCTGACCCACCCTACAGTGAAGTTAGTTCTAAGGAAGGTCAGGTAAATGAAGCAACATACTGTACACACATTCTCAAACATACAGTCTTTACAACAGCTACTTAAATAAACACTCGCATTCACACGATAAACTCAGAAAAATAAATAAACCAAAATATTTTAAAATGCACTCCCAACACTCGGTTCCGTTTTAAAATTCAAGACATTGTCGTATCCTAAACATTTTGGAACCGGAACCGGGAATTACTTTACGGAATAAATAAATCAGTTTATTGCGGCGCGTGCGACGATACTTTGGTGATATTTTGGCAGTGGTATCGAATTCTGATTTGCAGTTTATTGGTTTTGAGGGACTATATCTTTATCCTCATGAATAAAATACATCAGTTACAAAAATAAAATAGTTTTGTAAGAACTATCTATTGTTTTTTCAGACTTCTAGAAGTGCAGTGGTTATAAATTATAGTACGATTTTTAATTCGAGTCAGAAAAATGACAGTTCCAGTGTTGCCAGGTTTTTAGTCCCAAATTAATAGTGATGTGGTACAATCGAGTTTTTACAATTAAATCTTAATCGAGAATATTTTTTTATTCAATATCAAATTGCCTTTGATTATAAAAAAATATTACATGTAATTTACGGTAATTAAATAGAAGACATACACGGTAGGTAATTTAATATTACATAAAACACTGTTACATTATTTGTTTTTGGTAAGGTTCATATTTCTAAAATTGTTTTATTTAAGATGGTATGTATTCAATATTTACAATAAAAAAACGCTTTGTTACTTAATAAAATTAAGCATGGCTAAATGTCTAAGTCTATCGATTGCGGAACATCACTATTGTAGCGGGTCACCCTTTTTGGTATCAGTGACAGTTGCACTTGTCATTTTTCTGACTCGAATTAAAAATCGTACTATAGTGTGGCGGGATTGTCCCGAAAAGTTGACAAATACTTAATAATATAACATAATTCTTCTAGAATAACGCTAAAGTAGCTTTTCATTGTCTGCCCCTTTGTATGCTTAGAACTTTAAAAATATGCCTCGGGTTTTGATGTGTTTTTTTTTAATAAATAGAGTGATAAAGAAGGAAGGTTTATGTGCATACACGTGAATATTATAGTAGAGAAAAGCCTGGATTTTAAAAGATTTGTAACACCGTGCGAAGCTGGGGTGTCACTAGTTTCATACTAAGTTTTGCTTAATGCCTTTGCGAGTTAGGCAAGGTTCTTTACATGCCTTCCAAAGGACCTCAAGACCTGATTCGTATAGTGAAAAAAATATTCTTTATTTGCCAGGCAAAAGTAATTGACCTGTCTTTCTTTATAAATAAGCAATACACTCAGAAATGCTTGAATTTTACTAATAATCTGTACCAGGAAATAAAATACTAATGCTAATACAAGCCACTGAATCTAAAATTGCAGAATTACAGTAGGCAAACTAAATCAAACTGATTCAATTGAACAAAACTTATTCAAAGCATTCAGTGCACGACTGTACCACTTAATTTTCAGTACATACACAAACAAATCTGTATGCGGGAACGCACCTATGATTTAAAAAACGTGCCGTCAAAAACCGAAGGGATTTTAAAATGGATTACAATAAAAAAATGTTTGAAAAGTCTAACGCAAAAAACTGGATAACGAAGTATGACAGGGTTATATACAGAAGGTTCGTTTTGGTAGAATCATCTAATTTACCTTCACATGTTGACAATCACTATCGTCAAAAAATTCAGGCAGTCCACGAGACCACGACATGCGCCTGTCCGGGTAACTAACCCTGGAATAACAGGCCAGCAGAATGGCTGTAAATCCCATTTATGCATCTATCTAAAATAATATAATAATAATACCAGCCTATAACTGTCCCACTGCTGGGCAAAGGCCTCTTCTCATACAGAGAAGGCACGAGCATTGATCACCACGCTTGCTCAAGGCGGGTTGGCGATTTCGGACTTATATTAACTACAAGTCCAGGTTTCCTCACGATGTTTTCCTTCACCGATGTCTGTGATGTCTAAGATAAACATTAGAAAGTACATATGAATTGAAAAAGTCACATTGGTACTTGCCCGGATTGCATCTATCTATAAATATAAAATGATATACTGACTGACTGACTGTTGAATTATCAACGCCCGAACCGCTGGTTCCAGAGACATGAAAGGTTTTTTGGGTAAAAAATAGATCCACACGGTCGAAGTCGCTGGTGAAAACTAGTTAATTATATAAATTTGTATAACAGCTGTCTGCTTACTAGTAATAGAGTAGAGGCTTTGTTTAGTTTAGTACCAGAGTTTAGTACGTATAACCTGGTTCATTAAAGAAAGGAATCTAAAATGGCGGCGCTTATCGTGTTCCCTCGCTCGCACACTAGTGCCGTCTATACTCACTCGCGCGCGTACCATCAACATAAAAAAAATGTCTTGATTTGCTTCCACGCTGCCTTGACGCGCTCAGTGCTCTTTTTTACGAATATCTTGTTATAGTTTTCTGTTATTTTTCTGTTGTTACATGTTTGTGATTGTGGTAAAAGTAGGCACTGTTTCCAATGAAAACAATAAAAATTCTTAATAATATTTTTGATTTGAATAAAAAAACTTCAACTGTAAATTTTATATGCATGCAGACTGTACTATCTGTCAACGCAAGTACATGCCACCATTTAAGATTCCTTTCTTTAATGAACCGGCTTATAGTAGAGGCTTTGTTTAGTTTAGTACCAGATGTCCGTGTGTGATTTGTCCCAAAATTTAATTATTATAATATTCCATTACCTATTTGAACCCGTACTTTTTAGGGTTCCGTAGTCAACTAGGAACCCTTATAGTTTCGCCATGTCTGTCTGTCTGTCCGTCCGTCCTCGCTTAATCTCTGTGACCGTTAGCACTAGAAAACTGAAATTTGGTACCAATATGTATATCAATCACGCCGACAAAGTGGTAAAATAAAAAACCTTACGTGTTATAAATTGTTGGATAGGTATTTAAAAATGAATAGGGGTTTACTAAAATCATTTTTTGATAAAGCCAATAATTTCGGAAATAATCGCTCCAAAAGGAAAAATCAAAGCGTCCCCCCCCTCCAACTTTTGACCCGTAGGTTTACAAAATATGAAAAAAATCTGGAAAGTAGAACTTTATAAAAAGTAGACTTTCTAGGAAAATTATTTTGAACTTGATAGAAAGAACAGTTTTTGTACAAAAAAGACAAAAGGTTGTACAAAATAATTTCTTCGTACTCAGTATGTAAACGTTTAAACTTATAAGTGGGAACACTTATTGTGACGGACGGGAAACTACGGAACCCTACATTGAGCGTGGCCCGACACACTCTTGGCCGGTTTTTTTTTGACCTTCTGCCGTTTCACTCCACAGGACCAGGTACCATAGTTACCTAGCCAACGTGCGCGTTTCAATTGTATCTACGTAGGGAGCTCGAACAAAAGGCTCCGCTCGATTACTCGGCGCGGCGTGTGTTACATCTACTATAACTGGCTTTAAATAATGTAGCAGTTTGTTAAGAGTTGACGTTGGAAGGTATTTATTACTTAGACTTTAATGATGTACGGGTTTCAGGGCTTTTTCATTGTTATACGGTTTAGGCCGCGCGTGGGGGCCAGACACACATGCGTCTTTATTGCCATGCGGGCCGAAGGTGCGAATCTTGTGCGTGCGGTTGGTAACAAGCATGACGGCCTGCCCTGCGGGCGGAATTCCCCATGACAATAACAGGCTCTTAGTAAAAAATTGGCAGGCTATTGCTTGGGCGAAAATGGTTCGGTGCAAAGGGAAGTGCGAAAGTCAATGATAATGGTAACTAAGTGAACAGAATGATGTGTCTCCGGAGGAAAGGGAGGGTATCGCGTTATATCTCTTGTGTAACTGTCTTTAAATAATGTAGCAGTTTGTTAAGAGTTGACGTTGTAGGTATTTATTACTTAGACTTTGATGATGAACGGGTTTCAGGGCTTTTTCATTGTTATGCGGGTTTGAGCCGGGTGCGGGCAGGCCGCCATGCTTGTTAGTTGTTACCGTGAAGCAGCAAACCAGTGGAGTGCGTATAGGCATGTTTTTGTTCTAAATCAAAGTCACCAGATAACGAAGGGGTGGAGCTAAGCTTCGCCCGCTGTGATTGGTCGATGAATTTGACAACTGATTTTTTAGGGATTGCAAAAGGGTGATTAAAAAAATATTGATATCGATAATTATTCAAATTATTAGTTGTATAAGACCCGATTTTGTAATAAAACAGGGTTTTATAAAAATAAGGTTATAAAAAAGGTTTCGCAAGCAAGCAGTAGCTTAAATCAATTAATAAAAAAAAATACACTTGATTATAAAACGGAATAGTTAAATAAAAAACGAAAAGATCTATTACCAAACAACCTATTTTAAGGTTTTTTATTGTTTTTTCTTTTCGTTTCGTGTTATGTTTTACCGACTTCGGAAAATGGATGAATGAATAGGCTCAAAAGCTACTGGACCGATTTTAAAAATTATTTCATCATTCGAAAGCTACATTGTCAACGAGTAACATGGCGATATAATATCACGCTATGTCCCATGGGAGCGAAGCAGTAACCAAAAACTTAATGTAACGTGGGTGAAACCGCGAGGAACAGCTAGTACATAATAAAATCATCGGCCACATAAACTTTTTCAAGCTTTGCGAAAATAAATAAAGTTACCTATACTGGTTAGCGGAACGCCCTCTGTTAATTTACATACTGTTAAATCATACGAAACGATAGTATACAGGGTGGAAAGTTTTAATGGACTCTGAAAGAAAACTACCTTAAATCTTTGAGATAGATTATTTTACTTAAAGGAAACATTCATTTATTTTATAAAAGGACTAAATCTTTCTAAGAAACATGGTAAATTAAATTAGAGGAAAACCATGAAATTTCAACATTTCAAATCAAAGGACGACTTTAACTTTCGAAATTTTCGTTCAATTAAAATAAATTTCTTAAGATTTATGGTTTTCCTTTTATTTAAATAACCATGTTTGTTAGAGATATTAAGTCCTTATGAAATGCCCTAACGTTTGACACCATTAAAATAGAAAGTGTAACTTTTTTGGAGTTTAACCGGTTCGATTCCCGGGAGTGGGAATGGGATTTTCGAAAATCTTTGAATGCAGTTTTATTTGTTGTAAAAAATAAAGGAATGTTTCCTTTAAGTAAAATAATCTATCTTAATGATTTAAGGTAGTTTTCTTCCAGGGCTCATTGAAACCTTTCACCCTGTATATAAAACAAATCTTACGAAAACAGGCAAAAATAGGGTCGGCGTTGCCGAACTAAACAAACGGCGTCGGTCCTTTAAAACTTCTTAGCAATCAGCTGTCAAATGCCTTGAACAAATGACGCTATAATATTTTGGAAGCCAGTTTTCCCTGTTAGTGGCATTAACCCATTTTTCTTTAACTTCCGGAATATTTGGAAATCTAAAATGAAAACATTAAAACGAAACATTATTTTTATTTTACCATTAAAAATTATCGATAAAATAATTTATCTACTGTGTTTTGTGAAGTCACATCACTTCAGGACACAGTACGAAGTACTTACGAATAGAAAGGGATAGACTTATCTAATATTCTAGTGAAAGTAAAGGACTTTTTCAAAAGACATCAACGCGGTATGACTTTTTTCGAAACCAACCAGTTTAGCTTGAGCTCTCTAATTACCAAAAATGTAGATAAATATAATCATATTTTACTTACCGATGAAAACTTATGCCATCTTTTTTATAACTAGATGTTTTAGAACATTTTCCGCACCATTTTATTGCACATGTACTCATTTTTGCTTCGGTTTTATACGATAAATGTATTTTTAGGTACCGAAATTAGGAAGCGTGCACGGATCCAACAACTGGTCAGTACTAAAAATTGCACTCATACCTGCGTCTCTTATAAGTGATATTCCATTTAAGTGTCGTGAGCCCGAATCACCCGTATGAGCGGTCAAGTGGTTGTATAGTCTTTGGTTGTCGCACGCAACATATTTCAGACGAGATTCGCACTTTCGCCCCGCATGACAAAGACATGCGATAGGTTGCGGGCAGCAGGCATGAAATTGGTTAAGTGTCCGGAATGATGCGGCTCTTGAGGAGGGAATTGTGGCCTATGTGTTACATCTACTACTGGCTGTAAATATTGTAGCTTTTGTTAAAAGTTGACGTAGGAAAGTATCTCTTACCTATACTTACTATACAACATCTTTTTCAAGCATATTTGGAGCAATTTCTAAGGCTTATTTCCAAAAATCTACTCTAAAAAACCTCCCCTAAGAGGGATTTTGGGAATAAGCCATTTCTAAATATGCCAGTAAGGACGACAATTTGAGTTATGCAATGTACTCGTAATTTATATCTATATTTTGAGATATTTTTCATAACCGTCGGACGTAGGGTAATATTCTAAAGAGCTTGCAACTTCTTTCGTTCTGTTTATGAACAAGAAAATCAGTACCAGTGACGAAGTTGTTCAATCACAGCATTTGCTACGTAAGGTTAATAATCTCGGCCTGAATTTGTGCAGTCGCGTTACTATAGAGTTTGTGCAATGCGATATGTATTCAAGTGCTGATCTATGCAATTTATGCAAGCCTAGTACTATGCCGTACAGGCCTTTTGCGAAATGTAGGTCATATCATTATATCTGACTGACTTTTCCAATTTGTCTCTCCAAAAGAACCTGCCTCCAAATGAATATTATGTTCTGATTTAAACGAATAATACAATAATTAATAATTAAACCTATTGATGTCCCACTGGAGGACAAAGGCATCTTCTTATACAGAGAAGGCTCGAGCATTGATCACCACGCTTGCTCAAGGCGGATTGGCGATTTCGGACTCATATTAACTACAAGTCCAGGTTTTCTCACGATGTTTTCCTTCACCGATGTCTGTGATATTCGAGATACGTTTTAGAAAGTGAATATGTGATAAAATATAATTGCCGAATTAGTTCAGTCGTTCTACAGTTTCCTGCTTATCAATACAATTCACAATTAATTTTGATTAGTATAGATTGATCCACCTTTTGAGCGTCATTTAATTCTCAACTCTGTGACTGTTGCAATTAAGTGCATTATTGAATCATCATAGAATATAATAAATAATAATAGTCTTTCAATGACTAATAAACAAAAGAATGCTATGATTCACTCAAACGTGATTCTGGTATCAATTTATGATATTGACTTGCACAGGGGATATAGCTCAGTGGCAGAGCAATCGACTGCAGATCGATAGGTCCCCGGTTCAAATCCGGGTGTCCCCTATTCATTATTTTTGTAAGAATATTAAAGTGTAATTATGATGAATTTTTGAATGTTTTGTGGCCAATGATTTTTTGATTTCTTGTGAAAAATTTTCAGTTGCTTGTTATTTTTAAGAATGTGATCAATGGCCGTAAATATAAAGACTGTTACATACAAAACCGTAAACGCGGCAAATAGAAGAGAAATGCGAAGTTTAGTTTGAAAATATTACAGCTCTGCGTGGCAGAACCAAAAAATATAATCGCGATTTTGCATAATTTTATATCACGACGCCCGCCGTGTCTAATTAGCGAATTCACACAAAATACCAGCAACACATACATTAAGAAATCACTAATAAATAAAATGTAGTAACAATATTTAGTGCTACTTATGCATGTTATATTTTTACATTACAGTACATTTATTATGAAATAGTAGAACTAAATAAACGCACTGGACGGAATGAACCTATCGTTTTAGCATTATTTGTCTAATTTTTTAATAAACAAAATTACCACGGGACAACTCAGTCACGGCCATCTAATCCCAAACGAGACTGTGCAACGGTAACAACAACAGACAACTGATTTTTAATTTACTAGCTTTTGCCCGCGACTTCGTCCGCGTGGAGTAATAGTTCCCGTTCCTGGGGATTTCCGGGATGAAAACTATCCTATGTCCTTTCTCGGGTCCCAGACTATATCTGTACCAAATTTCATTCAAATCGGTTCAGTGGTTTAGGTGTGAAGAAGAGACATACAGACAGACAGAGTTACTTTCGCATTTATAATATTATTAGTACGGAAGTACGGATTATTACATACAAACATATTAAAGGTTAAAATATACCCATCAGATACCACAAACTAACTAACCATGTTTAAACTATCGAAGAATAAATTCCTTTTAAATTATAAATTGAAGCTGAACTTTTTCGAAAAACAGCTCGAACTTTGCAAAAAGATAGGTAAGCTTTTTATTTCAGAATTATCTTAATGTTTCTTCCCGTAACTAGTTTCAGTATAAGTCTAAGTTAAGCACGGTTTTAAGTCCTTTTTAAGTCTTTTTGAGTCTTTTATTCGGTCTGATGTTTATCAAGTAAGATTAAGATTTAAAAAGTTATGGTTAGCGACGGTAACTCTTTTTAGGTAATAGTGTTGGACTTTGTTTACCTGACAAATCAAGTATTGCATTTATGCATTTATTGTGCATTTATTGCACTTAGAATATTTACAGGCTTAAGAAATGATTAATAGTCAGTCGATTAGTTAGAAAACTAGCTAGTTGCTTGTTCAAAGAGGTCTCTGTTGTCTTTAAAGAATATTATCAATATATCACAGTTTGTGCGACCGTGTCGTGATGACCCAATTAATTCGTCACGATGTTTTATAATTTTTTGCAAGTTCTGATCTAAATGCAGTATTATTTTCACGGATAGAAACCTACTTTATTCTTGTATTTAAAACTACTTGCCAACGGAGTTGCGGAAAAATTAGTACAGTTTTAAAATGACGCACTCAATGAGGCACAAATCATTCTATTAAAAGACCGTGGCCCATTACTTACCATGTGGACCTATTAAAAACGAACCAAAGAGTATCTATTCCCAACAAAATCTAGACAAACAGAAAACAAATGAAAAAGTAAACACAAATTCCTAATTCAACTAGATATCAACCGTACTTTTTGCTCATAACTCTTTAACCCTACAAAACCGCGCGATTCTTTGAAAGCCCGTGCAGAAGTTTGAAAAAAGAACTGCACAATTCACGAAGAGCTTCGCATGTAACGATGTAACTTTCCCGCGCTTTTTGTTCGCATTCCGCAGGGGTGCGCCATAAGCGCTAGAGTAGTTCCGTTGGCCAATACGTCCGTCGGAACCCAATGAATGGGCTTGCCAGAGCGAAATATTCTCTCGTACGGAGTCGGTTTGGCGTTCGGAATTTAAAATTGTGGAAGATGAATTTTTAATGGTTGGTATTTTTTATATATATATGTTTTATTCTCGGTTGCGTCATAGGACATACTGTACATAATTGTCATATATTTGAAAATGTAATACAAAAAAAAAAGGTTAAGTAAACATTCCTTATTAATCTCTTGACAACTAAGCAACAGCCGGCTGCCGCGCTGTTATTGTCTTTCTATTGTGTCTCGATTCACGTGTGTTCAAAGATTTAATATTGTGACTGTGGAACTGATTTGATTACAGCAAATCCATACATTGTATTATTAAATTAACTTTATTTTACCTTACATCACGTATTTTGTAAAATACTTGTAGTTGCACCACGACATTAATTACCTACGTGTCAGTTAAAATTACACTCTACTATAAGTCTTATCATTTCGTTTTATCTACAAGGTGTGCCATTCAGCAGCATATACAGCCTGACCATACATCCATGATGCTAAACACACTATTGTCCTGCCAGGGTTGCGGAATAGTTCTAATAGTTATCGTGGCCCTGGAACATAAAGGGCAACGGAAGGAACATGGGTGGGTTTTAGTCAGTGAAAGTCTGACACGCCTTCCCGCCTCGTCCAGGGTGGTCGAAGTCATTTGATGATTTCCCGTCCTTAAAAAAAGACACACACACTATTGTAATAATGCGGAAGAAACTCTAATTGGCTGTCGGTTTTGCTTATCTGCTTGTTACGTTTTCCCAGTAAACCGTTAATTAAACTTGGGTTGGAATATTATTCCAAGAAAGTGCTGAGGCTACTTCACCTGCTTCGAAACTTTTCTTTAGTTGAAATTTTACAGTAATGTAGCTTTTACATCAAAATAATATCTTCATAACATTCTTTTTTGGTGAGTTGGAAATCATTTTTTTTTTTTGGGAGTGGGAAATCATCCAATGACTGCTCCCGTCCTGGGTGCGGCGGGAGGGCGTGTCAGATTTTTACTGACTAAAACCCACTCATGTTCCTTCGGTTGCCCTTTATGTTCCAGGGTCACGGTAACTATTATAAACATTCCGCAACCCCATGCTATGACTATAAGTAAAGGTTATGATTAGGTTGAAATCGGCAGCTAATCTTATATATAAAATTCTCGTGTCACAATGTTAGTTATCTTACTCCTCCGAAACGGCTTTACCGATTTTTACCAATTTTTATATGCATATTCAGTCGGTCTGAGAATCGGCTACTATCTATTTTTCCTACCCCTAAGTGATAAGGGTTGTTCACCCTTAACATTTTTAACGCGGGTGAAACCGCGGGAGGCAGCTAGTCATCTTATAAATATAAAGGTATGTGTGGATAGTTGTAGTTATTCTTTTACGCAAAAACTGCTGAACATATTTTGTTGTTAAATCTGTACAGTGAAATAGCTTACACATCAAAATAACATATAGGCTACGTAACATGACGCTATTCATACATTTATTTATTGAAGTAACAAAGACTAAATGCGTTAGTTATTTCATTTAAATACATAATTTATTTCATCCCATGAGAGACGTGCACACCACTCACCACTCATTGATCAGAATAATATAGCTAGAAGCTACATAACAACACGTTTTGACCTACAGAAGCAGAAAGAGTAAGCAGAGACGAATACTAAAAAGAAAATAGATGTTGAAAATTAATAGGTACATTATATTGATATACTCATTTTTACAATATTTAGCTTATAAATCAAAATAACGTATAAATTTGGTAACGCCAACTTAAGAAGTTTGGTAAAATCAACAAAAATTCGTGATAGGACCGAACATTATTTTCAGTGTAACACAGGTAAAACCACGAAAGACGGCTAGTAGGTTACTAAAATTGTGAGAAAACTCGGCACAGCTCACAAAAATCTTAAAGTACACGGTCCCTCGCCATTCCACATAGTCAAGTATTCTCTTTGTTGTATAAAATATAAGTTCGCATCCAGCATTCTACATTCTAAGAGCACGCTCTATTTTTACAGATAAAATACATGTGGGTTTTATATTTTACGAGTCTCGCCTTAAAATGTTATAAAATAAAGTCGTTATTTGTCTATCTAATTCAATAGATACCTTGAGGTTTCTGTTTTTGTCGGTTAATACGTTTTTAATGTCTCTTGAGGTAGATGCTAAAAGAAAAATAATATTGTATGGTGGTTGTAAGATGGAACCTTTCGTTTAAAGTCCGACTCGCACTTGGCTTTTTGTGGTTTAGTTCTTGAAAGGAAAAAGGAAGCCTCACAGGATCAGTTCTTGGTCTTCTTATTGGCCAAGACATTGCCTCGTTATTAATTTTCATCTAGATTCGCATTTGGGTATCAAGTTGAAAAGTAATAACTTATTTTTTGTAGAAGTATCTGTATGTGTGTAACGATAAACTAAAAAAATATAATAATATATATTTCTTATCTATACTAGTACTAATATACTAATAATAATAATATTAAAAAGAGGTAAAATTTGTAAGTTTGTAAGTTTGTAGGTTTGTAAGTTTGTATGTAGGGGGTAATCTCTGAAACTACTGGTCCGATTTGAAAAAATCTTTCAGTGTTAGATAGCCCATTTATCGGGGAATGCTATAGGCTATATACCATCACGCTACGACCCACGGGAGCGGACCAGTAATAAACGGGGACAGCTAATGATTAAATATTCAGAGACCTATAATCTAAGTTCTTCACCAAGTTTACACCAATTCGCATTACACCAATGAGTAAACTAAAACGCACGATATCACATGCATTTCTTTCCCAAAACCGGTGCAATAAGACCCATATTCCTCCAATAAAACCAAGCACCGTTAACCCTCATAACTTTTCCAATTAACAATGAAAAAAAAAAAACCAGCAACATTAATCAAACGTCACAACCCGTAACCGCCGGCGGTTCACAATAAACTTATATTTTGCACGTTATTAACCCTCGAATGAAAACATCGGCCGATACTTGATTTAGTGTTATTAAGCTGTCATTCGCCGGTTTCTGGCCCCAGAGACCGAGGGAACAAAGCCTTGCTATTAACGGGTTAACATAGTGTAATGCGTGGGTATAGTGAAGTTTTAAAAAGGTTTTTGTTGTGCTAGATTGGAAGTATTTTTGTGGTAGATAAGATCTGGTCGTTGATGCTGTGGTCGTTATGCGTACAAGCCAGAATGTCAGACAATCAGTGTTTGCTAGGAGACAAATAAAGAAATAAATAATAATTATGCTGATTAAACTCACGAACACACGTGATTCGAGAGACAATAGAAAGGCAGAGCGATAGCCGGCTGTCGCTTGGCCATTGGAAGGTCAATACAATGTTAGAAATGTTAATGATGTAAAATATCCAATTAAAACAATAACACCTCTATTTAAACCACAATAACACAAAACACTTCATCGCTCCACTTTAAACAAACAAAAAAGCGAACTAAATCAATATTTTATACTGGCAACATTGTCCGTTGGCTGTCATTGCTAAATAAATTACGGCGACATGAATTAAATATCAGAGTTTGCGGTTCCGTTTTCGAGTGTACCGCGAATTAATATAATTTTACTGTTTACCTTTTTGGTAACAGAATGCCGTTTGTTTTTACCGTGACCGCCAATTAGAGTATGTTACGATCTCTCGGGATGAGCAGTAAGGTTTGAGTGTAGGTTGGTTAGTCCTAGGCTGCGGAGCTCAAATAAAATTATTCACAATATTGTTTGTTCAGAGATGTTTATAACTCGTGTTAGGTTATTCAAAGTCTTGTATGACACTAAAAAAACAGTGTAACAAGCTAGTTAGTGAACAAATGTAGAAATAAAAAAATATGATAGGTATTGGTACATTTCGACGATCAAGCGACAGCCGGCTGTTGCGCTGCTATTGTCTTTCTATTGTGTCTCGAATCACGTGTGTTCGAAGGTTTAAAAAGGAAATAGTTAAAGCAAATAATAATATTTTTAGCTAAACCGTTTGCTTATGAATGGCCATATGATTAAATATCAGTCACATTTACTAGTCACTGTGTATATAATTTGACAAAACCGAATCATCAATCCTGCATCATCATTATTTTGAACCTCTATATTTATATAATAAAGATTTTGAGGACAATCCCGCCACACTATTCCTAACTGCTGCAACTTCTGAAAGCCTGAATCAACACACCAGAAAAGCGACGAATAAAGCTCGAAAAGTCCTGGGGAAATGATTCAACTGTCTTGGATCCCGCAACGAAATAATCAGAAAAAAAAAACAGCGGAGGAGTAAGAAAAATATGTTTTCCACTTCCTTTCATAAGCAGCAGCACAGGACGAGGCTTAGGCACTAAGTGTCGACTACATCTGGAAATACCCCAGATTGCCTAACACCACGAAATTAAATTTAAGTATAAAATTTTAGCTTCTATTGGTAAACCTAACACGGAATATCAGTGGCTGCAAACATTTGACATTTTCCAATGCTTTTCTCACCGTACAAGATTCCCAGCTAATCCCGAAGTCGGATTTGAAAGTCGTACGAAGCTTTACCGTTGTTAGAGGAAAGAATACTGGTGAAAACAAAAACTCTTAAGAATGAAACCTTCTTTAGAATTTTTGTTTTTAGCAGTATGCTGGTGCTTATAAAGTTTAGCTTTTTTCGGTTTGATTGTGCATAACTCTGCTGCTTTGCCCTAAAATTCGCCCTCCAAGTAGACTAAGAAAACTTGCTGATGGGATTTCTGGAATCCGTTTTTACTAAAGTCTATTTTTCTCCCAGGAAAATATCTCAGAGGGGAAAAATACACTCGATAAATTTTTTAAAAGAAAGTTTCCTGTTTTTGATGTGAAACATCTATAGCCGCACGTAAAACAAATTTCTGGCGTGGCGACGCATGCCGTGGCGACGTGTCGCCACGCTTTGTGATGGTGTATATATACAGTCACAGTCTTGTGTACTGTGTGGCGATGATGTAATGTCGATGTTTCACATCTGCCAGGCGTCCCGTGACGGCTCACTGTTTTTTTTTTAAATCTCCTTCTCTCCTTTAGGGGATTTTTAGGCTAGAGTAAGCCTCAGGAGAAAGTAATTCCCATTGGCATTGCCAAAGCCTCTGTAGAATGTCAATATGTGAGCTAATATCCGAGATTACGAAAAATCAAATGAAATGGTTAATCCCTTTGTAGAGAATTATTCTCTTCTCACAGAAGCAAGGCACTAACTTCACTCATTAAACAATAACTATGGCCTGACCGAATTTAGGTCACGGCGACAAATCTCTACGGAGGATAATCAACTGTGCAGAGGTGTTATACTGCATAACTATGCACCTTAATACAGGTGAACTCCTTTACTTATTAACCAAGCACACGGTTGCAAGCACCAAGTTTGACGGATTTGTTGCTCTAGTAGTTAGTAAACTTGACTAGTAAGCTGTTGTAGGACGTAGGTTCGGTTTCCACCCAGGATAAACTTTGTGTGATAAACATGATTGTTTGTACTGTTTTGATGTATTTTATCTATTATAAATTATAATAGATTTATCAGTTGTCGAGTTACCATTATACAAGCTTAGCTTAGTGTTGATCAGTTGGGCGCATGTAGGTTGTCGCAGATAACCCTATTTTCAAATAGGGTTATCTGGATATGGCCAAATAAAAAAACCATCCAAATCAGTTGACCCATATAAGAGTTGTGTTGCCACAGACAGAAATACACACATAATGGTCAAGCTTATAACACTTCTGTTTTTGTGTTAGTTAAAACTCTTCCCCATCCAAATACTCCCACCAACACTCATGAAATACATTAATAACTTTGATGAATTGATGACTTTTACATTACATAAACAGACTACCAGAATAATTTATTTTTACGTCATTTACCCCCTATACTTAAACAGTAACCACATAATAATTACCTACAAAACACGTTTAAATTTTAAACAGCTCAAAAGCGCAGACTACCCAGGGAAATACGTTAATTATTTCATGTAGTTCAATTACCAAAACGATTGGCTGGCTCATTAGTGACTAACGTACAATTTAAAATAAATAATTCATTCATTAATGGTTTAAATACCTATTCGATGTACATACTTGATTGATCATTATTGATTCTGCCAGGCGTTGATAACCCTGTAACCGTTGGTACCGGGTTATGTAAAGTGCCCGGTAAAAAAACCGGCTAAGAAATAAACCGGTTTATACATCGTGGTAGGTAAGACGAGGGACATATTGAAGCAGGTTATTTATCATTCGATTCTCATTCCAAATATGTAAAAAATAACAAAATCATATTTTTTTACCAAATGCCACATAAAATTTATAAATTGTTGATACGCGCGCTAAATACCCATCAAAAGAAGAACTGATCATACAGACTTCACTCTCTTATTAGTTTAGTGACCCAATGCAACCGCAAGCGCTACGGTGACCTTTTTTAAGACTTTGAGATCCTTATTCGATAATTTAACTATGGTTTTCTTCGCGGTTTTATTATTGTTATATTTTTTTTTCTATAAGTCATAATATGTGAACATTATAACATTATCGATTCCTTAAATTATACGTCCTTCGACTTACCTAACACGATGTATCAATTTTGTTTTTTTAAACAAAAATGCAAACATTTTGAACTAAAAAAACACTCTATTTACAGGTTTATTCCTCGAGTGAAGTAAACGTGCTGCATACTACGAATTTTAAATGTTTTTGCAACTGCACGGTTTGACACAGTAAACGCTTGGTACGAAACATTTTGTTAGCGTTGAATATAACTTTATTTACTAACCGGTATTAATTGTGCGTCTGAAATTACCGGATTTTTGCTCTTGTCGTATTTATAAGAACTAAGCTTCTATTTAATGATTATGTTAATACGAATAAATACAAACTCGTAAACTATTAGCAACTTAAAAAAGATTTTTGTGACAATTTAGCTTTCGACCGCGGCTTCGCCTGCGAGCTTGATATTCCAACCACTACTTTACCAAGTTTGAGGTCGAATTTACAAAATTCCTTTCTTAGCGGTTATCTACTCTTCACGAAGAACACACCCTCTAAGTTTATGTTTCTAGGACCAGCGGCAGCGGTTTGACTGTGCGTTGATATAGCAACGATCAGCTAGTTTATGGCATTGAAAATATTACCGATACTCGAATCGGGTCTTGGTGCGTCAATTGAAAGCAAAAAGAACCTATGTTAATAATTAAGATTAAATTGGCAAATCCCAAGTGCATAGAGGTATTTAAGGAATGCATTCGGAAAATATTTTTTCTGTAAAGCTGGTATTCGCTTAGACCTTAATTTTAATTGGCGCTTTTTCGACAATTGAGGTGTTTAATATTTTTAAATGCTTAGTACATATTGAATATTAATATTAACAAAATAAAATTTATATTTTTTTAAGATATGTAACTAACATTATTATCAAATCACACTAAAAATAATTTGAATTGGAATTTTAATTGATTATTTTTTAAGACATGTAACTAACAAATGACAAAAAATATAATTTGATTTTGAATTCAAACGAGCTGAAAGGAAAACCATTTTTTACTGCAACAAACCGTACACTATTTCCAACTAGCAAGGCAAATTGTGCAGGTACTTGAGTCCAACTCGCACGAACTCACAGAAGCTAGTCACAAGAATATTTTAAAACAAATCTTCAATTTATCACCAACATTAAACGACAAAAGATCGCGTAAAGGAAGCCACGTTCGCAGAAAATGTTCACAATAAAATGAAACGCGTGGTAGGGTGGCAAATGACGTCAGCTGCTAAGGTAGGCAAGAACACCTGCCATCTTGAATATGGACAATAAGCGTGAAGTATGCGTCTATCGAATCTTATTAATAAAGGTTTCGATTTTATAGAAAAGTGCGCAGTTTGATGTATTCTCACTAGGCTTATAACGATAATTATTTAGAAATTTGGACTGTGTTCTAAGGTTATCTAGGAATCCTGGACTCATAGTAAATATAAGTCTGAAATCGCCAATTTGTTCTGAGCAAACTTCATGATATAAGTTCGTGCCTTCTCTGTATGAGAAACGGCCTTTGATGAAACGTGGATGTATTGTTTGTTTAAAAGTTTTTTAGTGTTTGTTTAATTAAAAATAAAAGTCGATCCATCATATCAACACTGAGTGCAATAACCCCTTTCACTTTATTACCAAACAAACAAGTCTGAACGAAACCTAACAAACAGCTCCAACAAAAATCATGCAAACAAAATACGAACAAACGCCATTCATGTACCAAACCTCGCGGGACAACTAACAAAATTAATCAGAGAAAACAAGATGGCGTAAAGAAAGCAGTTTCCCGCCATTCGGTGTAGTAATGTTAGCCATTTCTACGTGTCGCCTTCCTACTTCCGATAGGGAATACGGCAGACCTTTATTTTGTCGGACATGACAGGGGAAAAACGTAGTCAGACACTGATGAATATGGCGGGTTGCAAATGTTAGGGTTTTATGCCTGTCATTCAATTGAAGAGGTGGAAGCATGATTATCGTAATTGTTTCAAACAGTCTAAATTAAAAATGGCGGTGCGAATCTAATATGGCGGCCAGTACCCTCTTTTTCGTTGAATACTGTGCGAGTGGATGGTAATGTAAGTCAAATAAGTAGGTACTTAATTATTGTTTGTTCAAATAATTATGTAATAAATAAATGTTATTAAAATAATATATACCTATTGTAATTGTTTGTACGCCAATAAACGGCAAAATATTTCAGACCACTTGAAATGTGAATCGTCAATTTGCTTTTCCAATTTATACATATATATTATGTAAAAAATTATAAATTGATTTATTTGGTAAATTGTATAATGTGAGTTATAATTTAAACCAACAGTTCCTTTATAAAAGTTACATACCAACGAATCAAAATTCAAGGTACTCTAATAACCGTTATTTAGCTAAGCTCTATCTCCTGGCATCCAGTACGTGTGAAAATTTTTGCCCAGTGAGCTTTTTGTGTTCGCCTAGTACCATTTGAGACTGCAGCCATTTCGCTTTAAGTCTATGTTCCCATTTGGGAATGCAAGGTGCTGTTCAGAATTTTGTTTTACCGTCAGAAGGAGTGACTTTTGCCCTGCATTGTAACATTTGCAATTTTTAGGATTGCAGCTCTTAGCTAAGGTCAAATATTCACACTAAAGCTTTGAATAAAAAAAAATTGTAAGTATCCTGGAATATCCTGGAACATCTTACACACACGGCCATCTGATCCCAAGCTAAGCAGAGCTTGTGTTATGGTAATCAGACAACTGATATACATACTTATATAATTTTTAAATACATACATATTATAGATTAATAACACCCAGACACAGAACAACCAATTATGCTCATCACACAAAGTTTGTCCTAGGTGGGAATCGAACCCACGACCTCTGGCTTAGCAGTCAGGGTCACTGACCACTAGACCAACAGGCCCGTCAGTGTAAGTAGCTCTTGTTTTGTGTTTAATTTAATTATTTATGTTTGTTAGAGAAATTTGGTCCTAGTAAATAATAAGTTCATTCATAAGGACCAAATTTCTGTCACGTTTGCCATAAAAATACAAAGTGTTACTTTTTTGGATTTTAGCCAGTTTTATCCCCAAGTGTGAAATTCTTTGATCTTTGCGATTATTAAAAAATATTTTAATGTAGTTTAATTAAAAAAAAAAGGTTTCCTTCAAATAAAGTAATCTATCTAACGATAACGATTTATGGTCGTTTTTTTTTCAGGACCCATTGAAACTTTCCACCTTGTATACTTTAGCTTAGCTATATTACTAACTCTAACTAACATTATTATGTGACAGTTAAACGATAAAGAGATCAATATTCTAAATAACAGAGTGCTGGAAAATATACTAAAATTCCTTAAAAAAACAAGCTAATCAAGATCGCAACGAAATCTCAGCTCTAAAAACCTTCCCACAAAAGAATAAAACAGCCAATCTCCACTAAAGTCACACAACTTGTACCCATAAAAGAAAATCTTATCCAGCCTCATCTATCTCCGTAAATCTCCATAACAAACTTAAATAAACGTAACAGGTAGAAGTTTTCCATGTAAATCAAAGTTGATAACGTTGGTAATTTTAAAAATTCTGTGCGCAGTATAGTCTTGTGTTCGGTTATAATAAATAGTATAATAAACAAGATTAACGATGCATAAGGAGGCACGTTTCCTGGACAGTGACGTACCTAAGTGCACATGGGATTGTGTGCTGTTACACCGAAGCGAATGTTGCGAAAAGTGCGTCATTTTGCTTTTTTGCTTTTTGCTTTCATACATGAGACCCGATTTCTTTTTACTACTCCGTTTTAAACCTCTGGATGGTGATGACCATTGTAAGTCGTTGCGGAATGTTTATAATAGTTACCGTGACCCTGAAACATAAAGGGCAATCGAAGGAGCATGAGTGGGTTTTAGTCAGTAAAAGTCTGACACGCCCTCCCGCCGCACCAGGACGGCAGCAGTCATTTGATGATTTCCCACTCACCAAAAAAAAACCATTGTAAGTCACGTACTTCGAAATACTGTACATTCTAAGTATTACTCACGTAATACTTCGGTATTAGGTGATATAGTCCAGTACATCCTTTCATACCTTAGCCTACTTTTTATTTTGTTTTTTGGAAGTTACATAATATATTAGAAAGTAACAGCCGTGGTAGTTTTCTATTAACAAGTACTAAACGACAAACTTATAAAACTACAGATTTCTTACTAGGCATTTCACAGAGCACTTGATCGCCTTTTATTTAAATACAAAACTACCGCTTAGAAGGAGACAGCTATACCAAAAACCTGAAGTGCAATGAACCTTACCATTTGAAACTTTGACTTCTCACATGACTATAACAGAACCAACCAATAAATTTACAGCAGACATAAAAAATACATTGCAAAAACCTGTTAACAGTAGCCAACTAAGTTAACCTGTAGTCACAAACACACGTACATTGAAACTACAGCTTGTCCCGACAGCTCCCAGAGGACTGAGCTGGTCCAATCACAAAAGTTACCGTCAGTTCTTTACACCCAGGGGAATGGTCACAGTTGGTGGTAGGGTATACGTGTGCCTCATTAGTTCAATTTATTTATTTTGTTAATGGTGCTTGATTATGGTATTATGGAATTGAAAATGGAGGTGATGTCTTGTAGTGCTTTTAAGGGTTCCGTACCAAAATGGTACAAAACGAATTCTTATAGTTTCGTCATGTCCGTCCGTTTATCCGTCCTCGACTTACCGTCCAAACGGTTAGTGCCGTATAAATACAAACACGTATCAAATAATATTTTTGGTACCTCTTCAGGTGAAGTGGCGATGTTTTTTTTTTTTGTTGAGTGTGTGGGACGATTTAGGTGTACGAGAGCTACCTCAAAAAATATTTTTCACTTTGTCGGCGTTGTAAATACACATATTCATGCAATCTTTCTAGCACTAGCCGTTTGGATTGGCGGAAGGACGGACATGGCGAAACTATAAAGTTTAATTTTGTACCATTTTGGTACGGAACCCTAAAAAAGAAGCATCCTCGCTTGTTGCTATCACCAAAACGTCAGACTCTTGAAAAGTCTCTATCAACACTAATGCCCTAGATGCCAGAAAATTATAGGATCTTAATATAACAAGATATTGATAGTTGAACGAGACAATTTATCTTGGTTGCTTTGGAAGAGGAGGTACAAAATGCATATAACTAGGACAGACTATAAATGTAAGGGGTGGGAAGGGAAGAGGAAGACCGGAAAAGAGATTAGTGGACTGTGAAAAGAGTGAATGATAGCAGGATGGGTGACAGGTTGACCATAAATAAAATAGGACAAGGGCAGATGGAAGAAAAAATATTACAAAACATTTTAACCAATACAAGGCAAGCATAACTACAACTAAGGACCCTGTTCAAATTCCCACTACGGTGTAACAGTCGGCCATGTAAAATCTGCATAGCGCATGCCCAGTTTGCACTCGGCTTAGCTTCAAATATTTATACCCGCTCCGGTTGCTTTTAGGCAATAAAATTTACATTTTTACTAACGTTCGCCTCGCCTTCTGTCGCGAGAGGTTCAGCCGTGTTTTTTGGCAGAGTACCACTATAAATGGTTTATTTGTGGTTTTCGAATGGAGTAAGCAAGTTTGTTACATCGTAAGTTTGGATGGCGATGGTGAATTTTAATTTTAGTGGCTATGGAACAAAGGAGGTATCGGATTGTATCTGTTGTCAAGCTGATTAAAATATTTAGTTTTTGTCGTCGGTGCCGATTCCTTTGCTTACAATTTAAATTAAATTAAGGTTCAATGCATCTTTTTCTATCCATTTTATTAAGAAAAGGACAGAAAATAAAATATTAGTTTAGTCTAGTCAAATTAAGAGACTCCATAGATAATTTAGACAGCAATTGAAACATGGCCACTAAAATACGCAATTCAGCTCAGGCGCTGGCTAATTTGACAGGACTAAACTAATAAAATATATGTATTTTTTTTACCTTTTTTCATAATGAAATGCAAAGAGTAAGATGCACTTAAGTTGAATTTGGTATAGTTTGTGAAAAATCCTTTGTTTTCAGGGTTTGTGTATAAAATCCTATGTTTTTTATACACGGATAAATATTTTTTAAGATCCACTGGTTTACGATACATTTTTAATAACTCATGATTGTAAACATGAAAAACATGGTGTTTAGTTATCTTCTTGTTTTTTTAATTTTTTTCCATACTGTTTATAAATCCTAAAATAGCTCTGTCTGTTTGTTTCAGGAAAATACCACTGAAACGATTTTAGTAGAATTTGGTGTGGACTAAGCTCGAATACCGAGAAAGGAAAGACTAATTTGTAATCCGTGAGTTTGTTTGTGTCCGCAATAACGCTATAACCGACTTTTGCACGGACACACAAGAATAAACCAACTTTAGCTCTGTTATTCAGTAGACTTTTTTATATGTCATAATCGGGTTTCGGTCTTTTGACTTTAGTTTTTACACCCGAAAAAGTACGCGCGAATTTAAGTTTGAACGTTATATAATATATGTGTTATGTGTTGGACTGTCTATCTGTGGCAATGTTCGTAAATGGGTAAGCCGATTTGGATGGGGTGTTTTATTTGAAAGATTATCTAGACATGATTCTTTCATATGTTGTCTGGTTACCATAACACAAGCTCTGCTTAGCATGGGATCAGATGGCCGTGTGTGAGTTGTCCCTTTAATTTAATATGTTTAATTGAAACGGTTCAGCCGTTTTATTAACAACTAGCTTTTGCCCGCGACTTCATCAGCGTGGAATAATAGTTCCCGTTCCGAAAGGATTTTCGGGATGAAAGCTATCCTATGTCCTTTCTCGGGTCCCAGACTATATCTGTACCAAATTTCATTCAAATCGGTTCAGTGGTTTAGGCGTGAAGAAGAGACAGACAGACAGAGTTACTTTCGCATTTATAATATTAGTATGGAAGTATGGATATTAGTACGGATTATCAACTCTATTGTTAGCTGAAGTAGCGACACAATAACTTCGGTTTTTTGACATTTTTACACTTGATTTCTCTTTGAAATAAAATAACGCATTCAAATCTAATCACTCGATTAGGAGCTAGGTGCTACAGACAGACAAATAAATAAACATAGCCTTCATACTTAAAACACCCCTTTTGTGTCGGGGTTTAAAAAGGCTAGGAAAAGAACAATATCTTTTACTATTATTTCTAATTCATTTACCATTAAACAAACAATCACTCAAGAACATTGCTTCTAACGGCAATTCGCAAACGTTCTCTACCAAAATAACAAACCATTTTCGCTCTGTAAACGATGAAAAGAAAACGATTATTCCAAATGAAAACACACACACAAACATCCTAATCCTACAGAAAGCGTGAAGTTACAGACAACACAATAACTGTTTTCACAATGGAACACACCTTTTCTAAAACGATATACAATTTGCAAGAAACAGTCCCACGCTTGGTAACTGAAAATTCTCAATTGTTCAATGCAAAATTAAATACTGGAACAATGAGGACGGGAGTTAAAATCCCGGGTTTGTATAGATCCCGGATTAAAATATGTAAAGGAAATTCCCGTGATGTTTTGCGAGTATCTGTTTCGTGACTAAATATTGGAAACAATGGTTCTCGTCTTTTGATGTTTGGAGTTTGAATCAGCATTATTTTCTGTGTGTGTGTGAGGATTTGTTCGGAATTAGACCTTTTGTCTTGTATTATTTTTGGATTTGGTTCGGGTTCGTTAAAAGGACGAACATTAGGTCGTGTTGCCAATCCGCCTTGAGCAATTGTGGTGAATAATTCTCATGTCGTTCTCTCTTGCTGCTGTTCTAAGGTCTCTATATCTGGCTAGTATTTTCCTTTCCTTTCTATTACTCAATTAGGTTAAGGTCTTCTTCCAGCCTAACAAGATCTAGTTAAATATGTGTTTTATGTGGAGTGACTGTATGTTTGACTTCCACAGCGCATTTACTGAGAAACAGGACTTAGGTCACTCAATTCTAAGACACTCTCAAATCTATTGCTGTCCTTATTTTTTCCCTTTAGAATGACAAGGACAGCAAGAGATTTGAGAGCGTCTCAGAGTTGAGTGACGTCTATTAATACGGGCCTTAGTTAGGCAGATTAGATTGACAAACTTTCAGGGCTTTGGCTTCAGTGTATCTGTCAAGATTGTCAAGATCTGCTAAAGACAAGGGGTAAGAAATGTCAGTGACGTCTGAGATAAACAAAGAAAGTAAGTATATAAAAATTATAAAAAGTCACGGAAATCATTGGACATATCATTTTGAAAGGCTAACGCTATTATTTTATTAAATGAACTCGTTATACTTATTACTATGACATTTTTATTTATCAACAGTAAGAAAACAGAGGAATACAAAAACTGTAACAACACTACACAAATCTCAAAGAAAACTAAACTTTTGAAATCGTAAACAAAACGAAACGGCGAAAATAAGATAAGTTCCGAGATATTACATTCACGGAGCTGAACACAAATCTTAGCGCAATTTTGTCCTAGTTATGATTTACAATGGGAGGGAATACTCTAAGAAACCTATAAACCTGCGAAATGGTCCGAGACACCGGGTGAGCTAGACTTACGTCATATTCGGGAGGACTGGATTTGAAGTATAAGCCTTTTAAACTACAAAATCCATTTGCTAGAGTTAGTGCTATTGTACAGAAACTATTATTTTTAGGTAATGTTTTTTTTTTTTTTAATTAACATTCACAAAAACAAAACAAAATGAATAGTCGAGTTGGAGGTCCCTGTTTTGTTGTAGATTTGCCACTGACGGAAATATACATAGACATACATAAAAATTTCCTATCGGACATTAAACGTTATTTTTAGAAAACAGTTCTAAAGCTGTTCAAAATGAGGTTTTATTTATCATATTTGTTTTTTTTAAGGGGCCTTGACGCATAATGTATGTTAGTCTTATCGTGTCCTAAACTAAATTATTTAATCAAAAAATGTGGGCCATGAATTTGAAGTCACCGTTATCGACACCGTTTGGTTAGGACAGAATTAATTCGATGATAAGAAGATGACGTTGATCGGGCGACCTAGGGATCTTGGACTAGTCAATATATAAGTTCCTATTCCTGGCTACTAAAAGCCCTCCGTATTTATTCACCTACATTTTCTTCTAATCTAATATCAAAGTTACTTGCGTTGTCGACTTACTTTATGCGGGCGAACTGAGAAAAACTCCACGGTTATTTTAGTTTAGTTTAGTTTGATTTAGTTTAGTTTAGTCTAGTTTACATTTTCATTGCAAATTTAATGTAACAGGGTTCGAGAAAATTATATTAAAGAAATTGTGAGTAAAAGAAATATTATTTATCGTGAAAAGCTGCGTGAAAATTAACTTTACGTGTAAATAATATTAAGATATGGCAATTATAAAATATGTAATATGATATTTTATGACTGGGCAAGCTACGTGGGTCAGAAACGTATTATTAAGGCTTGTAAAGATATCTCCGAGTAAGATAAATAAATAAAATTATCAAAAGGGACTGACCTCAGTTAATTAATATACCTATCTACTGTTTGTTAATGAAACAGTATTTTTAAACACCTTTCAAGTGCGAGTTGGGTTCGCGCGCCGAGGGATCCGTACAAACTTGTTCTAACGATTAAGAAATTAGGTTGAATAACAAGCTTCACTTTGCCGCTACAAAACTGTTCCCTTACAATAACATCAGTCGCTTTTAGTTTACCAACTGTAAATTTTTTTTGTAATTTTATTTTATTACTACAAAACGGTTATCGGATTTTTTCATTTACTTATGTTATACGGCAATGCTTTTTGCCAAATTCCTGCTCCTTATCGGTATAAGGAGCAGGGATTTGGCAACAACACGTAGACAGGAACAGTCCTGTAAATAGGGTTGACACAGACGGACAACAGAGTAATAATGTGGGGGTTCAGTTTTCTCTTTTGAGATACAGAACCCTAAAAAGAAGTGTACCATAATTTTGCTCGTGTTGTACTGCAATATTATGGAGAAATTTTCATGCTGTTGACCCATTACAAAAATTACAACATTCGCAGATATTTCCACTTCGTGAAAATTGCACAATGAATGAAAAATCAGTATTATGTCACATAAAATAAAACCTTTACAGTGGCTTCATCATCATCATCTCCCTAGCCTTTTTCCCAACCGTGTTGGGGTCGGCTGCCAGCCTAACCGGACTCAGCTAGATACCGGTGTTTTACGTGTAGCGACTGCCTATCTGACCTCCACAACCCAGTAACTGGGCGACACGATACCTCTTGGTTAGTCTGGTCACAGTATCTGGCTAACTAGTAACGACTGTCAAAATTCTACGAATGACAACCGGGACCAACGGCTTTACGTGCTTTCCGAGGCACGGGATGTCAGTGATGTCGAAGATAAACTTTAGAAAGTACATTTATGAAGTATATAAATGATGTTACAGTGGCTTCATTCCTATTTAAATATACGTAAATGTTGAAGGCAATTTCAATCCAGAATACGTCACAGCAATGTCTCATAAATATTTATAGTCGATCGGGAATATTGGTAGATGGCATTAAATATTCAAATTCGATGCTATCGGATGCAATATTAGGAGAGCTGTTCTGTTCCTACGCTCTGTTTATCCTATTGGTAGGTAGGAGATTATTTGAAGGAGCCTGGATGCTGGCCTTAGGCAATCGTCTTTGGCTTTTGAAGTCAAGTGCGTTTGGGAGCTCAAAGAAGGTGTTCTGTCAAAATTTGAAGTGTTTATTTCTAGTAGACTATTCAGGCAACATTTTCTTTTTGGACACGCTTCAGACTGCAGATGTTTACCTCGTTATATTTTTTTATTAGCGTAACCTGTTTCGCATAACTATTGTTCATTTTTTATTTGCTTGAGGTTTTAATAGAATTCAAATCCAAATTGGATTTTGTATTAAGTGTTTTATATTACAGAAACAAAATTATGGGACAAAAGGTATAATCTATTCGATAACTATGTATTAAAGAAATTACTTTTTTTTGGGAAATCAACAAATGACGTCTTCCGCTTTACTGACTAAAACCCACCCTTGTTCCTTCGGTTGCCATTCATGTTCCAGGGTCGTGGTAACTATTAGAACTATTTCGCAACCTCGGCAAGCATTTACAGAAAACTAAACACAAGACGTATCTCTCACTATTACAAAAAAAAACCATTAAAACTACGCAAAAACAAATTATTTCTTAAGAATCAAAATCCTATTTCAAAATCACTGAAACCAAAAACAAAACTCCAGAACAGAGGCTCAGTTAATTATCATCAATTTCGTGCTTCCAATTCACGAATGTGGGGCAAAAGTTTGCATATAGCAAACGGAAAAACAAATAACAAAGTTCCATATAAGGGTATTCGCCCTTTGAGACAAACTCCTAAGACAGTAACGTAGGACGCTCTAAAATTAAATTTTACATACGAAGTTTACAAAGAACACATTGGAATTAATCCTTGGGAATTGTTTCTGATCTGTTTGAGACAGAAATTACATGCTCGTTTGTGGGTAAAAAAGGTTTGAGGATTATTTGGAGAGCTTCTAAGCGGGAAAGTATTTTGATGGTGTTAGAATTACACCCGTATTCACAAACAATACTTTTTTCAGTAAAGTAGCAACGCTATGCGAATAAAGGCGGAAACATATTTACGTGTCGTGGCGTGTCGTGACGCGCCAGAAGCATATCGGTTTCATACATTTAGTATGGTTAGAGACATACTTGTTACCGTGTCGTGCCGCAACACGTTCTGTCAAATGTATGAAAACGCGCGCCACGACACGCCACGACACGATAATGTGGTTCTGCCTTAAGGCATTTTTTATAACGTTGCATAAGGTAAGCCTTTATATTCATAAACAACACTCTAACAACCCTTGACTGTACCTTGACTAAGCAAACGCACAGTGTCGAAAAGAGCTCTGTGATTGGTTCTTTGTGTTGCGTAATTTACTTCGCTGCTTGACGTTAATTTAACCTTTCGACGACCAAACGACAGCCGGCTGTCGTGCTGCTATCGTTTTTCTATTGTGTCTCGAATCACGTGTGTTAAAGGTTTGATTTGTCATAACACAACCTCAAAAGAGAAATGGTGACAATAGGGATGTTGACTACATCAAAAGAATGACATTCTGTTTAGTCCGTCTGTTAGACAGTCCAAAAATACTGGACACATATTTTTTGCTTGATCAAATTAATAACGAAATACAAAGATAAAGAGCATCAAAGTTCCGGAGAGGGGGCTTGTGACGTCACTTCTGAGTAAAAATTGTACAGTAAGGCCGCAAAATTCTTATGGACTTTTGCAAGTGATGGTACAAAGGCGTGACGTTTCACGAAACTTCAACGCACTGTATTGTCGTCATTTTCTGTTTACGAGAAAAAAGAAAAAATACGTGTCCCAAATTTTTTGATTATCTAACTGACGGACTAATTACTTTTTTGTTGTCATCTCGCCTATTGGGTGACATTGACAAAAGTATCTATAATTGCTATGCGTTGCATAAAACAGCTAGCAGGTTACCTTAGCCGTGCGTTCATTCTACGGGACGCATAGTGCTAGCCTCCACTTAAGTATTGTCTATGAATACGTTTTAGGGGCCCTATATGTGCTCGCGCGTACCATACGCATAGTAACGTTTGTGAATACGGGTGTTTTTATTATTATAGGAAGAGACTACTAGACCGAATTGAAAAATTCTTTTTGTTATAGATAGCCCATTTCTCCTAAGAGGTTAGGTAATATCACGCTACAACCTCAGGTGAAACTGCGATAGAAAACTGTAAACTCCTGGAAGCCGTCAACGATGAGTAAAAGTTGTGTTTTTTCTTACTTCTCGACTATTGATCCCTTTTCAGGATCCTATACAGTTCCTGTGTTCAGTATCTATTGGTATAATGTTAGATAATTGTACGATAAATCAACAAAAGTAAGTGGTATACTTTCTTCGTCGCCATGAGTCACTTCACTTGGTTCCTATTGCAGTGATGTACAGTCACGAGCATAAGCATATGTATACACTACGCAAAGATTTTAATCAATTTTCTCTTAAATTAGCCATAATTTTTAGTTAAAACTTATTTTATAGTAATTATAAAATGTGTCCTAAAAATAAAAATAAAAAGACGGGTTGCACTCCGGGAGTGCCGGCAGAAGTGAAAACTTGATAGAGAGGGGATAGCTGTCTACTATCCATCCGTCCTACGCTTTTTCGATCAGGTCACGTGTCCTGACGCGAGTTTAAGATTTTATACCCATTACAGAAAAAGTGCTCAACGCCGCTAAAGAAGTTTTCACTTCAAAAATATTATAGTTATTCTAAGAGAAAATTGATTTTAATGTTAGCGTGGTGTGGTGTATACATGTTTATACACGTGACTGTACGCACAACTTCGTGCATAAATGAATTGAATTTAGGTAACTACTGACCGAATCAGGAGTCGACTGAATCGGATTAGATACACAAAAACGGCCTAAGGCCAGCTTCCTCTCATGCACAATGTACTACGCAAATGGACACGGAAACTGTCAACGTGTTTTTCTATTTTGTATGTACTTTCTAATACTAGCAGTGCCGTAATGGCCTAGTGTATGTGTAATGGTATTTGTCTGAACAAATGCCATCTGGACAAATCCCAACGATTCTTTTTCAATTATTATTATGTACTTTCCAAAGTTAATCTTGGACGTCACTGACACCCCTTGCCCCGGAAGCTCATATAGGCATTGATCCCGGTTGTCATTCATATATCTTTGACAGTCGTTACGAGTAGTCGTAGAGGGCTGTAAATCTGACCAGTCTAACCAAAGGGTATCGTATCGCCCATTAACTGAGTTGTGGAGGTCTGATAAACAGTCGCTTCACGGAAAATACTGGAAGCCAGCTGAATCCTGTTAGACTGGAAGCCGACCCCAACATATGTATTTGGGAAAAAGGTTAGTAAGATGATAATACATTTTTAATATTATTTTTACTTAAAAATAGCTGCCCGTTAGAAGCACCTTTATGTTTCTTTCAACAAAATAAGCAAGGCATTATTGTAAAATTCAGAGTCTGGCCCACGTAAGTAGGCAATTTGCTTCACATTATTTAGTCTTGTTTTTACTGTTAAAATTGTATAAGAATTCAAATGGTGTGGATAGAATCCACATGGCAAACTCAAATGTGTGTGTTCCTGTTACGATGTGTAGCTGCCAAGTAATTTCTGTTTTGTGCTCAACTAAGTCTTGTTTTTATTGTTTTTTGCTTGCAATTTTGTCTGTGGAGGTTTTTTGTTATCTGCTCCAAATTTGGAGAATGTCAGTAGGTCACATTTTGTAGTAATGTTTATTAAAAGAATTATGCACTCATCTAAATAAGGATATTTAAATAATAATAATAAAATAAAAATCTTTATTGAACAAGTATTGCAGTACATGGGTATTTGTTATGTATAAAAGTAAAATTACAGACATGTTACAATTATTGTGGATGCAGTTCTGATCTCCTATCTAGGTTACAGTATAACCTGTGTGTAGGAGTGACAGTTCCAATTCCCCGTGGCTTACAAGAAGGATGTATTTTTACAATTTACGTACATTATACATATGTTTACTGCTTCAGCTTAAAAGTATACTTAACTAAATATAAACTGCGATGAAAAATAATATATACATATATATGTATATTATTGTACATATATATAAATAAAAATTAATAAAAATAGAGTTACATAAAACAAAAAAACAATATTTGAATTGGATTCACAATTACGATACTATTAATTTATGTGCACGAATTGTGTAATACAAGAGACGAGTGCATAGGCATCTTTTGGGTGAGCTCGCTCCATCGCAGGCCCCGTCTATGCCCTCGGGATAGTCTGGGACCAAGAGCAAGCCCATAAGTAATTTAAAAAAAATACCCTCTTAGCTGCAGAGAAAATTGAACCCCCTTCTCCCCAGTCGCTCGAGCGATAAGACTTCAAAAAGGCTGCACCGATAAGACTTCTTCAGTCTCTCAACTTAGACTTGTTCAGCCAGCGTCAGGAAAAAGACTCCTGGAGCTGACTGAACAAGTGCGGGGAGGGAGAGGGGGTTAATGTGTACATTGCAAAAATATCTGGGTATAAATATTTACAGGTAAAGCTCATGTAATAGGCGAGGCACTACCCAAAACCGAAAAAGTATCAAGAAGTATTCTACGTACTACAGCTCTATGGGATCTGTTTTGCATAGAATAAATAAACAAAACCTTTATTTCGGTATGCATAGACCTAAGAAAGGTTGTGTGATAACTTAACATCACGTGATGGGGCCCTCAAGGACCTGTTGGGGTTGGTTGCGGAATAGGTCTAATAGTTACCGCGCCCCACATCATTAAGAGCAACCGAAGGAACATGGGTGGTTGTAGTAAAAGTCTGACACTCCCTCCCGCCCCGCCCAAAGCGGGAGAAATCATTTGATTATTTCCCATCCATAAAAAATACCATAACACACATAAATATACTTACAATACATTTTGTGTTGTAAATAAAACTTGTAACTAGTTTGAAAACTTGTTGATAGCACTTGACTATGTTGCACTGTGTCTTTGTGTATTCCGTTGGCACTTTAATATCTACTTTGATATCTAATTGTATGGGTGCGTTTTTTTTTAGGCAGTGGGAAAACATCAAATGACTTCTCCCGTCCTGGGCAGGGCGGGAGGGCATGTCAGGCTTTTACTGACTAATACCCACTCATGTTCCTTCGGTTGCCCTTTATGTTCCGGGGTCACGGTAACTATTACAAACATTTCGCAACCCCGGCAGGCGTTGGTCCTGTTGGGCCACTTCTCGTGCTGACTGCTCTTTGAGGCTCGCGTGAAACACTAACGCGTCGTCGACTTGGCCTGGTCCTAGCCGAGCGGCGAACCACCCATCGCTCGCCGTCCGCAGACCCGCGCCTGCGGTGGCCGGTAGTCGTCTTGCGACTCTCGACGTCTGCGCCTGGGTCCCTGTCCGGGGTGAGAGGCACGTCGTTGCCTCACGCGCGCCGCTGCTTCCTTCACTAGCATAACTGCTTCGCAGAAGGAGGTGACGGCATCCCATTTAGTCTCGCCCTGGAGCATGGCCTGGACCAGCGCCGGGTGCCAGAGGTCACCGCCGCCGATCGCCTCTGCGAGGACTGCGATGGCTCGCCCGTGCGGGGCACACCTCCACCGTGTGCTCGACCGTGTCCTCTAGGCGACCGTTGCTGCAGTGGTGACACCCAGGTGTCGCTTTCGCCCGAATCCGACACAGCAAATGTGCATTAGTGTGCCCTTTTTGAAGATAGAATGTCGTTTATGTCAACTATCTACAGCTTTTAACTTATCATAACATTGCGTACGCCAGTTCAAAACATACCCTTATCTGTACAGCACTCTATCGAATATAAATCCATTAAATAATACAAAAACATCTGAACATCAATATGAATGTCATCGATGATATACAAAAGTGATGAAGTAACACAATATATCATAATGGTCAAAGAGCTCAGAGTCGTTAGACCTACGTCATTTAAGTGAAGCATAAATATTAAAAAAAAACTGTATATTTACTTTACTATACAGATATGGTAGACAGTTTCATGGGGAATAAAATAGGATACATAATACATCACGCAGTGCCTTACGTTGGCATAGGCAAAACATACTTAAACCCATTATTGGACATAGTAACTACTCAAACTTTAAAATAAATTATTTGACTCTTATTTTGCACAAAGTAAAAGTTCAATCGTTCATCTCCATTAACGAATGACACTGTGAAATGCATTCGATGGACATTTTCAATTACAGAAAAATATATAAATTGAATTAAATATCCCTTTCCAAAATTAGTTTTATTTTGGAGAATGAGTACAAAAGTATACTAGACCTACTTAGGTAATCTTTTAAAAAAGTCGGTTAACTACGATACGTTTAGTATACACATAAATTATTAGAAGAAAATGAAACACGGATTTCTCTATTACAACACATGATGAAATGACGTGGGTCTGACGTCTCGGACTCTCAGTCTATAAGGTTAACATCAAAAATAATCCGTCAACGGCCGTGTGGATATTTTGAGATATTGGCATGTTGGCAGATGTGGAGACAGACATAAAATAGTAAACTTTCGTGTCAGTGTCGGAATCAACGATCGTTACGACATTTTGGCGTTAGAAAATCAGGCTACTTAGAAAAAAAAAGAATTAATACAAGCTTATTTTTATCTTACAAGTACAACTGAGGGAAGTCTTCTTCTCTTATGTGGGGTTTACACGGGTAACCAAAGCCTCACGGTTTTTGCCGATGAAAATCGATTGTTTCAAAGGCAATTCGGCTAGGTCGCAAGTAACCGTGGCTGCAACTGCTGCAATCGTGGTTTGTGAAGCGACTAGCCGCGGAAAGGCAAAAATCGATCCGTGTAAACCCGATTTTATAGACAAATTAATATGAACATCGATCATCTTGCTTGCTCACGGTAGATTGACCTCTCTAGATTTTTATTAATTACTAGCTTCTGCCCGCGACTTCGTCCGCGTGGATTTTTCCTGAAATTTCTTTGCTATAAACCTCACGGAGCCTGAGACCTTTCCAACGAATGCAAAACCGTGGAAATCGGTTCGTGCGTTCTGGAGTTATATCGTCAGGAAGGAAAACCCGACTTATTTTTATATAGTGGATTATTTCATCCACGGCTTCGCCAGCGTGATTATCAAAACATTCGTCGTTTTTTTAACCCTTTAGACTCGTTTCCAAAAACCTTTTCTTAGAGGATACTTACTCTTAACAAAGAACATACCCTTTGAGTTCCATGTCTCTAGAACCCGCGGTTTGGTCTGTGCGTTGATATTTCACCAGTCGGTTTACCAATTTATATTATACTAGCTTTTGCCCGCGGCTTTGCTCGAGATAGACAAAAGAGACAAAAAGTACCCTATGTTACTCTCCATCCCTTCAACTATCTCCACTTTAAAAATCACGTCAATTCGTCGCTCCGTTTTGCCGTGAAAGAAAGACAAACATACAGACAGACAGACAGACACACTTTCCCATTTATAATATTACTAGCTTCTGCCCGCGGCTTTGCTCGCGTTAAAAAGAGACAAAAATGAGGCTATGTTACTCTCCATCCCTTCAACTATCTCAACTTAAAAAATCACGTCAATTCGTCGCTCCGTTTTGCCGTGAAAGAAAGACAAACATACAGACAGACAGACACACTTTCCCATTTATAATATTAGTATGGATACTTTATAGGTTAGGATGTACTGTGCAGTTTAAAGCCTCGTCCCCACTAGGAACGTTTGTCGAGCGACATGTGTCCCCGGTGACATCGGGCGCTTCATCCCTACTCTCACTACTCTTCATCGACTGTGTGACAAGAAACAGTTTCAACAATGTTGCGGCGATGTCGTTCGACGTCGCCCTACATCGCCCGATGTCACCGGAGACACATGTCGCTCGACAAAATGTTCCTAGTGGGGACGAGGCTTAATTCTCGGCTTTGGTTAATGCTCAACCCGCGGTTTGGTCTGTGCGTTGATATTTCACAAGTCGGTTTACCAATTTATATTATATACTTTATAGATTAGAATGTACCGTGCAGTTTAAAGCCTCGTCCCCACTAGGAACGTTTGTCGAGCGACATGTGACCCGGTGACATCGGGCGCTTCATTACTACTCTCACTACCTCTTCATCGACTGTGTGACAAGGAACAGTTTCAATAATGTTGTGGCGATGTTTTCCGACGTCGCCCGACATCGCCCGATGTCACCGGAGACACATGTCGCTCGACAAATGTTCCTAGTGGGAACGAGGCTTAATTCTCGGCTTTGGTTACTGCTCTACTTCCATAAGTCGTTGGGTTGTATAATTATGTAACATTTAGCCTTCCCCTAAAAACGGGCTCTTCAACACTAAAATATTTCCTTAATTATTTAGAATCACTGCTTTTGGAAACTAAAAAAAAAACGATAAAACGACATTATTTTTGTAAATAGGTCAAAAGTTACACTTTTACACGTCATTTTTTTTCCAATTTTAATCGGTTGATGGAGCCGGTGTTTCCTGGCTGGACTACTCTGAGAAGAAACAACCGAAACAAACTCAGAGGTCAAAGGCTCTTTTGAAGTCCATACAATATCGTATCATTGGTCAAATTATGCGAGGACCATGAAGGTAAACTGAAGTGATCTCTTGATGAGAGAAGCACACAGATTTGAGTGGACCTGTCCAAACAGTGCAAGCATTTGTGAAAAGTCGTTAGCTCAACTAAAAAAACGTAAGGAGCTCAAAGTCGTTAGCTCAAAAAAACTAACGCAACTTCACAATTCATATTGAAACCGTTTCTATAAAATAGTCACTTATAAGTCGGTCGGTTAGTCAGAAAGTAGAAGCTAGTTGCTTGTTTCATAGGTATCTATGAAGAGAAACAAGCAATAAACTTAATGACTTTTCAATCATCAAGTTTTACAAAATTTTGATATTAAAGCTTTATCTTCAAAGAGAAGTCAGCGCTAGAATAGGCCCAACAGGGCCAACGCCTGCCGGGGTTGCGGAATGTTTATAATAGTTACCGTGACCCAGGAACATAAAGGGCGAACGAAGGAACATGAGTGGGTTTTAGTCAGTAAAAGTCTGACACACCGCACACAGGACGGGAGCAGTCATTTGATGATTTCCCACTCCCCCAAAAAAAAGGTTTATCTACATTATTCGTGTTGCATCTCTATGTGAACGCGTTCAGTCAATAAATTTATTTATTTAAACTTCATGCACAAGCGTACAAGGGCGGACTTAATGCCAAAAAATCATTAATAAATCTTCTTAGCTACATATTATATTAATACATAATAGAATACGCGTAAGACGTTAGTAAATATAATAATGTAGATTATACCTAATACTTGTAAGACGAAGCAACATACAACATACGCCTCCTACCTCTATTGTTCCTACTTGATTCTGACAAGGAGTAACTTCAAACGTTTGCGAAGGAAATACTTGATGGATTAGGTATACAAACTTACTATTAATAGACGTGATATGTATACAGGAATGTTAGTGTAATCTTCTTAGACCCATTTGGTGAAACTTAGATCAGAATTACTTGTCAATATGAAGTTGAATTGATAAATATACTTTTCTCTTCAAATGAATTTCTGTTATGCTGAGCGGAGATTAACTTTCATTCCTGGGTGAACCAGTGTGAGATAAAAAGACGTTACTGAGCACTTACTTTGGCTAACCACTATACCTGTCACTGTTACACAACTATCAAACGTCAAGTGCACAATAGAGACGAAACATAGCTGGGCATCTAATGCGAGGTCAGCTAAAACTGGTTTTGTATAGCTTGATGTGTAAGTAACTAACTAAGCATAGTATCTTTTTTCATCAGGTGTTTGAAAGTCTGTGGTTTGACCGTAATTTTCGGAAAGCGCTTAAACTCTCGGCTATCATTTGTAGATCTTTGAAGTTCTTTCGGAAAGTCAGAAGTCCTATTTTGACCCCGGAACATAAAGGCAACTGAAGAAACATGAGTGGGTTTTAGTCAGGAAAAGTCTGACACGCCCTCTCGCTGTACCCAGGACGGGAACAGTCATTTGATGATTTCCCACTCCCCAAAAAAAAGAAGTCCAATAATCAGTAATTTTTGATAGGGTATCACATTACCCAGTAATTAAAATGTGGAGGTCTGAATGCAGTGGCTTTATGTAAAATACTGCAAAATAGTATTATCACGAGTGTAGCATGCATATAGTCAGTGTGTGAGATCTGCATGTGTGCGTGCGTTACTGTCATGTCGGGCGATGCGTAATGGCGGCAGAATGTCAGACCTTGTGTATCTGTGTGAGTGTACACGTTTGAGTGTGAAATTATTTATTACTTTATTATTAAATTACTAGCTTCTGCCCGCGGCTTCGCTCGCGTTAGAAAGAGACAAAAAGTAGCCTATGTTACTCTCCATCCCTTTAACTATCTCCACTTAAAAATCACGTCAATCCGTCGCTCCGTTTTGCCGTGAAAGAAAGACAAACAGACAGACAGACATATAGACAGACACACTTTCCCATTTATAATATTACATAGTATGGATTACTCGATGACCCCACAGTCAAACCATTGCAACGATTTTGTGGGGCTTACCTTATATAATAATTTACTTTGTGATTTAAAGGTAAATAAATAAATAAAATAAGAATAATAATTTACGTCGTTTTTTTTAAATCCTGTATGCAACAGCAAACAGAATGAAAACAGTTGGGAAAATGCAAAGAAGATGATAAGTGGCAAAGCTTCAACTTTAAGATGGAAGCTAACCACTTAACCTAGAGTTAAACGGACACGCTTCCAACGTTTCCTTTTAAAAGAAATCACTTCTTCACAGAAAAAATGAGAAACTGCACTCGCTAAGATATACAATAGAAACATGAAGTGGAGGTATTCAGTCAACGATTTAGCTTCTTTACAACTTACCCACTTTTATATTTAAGTCTTTTTAGGCTACCCACAATGGACGGGGTTTTTTTTTTACCTTGGTTACTTTTAAAAAGAGCAAACGCTGCAAAGTTGGCTTTAAAACGCTGAACAATAGCAGCGGAAGAAATAACCCATTTAGATTTATTTTACGCTAGCTTTTGCTTGTGATTACGTTTGCTTCAAAGTTGATTGTAAGTCACGGGAACAATAAAAATATAATTATACTAGCTTTTGCCCGCGGCTTCGCTCGCGTTAGAAAGAGACAAAAAGTAGCCTTTGTTACTCTACATCCTTTCAACTATCTTCACTTAAAAAATCACGTCAATTCGTCGCTCCGTTTTGCCGTGAAAGAAAGATAAACATACAGACAGACAGACAGAAAGACAGACAGACAGACACACTTTCCCATTTACAATATTAGTATGGATAGAAACTAGCAGTCTCCACCGTTTTACAAGCGTAGTTACCGCGTAGTCGTCCGCGTGGATTAACAGTTCCCGTTCCCGGGGGATTTCCGGGATGAAAACTATCCTATGTCCTTTCTCGAGTCCCAGACTATATTATTATCTGTACCAATTTTCATACAAATCGGTTTAGTCGTTTAGGCGTGAAGAAGAGACAGACAGACTGACAGACAGACAGACAGACAGACAGAGTTACTTTCGCATTTATAATATTAGAACGGATAATACCGCCGATTACTGTCCCACTACAAAGTAAACCTCTTCCCATACAGAGATGGCGCTTCACTTTTGTGTATTTTAATAAGTGTAGCCATTAGGAATTTCTACTGTGCGTTTACAAACATTTAACAAATAATCTCACTTACACAAACACCCAGAGTCTAAACAAAAACCTGTATCCGCACTAATATTATAATTGCGAAAGTAACTCTGTCTCTTCTTCACGCTTAAACCACTAAATCGATTTGAATGAAATTTAGTAGATACAGATATAGTCTGGGACCCAAGAAAGGACATAGGATGGTATTTATTATATAAATGTATAGTGTAAAATACGCATAACACTTTAATGCTTTGATCTACATTATTTAATTTCAGACATTAATTAGGCGTGGTTTGAGTAATAATTAGAGCAAGGGAGACTTTTATATAAAAAAAAATGACTAAGACTGTTTTGATATTTTTAGAACTTCTATTAAGTACCTATAAAAATATTTGGCTCGAGAAAACCTAAAAAAGCTACAAGACTTTATTTGAATTTTGACTGGCCTGTTGGTCTAGTTGTTAGTGACCCTGACTGCTAAGCCGGAGGTCGTGGGTTCGATTCTTACCCAGGACAATCTTTGTGTGATAAGCACGATTGTTTGTTCTGTGTCTGGGTGTGATTTATCGATAATATGTATGTATTTATAAATTATAGTATGTTTATCAGTTGTCTGGTTACCATAGTACAAGCTCTGCTTAGTTTGGGATCAGATGACCGTGTGTGAGTTGTCCCAGGATATAAAAAAAAAATCACGCTCAGCATCATTCCGTTTGCGATCGCTAGGTCAAGGATCCAATTCATGGGGTTTGCCAATGTCTTATACTTTTGAATCACAATAATAATAAAATACCTTAATAGTAATCAATTTCAATTGACAGTTCACGACCTTTCGCTTTGACCAAACACCAAAAACCTCACCCAAAAATATAATAAACATAAATATTTTTCATCAACACAACACAAACACCAAGTCCCTAAACAAATTGCTCTTCAACTACAGTTGAGTTGCCATCACAACTACACAACAAAGCGCCTATAACGCAAACTTTTACGTTAGCAGAATCACAACGTAGGTAAGCCTGAACGCAATTTTGTCGTTGTTATGATTTACTACCTAAGGGACCTTTGAGATATTCAGCAGGTTGTTTATGTACCTTCACTGGGTCCCTTATAAGCTTTATGAGTTTATCTACACTATTTTTAGTGTTATATGAACTATGTGTAGGTCATTATTGTTATTTTAGGGTCAATTTATACTAGCGCAGAGTCGAAGCGCATCGAAGCGTCAAATTTTGTACAACTAAAGCGAATCCGCACGAATGCGCGCGTATTTGCTAGAATACGCGCGCACTATTTTACAGCTGAGCTATTGAACCGCTTGTCAGTTGACTCTCGTAACTGAAACGTGTGTAAATTGTTTGACATTGATCTTGCTATGAATAACTTATATCGAAAGTTGAAGAAAAAAAAAGAAAGCGGAATTATAGTGTTCTTTTTTTGTGTGACGCGTAGGTTCGCTAGTGGGCGCATGTATACGCGACAATGCGCGCGCACCAATCAGCGTTGTTCATGCGCAGACGCGCGAATTCGCGCAAATGCGAAAAAGTCGCGCGCGACTTTGTAAATTCTCAAGAGTAATGTGTGCGTTACGCTGTGGAGTTAAGTTCAGTTTTGAATAGACGCTTCGATGCGCTTCGACTCTGCGCTAGTATAAATTGACCCTTAGTGGCTTAATTTTGCAATTTTGCTAGTAATTTCATCATCGGCTAAATCTGGAACGCCGTAATCAGGTTTTTTAGTCATAAGTTATTAAAGGATATTACTACTAGGTTCATCTTATGTTGGTTGGTGTGCATAACGGTAATCGGCTTAAAAAGAAGCTAAAGTTCTGATCTACTATTTTTTCGGAGTTGATTACTATTGATTTTGTTAATCTGCTCGCCCATTTCAAAAGGTAGTTTCGTATGAAAGACTAAGAAAAATACTCCATTGGACACAAAACAGAATCTTTACAGTGGGTTAAATAATTACGGCTAGATACTTTACCCCTTTGTAAGAACTTGTTTCGTACGTATATCGTACACGCGACTCGTAGCTTAGCATCCCATAGTCCACCCAATGCGCCTACCATGCTTTTTCAATGACAAAGTCAAAGCATTAATTTCCATTAAACCGTTACAATTTAAAGGCACTTTGAAACGTCACTTATGAGAACAAAAAATGAATCTAGTTGCCCATTACAAAATGTTGTTTCGTATGGAGAAGAGTGAAATCATTATCATCATCATCATCTCCCTAGCCTTTTCCCAACTGTGTTGGTGTCGGCTTCCAGCCTAACCGGATTTAGCTGGATATCAGTGTTTTACGTGAAGCGACTGCCTGTCAGACCTCCACAACCCAGTAAATGGGCGACACGATACCTCTTGGTTAAGGCTGGTCAGACTTTCTGACTTGTAACTACCCGTAACGACTGTCAAAGTTCTACGAATGACAACCGGGACCAACGGTTTTCCGTGCTTTCCGAGGCACGGGAAGAGTGAAATCATTAGCACTATATTAAACGCTATGTTAATACTCCAAACTTACATAGATACAGTAGTTATCTAGGTCGACCAAACCACATTTAGTTGAAGGCCGAAACCGTTCAGGAGTGACCTTAATGAGGCCTCGGATTACCGATTGGTAAGGCTATCAGTACAATACAATAACGATGCTAAAGAAAATACAATAGCCGTTTAGAACAGGCTTTATTTGATATCTAGGCTTTTAGGACTACTTGATGAAATAAGTACATATTTAGCGCTGAATTTGTTTTAAAATGTCTGTCGATTTCAAATGAACTTTCATTGATTTAACCTATTTTCAATAACCTATAGATTTGGTTACTAAATATCTCACTAGCTGTTGCGGAATGTTTATAAATAGTTACCGTGACCCCGGAACATAAAGGGTAATCGAAGGAACATGAGTGGGTTTTAGCCAGTAAGAATCTGACACGCCCTCCCGCCGCACCCAGGACGGGAGCAGTCATTGGATGATTTCCCACAAATAAAAAAAAAATATATCGCACTAGCTGTTCCAAGCGGTTTCACCCGCGTAATGACAGGCTTTTGGTTAACCACTCCCCTTTTGTGGAACATAGCTGGATATGCCTATGGGTTGTTTTTTTTTCTTGATTTTGCCACATTTTATTGATACTCCGATCTTATTGGCAATAGCGTGATAAGTTATAGCCTACGTTACTCGCTGATAACACAGCTTTATATTGGTGAAAAAAAAAAAACAAAAACGGTTCAGTAGTTACGGGGCCAATTCATTGCAAATAAACAATCAAATCTTGTCTTCTTATAACATTAGGAATATAATTTAAAAAACGTGGTAAAAACATTATTTATAGAGTATCTAAGTATAAAGTTTCTCGCCCATTCTTTTTCATACAAAGCCTTCTTAAATAAACTAGGTTGAATTATATTTTTTTTGTGAATTTTCGTGTTCAAATGGAAATCAATAATTTAAAATGACTTTGAATTTCAAACAACATTCACTTACTCTTGATAAGATCAGTGAAAATTGTTGTAACCAATGATGTTATATGTAAAAAAGTGTAGATAGGTTATATGCAGTCAAAAAGTGGCACATCAAAAGTTTGCCAATTGACAAACATGATATTGAGTATCGCGTTGACATTTCACGTTTATCTCTTTTTCACTGCACTACTTTAATCATGTCATCCTACTTTGATGTGTTATGTATCTGTGCGTTAGTGTGCCGTTTTTGAAAGATAGATTTTCGTTTGGGTAACCTATCTACGCTTTTTTACTTATAACATCATTGGTTGTAACAGTTTTCAACATGAATTAACCCGCCTGTTTTTGAAAACCTGTGAAATCCATTTTAAAATTGATATTGTGAATTTGCCATAAACTTAATAGCATTTTCCAGATGCTTTTCTAAGTAATTGTGTTATCTTCTTTAGAAATTTTAGGCTAGGCTGTTACCCGCGGGTATGTCTGGTTTGTTTGTCTGCCTCGGAACACCTGGAAACTTTTTTGACCAGTCTCTTTATTACTATTTTATTCCAAGATCATATTGCTATTTGAGCCTAACTAAAAAATAATAACATCCAGCTCAATCGTACACTGCGCGAGGAGCGCTATAGAAACAAGTGCAGAAAAAAAGCTTTTTTAAAAAAAAGATAACCGACTTCAAAAACTAAAAGCTCAAAAATAACTATTTCGGAAGTCGGTGGCAACACAAATCGACCGGCAGAAGAGAAGCCACCGACTTCCGAAATAGTTATTTTTGAGCTTTTAGTTTTTGAAGTCGGTTATCTTTTTTTTAAAAAAGCTTTTTATTTTTTACTTTTTAGTTAGAGTCTCAGTGTCTGTCTACGTTTTAGGGTAGCTCTCAAAATAAACTTATAATCTTATAAAAATCTACAATCCAAGAAAGCAAAACGCGATATATGCGGGCAACGTCACGGGATATCTATTAGTGTTATATACTTAAACCTTCCTCAGAATGTAACATACACTTTGCTGAAAACCGCATCAAAATCAGTTCAGCCAAACGCGAGATAATCGCGGACAAACATACATACATACATACATACATACATACATACATACATACATACATACATACATACAGGTCGAACAGAGATTCTACTTTTTTTTGAAGTCGGTTAAAAATCGCAAGGGCAGCTACAAAGGACTTTCCATGATCACGACCACTCTGACAAGAGTGCACAATTAAGAAGAAGAAGAAAAAATAATAAATAAAATATCCTGGGACAACTCACACGGCCATCTAATTAGGCAGAGCTTGTGATATGGTAATCTAATGTGGTAGCCAGACATCTGGTAAACATACTTAATAATAATACATAATTAATTAAAACATACAATACATTTGAGACTTGAACATGAAATAACAGCAAAAAAAATGCGTATCACACAAAATTTGTCCTGAGTGGTAATCGAACTCACGACCTTGCTTGCCAGTCAGGATCACTAACCTCTCCACCATCAGGCTTGTAAATAACAAACAATTTTACTATAAAGTCAGTATTACTATACATAATCCACCTACTAGCATTCGGACCAGTTCCACAAACCGAACCAATGTTGCTACAAACCAAAAACCCGTCGTATTTACTTTCAATACCTTTCCTCTAATAATTTGCGGTTGCGTACCGTGACCGTGCCGTGACCGTACCGGGACCGTACCGGGACCGTACCGTGTCGTATCGTCACCGGAACGGTCGTTAATTAGTTTGGTTGACGAGGGTAGCAGGCTAGTACTATATTGTTAATGACCATACCGTTGGACAGTGTACCTCAGTTTTGAACAGTAATTTATAACGGTGGTGTGGTACTCAAAATTGTTTTATGTATGGTATTTCGGAACGTTTTCGGAGTTCAAATTTGTTGATGGGAATACAAGGGGTGGTTTTTAATTTATGGGCGGTTTTTTGAAGGTTAATGTGGTTATGAATTTGAAGAATTTGTGCGAAGTGGTTGATACATTTGTATTTTAAGTGTGAACATATTTTTAACTTGTTGAATTGAGGAGTCAATATACGTTTAACCACAAATTTTAACGTAGATTAGTTTGAAATACGTGATACTGTACGTTGTTTAGTATTAATAAAATTTATTTCTAATTTATATAATTTATGCAAACCATTCTCTACTCCTATTATTTACAACTTTAACTGTACCAAGTTTTAACTGTAACAACATTTTTGCTTCACTTTTGGACACAACACATATTTTTGGAGGTTGATTGGCGACAAGAAGCTGGTGGCTCAACTACAACCTCTAGCACATCGGAGTAAAGTTGCCTGTCTGGCGGTGTTTTACAGATTGCACTTCGGTGAGTGTGTTCTTTGTAAAGAGTAGGTATCCTCTAAGAAAAGATTTTAGGAAATTTTAATAATAATAATTGTTTATTGATCAAAAAGGGTACAGATGCTAAGAAAAGCAGGACTTAAACTACTAATGACAAGATATACAAATTTAAGTAACCATAGAAAAATCTATTGGTGGAAAGACATGGTATATCTGTACATGAATTACGTTTCCCTGACTCTTAAACTAGAGTATATCTTAAGAGACAGTGAAAGGCCATATTGGTTTAGTTTAACATTACTAAAATCTTAGTGAGGATCCTGACGATCCATCTACAATTAAACAATTTCAGAAAATTCGGACCCTAAAGGGATAAAATACAGGTTCAAAGTTGAAAAACCACGCGGGCGAACCCGCGGGTGAAAATTTGAGTTAAATAAAATGTTAAATGATAGGCAGATGGTCTACAAAACAATTTTAAAAAGGTTATTTCTCTCCATTCAACTTGCGGAATGGTAAACAACAATAAAAACACAAATAAATATTACGTCAAAACTTAATCTGCATAAAAGGATTTTACAGCAAAATAATAAAACGTGCATAACCAAATAAAATGTTTTATTGTTATTATCTCCGTAACACTTCGCCTAAACAATAGTAAAAATAATGGGCTAGCAAAACTAGGATATACGGGCGTAATAATTGCATCGCCATCGCGCTGGTTTTGCAGTATAGAGTGCGTGAAAATTATGAGTGCGACGCCTGGCATCCATTATTATTATTTATACGGCAATTAATTCACAGTTCTATTAAATTTAAATTTGAAAATTTGTAATTTGCTCTTTGGAAATACGGTTTTAAAGTCTGTTTTGGCTTGGCCTGAAAGTATTGTGCTTTTTTGGTAAAAGTTTGCTGTGAACTGTCTAAGCTTTAAATAAAATCAGTTTTCATAGCAAATTTTTAAGCAATGCAATGGCACAAAAATACTCTGGAAAGTAGGTTATCAATTCATCTTTGTTTTTGTTTGTATGTTTATTACGCAATTTCATTACCATTCTACTTACTATTTTTGTTATGATATATAAATGTAAATTTCGATTTACATTTTTAGCCATACAAAACAAGAAACAACCAAAATACGTCAGAATTTTTTGTGAAAATAAGTTTTATATTCTAAACGTTTCAGTTAATTTATGCTAACACCCAATTTTTCTAAACATAATCAAAAGTCACTAAATTAAACGTAATTATTTAAATTCAGCTTCCAAAGCTTCCAACGCTGAAATTCAGCTAACCCTAAAAAGGAAAACCCACAACATAAATAAAAGCATACAAAATTAAATTATACAAAACGGAGGCAAAAACTAATTGAAACTAATTAGTTGAAACCTCATTTAAAAAATAATTACACAGCAAAAGTGAGAAAATTTAATTACAAACAAAAATAAGGTGACATAATCTGGAAGGGGCCCAAAGGGTTAGTCGGTTTAGACATGTTGAAAAAAAATCTAGGGAAAGAGAAAACAATTAAATAAAAGGGAATTTAAAGAGAGTGTTATAGGGGATTAAATAAATTCTGAAATGAAATAGAAAATTCCCGTTTTGTAATGAATGTGGCTACGTACTTAACTTACTTATGTGGAAAATTTACTTGTGTGAGCTCAAGCTGTGTGAGATATTTATTTTATTTTATAATTTGGAAGTAATTTAGCGATGTACGAGTATATACAGGGTATTTGAACAGCATATTTAATAGTTACAACAGCATTTAAACATTTATATTTTTTATAATAGCACTAGCTTTCGCTCTCGTCGATGTTGAAATTTCTATAGGATTTAGTAAAGTTCATTTTAGGTTGAAATTTCCAAAAATCTTTTATTAGCGAATACCTAATCTTCACAAAGAACCCCTCCAAAATTCATGTCTCTAGGACCATGGTTAGGGCTGTGCGTTGATACACACATCAAAAGTGTCTAGGGATATTTCAATTAAACCTAAACAACTAAAATTTTATTAACTTTTTGTTAAGACACCTACACATTAAAATAAACCTTGTTTAATAGCCTATCTAATCTGATAATAGACTTTTAGATAAAATTAAATTAAAAAAAAAACTCAGAAGAATAGAAAAAACTCAGACAAAATTTCAATCTAAACTTTATTTTTGAGACATCAAAACCTAAACAAAACAACCATTTTTATTATAAAAATTTTTGAAAACTTAAAATTAATAATCCGTGAATCAGCTTAAGACTCTCCTGACACATCTGCAGCGGTTCTGTATACTCAAAACAAGGGTGTCAATATCCTGTTGTGGAATACTGTCCCAAATTGCGGTTTCTGAAGCCATGAGGACTAGTCAGAGCGTTATATCCAGGCTTCGGTCACGTTATCGTGTCACAGAGGAAGTGGTGGAACGGCACCGAGGACCTCAACGCATTAAAACACATGTGCAGGACCGATTCATAGTAAATGCTGCACGAAGTCAACCAAATGTAACGGCAATGCAATTGGCTCAAAGGCTACAGAGAGAGTATGGTTTGTTGGTAAGCGGTCAAACTTTGAGAAGACGACTGCAAAAAGTCAACCTACGTACTCGTAGGCCACTTTGGGTACCAGCGCTAAGGAGAGGCAATCGATGAAGAAGATTACAATGGGCTATTGCACACGAAAACTGGAACCATTCTCAATGGTCACTTGTGCTTTTCACTGATGAATCCAGGTTTGGATTTCATCCTGATTCGCGAAGACTTCGCGTTTGGAGAGAACCTGGACGTTGGAATCGACTGCAGCACCCACAACAAGTTCATGCATATCAAGGTGACACGATTATGGTATGGGCAGGAATTCGTCTCGGCGGTAGAACGGACCTCGTTTGGATACAAGACAATATGACTGCTCTAAAATACCGAGATGAGGTGCTAGAGCCTGTTATCTTGCCCCACAGACAACAAATGGGACAAAATTTCCAGTTAATGCACGACAATGCCCGTCCACATACGGCGCGTATCGTCACAAGTTGGTTACAACAGCATGATATCCAAGCTTTAGACTGGCCTGCACAATTCTCTGACTTAAATCCTATCGAGCATGCCTGGGATATGCTTCTGAGAAGAGCTCTTAGGAAATTCCCTGAAGATATTGAGGATGAAAACCAGCTTTTCTTGCATCTTAATAGGACTTGGGACAGTATTCCACAACAGGATTGCCACCTTGTTTTAAGTATGCAGAACCGCTGCAGATGTGTCAGGAGAGTCTTAAGTGGATACAAGGATTATTAATTTTATGTTTTTAACAATTTTTGTAAAAAAATAGTTTTTTTTTTGTTTAGGTTTTGATGTTTCAAAAATAAAGTTAAGATTGAAATTTTGTTTGAGTTTTTCCTTTTCTTCTAAGTTTTTTTTTTTAATTTAACTTTATCTAAATGTTTGTTATCAGATTATATAGGCTATTAAACAAGGTTTATTTTAATGTGAAGGTGTCTTAACAAAAAGTTAATAGAATTTTAGTTGTTTAGGTTTAATTGAAATATCTCTAGATACTTTTGATGTGTGTATATCAACAGTCAGTCAATTAGTCAGCCAGTTTATCATTTTATGTTACATTTAAAAGATATTAATTAAAAGGATATTAGGTGCATTTTTAAATTGCAGAAGTTTAAAAAATGCACCTTATATATAGATTGGATGGCAAAAACATAGTAGCTGCTTTGGACATCGCAACACACGAGGCCTTGCGATTACTTACGATCTCAAATATTGCATGTACCTGTGACTACACCGGCATTCATACCCTTGAAACACAGCAAACTGAAACACAGCAACGCTTTGGCAGAAGCATTTGTCTACTGCGCTAACTACCGCGAAGTCATCCAACAAAACGCCCATTCATGCACCTGACAAGCCCATAAAACATTCACATAACTATGACCTTAAAGAACCGTTCTAACAAGGCAATACAAAGCAAAAGTCGCATGGCCCCCGCAATTATTAGATACGCGACAATGCGTAATAACCGAGTGTAGTTGAAAACAAACTTTGTGCTTATGAACCAGGGTCCATTTTATGACCTTAATAAATTCGCGGACAAAAGAGCAGTAGTGCCAGCTAAGCAATAAAGTGTACGGTGTAAACTTAGTTGAAAGTATTATGACGTCAGAGCGATGGTGTGATTTTGAGGGCTATTACAATTTATGGGTTAACGTCTTGCCGTACGGCGCGGCAGCTGTACGGGCGTTGATACCGCGAACGTTCGGCAGCAGGACGGCTGATGCACCGCGCAATTTGTATGAAAACAACGAACGTACGTGCGCCGTATGGCAAACGTACCACTGCGGCGCTGCTACAGTGCGACACGAAACGTATAAATTAAAAGAGCTCTTAAGATGTTTTTTTCACAGATGATGATGGTTATTAGAAGTGCTTGTTAATGCAACGTAAAGAAGTGTTACTAACATAGATTTAAGTTAGATTTTTACTAATAAATTGATTATAACTGTGTGTATGTTAGGTTAAGGGATTCACATGGAAATTTAAAGGTTATTCTATTGTATTTTATTATATTACGTGCGATGAAATTTTAATAGTTTTTTTTTTTGGTGAGTGGGAAATCATCCAATGACTGCTCCCGTCCTGGGTGCGACGGGAGGGCGTGTCAGACTCTTACTGACTAAAACCCACTCATGTTCCTTCGATTGCCCTTTATGTTCCAGGGTCACGGTAACTATTATAAACATTCCGCAACAGTCACTCTGACCTCAGAACAACTCAACGCGGGTGCTACGTCGTAGCAGCTACGCCGTAGACACTTTGTAGCCTCCGTTCGTTTCTTGCGCTAATAATAAAATTGTGCCATGTTTTTTGTTTTTTTTTTTTAATCTGAAGTTGTATTCTGTTCCTATTTCTTTATTTTAAAAAATTAAGCGATTCACATTACTTACATCATTTTATAAACGTAAAAATATAACTTGATTTACGAAATATATTTTAATTCTGAAATACGAATAATTTTATCTCTGTGCTAAAGAAAATCTTTTGAAGCATCATTTTTGGTTTTTCTTTGCATCTTATTAGTTTTTTCTTGCCGTTTCGCCGACGCGAAAGTTAATTATAAGAAGGATTAAACACAGTAGTCATATACATCGATATCGGGAACAATCTCCAAGCTACCGAATTACAACTATGTACATATTAAAGCCATGAATAAAAAAAATAAAAACGAAGAATATTAGAAAGCATTTTTCTAGAACCGGTCACTAGCTATGAAAAGGTTACCACGAATTAATTATATACTACAGTATATACTAAAATAATAATTTATAAAATGCATTTATTTCAAATAAACACTACATTATTAATTTTTCTTCATTACAGAAAAGGTTGTGATGTACTAATGTTTGTTACTTTTCCACTCAAAAACTACTTAAAGTATTACGATGAAACTTTGGAGAAACAACCTATAATATATCAACATAACAGTTAAGTATAGGAGCCGGGTTGCGGAATAGCTCTAATAATTACCGTGGCTCGGAACATAAAGGGCAACCGAAGGAACATGAGTGGGTTTTAGTCAGTAAAAGTCTGACCCGCCCCTCCCAGGACGGGGCTAGTCATTTGATGATTCCCACTCACCAAAAAAAAGCATAGTAGCCCATCGGTACCGATTGTTAAGACTCCAAAAAAAAATAACTATTTCAACTATTACAAGCCACAAATAATCAATAACCAAAAAACCTCCAAAACGAAGAAAATTCCCAACTTCGGAAGCATTTTTTCTAGAACCAGGGTTGTCACTACCAATGAAAAGGGTACCACGACATATGTCTACAATACACGGTGAACCCTTAATTAAGCCTGTTTCATTTCGTCTGGGACGCCCCTAGCGTCCAATTACTTTTTAATTAGGAACAAATATAGAGTGTTTTGTTGTAATTAAGTGTGTCGCACCTTTATGCCCTAGGGTTTGATAAATCCAATTTAGTGTTTTTAGTTTTTATTGTAGTATGAGTGTTGGTAGTGAATTGTTTCATTTTTGTCTTTGGTGATTTACTTAGATACGTAAAATAAATATCCTAGGACATCTTACACACGGCCATCTGATCCCAAGCTAAGCAGAACTTCAAACTTCAACTTCAAAACTATTTTATTCAAATAAACCAATTACAGGTACTTTTGAATCGTCAAGGTGTCAGTCTGTCAAAAAAATGAAGCTAGTTGCTCGTTCCAAAAAGTAGGTCCCATGGAGAAGAGCGAGCAAGAAACTCCATGGACACTCTTTTAAAATCAATATATTACAATAATTTGGTTACATCATTCATTGTTGTATCTAAGGTACTATGTGAGAACAACGTAACAAGTCGGACATGTTAGAAATATTAAAATAAACAAAACAAATTTTAAAATAACTGTGGCAGCTAAGAGATGACCAGTCTCAGCAGACAGCGCCCGTTCACGGACATGACGTATGGATTGGCACCAAATAGCTCAACCATTTTGAAGGGAACCAAATGATCCAACACGACCAACACACACGCCACCGTCAGTGAGACATTTGAGTGAGCATGACAAACTCCCAGCTCCCAGAGCTTGTGTTATGGTAATCAGACAACTGATATACATATTTATATAATTTTTAAAATAAATAAATAACACCCAGACACAGAACAAACAATTATGCTCATCACACAAAGTTTGTCCTGGGTGGGAATCGAACCCACGACCTCTGGCTTAGCAGTTAGGGTCACTGACTCTAGACCAACAGGCCCGTCAAATGGCAGGATGTATACCGTGTTAGGTGAGTCGAGAGACATATTCAACAATACAAGGGCATGAATTTTTCTAATAGACTTAGAATTCATTTTAATGTTTGTTTAAGCTCTGTTAATTTTATTGTTTAGTTAGTAAGTAAGCACTAGCTATTTGTTAAATTCACCTAGCATGTAGTGTTTACCTGTATTTCAGATGTTTTTTAATATTTATTATCTGTAGCGACTGTTGGTAAAACTAAATAAATAAATTAAATAAAAGACGCGATACAATATACATATGCTCACATGTGATGACTAATAAAAATGTAAAAAATATCAAACATTATAAATTGTAAAGGAAACCGTAGTTGAATTTCGCAAAAAGTCTCTCAAAGTCACAACTCTCAAACAACCTCTAGCGGTAGCATCGGGTCACTCACCTATAACAAATGAGTGAAGTAGGTATGACCTGATCTTCCTTCTATGGGTATCTATATCAAGCATACGTGTCAGTTTTTTCATTTTATGGAGGACTAGCTTTTTCCCGCGACATCGTCCGCCCGGAATAATAGTTCCCGTTCCCAGGGGATTTCCAGGATGAAAACTATCCTATGTCCTTTCTCGGGTCCCAAACTATGTCTGTATCAAATTTCATACAAATCGGTTCAGTGGTTAGGCGTGAAGAAGACACAGACAGACAGAGTTACTTTCGCATTTATAGTATTAGTACGGATTCGATGCAAAATTTAAGTTTTTTTACATATTTGAAATAAGAATCGAATAATGAATATCTTCCTTCAATATGTCCTACTTGTTGCCAAACACGGTGTATATATTTTCGCTTGAAATAGCTTTTGTAACTTTCAGTTGAGACCAATTTTATAATAAGATCTAATGCTCATAGCATCAAGGCGGAATGTTTATAATAGTTTCCGTGACCCCGGAACATAAAGAGCAACCGAAGAAACATGAGTGGGTTTTAGTCAGCAAAAGTCTGACACGCCCTCCCGCCCCGCCCAGGACGGGAGAAGTCATTTGATGATTTCCCACTCCCCAAAAAAAAATGCTATGAATCAATCATGCTGTGATATTAACATATCAAAGACAAATAAATATAATACAAACTACCAAAACCACTAGAGTGTTTCAATTATAGTACATGCTTGAACATTAAGGATTTCGTTCGTTGAGTTTAAAATATTCTCGACCAAGAAATGTTGACGTCTCAGCCCAAAGCACACTACGGTGTTGGACGACTTTGTGACGTTGTTTTCAGTAAATTATTATTTCTTAAAATGCAGTGCTACTTTATTTAAATTGTTAGAAATATGATTTACACTTAAAATGTTGTGATGCCTAGTGGTTAAGGCGCCCGCCTCTCATTCAAAAGGTTGTGGGTTCGAATCCTGGCAAGTACCAATAATGTGACTTTTTCAATTCATATGTACAATCAACCCAATGGAATCATGACCCACCATAAGCTTATTTTCCTACAGTCATTCAAATTCAATAAGGTCGACAATCGCGTAAACATGTTTTAAAAATGTCACACGTCTACTGGGACCCATTTCGACGACAAATCGTTTGAAGCTGTCAAAATAATAAGACGAGACGTGTGATATTTTTAATACATGTTTACGCGATTGTCGACCTAATTGTATTTGAATGTCTGTAGGAAAATAAGCTTATGGTGGATCATGATTCCATTTGGTCGATTGTACTTTCTAAAGTTTATCTTGGACATCAAAGACATTGGTGAAGGAAAACATCGCGAGGAAACCTGGACTTTCAGTTAATACAAGTCCGAAATCGCCAATCCGCCTTGAGCAAGCGTGGTGATTAATGCTCGTGCCTTCTCTGTAAAAGAAGAGGCCTTTGCCCTGCAGCTGCAGCGGCTGGTATTATTTAACACGTCTGCAATTATTTAGATTTGAACAAGAAAATAAATAATACCAGCCTATTACTGTCACACGGTAAGGCAAAGGCCTCTTATCACTCAGAAAAGGCACGAGCATTAACCACAATGCTTGCTCAAGGCGGGGATTGGAACAAAACATAAATTAATTGGTAACCTGGGGGCGTACCACAAGCCCTTATAGCAGTATTACTTTGATATTACTTTCAGTGGGAAAGAGACGGCGCTAGACAACGTGTCTAACGCTGTCACTTGCACACTCCTGCAACAGGACTAAAACAATCTTACTTTAAACGTCATGGTAAGGGGGCTGTACTATCTTATGAATCAAACTATGACGAAAAAAAATATTATGCCAATTAAACTGCAAGCTGAAGAGAGCAAACGAACCAAAAATGCTTCAGCAAAAATATTTCGTTTATTAATTACTAGCTGTTATTTTTACCGCGTCTTTGTCTGCTTCTTCTATAAGTCGTATCTTTAAATTAAAGCCTTGATACCAATGATGTTCCGGGGTTGCGGAATGCTAATAATAGTTACCGTGACCCCGGAACATAAAGGGCAACCGAAGGAACATGAGTGGGTTTTAGTCAGTAAAAGCAAAAAAAATACTAATGATATTGCCACATTTCAAAGTGCCACTGCCACTGCCTAAACATATCTACACCTTTTTACTTGTAATAATTGCTTTAAACCCATCCTCGATAAATGGGCAACACCAATAGATTTTTTCAATTGGTAGTAGTAGCCTGTGGTCAGGCAAAATGTCAATTTGACAACTGTCATTAATGTCAGATGTTGTATTACTGCCACGCCAAATCGACCCTTATGATCAATGTCATTTTATTTTTTTATCTGTGCTACGGTTGTGGTTCACTCATCTGGCCTGGTCGACAAACTACACCAATGGCCAGATGAAGGGATAGTATTAAGAGCTAATTAGCGGTTAATTTTAAGTGTACTTTGTAACCTCTCAATCTAATTTTTGTCATTGTTCGGATTACACGCTATTTAATTGTACTCGACTGTTTTAAATTATTTATCTACCTTGGAGTCTTCCACAAGTTCCTTTTTTATTTCGATCTAGTGAGATTACCTCGTTAAACCAGTTAATCACACTCCTGAACTTCATAACATTAATATAGATTATACTAAGAATATTTTATTGCACGTTTTTAGCACTGTCACGGTATGATTTGGCGGAATGAGGAAACTAGGGTCAGCCCTTATATTTTTACTCACCACCATATATTATATTGCTGATGGGAATCGTAATGAAGTCTTATCCCTGTAATGGAAGATATAACTTCATATTCTTGTGACCATTTTCGACAATTGGATTGATATAATTACTTCACCTGACTAGCCCTTTCTTGCCAGGAAAACAGGTCGGCTTCCAGTCTTATCGCATAAAATACAGGCACATGATTCCTGTAGTTTTAGGCGACTAGAATTTACTATTTTTAAACATAATTGACGTTCCAAAGTGCCTCCATTGTCAAATGGAGTCTTTTATATGAAGTGTCTCCCTGTCAGACCTTCACAACTTCAGTTACTAGGTAATACGGTATACTTTGCTCAGATTAAATGTCAGACTTTCTGACCCCTTGACCGCTAACCTAACGGCTGTTTTCGAGGCACGGAATGTCAATGATGTCGGAGACAAACTTAAAAGTTAGGTTTATAATATATAGAAAATAAGCCTTCCAGAATAATCGGATTCAGCTGGATTCCTGTGAAGCGACTGCCTATCAGAACTCCACTACCCAGTAAGTGTATATTGGCGACACGATACTCCTTGGCTTTTTGGCTTCAGACTACCCGTAAGAATTGAAAAAGTCACATTGGTGCTTCTCCGAATCCCAATCTACAACCCTTTTCATGGCAGGAGGGTTCCCTAGTCACTGGGCCATTACACAAAAAGCCAGTCAACATAACCAAATGAAAATGAAAAGCACAGATTTGAGAGAACAATAATTTTCCTTTCCTAAGTACTCAAACACACGTATTCTGCCCACCCATCCCTCAAAACGAGCGTGAACATAGGATTTATCTGCGTTCCTCCCCTACGACGCTTTAATCGGGTATGCAAAACTAATTTCCTGAGAGACATCAAACGTCATCCTAATCTGAAGGAAATACGGAGTACAGAGAGGCTTAGGAATAACGAGTTAGTAGAAAAATACATTAAAGAACCGAAGGATTTTGTTCTTATTCTTATATGCCCGTATTATAAGAACAAAGGTAATCTTAAATAGCCTTCTGTGTCCTCGGTTTTGATCACGTGGACCCTTGGAAAAGGAAAAAAAAATGTGCTGATAGATATAGACGAATAACGCTTTTTTTTTAATTCACTACAAACACACATCAAAAAATTATATATGGTTTTGGGTATTTTAGTCTGAACGGCCCAAATCGAAGGGCCCGCGGGCCATTCGACCGTAAACAAAAATCGCCTACGTTCGAAAGGACCATTTCATTTCATTACAATCAAACAAACAAAGTTTTCCTCTGTATAATATTAGTGTAGAAGAGTATATAAAAACTTACACGTATATAAACATTGTATTTATCTAACACTCAATAATCAACTCACCTTGTACACTTGTTAAAAACTACAACAAACATTAACTAATTTCCATTGCGGCAAGCTTCATCTTACAACTTAATATTCAGGTAGTGGCATGCGAGCAATTCCAGGTGCTAAAACCAAGCTACCCCTGAGCCTGGCCTGGGGCTAATCTAGATTGGATTGGGACTCAAAACCTGGCCTCTGAGCTTAGATAACAGGGTAAATGATAAAGTATTTTGTGAAGCTGCTGCAGTTTTGTCTTGTTGTTTTTTAATGTGTAGTTTTAGTACAGAATTGGCGTGTTTTTATTTTTAATAGTTTGAATGAAGGTTAATTATTATTAGGTTGAGATTTATAAAAGTCTTCTTTTTAGTCTCCTCTTTGGCTATATCCCGCTATGATCCACAAGAGCGGAGCAGTTAACCAAAAATTTAGCATTACGCGGGTAAAACCGCAAGTAATAAAATAAATAAAAATAAAATAAGCCTTTATTAACTAAATTAATTAATTGCTGTTATAGCTAATTTAACAATAAATTAAAAATTAAACTCTAGACAAAAAAATCTTACCTAAAATCTTAAACATTAAATCTACTCGGCATTCGGTTAGTCTTCTTTATTAACAGCTTGTCTTTTGACAAAGGCCTCCTCTAAGGCTTTCCACTTGTTCCTGTCTTGTGCTGTCCATATCTATTCTGGACCCACTGTTTTCTTAATATCGTCTTACCATCGCTTGGGTTGTCTTCCTCTATTTCTTGTACTTTCTCTAGGCTACCATTCCGTTATAATTTTGGTCCATTTTTAATTCTTTTCCCTCGCCATATGCCCGGTCCAGCGCCACTTTAGTTTTCTGCATATGGATTGCACATTCCCGAACTTAGTCTTCTATTTTATTATTTTTAATTGTACTTTGTCGCTTCTTCTTATTCCCAATACACTTCTCTCTATTCCATTTTGACAAATATTTATTTTATTATGCTGTTGTTCGACAGCCAAAACCGCAAGTAACAGCTAATAAAATTTTTAATTAGTTTTTGTTAACTAGCCCAATTGCTCGTATTTGCTTTTGACCAACGCTTTTTGGTAAAACCAAAAAGAATTAAAACAATTACTTTTGACAGGCGTGTTTTAGGCAAACCTAAAAGAACCTTATTAGTTTTTTAAACGTCAAGAGCAAAACATCTATTTTGTACTTTGCCTGGTCTATCCAAGTAACGACTAGGCAGTATTCAGTTTAGGCGTGTGATTGTTGGAATTAGTAAAAGCTCCTAGAGCTAGATAAATACTCTTTGGCTTAGCACTATACCTGTCACTGTCACACAATCATCAAACATCAAGTGAACGATAGAGACGGAACATAGCTAAGCCAAAGTACGTTAGCACGTACGTCTATTTATCTCGCCACTAGACAAAAAGTCAAAGTCAAAGTTTATAACAATAATTGAAAATGACAGCCACAATATAAGCAAAACATTTTTGTGAAGAAATCAAAAAGTTCTTGTAAGGAAAAAAATTAGCTTTTTAAGCAATACTTAAGTCATTACAAAGAATTGTCAAGGGAAGTTAAACTTTATACGTTATTTATGTTAAAAATCGTTTAGGAAAATTTTCTTTTCAGACTTACGAAAGAAAAATACACAAAGTACCTACATTTTGAGGTCTCTTTTGAGGGATCAAATAAGAAGATATTATTTTCTGCTTTGTTTTTACGTGTGATCCATACTAATATTATAAATGCGAATATTATAAAAGTAACTCTGTCTGTCTGTCTGTTACGTTTTCACATCTAAACTACTGAACCGAAATAAAGCCTATATTTACAAATGAATAAATGATTATGATTATGAAAAAAAATTAAATTTGGTAGGTACAGAGGTAGTCCATACCTTGAGAAAGGACATAGAGTATTTTTCCTATTTTAAATGTTGGAACGCCTTTATAACTGACTTAATTCAACAATTTTACTTGTATGACGTTTCTAAGTGCCATTTTAATGGTTTAATGGTTATTAATAAATAGTTGACTTTGACTGTACTATTTCGAATGGACTAGATTAATTAATCTAGTCCATTCCCACCGAGTACCCAGAAATTTCTGGGTACTCGTAAATGTCAATCCATTTTGATTCTTGTGGTCTAATGGAAATATACAATTGCAGTTTAAGTTTACAGATATTGGGATAATTTAATAAATATCCTGTGACTACTCAAACACGGTTACTGATCCAAACTAAACAAAGCTTGTACTATGGCAACTGATAAACATACTTTCATAATGGAAGGAACTTTCATCACACACACTTTCATGAACACTTCCATAAAGGGAAGTCGAAAAAATATATTTTTCTTACTCCTCCGCTGTTCTTTTCTGATTAATTTCGTTGCGGGATCCAAGACAGTTGAATCGTTTCTCCGGGACTCATCGAGCTTAATTGCTTGGCGCTTTTCTGGCGGACTCCACTGTTGATTCTGGCTTTCAGGTGTTGCTGTGGTTGGGAATAGTGTGGTGGGATTGTCCCAATTAAAAAAAAATACTTTCATAATTTATAAATACATACAAATTATAGATAAATTCCACCCAGACACAGAACAAACTATAATGCCCATCACACAAAGTTTGTCGTGGGTGGGAAACGAACCCACGATTTCCGGCTTAGCAGTCACCACTAGACCAACAGAATCAATTAGAATCAATCCAAGAAAAACCGGCCAAGAGCGTGTCGGGCCACGCTCAGTCTAGGGTTCCGTAGTTTCCCGTCCGTCACAATAAGTGTTCCCACTTATGTGTTTAAAATACTTGCATAATTATACGATTATACTACAAACTTAGAAATTATACTACAAACTTAGATATTAAAATGAAAGTGTGATTGAATACATATTGGTACCAAATCTCAGTTTTCTAGTGCTAACGGTCACAGAGATTAAGCGAGGACGGACAGACAGACGAACAGACAGACATGGCAAAACTATAAGGGTTTCTAGTTGACTACGGAACCCTAAAAAAACACCTACCAGTCTTAGCGGTTCTTTACAAAGGTTCAACTTCTTAAGGTCGAAGTTTAAAATAATGATCATAAAATTCAACTTTACGAAATAATTAAATATGACACAACAAAAAATTCTTTTCAACACACTGGGCTGTAAACCGGATACTATTAAACTACGTAATAAAACCCACTTTACAAGTAAGTGTGTTGCAATAATAAAAATATATAAATACTGTACAAGTAAGTTGAAATTAATGTTTTTGATTCATTAAGTATCCCGCTTGTAATTTATATTTATTACGAGCCAAATGGTCTGCGTGCCCTGTTAAGCCGTAGGCCAAAGGTTCGATTCCCACTCAGGACATATTTTTGTGTGATGAGCATGATTGATTATATTCGTTCTGTGTCTGGATGTTAAATTATATATCTATACCAGATACCATACCATAACATTAAGCTCTACTTGGAGAGCCGTGTGTGACTTGTCCCAAGAAATTTATTTATTCAAGAATCAACTTTGATTTGTGCTTTTTTTAAACCTTCGAACACACGTAATTCGAGACACATTAGAAAGACAATTGCAACGCGACAGCCGGCTGTCGCTTGGTCGTCGAAATGTTAATTGAAAACTTTTTTTTATAACATAACGTTTCATCCAACGGGAGCGGAGTAGTAACAGACAGCAAGTAAATACATACTTACAAAATACCAGTTTTTTTAACATAAATAAAAGCCCGCCTTTCTATTTACTTGTACCTTTAGAAAAATATTACTAACATTTTTCATAATAAAAACAAATTCAATCAGAGAGATAATGGGATTTTCGCGAAGAAATCCATTCAAGAACAGAATTATATGTTACTCTATAGAGAAAATATTTCAAAAACAAACTGAGAAATCCTTTGAAGTTCATAACTCTTGTTTGTGTGTGTTGTGTATCTTCGTCGACAAAACTGGTTTATATTTATCTAATAATACTAGCTGTCCCTCGCGGTTTTACCCATGTATTTCTTGTTTCCGTTGGATTTTTGGGATAAAAACTATCCTTTGTCCTTTTTCTGGCTATGGACTATCTCTGTACCAATTTTTATTCAAATCGGATCAGTAGTTTTTGGTATAAAAGATAGACAGACAGAGTTACTTTCGCATTAAAAATATGAATAGAGTATGGGTTACAAAGAGTAAAAGTTTGATTGCATGTTTGGTTGTTGCTCTTTTTGTGTTGGATATCCCATTCATATTTCACAACAAAACATATTTTTCTTACTCCTCCGCTGTTTTTTTCTGATTAATTTTGTTACATGATCCAAGACAGTTGAATCGTTACTCTGCGACTCGTTGAGATTCATTGCACGGCGCTTTTCTGGCGGACTCCACTGTTGATTCTGGCTTTCAGGAGTTGCAGTGGTTGGGAATAGTGTGGCGGGATGTTCAAAAAAAACCCCATTCATCGAGGAAGGCGCCATCACTGCCTATAGATCTGTAATACCAGAGACTTAGGAGATACGTTAACATCCCAGGAACAATGAGACCTGGGGTTGTGGGTTGTTCGAAAGAGATACCGAGGCCCCGGACACAAAGGGGAGTAAAGAAGAAGGAACATGGGAGGGTTTTAGTCTGTAGAAGTCTGCAACTCTCTTCCACTTCGCCCGAAGCGGGAGGAGTCATTTAATGATTTTCTATACCAAAAAAAGGGACAAAGAGATCTCTGTGATACATTACCATTCCAGGGACGAAGACGATATGCCATAAGCTGCTGTTATAACACTGGCACTTACAAATCAGAACACAGCAACGATGCTTTGCCGCAGGAATAGGTATGATGGTAGGTAGTAAAGTTTGTTTTTAGCTTTAAAACTTAAAAAACTAAAAGCAGTTTTTTTTTATAATTCACAAGTTGGAGGCGCCGTGCGAATGCCGCCGACTTCCAAAATCCGTACTAATTTATAAATGCGAAAGTAACTCTGTATGTCTGTCTCTTCTTCACTTCTAAACCACTGAACCGATTTGAATGAAATTTGATGCAGATATAGTCTGGGACCCGAGAAAGGACATAGGATTTTTCATCCCGGAAATCCACCGGGAACGGGAACTATTAATCCACGCGGACGAAGTCGCGGGCAAAAGCTAGTATTATATATTTTAGTAGAGACATCATTATACGTGAATTTGGTTAACATAACCGCCCGACTCTATCGCCGTTAAAACCATAAATCCAGGAAACAATTAATTTCTATCTCAAAATCAACACAGAAGATCGCATCTTAACAAAATGATTGTGCTTTACCCATCCAACTTCACTATGAACAATTTAATAAGGTCTTATAATACGTAGCTTCTGCAGTGTGTAACGGGCAAGCCATTTGTTCCGAGTAAAGAGGACATAGTGCAATAAGGATTATTTGCAACTTTTTATCTCGAGATCAAAGGAAGGGGTGGTAGTCTTTTGTTTCAAGTAAAAAGGGGAGCCGTGAAAAGAAAAAAAAAGTTTTATTTTAAAATAGAATAGTGGATTGGAGACTTGTGGACAAAAAAGGTGTACGAAATGAGGGTTTTCGCGTATCGACATGACATTGTCAGATATTATTATGTCAAAATTCACCAATCATGCTGCAGTTGGACCTCGTGCCTACGTATTGCCATCTAGCGGATTTCTCATACGCTAAAACCCTCATTGATCATAAAATTGTTCAACCAGTGTTTGGTACATTTTCATAAAATTAGTAAGTAATTGTGTTCTGTTCATGAAGTGGTTAGGTTAAAACGTATTAAAAGTTTGGACAAATAATATGTATTTTACAAAATTTGTTTTAAAAAATTGAAATATTTTTAAATAGGGAGTATATCATTATGTCGCAAGAAGGCGCATAATCAAATAATTTGTGCAGAAACTGTGTGCTCCGCCGCCTTTCGCGAATAGTATCATAACAGTTAACGACTCTTCAGCTAGCTTACAAAAAATATGACGTGTAAAAGTGATGTGTAAAAGTGTACTTGCATAATAACCAATTTCATTTAATGTCAGTGGTCGTGGGTTTGATTCCCACCCAGGACATACTATGTGTAATATATATAATATGTATGTACTTATAAAATTATATAAAAGTATGTTGACGGGCCTGTTGGTCTAGTGGTTAGTGACCCTGACTGCTAAGCCGGAGGTCGTGGGTTCCATTCCCACCCAGGACTAATTTTGTGTGATGAGCATGATTGTTTGTTCTGTGTCTGGGTGTAATTTATATATAATATGTATGTACTTATAAATTATATAAGTATGTTTATCAGTTGTCTGGTTACCATAGTACAAGCTCTGCTTAGTTTGGAATCAGATGACCGAGTGTGAGTTGTCCCAAGATATGTAATAAGTATTACTTTAACACCAAATAGGATCCGGTTATCACACCCTTCGAGCACCAAACTTTAAAAATCACACCTTAACCTCCCCGCTCAGCTTATCACTTACCCACCAGCACATAACGCGCAATATATGTATCGTGGATATGAACTGCAGAGCCAGCTATACATCCAATGCACAGCAACTTAGTATTTTCACGACGACTGTACAATATACATAGGTACCCCTATGTATATTGTACAGTTATAGTATATTGTACAGTACATTCGTAGAGTTATCTTGGCATCCGAGACTTCATTTGGAAACATCTGGCTATATGAGTTGATTTCTTAGAATATACTTTAGCTTAGGAATCTTGTAAATCTTTGTGTAAGTGGAAAATGGAAGTACATAATCAGTTTACACGACTTATTTATTTCTGAGAGAGCAATTAAATGTTATGAAGCGTGCCGTTTTGAATAAATGGAGGTATGTTTGCTGTTTTATTTATTCGGAACGAAATGTTTTTTAATTCGTTTTTTAAAGAATATGAAATTACTGGCTGTTGCCAGCTATACTCAAATTCTTTCAGCCAGTCTTTATTGCTCAAGCGGCGGTTATCAAAAAATGAAAGATAACCGATAAAAATTTCGAAATTATTGTGTCGTGGCAGGCCGAGGCGGAGATGGCGGGACGAACTAGACTCCTTCGATAAAGACCGGTCCCAAATAGCTTTATGCAGAAAGAGGAGGGAGGAGGGTATGGAGGTCTTTGCCCTGCAGTGGGAAAATTTTGGCTTATAATAATATTAATATATGCTGTCAAAAATAGTATTTCCGTGTTACGTAATCTAAATGACGGAATGACTTTTCCAAGACTTGGAAGGGCTTCAAAACCCTTAATGGTAGTCTCGTAGACAGCGGGGGGCGACCTGTTCCACGAGCGCCTCAAAGTAATGTCAGCATATAAGACGAGGCCCGCTAGGACCAGTGCCTGCCAGGGTAGCGGAATGTTCAAAAATGTTACCGCGGCCTTGGAGCGCAAAAGGCATTACACACACACACACTCACACGCACTTAGGCAAAAACTTAAGACATACTTATATGAATGTAACAAATAGTTTTTCTTTACTTTTTTGTTTTTTTTTTTATTAATATTTTCTGTCATTGTTATCACATATTCCTCGTGTTATTTCTAGTACCTATTACGATTTCTTGATATGGAAGATGCTTGTACATATTAGTAGCCACGTCTACTAATACAAGCATAATTTGCTTAAAAGTAGGCTCCAATCACATACTGATTGTAAACTAATTAAGAAATAAATATTTTTGTATTTTTTTGTATTTGTATAGACAAGTTTAGGTCAGTTAAATTCTGACTCTTTTCCGCTCCAGCCAGAGCGAAAAGATGACTCTGTTTTGATCACCCATCTATAAAAAAGGGTAGAAGAGTCTTTATTTCTTGAAAAACAAACGACCTTTTTTATTTACCCAAAGAAGCTAATCCCGTAATTACTCTCAACAAACTATAAGCACATAAGTAGTATACCCACATAACTTTCCCAGTTTATATGAGAAAAAGGTGAAACTGATTTTGTATAAGAAAAACCCAGCGAGCAATATCTCTGGTTCGTGTGTTGCGTTCCTACATGCGATTAGTGTCGAACTCTAAATATTTCACAGTAATGCCTTACGATTGAAGTGTGTTACAGGACTTATTGATGGGGCCGCCCCAATTTATGGGGTCGGGGTAAAATGGGGTAGAAATATAGGCCAATTCGGCGTAAGTGCTAAGATTTTAAACTGTGTAGGTAATGGAGTTTGGGTACTTTTTTATGCTGAACTTTCTTGTGCTAAAATATGCAAGTATACATTGTTATTATCAAAATGTGGTAATCTACCATTTTCCAGGCATTAAGTACGTCTTTGGTAAGTTTGTGCATAAAAAATAAGTATATAAGTTAATGCTATTTTTGTATAGTTTTTTTTTTATATTTGTATAGCTTGTTTATAGTTGTAATTCCAGTTTGCTGACTGCCCAAACCCATCTCTTATAGCGCAGAAAACGCAAGTTTGAGTGGTAAAAACCTGTGAGTTTCTTTCACATAGTATAGTCTTGCATATATTATGTCCGTTGTGTATAGGTATGTCGTAGGCATTCAGTATAATCTGCCGTGAACTAATGCTTTGGCATTTTACAGACAGCGACTGCCCGCGGCGCCGCCAACGGTCGCCAGCGTCGCAAGAAACGCGAGGCGCGCGGCCGCTCGGGGCGCCGCGCGACCTTTTTAAGCGATACTAGTCGTTTAAGTATGTAGTTAAAGTTTTAAATTATTTCACACTGAGGCTGAGGCTACAGTAGGCAGCGATTTGCGATGCGACTGGAAGAGCGAAACGAGATAAACGTGGAATGGCTACATTATAAGCGAAAATCTGGCGTATATTCGATTCAATTTCGCTGATACGTCGATTTAGCCGGTGCCGCGATTACAGTAATGTAGTTCCTGTCGCAGAATTAATCAAAGATCGCTAGTAATATTTGATGAACGGTGTAGCCATTTAGTGAGAATCCATGTATTTGTTTCAATCGCTCGTGCGTCGCAGTTCGCGTCGCAGCCTAGTGTAGCCTCAGCCTGAAGGTGCTCGCCGCGCCGCTGCCGGCCGCTGCCATTCCGGTGTGACTTGGGCCGATAGTTTTCACGATTTTCAGAAACTCAATCCCTATATGGGGTAAAATAAAAGATGAAACTTTCTATGAAAATAAGCAGCTATAACCGCAGTAAGTGACTAGTTAATAAAAACTACTCAATTCATTCTTTAAGTCAAAATATAAAATATCGGTCTGTAATTTGTTTCGTAAGCCGCCTTTGTGTAAGAAAGTAAGGCTCATAACATAGATTATGTTTTCTCTATTCGTGTCAGCAAACTATTAAACCGCAACTTCCGCAAGATATCTTCATTAACATTAACTTACTAAGTATTACATTTACTAAGTCATTTTGATACTTAACTTGATCTTTTTATTTAAGTAAGCAAGTCACGAACCACCTGCATTTGTTTTTTCGTAAAAGAATATGTTTTCATCGTAATAAGGTAGCCAGCACTACAACTTCACTCACTTGCACTATTCCTTTATTTTATACTAGCTTTTACCCGTGGCTTCGCTCGCATTAGGAAGAGACAAAAAGTTATCTATGTTAATTTCCATTCCTTCAACTATCTCTACTTAATAAATCGCGTCAAGTCGTCGCTCCATTTTGCCGTGAAAGACAGACAAACAAACAGTCACTTTGACATTTATAATATTAAGTATGGACTGTTTTATTTTTTACTTTTTTTAAAACCAAAGAAATGTTTTGTTTGTTAGTTTAAACGGACTAACCTTTGGCAGACTTTTGTAAGAGTACAGGGGTGGTACAGAATAGGCTATCAAAAAAAGACCTTTAGATTTATGAGATTCATGGGGAATTGAATCAGCTAATAGCTGCCTTGGCTTCAAACGTGTATTTACCATGTACATCTATTTTAAATTCATTATTTTTAAACTATTCCGTCCAATTCTTAAATATTTTTTTCATAAATATTTTTTGGCGATTCGTTTATTTTTATATAAAGATATAACATCACACTACGACCAAAGAAAGCAGAGCCTTTGTCAAAAATGCCTAATTTTGACGTAAAGAAGAATTACCTATAAAGAAGAATGACTTTTACTACCTCAATAGCCCAGAATAATAAAATGCTACCCATTTACTTGACAAACAATTCTAGCCTTTAACTCCACAAATTCTAAGAAGAATATCCTCTGCTCTGAAAGCATGGAGTTCAAGGATTTATGGCTGAAACTGCATTAGGCGTATGAAAGCCGATTGCTTTCTGGCATTGAAAAATTTAACCGACCTCCGTAGAGGACTGCATTGAATTGGAATTCTGTCATTCGCAGATGTTTTCGGATTCTGTGTTTTAAAGGAACGTCATTTCTGTTCGAAAATTGAATTTCTTGTTTCTTAAGCGCCTACGAAACGGTCAAGCCTTAGTTGAGAATGAAAGGCTTTGTACACGATCTTGTCCGTACGATCCGTAGCTTTAGACCAATAGGCGAGACGACAAAAAAAAAGTAATTAGTCCGTCAGTTACATAATCAAAAAAATTGGGACACGTATTTTTTCTTTTTTCTCGTAAACAGAAAATGACGACAATACAGTGCGTTGAAGTTTCGTGAAACGACACGCCTTTGTATATTTTTTACTGAGAAGTGACGTCACAAGCCCCCTCTCCGGAACTTTGATGCTCTTTATCTTTGTATTTTGTTATTAATTTGATCAAGCAAAAAATATGTGTCCAGTATTTTTGGACTGTCTAACAAACGGACTGAACAGAATGTCATTCTTTTGATGTAGTCAACATCCCTATTGTCAAGATCGTCAACGATTTATTTTTTCACCGACGACGATTTAGGAAATCGCAATAAAACTCATGCGATCATGAATATACACTTCTTAATACTTTTTATTTGAGAATGGGAAATCATCAAATGGCTACTCCCGCCTCTAGTAAAAATTTTGCGCTTTGAACACATTGGTTTGCAACTGTCTGTAGTTTGAAACCCAAACACTGCCCGTATACAACGCTTCTGTACTTTGAACTTTGAACGCAGTCTTTCGGCTACATCGTTCGTTTAGAACTTTGACATGTAAAGGAACAAACATCTTAACATCTTTTACCAATTTACAAAATATATGTCGTGATGGTCTAGTGGTTAAGGCCAGGTTCAGGCCAACCCCTCATAAAAATTGTAGGTTAAAATCCGGGCAAAAACCAATGTGACTTTTTCAATTCATATGTACTTTCCAAAGTTTATTTTGGACATCACAGACATCGGTGAAAGAAAACATTGTGAGAAAACCTGGACTTATAGTAATATAAATCCGAAAGTCTGGTATTATTATTATATATTTACAAAATATAATATGTCATATTTTATTTTATCGATTGCTCCAGAATTATTCCAAATCATACTGATTCAGTAAGCTCGTAATTTCCGCGAGCCGCCAACTTGTAAAGAGAGAGATGGCGTTGTGTGAGTTGTCTCAGGGGTTTTATTAATTATTATTTTTATACAAAGTTTGTTAACATGAGTTTTCCAATAATACTAACGGTTTTACGAGCTTTTGAAGGCACGAGATGTCGGTGATGTCTAAGATAAACTTTAAAAAGTACATATGAACTGGAAAAGTAATTGGCACTTGCCCTTATTCGAAAACACAGCCTCTTACACGAGAGGCGGGCGCCTTAAGCTTGGGCCATCACGCCTAACAGCCAAAACAGTATTCATAACGAAACAAAATATTCCTTCATTTTCGACCCAAATCGAAACAAACTAAGTTAATAATTATGATGTACAAGTACCCGGAAAAGTCCAAGTGGCCAAGAGGCTGAAAGGAAAAACTTTTACGACATCGCAATTCAAGAAAGGCGCAACGGAAGAACCGACAAACTTACTTAACAAATTATTATTTTAAACTCGCCATTCCTCGTATTCATATTCTGAATTTGGCTTTGAAATCTTATGGGTGGAGCAGACGAGCGTTTTTTAACAGGGATATCGGCGGTTTTATGTCGGCGTTGCCTTTTTGCGACTGTTATGCGTTCGACTCCTGCTTCGAAGTTGTGAGTATCCAATTTAAAGTATACCGACAATCTCCCATATCCCAAATCCGTACTAATATTAATATTATAAATGCGAAAGTAACTCTGTCTCTCTGTCTGTCTCTTCGTCACGCCTAAACCACTAAACCGATTTGAATAAAATTTGGTACAGATATAGTCTGGGACCCGAGAAAAGACATAGGATATTTATCCTGAAATCCCCCGGGAACGAGAACTATTAATCCACTATAAACTATTAACTATTAGTCGCGGGCAAAAGCTAGTACTGGATAAAATGATGATTATCTCTTGGCTAGACTGATTGCCACACATTCTGGATTCCGACTACCCGTAACGACTGTCAACCGGGACCAACGGTGTGTTTCCGAGGTGTTTTTCTTTCTTTCTTTCTTTTCTTTCTTTCTTATATGAATTATAAATTATTGCCCCCCCCCCCCCCACCCACCCAGAAGTTATTAAAATCGCGACTACACCTAACAAAAGAGTTGATAGCTTCGAAACGGATGCACCGATTTTGATGAAACATGGCTAAGAACCATTATTAAATAAGCTTCTTCGAAATAAAAAAAATATATATCCAAATCGGATCATCCGTTTAAGAGCAACGGTACCACAGACAAAGAGACACACACGTAGCGGTCAAACTTATAATTATTTAAAAAAGTAATTGTTAAAAAGTAGCCCGTTTGTTTCAGCCCACATACGTAACCAGCTACTTGTTCAGGGATCTGGGGAGTGCTAGCTCTTTGAAAATTATAATATCAAAGACTGGTAAAAGTGCCGGATATGTTCATATGTTGTAAGCATGTGTAAAGTGGCTTTGAAGGAATATTCCGGCGTTTGGAGTACCGTAAAATGGACAAAATGAGATGGGAATTTAGTGCCTTGTAGAAAACAAGGAAAGTCCGAAGAGTGGATAGGTCAAACAAAGCACATAATTTTAACGCACAGACCGTTATAAGATGTCTGGTAATCTCAGAAAGTGCTGGTTCGGATTGCAAAAATATATTTATATTGGATAACTCGTTTATCTTCAGAACGGCTTGACCGATTGGCATTTGTAATTTATCGGCAATGGTCCTGGAGAATGGGAGATTTTAGAAAAAAATTCTCGTCGTCGGTTTCTGCCCGATAAGTTTGCTCTCTGGTAAGAAAAAAATGTCAAAGTCAAAAGCAGTTTATTCTTAAAGTGAATCTCAACTTTTTATGTTCTAAAGGTTTCCTACTCTAAGTAATTTACTTCTGCAAAAAAATGAATGAAACTACCAAGAAACCCTCGAACAAACTATACATAATTTAAGAACGCTAAGAAAAGATAGCAGTTTAGCAAAAAGATATCTCCACACAGAGGCGCTGATACGTAATTCTTTTGTCGGCTAATCTTTTATGAAAGAATAGCTTTGTCGGAGTGAATCGTGTATCGGTTCTTTCTTGGATGAATTCCCCAGCTATCAATATTAAGTTATGTGTGAACGCTCTAACAGATCGCGGTGAGATTTCTTTGGCCACAAATGTGGGTATACCTACTATTTATTAACAATAAAAGTGGAATTTTTGATGGTCTTGTGCAAATCTTGTGTATCATAGTCTTGCTTTTATCTGGTTCGCCAGCTGGGATGTTGAACTTAAATCCATCATTTTATCCCTGGTAGGTGTGGAATTTTTCAAAAATCCTTCCTTAGTCGATATCTACTCGTCACAAAGAACAGGCCCTGCTGTGCGTTGATACATCAATAATCACTCACTTAGCCATTCTTATTATACAGTAGCTATTGCCCGCGGTTTCACGCGCGTAGATGTCGAAACTTCAATCTCCTATCTTTACTCTTTTAGAAATCTCATCATCATCATCATCATCAGCCGATAGACGTCCACTGCTGAACAAAGGCCTCCCCCAAAGATTTCCACATGCATCGGTCCTGCACCACCCGCATCCAACGGGACCCGGCGATCTTGACAAGATCATCGGTCCATCTTGCGGGAGGCCTGCCCATTAAGAAATCTAATTTCCAAAAATCACTGCGCTGGTCTGGTCTGGTCATCAACTGGTAGTAGCCACAGTTGACGACCAGTGACACCCACACATTTTCTTGGTGTCCTGTCCAATGAGATATGGCCCAGATAGTTGGGAATTTGAGACTAAGGAGATGATGATGCCAATATTTTATCTTGCTAAAATGTTCATGATACGACAATTTCGTAGGTAAGTATATCGTAGCCCCAACTACTAACATCCAAAAACAACTAAACATACAAGGTGACATTATTACGCTGTCATGATATTACCTAACTACAACCAGTCTAGTCCGACCTCTGTCCTGCAAGCCATTTTCTCGTGAACTCAATTATAGTAAAAAGGTTAGGAGGGGCGGGGAGGCCTACTTCCCTGGTCGTTTCAGAATTAAAGTGACGTGGGTATCTCATTTTGTTAGGGACCAGATATACGCGTTTTCTAAGAGATAGTGTGTACGCATGTTGAATTTTTAATCTGAAATATGGTTACGCCAAAAATTGGGACTTTGTTATAGTTTTTGTAGTTGATTTATTTTTACTTATTGTTTTTATAGTACGGCTTTGAAGAGTACCTAATTTATGCTCTAACCATATATGTTGATTTTTTATTCTTCAAACTTTCTGACTTCTGACTATTCTTAACTAGCTTTTGCCCGCGACTTCGTCCGCGTGGAGTAATAATTCCCGTTCCCGGGGGATTTCCGGGATGAAAACTATCCTATGTCCTTTCTCGGGTCCCAGACTATATCTGTACCAAATTTCATTCAAATCGGTTCAGTGGTTTAGGCGTGAAGAAGAGACAGACAGACAGACAGACAGAGTTACTTTCGCATTTATAATATTAGTAAGGATGACTGTCAAAGGTCTACGAATGACAACGGGGAACAACGACTTTACGTGCTTCCCGAGGCACGGGATGTTAACGGTGTTCTATATATTATATGCTTAGAAAGTAGATTATGGATTAAATAAGTCATACTGGTATACTACTGGCACTAGCAGCCCGGAACTAATCCGGAACATTATGTACATCCACTTCAAAAGTTATTTAGCAAGTCACTTTACTTTCACTTCGTTTCCCATCATTTTGTGATTGTTTTGATATTTCAAGATAAAATCAAGTCCGAGCAAAGCTAGTGACTAAAAAAACGTCAAAATACTCGCTTCTGCCATCCCTTAGCGGTGCTAGTGACAAACTCAATATTTTTTTACCTTTTGAGCAGAGACATGTATAGATGATAAACATGCTCAGCACGCCACGGTCACGATCAAGTGACTAGCATATATGTCTTGTATTTAAATAGTTTGGCAGTTAAAAAGTTGAGAATACCGTAGATTCAGAATGATTTTGCGAATTAACGTTCAGAATATTATATCACTTTTGCTTATTGCTTATTATTGCGTAACAATTCAACTTGAATCACTTGTGATAATATCTCAGTCTTTAGCTGGTAATTGTCCTAGATATCAACGAAGGCTCTACAAACTAATATAACACGTAATATGAGTTTAGGAGCTTATAACTACATACATAAATCCTTACAATGTCCAATTTCGACCGCAGTAGAAAATTTTCCAGACTATCCTAAAATATTGTTTTTGAACATATTGTTGTATATAAGGCAACCTTGAAAAGAAAATAACTACGATAGTACAAGCGTCTATTCCTTTTCTCGTTTGTAAAATAACATAAACTATCTATAATTGATATTTATCGCCAAAATTTTAGTTTTTAGATATTGAGAAAACAAAACAAACTATCATTACATCCTTTGGTTATCGAATAATGCCTACAGGTATTCATTTTGCTTTTTTTATGTAAAAATCCTGCAGTTATCCATACTAATATTATAAATGGGAAAGTGTGTCTGTCTGTCTGTATGTCTGTATGTTTATCTTTCTTTCACGGCAAAACGAAGCGACGAATTGACGAGATTTTTTAAGTGGAGATAGTTGAAGGGATGGAGAATAACATAGGCTACTTTTTGTCTCATTCTAACGCGAGCGAAGCCGCGGGCAAAAGCTAGTAATTAATGAATTAGTAGAAAGAACTTAAATCTACATACATGTTAGTAGCACTACACTACATTGCAGTCTTTATGCACTTTAACGGCATTTGTCTGCCGAAGCGTCGAAACACCACATCCTGTGGCCAAAAGCTGACATCTAACACTGAACTATGCTTCACTTAACGTGGTGGCTACTGCTGAATACGCTTACTCGAACGATTGCCGATACTACGACAGATGTGACCAGTATCCCACTTCAGTTTATTGTGTCAAGTGGTTATGTCGGTAACTCTGGTTTATACACAGTTCAACCGTAAGTTTTTACAACGAATAACCTGTTACAATGTTTCTGGACCGTAAGAAAGTAATAAATCAAGTTGCTATATATACTCTGTTAGATACATGCACTGGTAGGTGAGTGTAGGGTAAGCTATAGCCATTTCATGCTGTAATCCATACTAATATTATAAATGGGAAAGTGTGTCTGTCTGTCTGTTTGTCTTTCTTTCACGGCAAAACGGAGCGATGAATTGACGTGATTTTTTGAGTGGAGAAAGTTGAAGGGATGGAGAGTAACATAGGCTACTTTTTGTCTCTTTCTAACGCGAGCGAAGCCGCGGGCAAAAGCTAGTAATGTATATTTATAATCTATATAATTATTTAAATTAGTAAACTGGCTGACTGATTGACTTACTGTTGAGATATCAACGCACAGCCCAAACCGCTAGTCTTAGTGACATGAAACTTTGAGGATGTGTTTTATGTGAAGAGGAAGTATCCACTAAGAAAGCATATGTATTTGAGAATTCCTGCCCTCAAGGGATAAAATTGTTGTTTAAAAGTTCACAATCACGCTGGTTAAACCGAGGGCGAAATCTAGTCAGCGACAAATTTTGACAATTCAATGTGCAATAGTCCATAAAGTGTCACACAAAATTAGGGCCACAAACACCTACCGTGATCACTAAATACCATTTTAGCGCAAAAAGTATTCAAAACAATAGTCCTTTAAAACAGAAACTGTTTATCAAAGAGACACACACGATAATAGACCCTCTGACCATTAAATTAAAGTGGACATATGAAAATTTGACGCTCTAAATTATTTTTGCAATGAATAAGCAAATAAAACCGCAGAAGCGGCCGGTAAACACGGTGATAATTTTAATCTACCTTCACAAAGGGATGTTTACTCAGAGCGCTAAAAGGGATGCCAGCTAGAATTAAGAGCCCTTTTATTTTTGGTTGATGATTGAAGATTTTAGGCTCTTTTTGAAAGAAATTTGAACGGAGTTATTATAGGATCATTATGATCTTTGTCTCTGGTAGCAACGCAATTGCGGTGCCTCAGGCGATAAACCGATAATATGAGACGACCTTGCATAGTTTATGCAATCTGGACTCCAATGACAAGTCCCAATTCTATTAAATTGTATACAAACAAATAACTACAGATCATATAAGTATTTGTCTCGAAATTAAACAGCCAAACGCTCAATGAATTCACGAACCGTGATTTCAAAGTCAACATTTTGAAAACTGAACTACACGTGAAGACTTTGAGTTCCTATCAGTTACACTTTTCTTTATTCTGTTCATGATGAAATAAATACATAAACTAACAGACGCAAACTTGTTTCGTAATTAAAATACTTATACTTGTGTATTTTGTCAGCTTTAGAATATTTTTTTGATAGATGGAAACTTAGGTATGAATGCAAACTTTCCCAAAAGGTTCATCCTTCATAAAGGGTAGAATCCCTGCCCCACTACAATCCACCCTGAAAGTGCGACTACATTCTGAACAACCAGCTCAACGCGTCAGTAATTATCTTGATTAGTGGGCCATGCGCCCAATGGTAATATTTTCTGGAACGATTTAAGGGTTTAATTAGAACAAAATTGTTCTCCATCTTGCATTGTACTGACGACGAAATTATTTGGTACACGGGTAAAAATAATTATGATTTCCATTTTAGGTGCTAAAATAGTCTATTTTAATTCCATTGTAGAGCAAAAAGATGTTCTAATACAGAGAAAGATGAAGCATGTATTAAGTAGTATGCTTGGTCTAAATTAATTTCAGAGATATTCCTAGATTAGACATTTTCACGATGTTTTGCTTTTGCACCGATGTCAGTAGGATACAAAAAAAAACTTAGATAGTTCTGTATCATCTGCTTAACATTGTATACGGCTTCCGTCCTTTTCCATATGCTGCGACTGTCAATGAGACCTCCGAAATTAAATTGCTGGATAACACTTACTTAGACTGAAGACACGACCTGGAGAATAAGAGGCGTGCGTATTAACACACACACAAAATTAAAAAGTGGTGTGAAATAAATAATTATTAAATAGTCACCACATTTAATAACAGAAGCTGCAATTTGCCTGCCTATATACCAACCTTCTTGTTTGACAGTACAATATGCGGCGTATTTTGTAATTTCCTTTTTACATTTTCCTACCGACTTTAATTTCGCATGAAATACAAGTTAAATGTTAGTGCGCGCTTACTCGAGCGCGATTTGTTTTAGCTTTCGCCAAATATACTTGGAATTTAAACTCTATCTCGAGGACATAATGTTTATAATATAATCTTAAATGATCAGCACGTCATGAACCATTAATACAGCAGTTCAGCATCGTACGTGGCGCGATTCTCCATCTATACTAATATTATAAAGTGTAATGATTTGTAGTTTTGTAGTTTTTTGACGTGACAACGTCTTAAATTAGGTTGCGGCTGGGAGTCACTTATGAAAAAGTGTAACGCTCGGTAACGTTACGATGAGTCACCGAACGAGAGAGAGGCCCGCCGAATGCCTTGCGTCTCTCTCCCACTCAACTATGATCGGTAAAAGACGTTGTCACGTAAAATCTTCGCCCGTAAAACCGACTTTACAGGCAACCATTTTTTTTTTGTATTTTTGTATGTAACGAATAAACTCAAAAATATCTACACTATCCCTGAGTAACATAGGCTATATAATATCACGCTATGTCCCACGGGAGCGAAGCAGTAGCCAAAAACCTGACGTAACGCGGGTGAAACCGCTAGTTTTAAATAAAGAACGTTATGACGAGAGGCATTAAGTGCAAATTCAATAAATCCTGAGAAAAGAGCGATGATCGAAACCGTAATATGCGCTTTTTAGAAAAAATAATGTGTTCATAATATCATCACGACCTCTTATTCGGACTTGCTGTCGTCTGCCGTTTCACCCTTATTTTTGGCTATTACTCCGCTCCTATTGGTCAAAGAGTGATGTATACATATAGCCTTCCTCAAATTCAACACATAAATATTTTTTCAAACTAAACCAGTTCCTGAAATTATGAGTTTCATGCCCATTCTTCTCCATACGAAACCACATTTTGTTTTGTAAATGACGTTTCACAGTGCCTTATTGGTGTAATGAAAATAAATGATTTGACTATTGACTACTGGCTGTTCCACGCGGTTATGACAGGTTTTTGGTCTACTGCTCTGCTCCATTTGTTCATAGCGTGATGTTATATAAGCTATCTTTCTCAGGGATAATGTAGCATTCTAATGGTGAAAGAATTATAAAAATCCGCCCAGTAGTTTTTGAGTTTATTTGTAACAACCATACAAATACATACAAATGTTTCCTTTTTATAATATTAGTATAGATTAGCGCGTTCACCCAAACAAACTATTCAGCATAATATTAATAGTAGTACAGATTCGTACCAAAGATTTAACTTTCCACGTAGTTATTTGTTCTAAATGTGGGTCGAACTTAGCTATCTAAAAATATCCGATACAAAGATAAATCGGAAACCTGAGCGTTGCCCTTTGATCTTTGAAAATCATTCAAGATTTAAGTTACCCAGCTGCTTCTAATTACCAGATTAATTAGGCTTTAGTCTAAGTCTTGTCTAGTTAAGTCTGTACTGTAAAGTTTTAAGTTAATGCCTTGCGTTTTCTCTGTGGAAAATAGCAAATAGGTTTTAAAAGTTTTTTGTTACATCCGACATTTGCATGTAAAACACAGGTGCTTAACTAATCAGGTTAAATCAAAAGGCCAATTTGTCTAGTTACCATTACACAAGTTCTGCTTAGCCTCGGTATAAGATGGCAGTGTGTGAATTGTTTCATGGTATTCTATTTAATTTATTTATTTTCCCCTGACTCAATAAGATTCTTTTACCTTGGCTAGAGGCAAAGCAATGGCTACAACAACCAAGATTTTTTAATGCCATTTTTTGTCGATTTGTTACTTTAAATAATATAGCCCAGTCATATAAGACAAACATCATAACCTAACTCTACCAGAAGAAAAGCTGAAACTAGAAATCCCCTAAAAAAAATGAGAGTTATTTTTCTGAGACCCAATCACATTCTTTTATCTTGGCCAGAGGCAAAGGCTCCAACAACCAAGAAATTCTCAATGCCATTTTTAATTGTTTGTTATTTTAATCATTATAGTTATATGAGACACCGTAAATTAAAGTAACTCATAAAACAAATCGCTATATAAAAACCCCTCATACAAAAACAAAACAGTAACAACCCAATGACCTCCAAGAGGTCGCACGTAACAAAATAGTTAATTACTTGCATTTCAACATGACTAGGAACAAGTGATGGTGAGCAAGTCACCCCGCAAATTACTTTTTGGCTGACGTCATTATTCTGTCCCCCTCTGCCCCACCCCGGGCTGTTCAACGACCATGGGACATCCGAAGGCATAACAGAAGGTTAGTACTATGAACATCTGCTTAGCTTGGGATCAGATGACCGTGTGGGAGTTGTCCCAGGATATTTATTTAATTATATTTATATATATAACAAATTGGATTAGTTAGGTAGGTTTTCTTTATTTAATCCTTCGAAGACACATGATTCGAGACACAGTAAAAATACAATAGCAGCCCGACATCGAGCTGCCGGTTGTTAGTCAAGAGGTAAAAACAAACAAACTGACGCTCCAACTGATATTGAAAAACGGGGAAACGGAATGTTATTAGTGAGAGTCCGCTGTCTGTCCGTTTGTTTGTCTGACTGTCTGTTCGTCTGTCCTCAAGCTGTAATCCATGAATCGTAATAGTTAAATAATTGAAGTTTACACAGATGATGTATTTGTGTTGCTGATAAAAAGCATAAAAAATAGAATAAAATAATTATTTAAAGGGCCTTCAATACTACGGAGCTACGGAGCCCCCCTAGTGCGCTAATCCAGTTGGCCAGTCTTTTATGTTTTTGGGTAGCAAGCTAACGGCCGACGACACGCTGATGCAAAGAAAAAACCTTATTTTATATATTTCGGGTCTACGACATGACACATACACATTGACAAAACAAAATTGGTTTACTGCAATCTTGCCTACACAATGCGTTATTTACGGAAAACTGTAATTTATCATTGAAATTAAAAGCCGCATTGTTTGAGTCATAATAAAGGAATTTAGAATGATCTATTGAGTCCCCGCTAATTATTATTCATTTATTTCGCTTTGTAGTTACATTTTCTTGACTTACGAAATTAAATTTTCCCTGCCAAGAACGTTATTTTGTCAAACTAATTATGACTTTATTTGGGCGAAAAATTAGTGGAATAAGATTCGAGAGTAGGCAGCTCTATGTCGTTAATTATCATGACCAAAGTTTAAAGTTCTTAGGAATAATTTTATTATAAGAATATGAAGTTAACAAAGTCATGACAGATCTGGTAAAAATAACCACCTCTCGTCCATGAGATTGCGGGATCGAAACCGGACAAGTAATAAAGTGACTTTTTCGTATATTCTAAAAAAATTCGTATGACCCAGTGGTTAAGGCGCCAGCTTCTCGTGTAGGAGGTTGTAGGTTAAATCCGAACCAGTGCAACCTTACTTGTTCAATATTCATTATATTATGTACTTTCTTTTATGTTAAACATCACTGTCATCTTGTGCCTCTAGAAGCATTTAAAGGCGTTTGTTCCGGTTGCATTCAACAATTTTGATAGTCTTTACGGGTAACTGATGCCAGAAAGTCTGACCTGTCTATTTTAAAACAAGTGAAAACTATAAACAAATGGTTTGTTTGTTCTTTACGAATTATTCACCTTCATATTGACTTTACCAAACACTAAAGTCAATATCAAGGTGAATAATTCGTTCTGCAATACCGTTTTATTTATCGATTTCAAAATTCCACTAAAAACCATTTCAAGCCGAAACAACTTACGATTCAATAAAACTATTTATTTTCAAATATTTCTTTCAACATGCGTTATATTGTACTAGTTTACACAATCAGTTTTTATTTAGAATTTATCGAATTGGCTCCCAACACAAAGTCAAATGGACTAAGAATTATTGGTGGAGAAAGTGATGATGAAAATAAATATCCATACGTAGTGAGACTGCAATACGAACTTCGTTTTACACCTCCGGAAGGAAAGGCTGAAGAAGTCAGATACATTCACGTATGTACTGGTGCAGCTTTGACACCAACTGTCACATTGACATCAGGTCATTGCCACGTAGTTACTGAAGGATACGGAATGAAAATATCAGTAGTAGCTTACGGTCCGTGGGATAACATGACCCTTAGTAAGGTAACACAAGTTATTTTACACCCTGCTTACCAAAACAGATTGGGTTTGTCATCAGAAAAACATGACATAGCTTTATTAAGAAATGAACCAACGATATTGAAACAGTACGCCCGCGTTAGTGCATTAGACTTTCTAACTTTGATTGGTGAAGAAGTGATTTTAACTGGTTATGGTAACACTAATTCTTCAGACAAAGATGGACCAGTTACAGATGATGCGACAGTTTTGCAGAAGCCATTACAAATATTAGATGGCTTAATAGTGAAATGTGAATCAAAAGAACCTGCGTATTATGGGATTATGTGTGTGGCGAGACGATGTGGCCAGCCTTCTAGTATATGTCCAGGAGACTCTGGTGGTCCATTACTCCATTCGTCTGGTGTGGTTGGCGTAAACAGTTTTGCCGAAAGACTAATTTTAAAAATGTGCTCTCAAGATCCGGATGCACCCACATCATATTCTGCTGGCTCTATTACTCCAACTAGCCCGTACATTGATTGGATAAGTGATAACATTAAAAAAGAAGTTCCCACTGCTACTGAAGCAGACGTCGACGCTCAGATAATAGATAGACAATAGTTCCCTTATAGTAAGCAAGAAATAGTAAATATTAAAAATGATGTTTTTAAACTAAATTGTGTATAATTTCATTCATTAGAGTCAATTGACTCAAAGTTAGATTTTCACGTTCGTAACTGCAGCTAATTTTATTGTAAATTATTGTATTAAAAAGTACTTAACTAGTGTGAACTTCATACTTCAAAACAGTACAGCCACAATAGACTTTGTGACTACTGCAAAACTTAATATTGATTTGAATTTGATCTCAACTTCGGATTAACAAATAGTTAAGAATAGATACACAAAAATTACTCTTTTTTTAACGTTTATTTATAGTTTGAATAATGCTAGTGTGTTCAAACCATTCCGCTTCACCCAACGAGATGGACCAGACTATATTGACCCACCAACTAACTATTTTTTTTTTCAACATTTAAAAATACTGTCCAGCTGCTGCTGTCTAGGCAAGGCAGCTTATTTCATATAAGATTTATGTATATGCATACACATACATACTGAACCATTTCAAAGGCTTTGGACAGATCACGAAAACAGGGGAGTTTTTATAACTGTAACTGTCAATGATAATTAGTTTACATTGCTGGATAAAAATAGCATATTATTTGCAATTACTATTGCCTAATTATCAGAATCATTGCGTGGACCATTTTTAATTAAAATTTACTTTAACTGGTAGTACTTTCAAACCATGTTCGACATGTTTTCCAGCTTTGTTTTAAATGTGCTGAAAAGTGAATTACTTGGCATACACTATGCGGCAATCCTGCAATAATATTTTATTACCCATTTCAAACTTTCAATCCAATAGCAATTTCAAACCGTTTTAGTAAGTTACTAGTATTGTAAAACAACAAAACTATTTATTGTTTGCATACCATGCGATATACTGTAGGTACTATTTATTGCAATGTGTTTATATTTGGGACAAGTTAGTTAGCATGAATTATAACCCATTACTTGACCTTTATTTATAAAAGCTGCTGTTGAAGAGAAATATCAATACATCGTTAGACTGCAATATGAAATTATGAAATAATATGAAGTTCGATAAAATTACAAGAAAAGTCACATCACAAGTATACAGATGCTGTTTTAAAACCTACATGGACACGAACTGGCTATTATTATGGTAATTTAGGACATTATAAAACTTTAAAAAGTTTTAAAACATTATTTTATACGGATCTTGAAGTAAGGTAACTATTAGCAAAGTGATAATATTAATTTACATCCTGTCTACACAATGACCAAGCGACAGCCGGCTTTCGGGCTGCTATTGTCTTTCTATTGTGTTTCGAATAGCGTGTGTTTGAAGGTTTAAATAATGACATTAATTAAACTAGAAATATTTTAACCAGTCGGATTTAAGTGGAAAACGCGCGTGAGTGCATTAGAATTCAAAACTATGATCGATCAAGAAGTAGAATAGTGACTAATCAATTTTTAAAATATATGCCTCCACTAGTAATAGTTATAGTGTAGCAAGTAAGATACAATAGTTAGGCAAACATATTTTTTATTTATTAGTTATAAATACATTGTTACATTGTGTTCTGTTTATGCAAGAAATATAAGACTTTTTATTTTTATTTATTTTATGCCTCTAAAAGATGGCGATGATAATTATCATTCAATTTAGCTTATGTGCGAAGCAAGACAATGATGCGAGCAGTCTGGAATATATCCGGAGGACTTTGAGGGCCAGTGCTTCATTCCTCTGATGTGGTAGACTTCAACTGTTTTCTTGTACCTTCTGCCTTGTATCTATACTTATTTAATGAAACTGCAGATATTACATCAACTAACCGATACGTCGTTTAAATTAGTGATTCTGTTAAAAATTAGTAACATTTCGAAACAAAATGCTATTTTAAATCTTTGTTTTCTATAACATAAGCTGAATAAGTGCGCGTAGTACTTAAATCATCATCATCAGTTGTTAGATATAGGCACATAGGCTTCACCCAAGGCACTACTTAAATCAATCTTCAGCTAAACGCAAGAAGTTGCTGCTAGCTGCCCTTGCTTCGTCTCACACTACGCTTGCCCGAATATGGTCTTCAGAGCAGGCTTACTCCAGCAATAGTCGATTGTAGGCCACTTCAGTTTGCTGAATCCAGTATCTATGACGATAACTCTGTTGCTCCGACGGCTAACTTTGTTTAGAAGTTGTACTGAACTGTTCTTCAAGAAGACTCAAATAACCCTCGTCACAAAACAGGTGAGAGACAGTGCTTCATTCCTGGGCCATCACGAATATACTAACACTAATAAGCTAATGAATGTATTTGTTTATCAATCCCAGAGATCACTGGTTCAAATAGAAATTCGTTTAGTGTTGAATAGCCCATTCATCGAGAAAGGCTATAGGCTCGTAATCTGTATCAAACATCTACCTCAAACAGTGTTGCCAATGACGACAGCTTAACCAAATTCTTAATAAACATTTTCGACGTTAAAAGTTTACGACATATCCTATGTACTCGTTATATATTATTTACACACAGAACGTTCGCAACGCAAAATGCTAATGCCGCGCAAACACAGCCCTTTCACACATTTGCTTACGTTTTAGAATAATTAATTGCTGCCATCTCTATTTACTGACTGTGGGTAGGATTAAAATATGATTGTGATTCAAGGAAAATTATTTTTTAGAGGAATTTGTTGGGAGTATGGATCCTAAAATCTTATTAGGACACCAGATTCCGTAACCCGGGGGTCGCGTTACCAACAATATATAATAATATAGTTCACTAAATGGCGCAACAGATTGCACCACCAAGAGCACGATATTTGACACTACTTTTATTTTTTTTGGTGAGTGGGAAATCATCCAATAACTGCTCCCGTCCTGGGTGCGGGGGGAGGGCGTGTCAGACTCTTACTGACTAAAACCCAATCATGTTCCTTCGATTGCTCTTTATGTTCCAGGGTCACGGTAACTATTATAAACATTCCGCAACCCCGGCAGGTGTTAGCCCTGTTGAGTCCCTTCCTGTGCTGACTCCTTCTCTTTGAGGCGCGCGTGGATCACTAGCGCGCCGTCGACGCGGTCCTGGTCCTAGCCGGGCGGCGAGCTACCCATCGCTCGCCATTCGCAGAACCGCGCCTACGATAATATGACACTACTTCATGATACACTTCGCCACTTAAGGGCAATTTCGCCATTTTGAAATAAAAGGGCGCCAGAATAGTGCACAAAACTCACCTTACAAACCTACCTAGTCCAGATTGGATTATTAGGAGATCGTGGAGTATGTTGAGTATGATGCCAAAATTTCCTGACCTACCCCCAAACAATGAACTCTTTAGGTGGGTCAGATAACTGTGGCTACATACTGTAAGTTTAATAAAGATTAACTAGGCTTTAATGGTAGTGCAGCTGGAATCGCGGTACATCACTAAGTTCAAGTCGTTTGCTGTACGAGCTGGCAAATGACAAGAATATATTATTTTTCGTGTAAATACACGATAACTCGCAGAGCAGCAATAAGATAATTTTATATTAGTGTGTAAAGTTGTAAAAATTAAAATAATAACTTTCACCCGCGGCTTTGTTCGCGTGAATTTCCAAACTTCGATCCCCTATTTTGTTCCTTCATGGTTGAAATTTCCAAAAATCTTCTATTAGTGACTTACTCTTCACAAAAAACACACCCTACAAGTTTTATGTCTCTCGGACTAGCGGTTTTAGCGGTGCGTTGTTATCTCTACAATCAGTCAGTTAGAAATCATGATTTATAATGACCACCGCTCTGCTGAGAGATACCTAAATGAAAAAGAAAAAAAAAACGAACTCAAATAATATCACTCTGTTTGCCGTCTTAAACATAAAGATACCTTTAAATAAATATAAATAAAGACAACTCACACACGGTAATCTGGTCCCAAACTAAGCAGAGCTTGTACTTCTACTTATTTACCTATAATCAGTTACAATTTAAATTATGAACATAGAAGTCAATTTCCTTCAGGCAACTTTTAGAAATCGCATCGTTTCACTTCCAAATCTGTTGTCGACTGTCATAAACTTTGACAGATGCGGACTTTGAATGAACTTGTCACAAACTTATGACTTACTTGAATTGTATTCATACCATCGGCTTTTCGTTGTGCGATTTTGACGGGCCTGTAGGTCCAGAAATATTCATATACCTAATACAATTATGATCCTGTTCTATTTGCACCGACAGATAAATAGAAGGACTTGTAAAGACATACATACATATTACAGACTAGCTGTCCCCTGCGGTTTCACCCGTATTTTTCGTTACTGCTCCGCTCCCGTGAGTCGTAGCGTGATGGTATATAGCCTATAGCATTCCTCGATAAATGGGCTATCTAACACTGAAAGAATTTTTCAAATCGGACCAGTAGTTTCAGAGATTACCCCCTACATACAAACTTACAAACTTACAAACCTACAAACTTACAAACTTACAAATTTTACCTCTTTATAATATTAGTATAGACTAGTATAGATGAAAAAACATACTTATTTTCACCCAGACGCAATACAAATCTACCGGTCGTGGGAATCGAACTAGAGAGAGCCTCCTCAGATGTAGTTCTGTAACAGGAGTGGATTATATAGTAAGTAGGTTTCAAATCTTTGAAAACCTCGAATTTTCTTTACTGTAATATGCATGTACTATACTCATAAACGTTCTTATTGAATTACTCTATCTATTGAAAAAACCGTTCAAAAAATCAGAATCCGTTGATAACTTAAAGATCTAAGCATACATAGGTTGTACAGACATGCATCGGTAAGCAACTTTGTTTTATACTATGTTAAATATAACTGCGTACTACATGTTATTAAAGATGAATATATATGACAGGTTTTTAAATTCCTAGTCTTTAAAGTTAAGAAACTAAATAAATTAAATCTCCATTAAAATTGAAAAAAAAGGTTTTAAAAGTCAATTATTAAATCTTCAAAAGCAGACCAGGATTAAGGCCAAAACTTTAAACATGCACGAACCATCCAAACGAAATCGATACGAAACGCAGTCAGTTTTCATAATCTCGTTACGGACTCTCGTTAGTTCCCGGATCATGTGAGACCCGGATCTCGGGATCTCCGGATAATTGCCTTTGTTACCGGGTCTGCCTCTCCGGAATATTAATTAATTTTCTTCTTGCGGCTTCCTTTACTTATTAAAAGGATGCACTTGAGTGAAGTTTCTGAGGAAGTTATTTTCTTCGTTGACATGCAACGTTAGAATTTTGCTGGTCTTTGAACTTTTACAGTGGTTTTTTTGTGATGTTTATGGTTATACGCAATGATGTTATAAGTAAAAAAGTGTAGATAGGTTACCCAAACGAAATTCTATCTTCAAAAACGGCACACTAACGCACACATACATTACACGTCAAAATAGGATAACATGATTGAAGTAGTGCGAGTGAAAAAGAGATAAACGTCAAATGTCAACGCGGTACTCAGTATCATGTTTGTCAATCGGCAAACTTTTAATGTGCCACTTTTTGACTGGATAGGTATAACCTATCTACACTTTTTTACTTATAACATCATTGGTTATACGGTTGTCTGCAGTTACGCTCGCATGTTTATCTTATCCTTGTAAGTTATTATTTAAGTTTTTGCCCGTGAATGTAGCTAAACTTTCATAACCTATTTTAGCGCTTCAGTGTTGGGATTTCCAAAAATCTCTAAAAAAAAACACACCCTGCATCTTTTATGTCTCTAGAACCAGCGATTTGGGTTGCGCAACCACAGTCAGTTTAATATGTCTTTTAATCTGACTGTGGTTGCGGAATGTTTATAATAGTTACTGTGACCCTGGAACATAAAGGGCAATCGAAGGAACATGAGTGGGTTTTAGTCAGTAAGAATCTGACACGCCCTCCCGCCGCAGCCAGGACGGGAGCAGTCATTGGAAGATTACCCACTCACCAAAAAAATAAAAGAAAAGACAAAAGGCTAGAAGAATGAAAGTAATGCGTCGAGCTCATGAATTTATTTATTTAAAATAAGACGGGTTGCACTCCGGGAGTGCCGGCAGAAGTGAAAATTTGATTATAGCTGTCTACTATCCATCCGTCCTACGCTTTTTCGATCAGGTCACGTGTCCTGACGCGAGTTTAAGATTTTATACCCATTACAGAAAAAGTGCTCAACGCCGCTAAAGAAGTTTTCACTTCAAAAACACATTCGCTCATTTATTTACGAGTGTGCCTTTGGCTCGCCTGCCCCAAGCCATTAGCAGGACCACTATATCTCTCTCTCTATCTACAGCAAGCTTATATTAAGCTGTTTCGCCAAGATTTTCCAACACTATTACTCCACGGGTTAAAATATAAACAAAGGACATTGCCATGCGTCCATACATTGTTTGCCTAAGAACCGATAGGGATGTGTTTTTTCATTTTTGGTTCTAAATAATATATGTTTTCGATTGAAACTAAATTAAAACTACGGACACTTGAGACTTCTAAAAGCCATCAAAATACTTAAATAACAACATCATGTCACATCAAAAGTATCATCTATATTTTCGACCAATATATTTGCAGCGGCAGAAGTCTTTCCAAGACACTTATTGATGTTCCCTTTCTCTTTTACATGGAGCCAGAAGCTGATCCGCAATTTACACAAAATATAGGATAATTTTGGGAATCCATGTTAAATCTGCAATGTCCGTTTAATCTCTTGACACCCACCGCCATGCCAAGTCGTCGTTCTTAGTAGGTCCGTACATCAGTCAATCACAGCCGGAGGTCGCTATTTCAAGAGGAAATCACAGTCCGTAGTTTAAGCGAAGTGGGTAGATAAAATCGGAAAGGAATAATAATAAAATGCAAACAACCAGATTACACAGAACCTGGTCAAATGTTGGCATCTGTCAATTCAATTGACGAAAAACAATAGACTAAGACCTAGTTTAAGGGATAGAGTCCAATAATGTAGTTCTACATAATTATACAATATAATTCTAAACTGTTTAGTGTAAGCCTTTATGTATAGGTGCACTGTTCCACGTTTTTTATGAAATAAATACTTATTATTATTATAACTGTTCTGCCTCACTGTTCTGCCCTCGTGTGAAATGGGCATTATATATTCGTATTAAAACCTTATTCATAGATCAAGCGCTGAGAATATTGAGTTTTTCAATTTCGGTATACATACTTATTTTAATACTTGGCTGCATGAGCTACGATACCTTAGTCTACTACTAACTTCAAATTAAATCAAAATATCTGACACCGGAGATTGAGACGAAATTGAGTTACTTTTTATAATGTTTCTGAAATTAACACCTGTCCATTGTATTGTAATAGTCGTAAAGTACTTTATAAAAAAAAAAACTACTATGACTATGACTATGACTACGACTACGACTACGACTACGACTACGACTACGACTACGACTACGACTACGACAACGACCACGACTACGACTACGACTACGACTACGACTACGACTACGACTACGACTACGACTACGACTACGACTACGACTACGACTACGACTACGACTACGACTACGACTACGACTACGACTACAACTACGACTACGACTACGACTACAACTACGTAGACACGATAAAAATCTCACACACACTGATACAAGGTACAATTTTCCCGAAAATTGTACCTTGTATCAGTGTGTGTGAGATTTTTATCGCGCGTTCAATTGTTATCCGTCCTACGCTTTTTCGATCAGGGTCACGTGTCCTGACGCGAGTTTAAGATTTTATACCCATTACAGAAAAAGTGCTCAACGCCGCTAAAGAAGTTTTCACTTCAAAAAAAAACTACTATGACTATGACTATGACTACGACTACGACTACGACTACGACTACGACTACGTCTACGACTACGACTACGACTACGACTACGACTACGACTACGACCACGACTACGACCACGACCACGACCACGACCACGACCACGACCACGACCACGACCACGACCACGACCACGACCACGACCACGACCACGACCACGACCACGACCACGACCACGACCACGACCACGACCACGACCATGACCACGACTACGACTACGACTACGACTACGACTACGACTACGACTATGACTACGACTACGACTACGACTATTTACCTTGTATTGTACCTTGTATCAGTGTGTGTGAGATTTTTATCGTGTCTACGTACACACACTGATACAAGGTACAATTTTCCCGAAAATTGTACCTTGTATCAGTGTGTGTGAGATTTTATTCGCGCGTTCAATTGTTATCCGTCCTACGCTTTTTCGATCAGGGTCACGTGTCCTGACGCGAGTTTAAGATTTTATACCCATTACTGAAAAAGTGCTCAACGCCGCTAAAGAAGTTTTCACTTCAAAAATGTCATTTAATTAGATGACTTATTTTTAGAAATAATCTATGAAAGGAATAATCTATGTCTATTAATTGTCGCCAAAATATAATATACAGTTTTAAGTCCGTTAAATATAAGAGTCTAGTTTAATAGTTCAAAGCGCACAGACAACGGAAATAACTTCATTTTATATAGGAAAAAAGATAAAGATTGCGTCGTAAATACTGTGAACGTACGTTTTTAAAATAAATAAACATGTTTATAAAACATCAATGTCGGTGTAAATTGAAAATTATACAAAGTTCATTGAATGTTCGTCATAGACGAATGTTGACTTTTATACGCTACTAGCAGTAAAATGGTCTCAAATTCAAAACAGTATTTAAATTTTATTCGCTACGTATTGAAATTCGTCGAAGTTTGAAGCTTTTTCAAGCAAAATGAGCAACAAAATTAATTCTTTGTGACTTTGTAATAAGGTTCTTTTTTATTTTTGAATAGTTGACGTCGTGCATCGTCTTACTACTAGCTTTTGCCCGCGTCTTCCCCCGCGTAGATGTTGAAACATCGATCTCCTATTTTACAATTTTAGGCTTGGAATCTTCAAAATGATTCAAGCCGTCGCCGTCGCCTCCTTCTGCCCCTTCCGCCCCGAATGCAAAGAGCTAAGAAGAAACATGAGTACGTGTATAAGTCAGTAGAAGTCTGAGACTCCCTTCCGCTTTGCCCAGAGAGCGAAGTTATTTGATGATTTCTGATCCCAAAAGAAAAAGCTAAAAAAAGATTTGGAATTTCCAAAAATCCTTTCTTTGTGGATACGTATGATATACGGTGGATCTTCATAAAGAACATACCCTCGAAGTGTAGGACCAGGTTTGGACTGAGCATTGATTCATCACGTAGTCAGTCAGTCAATTTACGATATATATAGACAGCTATAGTGACTGGTATTAGTTGCTGATATTTATCCAGATAACTATTTCTCATGATAACAACCAACATTCTCAAAAAAAAGTTACTTCTTGATGAGTTGACAGAACAGAGATCAACGCCACTTAAAAAGTACTGTAGGTACCAGGCGACATACATACAAACGACATATACACATAACATACGACATACAGCGTCGGACTAATGATCCAACTTCGTAACTCCAAACATGGTTGCGTTCTGCAGCAAAAAAATATTTTAAGTCCATTTTGTAAATAAACTAGTTTACAAAAGAAAATTGTAAAAAAAGTAGACCTTCTCCAAAGTTTCAGCCGCGTTATGATAGGTTATTGGTCACTACTTCATGCTGCGTGGGTCATATCTTGATTTTATGTAGCCTATGTGTTGTACAAGCTATATTAATGTAAGGTTTCATCATTCCGTTCGTTATTTTTTGCTTAAAAGACTAACTCCATGCATACATATAAACTTTCACGTTTAAAATTTTAAAGATTACTATGTACCCAAAAGTGCTTTCTTAAATGTGACTTAAGGTTAATAAATAAATAAAACACATACGACATACATATCCAAGTCGAAAGCCAAACATCAGATATAGCCTAAAGCGTACCACGATTTTTTGCCTACCATTTCTACGAACTCTATTATCGGAGCCTAAGATCTAGAACTTTTCAGGCTAATGAAAATTACATCTACGTATTTAGATAAAATAACAACGTAAGGCTGTATACAGAAAGAACGCTGGAAACTTATAAGCGCTTACCGGCGCTTGACAGCGTCCATTCTATACAAAGGAAGCAGGTTGAAGCAGACCAAGCAAAATGTCGGACTCATTGGACGATGATTTGGTTGCAGTTGTATGGCAGCGCCCAGCGCTGACCAGCACGTGTCGAAGCTTGTCGGAACTTGTCGGCACCGTTCAGTCACAGATTACTAAATAGTTACGTGGTTCAGTGCTTATCGGCGCGCGTTCATATATTTTCCTGCACGGGTTACGCCGGTAAGCGCTTATAAGTTTCCAGCTTTCTTTCTGTATACAGCCTTAGAAATGTTTACATTTAAACAAGTCAGCAGTTTCTAAAACGTGTCAGTTTATTAGGTCAAATGTTGGCCAAGTTTGTTAGTTTTAGTATGAAATTATTTAAGGTCAGAAAAGCCTGACTGAATACTGATATTAATTAATTTTGTAATTTCTGTTTAGGACATCTTGTATTTTATGAAATTGCTTTACATAGTTTTGTTAATTGCTGTTATATCCATCATTATCTTCGTAGCGTTTTCTCAAGAAACTGTGTTGAGGTCGGCTTTCTCTAGTTTAACTAGATTCAATTCCAGCAACTAGCTTTCAGTCCTTACTAAGTAACAGAAGCTCTTGTAATTTCAGTTTTTCGAACCGATTTTAAACATTGAAGATCTGTATGGTCCGCGGTTGCAGAATAGTTCTAATAGTTACCGCGGCCCCGGAACATAAAGGGCAACCGAAGGAACACTCCTTCCTGCCCCGCACAGGGCGGGAGAAATCATTTGATAATGACCCATCCATAAAAGATCAGTATGGTTACCAGTATTAGTATATTATCTATGAGTATGGTAGTCTACCTGCTACCCGTTCGACTACACCGTGCACCTTACGCAGTGACGTAACGGTGACGAAATACATGAACAATACGTACACGGGGCGCTGCGCGGGGAAGCGCAGGAATGCAGGGGAGGGGTCGCATTCCAGCGAGGTGCACAGATGAGTCGTACGGGGTGTACTGTCATTACATCTACACTAATATTATAAAGAGGAAAATTTTGATTGTTTGATTGTAATGAATAGGCTCAAAAACTACTGGACCGATTTAAAAAATTTTTTCACCATTCGAAAGCTACATTATCCCTGAGTAACATAGGCTATATAATGTCACGCTATGTCCCACGGGAGCGAGGCAGTAACCAAAAACCTAACGTAACACGGGTAAAACCGCGAGGAACAGCTAGTACTTAATAATCATCTTCGAAAAACGATTCTTCCGTCATATCTACCAAAATCTAAGGAAATAAAAAAAAATTAGTTCCCAGGTGTAGGATCCTTTAAAATAAGGATAGAATAAAACAAGGTACTTTGTGACGCTATAACGAAGACCGTCACAGATCTTGCAAGACTAGCCCTTCGGGGACATTTGCGTGTACCTATGTATTAATACGTTTCTTAAGTTTCCTTTATGAATAAAGTATAATATTAAGGGGATTGGGCAGTGAAGATACTTTAAACCCCCGAAACAAAAAGAGAAGTGTTATAATTTTGACCACTGAGTGTGTCTATCTGCGGCACCTTAGCTCGTAAACGCGTGAACCTGTCTCATCAAACATGTTTCATCAAAATCGCTTCAGCCGTTTAGAAGTTATAAACTCTTGGTTAGCTGCAGTCTTATTAGTCGGAGTTGGAGGATTTTTTAATTTTTAATTCTTGTTTTATCATTGAATGGCAAAGTCGTCGAATAAAAATAATATATTAAATAAATAAAAAATAGTATAAGAAAAATAAAATAAATGATTATCCTAAAACACAAATAAATAAGTACTGTACTTGTTCCACACATAAGGGACAGTCTTAAATCGTGTCCAAGACGACACTAAAGTAACCAATAAAAATAAAAAGCTTTTTTAAAAAAAAGATAACCGACTTCAAAAACTAAAAGCTCAAAAATAACTATTTCGGAAGTCGGTGGCAACACAAATCGACCGGCAGAAAAGAAGCCACCGACTTCCGAAATAGTTATTTTTGAGCTTTTAGTTTTTGAAGTCGGTTATCTCTTTGTTAATGTAATAAGGTTGATATTTGCTTGTTACGAGTTTTGAATGAAAGACGTGTGGATTGTTTAAATATCTATTGGACACTGCCTATGAACTAGCGAGTTATGACAATTTTAACCAAACATACCGCCCACCAAAAGGGCTTATAGGCCTTTTAAAACAAAATCAAACATTAAGCTAAATTACAGCATAACAGTTACAAGTAATTTGAAAGATTACAAAATGTGAGTCATTGTTACTCAGTTTACTATAAAACTTAAAATTATGAATAGAAACTTACTTAAGAAAATAAAATATAACATGACTATCTTAAAAACAAAACACACATGACAATTGAAGTTAATAAAACATAAAATTAAAATTTAACATGAGCGTACAAATATACGTCAATATGAATGACAGTTTAGTTTTCAGTACTAATCGGTAAAGCACATAAGTTTGCGATTGATCTCTGTGACAGTTTACCGTTGTGGCGCACTGTATATACTCTGGTAATTCCGTCTTGTCCGGGGTGTTTTTCTGTGATCCGTGCCAATGCCCACTTGCTAGGAGGCATGTTTACATTTTTGAGAAGTACAATGTCGCCGACTTTGAACTCTTTGGTTTCTCTTTGCCACCTTGTTCTTTGGTTGAGGCGCGACAAGTATTCTGTTTGCCAACGTTTCCAAAATCCTTGAACTAGTCTTTGCATATGTTGCCATCTGGACAGATGATTCATATTGGCGGTTCTATAGTCACGGTCAGGTACGGTAATCAGCGCTTCTCCGACAAGGAAATGTCCAGGTGTGAGTACTTGTATGTCATTGATTACATCCACATCAGTATTAATCGGCATTAAAGGGCGAGAGTTGAGGCAAGCTTCTATTTGTGTGAGTACTGTGGTGAATTCTTCAAATGTTAAATTCATATTCAAAATTTTCCGTAGATGCTGTTTAACGGACTTAACGCCAGCTTCCCAAAGACCTCCGAAGTTTGGGCTGTATGGCGGTGTGAAGTGCCACTGTGTTCCTTCGTTTGCCAGTTGGTCAGCTATAGGACCGGGTACTTGTAATCCCGCCTCTTTCCACATTCTACATAATTCTTTGTTAGATGCCACGAAGTTCGTGCCGTTATCGCTCCAGATTTCATTACATCTTCCTCTTCTGGCCACGAAACGTTTGAAAGCTGCGATGAATGCGTCAGCCGTCAGCTCGCTTACTAGCTCTAAATGTATAGCCTTCACTGCCATGCAAACAAAGATGCAAATATATGCCTTGTGGGTTTTTGCCCCTCTTCCTTTGGTGTTTAATACATACACAGGACCAGCAAAATCTACCCCACTTCGAGCAAAAGGACGCGAGGGAGTCACCCGTGCTTCAGGTAAGTCACCCATTAGTTGCGGTCTACTTGCAGCTCGTTGCCGCGTACAGGTAAGACACCCGTGAATGTATTTCTTTACCAGACGTTTGCAGCTTACAATCCAGTATTTACTCATCAGGTAAGCAATCGTCATGTTTATTCCTCCATGCATTGTTTTCAGGTGTGCATCAGCCAGCACTAGTGATACAAAGTTGCTTTTCTTGCCCAGTATCACGGGATATTTTAGGTTATCATCGGCGTCTGCGTTTCTCAATCTTCCACCCACCCTGAGGATATTTTGATTATCCAAGAATGGGTTCAACGACTTCAGAATGCTATTGGTTTTTACATTCATCTTTTGTTTTATTCTTTTAATTTCTTCTGAAAATTCTTCTTCTTGTACCTTTCTAATACAACATTCCAAAGCATTTTGCAGTTCTTCTATTGTCATTTTCTGACCCAGTTTATCGGGATTTCTTTTTATATTTAAAAATCTTTTGCAATGTACTATTACTCTCAATAACTCCGTAAGTGTATCATATTCTTCAAATTTTAAGACTTTCTCTTCTCCTTCCGTTACATTTAGGTATGACTGTATTTGTTTCTTTCTTTCTAAATCAGTGGCTACGCTTGACGGTTTTGTGAACTTGATATTTTCGTCAGAGAGCCAGGCTGGGCCGTTCCACCATAACGTTTTCTGTTGTAGTTCAGATAAAGATGTTCCTCTTGACGCTATATCAGCGGGGTTATATGCCGACTGCACATGGAACCATTGGCTACTGCTTTGATTTTCTAGGATCTCTACCACTCTGTTGGCAACAAATGGCTTCCATCGGTTTGGTTCTCCGAACAACCACGCTAAGACTATGGTTGAGTCAGTCCATGCGAACACATTGGTTGAGGGGATTCTCATAGCTTGACTAACTTTGTTTAACAACTTGGCAAGCAGCGTAGCTCCACTCAGTTCGAGTCTTGGTAGTGAAATAGTCTTGACTGGAGCTACCTTTGTTCTTGATGCGATGAGATTTATCTTTATGTCACCTTGGCTTGTTTGTACACGGCAGTAAACAACAGCTGCATATGCCCTTTCAGATGCGTCGCAAAACCCATGTAATGTTATTCGTTCCTTTTCTGTGCTAATGGTGTTTAACCACCGTCTGATTCTTAATTGATTGACATTCTCTAAATCATTTCTTATAAACTTCCATTGTTCTTTCAGTTCTGCACTTATTTCTTGGTCCCATCCTACTCCTTCCAGCCACAATCTTTGTACTAGAATTTTTGCTGTTACAATAACTGGTGCTATCCATCCCAGTGGATCAAACAATTTTTGTAGGTCTGATAGTATAGTTCTTTTGGTTATATGATCTGATGATATAGGTTCTAGTTTTAGATGATAATTAAACTCGTCTCTTCCGAGATTCCACGACAGACCAAGAGCCTTTATGGTGCCGTCTAGCTTCAAATCTAGGTTAGCCTTTGTAGTGACTTTGTCGGCATCTATAGATTTAAGAAATTCGGTATCATTAGACGCCCATTTCTGAAGTTCAAAGCCTCCTCGTTTCAAAATGGCAATGATTTCCTTACTAATACGAATTGCTTCTTCTGTTGTATCACAGCCCGATGTCGCGTCATCTACATAAAAATCTTCGTGTATAACTTTGACAGCTTCAGGATATTGTTTGCCCTCATCTTCAGCTAATGTATTTAGTGTTTTTATGGCAAGATAAGGCGCAGATGCTGTACCAAATGTAACAGTTTTCAATCTGTAATCTTTGACTTCAGGTGGTTTGCAGTTTGGCTCAAGGTTGGGTTTGACGCTGCCACGCCACAATATTCTCTGATGATCTATATCTCTTTTATCAACATATATCATTCTGTACATTTTAATCACGTCACTCGCAAAACAGACCTTGTGCATGCGCCATCTCATTATTATGCTGCGCATATCTTCTTGCAGAACCGGGCCAGTCATAAGCTCGTCGTTCAAAGATATGCCATTGGTTCCTTTGCATGACGCGTCGAATACGACTCTGATTTTCGTAGTCTCTTTATCTCTTCGAATTACGGCGTGATGTGGTAGATAAACACACCGGTTGTTTACTTCATCTTTTGGAACTTCTTCCATATGTCCCATTGTTAAATATTCTTCTAGTACTTTGTCGTATTCTTCTCTTAATTCAGGTTCCTTTTGAAGTCTTCTTTCTTGTTGAATCAAGCGGTTCATGGCGATTTGTCTTGTATTGCCATCCGCTGCTTTTGGTTCATTGGTACGAAATGGGAGTCTCACGACGTATTGTCCATTGCTGTTTCTTCTACATGTATTCTCATAGAAATGTTCACATTGATTTTCTTCTTTTGTGAATGTTCTCTTCGACTCTGGTTCTATCTCCCAAAGGGTTTTCAATAAGTCTTCTCCTATAATTTGATGATGCATTACAAGAACCGACTCTGCTTGTCGATCCTCCACCTTTCCGAATAAAATCCAACCAAGGTTTGTTTTTTGGGCACATGGTGACCCTGGTGGACCTTTGATTAATTGGCTCTGCACAATTTGGGCATACACGTCGACACCCAGAAGCAAATCAATAGACCCTGGCCGAGAGTAATTAGGGTCGGCCAAGACTAGTCCTTCTAGATGAGGCCAATAGTTTGTGTTGATCGTGCGGGATGGTAATTTAGTAGTCAGTGGCTTCGACATAACATATGTTTTAACTTCCAAGTTGAAATTGTCACATCTTGATTCAATATTGATCTGAACTACTTGTTTGATATCTTCTCTCGTTGATCCCACACCTACGACTGTACCTTTGATAGGATATCTCTTGGCCATGAGTTGTTGTGCTGCTCGCTCACTGATGAAACTGGCTTGCGAGCCTTGGTCAATCAAAGCTCGTAGTGTTGTCGTATAATTGTCTTCACTTCTCACTTTTACGATTGCAGTTGCCAGCAATGATGTGCTTTGTTTTGTAGAAACGTGTGATGTCACCATTGTAATATCCTTCTCTGTTTCTTCAAACTTCTCCACGTTGGTATGTAATGTCACTTCGGGTTGTTTGGTTTCAGTGTTGCCCGTTGTGGTTTGTTTTGTTATGTTCTCATCCTTATTTTCATGAAGAAGTGTATGGTGACGTCTTCTGCATATTCTACAACTTGTTGGTATGCGACACTGTCTCACAGAGTGTCCGGGTGCAAGACAGTTGAAGCACAAATTGTTGTTTTTGATAAACTCACTTCTTTGTGATGGTGTCTGTTTTCCAAAGTCCTTACAGTGGCTAAGTGTATGGTTTTCTTTACACATTTGACATACTTTATTATTATCCATCTTAGTTGCGGCGTGAAATGACCTTTCTCGAACATGTTCGAAACTTGTCTTTTGTTTTGTTGGTTCTGTAAGTTCCAACGTACGAATTCGGCATTCCAGAAATTTACGAAACACGTCGAGTGAGGGTAAGCTGTCAGGTTCTTCACAATTGTTGCTCACATAGTTTTCCCAATCTTTGTGGGTTTCACTGTCCAGCTTTTGCACTATAACGAATATTATTAAAGGGTCCCAGTTATCAGTTTGCACGTTCATATTTTTGAATTGGTGTAAACATTCAAATGTTGTATCCAGTAACTTCTTTATAGAATTAGAATTTCCCACGTTAATTTTCTTAAGAGAGAAGAATCTTTTCATTATTGCGTCAACATTAATGCGTTTGTTTCCATACCTTGTTTTAAGAATATTCCACGCTTCTTCGTAGTTCGAATCTGACACTTGTATGTGTTTTAATATCGACGCGGCTTCTCCACTAAGACTTGTTTTCAAATAATGCAGTTTTTGTACATTACTTAACGCCGCGTTTTTATGTACAAGTGTGTTAAATAAATCATGAAACGATAACCACTCTTCATATTGTCCGCTATACGTAGGTAGCTGTATTTTCGGCAAAACCACTCGTGTTTGTTGAATATCACTAGGTATTGGCGACGAATCACTAACGTTAACTGGTTGACTAACTAATAAATCTTTCAAGTCAGTCATCAAACTTAAGTACAATTCTTCATGTTCAAAGTATTCTTCATTAACTATGTAGGGTATCTTTTCACGCTTCTCCTTCGGTACGCTTCTTATTATTTCACCGTATGCTTGTTTATATTCTTTCCAGTAATCTTCCACACACCTAATGCGGGCTTCGACGTAGTTTAAAGTTAATCTAGCTTTTGGGGACTTCTTTAGATTTATTTGTGTCTTCTTTAAAGTATGTGCAAGGTTTTCCACTATATTCAATGCTTTTTCCACTTCCATAGCCATTGTAAGTATGTAATAACTTCACTTGTAGCAAACGTAATGAAACGTAACGAATTGAATAAGTTGTAATGTTTAAAATCTTTCCACTAATTAACTCGATCACTTGGGGTCTGCTTATGTTATCACGATCTCTTTGTTCTCGGGCGGCCGGCGACGTCGGCTGCGAGGTGTTGTATCCGGCTCGATTATGGACCATATGTTAATGTGATAAGGTTGATATTTGCTTGTTACGAGTTTTGAATGAAAGACGTGTGGATTGTTTAAATATCTATTGGACACTGCCTATGAACTAGCGAGTTATGACAATTTTAACCAAACACTCTTTTTTAAAAAAGCTTTTTATTTTTTACCTTTTAGTTAGAGTCTCAGTGTCTGACTACGTTTAAGGGTAGCTCTCAAAAAAATAAACTTATAATCTTATAAAAATCTACAATGCAAGATAGCAAAACGCGATCTATGCGGGCAACGTCACGGGATATCTATTAGTGTTATATACTAAAACCTTCCCCAGAATGTAACAAACACTTTGCTGAAAACCGCATCAAAATCGGTTCAGCCAAACGCGAGATAATCGCGGACAAACATACATACATACATACAGGTCGAACAGACCGGCTACTTTTTTTTTGAAGTCGGTTAAAAAAATTAACTCAGAACCTTGACCCTTTATGTTGACGTTACCTACCAAAATGACTGAACACTTTTTATTAAATAGTTTATTGTAACTTTCATGAGAATGTCGTGATGGCCATTTGATTAAAGCGCCCGCCCGCCTCTCAATAAAGAAGTTGTAGTTCGAATGCGGGCAGAACCAGTATGACTTTTTTAAATTATATGTGTCTTCTATTCTTGAGTTCTGCATTTTTTTTAACCGACTTAAAAAAAAAGTAGGTTCTCAGTTCGACCTGTATGTATGTATGTATGTTTGTCCGCGATTATCTCGAGTTTGGCTGAACCGATTTTGAAGCGGTTTTCAGAAAGTGTTTGTTACATTCTGGGGAAGGTTTTAGTATATAATACTAATGGATATCCCGTGACGTTGCCCGCATAGATCGCGTTTTGCTTTCTTGGATTGTAGATTTTCAAAGATGATTGGATGTTTGACCGCGATTATCTCGCGTGAAGCTATACCGATTTTGATGCGGTTTTCAGAAAAGTCTTTGTTACATTCTGTGGAAGGTTTTAGTATATAACACTAATGGATATCCTGTGACGTTGCGCGCATTTTATAAGATTATAAGTTCATTTTGAGAGCTACTCTAAAACGTAGTCAGACACTGAGACTCTAACTAAAAAAGTAAAAAATAAAAAGCTTTTTTTTTTAAAAAGATAACCGACTTCAAAAACTAAAAGCTCAAAAATAACTATTTCGGAAGTCGGTGGCTTCTCTTCTGCCGGTCGATTTGTGTTGCCACCGACTTTCGAAATAGTTATTTTTGTTTTAGTTTTTGAAATCGGTTATCTTTTTTTAAAAAAAGCTTTTTTTATCTCTTCAGGAAAGCAAATGGTGATAATATCACATAGTCTTCGTCGAACACACTTGATACGAGACACAATAGAATGAAAATGGCACAGCGACAGCCGGCTGTCGCTTGGTCCACTTGGTCGTCGAAAGGTTAATAAAATCATAGAATCAATCCTAGGTCATAGCAACCCTTGCCGAGAAACGACTCGCACTTACCCAATTTTAATTTCCACGCATCACACACTGAGTACCAGGCTTCAAAACACAAATTCAAAAGGCACGTTAAAACTTACGACCTCATATTCATGTAGAAATTGAACAATAAGGAGCTTTGAATGTACCTTACTTTGAAGATACGCTAACTGGCAGCGCTTTACATCAGGCCTCCGAAATAGCTGAAACGTCATCATTGGAAGAACGAGTGACGTCATAAAGAGTTTTATTCACACGTCTGCGGCAAACTGGTGGCTTTTGTACCATGTAGCGCTTGAAGCGGCTGTATGCATGGATTTAGCGTATAGATGTTTTAAAATTATAATTAATTAACGAATGAATAAAAAAATATGTTTAATGTCCATAATTCTTATAAACGGCCTTGTGCTCTCAAATTAGCAGAGCCCGTAACAAAATGACTGAGTTATTGACTGTCTTTGATATATAAATGTTCTGTGGATGGCGAGCGATGGGTAGCTCGCCGCCCGGCTAGAACCAGGACCGCGTCGACCGGCGCGTTAGTGTTCCACGCGCTCCACAAAGAGAAGGAGTCAGCACAGGAAGGGGCCCAACAGGGCCAACGCCTGCCGGGGTTGCGGAATGCTTATAATAGTTACCGTGACCCTGGAACATAAAGGGCAATCGAAGGAACATGAGTGGGTTTTAGTCAGTAAGAGTCTGACACGCCCTCCCGCCGCACCCAGGACGGGAGCAGTCATTGGATGATTTCCCACTCACCAAAAAATAAAAAAATATAATATATAAATAACAACAGTCCAAACCTAGAGACATGAAACACACAGTGTGTGTTCTTTATAAAGAGTACGTAACCAATATGAACCAATATGAATATGGGCATTTTTCACTTATACTTTCCACCGTGTATACGGGAATTTGTGAACCGATCGCGAATACGATAGGTCAAGAAATCGAATCTCAGAGAACATCGAGTCTTTAATGCTACTACATACACTAATAATAATAACAATGTGTAAGTTTGTATATATGTTTGTTACTTTTGTACGCAAAAGCTGCCGAACGGATTTTCATTCTATAACATCATGCTGCGGTCTACGCATCAGAAAACAATTCTAACAAGCCCAGACTGCGATACGATGATTCCGTGATGAAGTTTGTATGCCTACCACAACGCTCAGCTATTAATAACTACACTACTTTCTCTTTATGTCGTGAGCGCACTAAATTAAAACTTTTTGAAATTCAAACTCAAGGTAGGTAAGTTCTAAATGATGAAGTATTATAAAACTGGGCGGATTACAGATAACAATTTATTGAATAAAATTAAATGTTTTTTAAATATTAGGTCGTATTGAAGTACAAACAAATGCTGACAATATAGTTACACTTAAGATATGTTTACAACTAATAACAGACAGAAGCGCGTAAAAAAATATGAAAACTAAAACAAATTGCTAAAACAAGTTACATTCTGTGTTCTCAACTCAAAAAATCGACTATAACCTACTTTGTTAACAAGTGGTCCTCAAGTAATGTAAGTGAATTTCTTATTCTGTTTTGAGAAATAAAGGTATTTAACCATAAAATCCGCCAAAAAAGGGCAAAAAGCGCTCCAAATCCAGCGCTTACCGCTGTAATGCAGCAACCAGATGTCATAGTTGCAAAGGCATCGTCTCGCAAGTAATGAATAGGACCAATTAGTGAGGCTGTCGTTCCAACGACCCTTAGGGAGACATTTACAGGCAGCGAAAGGGCAAAAACGTATGCGTATAAGTTCAAAACGGCGGCTGGGTAAATTATTTCTAAGTTTAATGAGAGGCGCGCTAGACAAAGAACTAAAGCATAGACCTTCTAGCTTTCCGGCGCTTTATATTTTGCGCGGTGTATCTGTATATAGTATGAAATGTTGTTTGTTGTGTGTACGCTTAGGTTTTTTAACTACGGAATGATTTTTATTGTAATTTTAAGAGGAAGACTTATTACGTGGAAAGGCATACAACGTATGCGTATAAGTTCAAAATTGAGGCAGGGTAAATTATTTCTAAGGTAATGAGAGACCCGTGAAAAAAGAACTACATCATAGTATATAGAGTTTCTGCCTTTCCGGCGCTTTTATTTTGAGTAAAATGAAGTTTGTTGTGTGTACATTTAGGTTTTCAATAGACAAAGGAAGAGGAAGGTTAGTATCGAAGATATAAAGAACATTCTATTATAAAGCGGCGCTAATGCCCCTGTGGCAGAGGCTTTAAGGTTTCTCATCCCTGTCATAGTGAGCTCATCGGGCTCTCTTTTCTCCGTTATAAAGTATACAGTCTTTAAATATAACTGGTGACCCGTTTCAACTCCGCACGGGTGTTACAAATCTTTGAATGAATCTCGTTTTTTTTACCCGACTGCAGAAAACAAGGTTATGGTTTTCGAACGTATGTATGCCACGTTCTAGGGCCCGCTCTACAGCCTAAACGGCGGGGTTATTACCTATGAAACAGCAATGAGCAATATTTGCGCAGTGATTGCGCGATCACCGCGCGATCGTCAAAAAAAATTGTATTATGTATGAACCGATTGCTGATCGCTCGCTGATTGTTCTAATGCACTTATTGCTACGATGACGATAAAGTAGCAATCGCTGGAACTAATTAAATATCACCTTTAACAAAAAAAACTTAACTTTGCTCTTAAAAACCATACTAAATACGAAACCACCAAACGAAAAATGCATATTTTAGTTAACTGATTGCTCCACAGAGGCAGCACTATCGCTAGTTTGCTATTTGACGTGACGTATTTTGAATTGACGTTTGAGCAGCAAAATTTTGCTAAATTATCGCGATCGCTCGGCTATTGCAAGATACGTAATCCCAGTGCCGATTTACGGATTTCGAAAAATGAGGTGTCATTCAAATCGTCTCAGTTGTGGAAGTGGCATAGGGTATATTAATTTTAAAAAAGGAGTAATAAAAGTGTATAGTCAAAAACTCCACTGCAATTTTGGTAATTAGCGGCAATTACATGAAGCAAAAACAAAGCCATCGAGTTTCGAAATCGCAGTTAGGTTTTTTATATATATATATTTTTTAAATAATAATCATGTTTTATACACATAAACATTCCTCTGAAATTATTATATCGATTGATGAAAACCACATCAAATTCATGAGAATTTGTTGTTCAAATGATATAAGTTACAGGCAGAAGAATTCATTTAAAATTCATTTCATACTATGTAAAGACGATGAACACATTTAAAGCATTATATCGACTAATAAAAACCGCGTTAAATAATGTGTAGTTCTTATTCGTAGTTTAAAAGATACAAGAGACAGATACAAACAGAAAAATCCATTTAAAATTAGTTTCACACTATGTATAAAGCTTATGCAAGCGTGGCATTTATTTTATTTTATTTTATTTATTTACTTCAAATAATACGGTTACAACACCAATTACATTATTGAAGATATTTTACATAATTATCCATAGAATATTGTATTATTTTCTTATAAATTAAAATTATTACAACTATTAAAAATATAAATATATGTCACATTTACAATAATAGTTACATTACAAGACACAACAAAAAATTAAAACCACAATTACAATGTCAAACAAAATATGATGTCATATTACAGTCTAAACTTTCACTCACACATCTCACAAAAATCCAGACACACCGACAATAACGTCTTCCAGTCATCCGCAAACACATCGCATTCAGGCTTTGCGTCCAAGAGAGCGTTGAACGCTGATAGTGTTCTAGGGACAGGCGATTGGGCTCGCGCGACAGTACGGCACGCGGGCACGGCAAAAAGTCTATGCCTCCTGCTGCGGGCATAGTTACTAGGAGCAAACAACTGGCACAATACCTCATGTATTTCAGGAGCATTTACTTTACCATGCAGGATCTTACGCATGGTTGCCATTTGGTCAAGTTTTCTTCTAACTTCCAACGAGTTATACCCGAGACAGCCCAGAAGATATTTTGTTGGGTACATGAAAGGGTAGTATCCATGACAACGCTTGTACAAATTTCGTAGATACGCCTTTTGTACCTTCTCTATCATTAAAATGTATTTCTTTTCATGGGGGTTCCAAACACATGCACTGGCCTCCAATTTAGTGCGCACAAGAGCATCGAAGATTACTTTGACGGCGTCTATGCTACAAAAATCTTTAGTGTTGCGTAAAACAAGTCCCAGACGTTTATATGATTCCTGTGCAACCTTGACCATATGGTCGTGGAAAGTGAGCTTACAGTCAAAGGTGACACCAAGATCTTTCACGTTGTTTTTCCTGTCAAGAGTGTCACTGTTAATGTGGTAGATGAAAACGATCGGTTGTCGCCCCCGACCAAAGCTCATCACAGAACATTTTGAGGAATTAAAATCCATTTTATTCTTAACGCTCCAATCAAACACAGCATCAGTGTCACGTTGGAGTGCTAAGCAGTCAGCTTCAGATTTAATTTCTACATATAGTTTCAGGTCGTCAGCGTAAAGTAGGCTTTTTGCGTGACGCACTACTTTTGGTAAATCATTAACCATTATCAGGAACAACAATGGGCCTAATATAGAACCCTGACTGACTCCGGAACGCGTGTGATAGGGTTGAGATATATAGGACCCCAATCTCACAAAATAGGTTAAATAAATAAAAGAATAGGTTACAGCCATCGATGTATCTTTTAATTTGCAAAATAGTAATGAACGACATGCAATGGCCGCTGCTCTTTTTCATGGCTCATGGCTTGGCTGGGTGGCTGCCTGGCTGACTGGCTGGCTGGCTGGCTGGCTGGCTGGCTCGCTGGCTGGCTGGCTGGCTGGCTGGCTCGCTGGCTGGATGGCTTGACGGTTACTGTCACATGGCTCGTGACGTTACGGCGGCGGCGGTGGCTATGGCTTGCTGGCTGCCAGTACTCAGTACAGTGGCGACTTTCTTTGGCAGACGTTACATATGTTAAGAATATGAACACACTTAAATCATTCTATCAATTGATGAATACCGCATAAAAATGCGTATTTCTTTTTCGTACTTCAATCGATATAAGATACAGGGTACTGACAGAAAAAGCCATTTCAAATTACTCTTTTATTATGTAATAAACATAAAGATTCATGGCAAAAAAAGATTACTATTATAAAGCAATTTCAGTTTTATTTTCCATTGAGTAACAAATTCGAAGCAGTATTGAAGTATTCCCTAACATTAATTTCAACACTAATTCGATCCGTAAATTATAACTTTCCCCCCGACGTGACCATTCTTCATGAGCATTACAGAGTTTTTAATTTTTCCGAACAAAAATCATTAAAAGTTGAACAACATCAGTTCTTGGTGATTTATATACTTTCCCTTCTTTTATTCTCTCTTGGATACGTTTTTTTAGGTTTTACAGTAGGTTTTTAGAGGCAGTAAATATATAAAGAATTGAGGATTTTGTCTTTTTTCTGTGACTATTTTCAGTTTTGAACATTACCTATTAAATAATTTATAATAATAATTAATTATAAAATAATATAATAATTACTTACATATTAAATTAAAACTAATGCCAGACTTCTGACTACCCGTAATAGCTTGATTACACCTACCGAGTAGAGTGGCGAGACAGTGCCCTCGGCCGAATACTCGGTACTTGTAAACACATTGCCGAGTATTCGGCCGAGACAGTCACTAGGACCCAGTTCTATTTACTAGGCCGAGTACCCACCTCTCCACTTCCCCGCTCTGTCCCGCTCGATCACTCGGTGAATCTAAACAGCACTCAGCCACCACTCTCCACTCGGAATAAACGATGACCGATCCATGTTAGCCTCAGTTGTCCTTGAACTTCTTCTAATAACTGAACTGTCTCGCCACAATATCGAAAATACGTGTGAACACTTACTCGGCTACGGCACTGTCTCGTCCGAGTTACATTTTACTGTCTCGCCACTCTACTCGGTAGGTGTAATCAAGCCATAACGGCTGTCGACGTCTACTTATATAAAAGACAGATTTGAAAAAGTCACATTGATGGTGGTAGACCGTGTGCTGACTATTAGGTCACCATATAACACTTTGCTCTGTATAATTATTAAGTAATCCAACACTTCTTATCGTACTTGTAAACCCACCTGCATAAATATTACAACGCACTTATTCTAGTCTCCGAGCCAACCTAAATCCTTGAAACTTCCAACGAACACTTGAAAAAGAAAATTGTTCTGACGTCTACAGTCAGACATAAATTCATAGCTTTACATCATCATTTAAAAAACAAAAAATATAGGGTACGGGCTGACAAGACAACGCTGAATTAACAAACAAAAATATTCCTTCTACATCTAAATTTTAAAGACGATTTTCGGTTGGAGAAATTTTTTGAGCCAGTCTAACTTTTGACAATACAAAGTTGGATGTAATAATAAATATTATATTTTAGTAATTTTACAAGGGAATAAATTTATTGAGTGTACCGAAGTTTCGGTTCGTAAAATAATTATTATTTGAAAAAATATTATTCAGGAACATTCGGTATTGAGTTCTAATGGCGCTTGTTGAAAACCGTACAGTAATTTTCTTCTTTTGTTTAGTTTTGAATTCCTTGTTTCGTAATACTGGGAACTGTTTACAAATCTAGAAATAAGAAATAAAGAATCATTTTCAAACGTAAAATGTTTTCTACAAAGGTATTTTTGTTTAATTTTATTAAATGAAAAATCTTTAACATATTCTTGAAAATGTCCTACATAATAATGACGAAATCTGGCTAGGGGTACCTTAATTAAAATCCCCTACAAAACCCGCCATGCCCGGAAAATTACAGAAAATTCTACAAGCGGTCGACACAAGCCACTTCAAAGTTCCGCCGCCATTTTAAAAAGGCACTGCCTACAAAATTCGGCCTTCATTTATTTTTATTTTTTGTTCCCAAAACAAAATAACTCAAAGTGTCAAACAGAAAAAGTACAGCCATTCAAAAAAAGAACTCGAGTTTAACAAACTGCCGACATTAGGCTAGAGGTTAACGTTTACACTACCCTCATAACTAGCATGACACCGAGTCTATTCCTGTCCTTACTTTTGAAATTATAACGACCCCGTACTGCGCGCACCAACCATTTTAAACCTGTCGCAAACTGTTGAATGTTTTCATCCATTGCGTGCTGCCTTCTACTTCCTTTTCCAACGTACCTTACATAAAGAGCAATGAATGTTAAAGTTTAGAGGTTTAGCGAAAAAGTCGCACATATTTGGTAGGTTCAGCTGACCGCAGTTCTCATTACGCCGTCAGCAAATAGTTGTAACTATTAAATTGGGACTTGTAACACAGTTAACGGTAAAAGGCGGTGAACTAAGGAAGTATTGTGATGCAGAAACTATGGGTGTTATATAATCTTCCACATCAGAAGCGATCTTTCTAGAACTATTGACCAGGAACCAATAGCAGTCTTGTACTTCCTAACGCTGTGCGATGTCCCAGGTTTTTGTTGGTCTAGGATGGATATTAAGACTTCTAGTTACATTTAGTTTACGTGCAAACATCAGTGAATGCACGTAGATGCTTTCTTGCTATTGCATATCTATATTACAATAGTAGTAGAGCTTTTTGTCAAGGGGCTCGTTCAAGGAATTCAACCACACAGAAAACTGAAAATTCATGTCATTTTCAGTTTTTTTTTATAAAAATAATTTCTTAAAAAATGTGTTACATATATTTGATATGCAAGCAATTAAGAGTCCTACAATTTCAGTTACTACAATATTTTAACCGACTTCTAAAAAAAGGAGGAGTTTCTTAATTCGGTTGTTTGTGTTTTTTTTTTTATGTTTGTTCGCGCATATCTCCGTCGTTAACCAACCGATTTGAACAATTCTTTTTTGTTTGAAAGGGTAGACTTCCCAAATGGTCTCATTGTCATCAGGTCCAGGATCTGATGATAGTATCATGCCGAAATCGAGGGAACTCCTCATTTTTTATAGAAAAACGTTACTCTAAAACTTAGTCAGACATTGAGACTAACTAAAAAGTCAAAAATAAAAATAATTATTTTTAAATACTTGTAACGCACCAGAAATCACGAGCATCATCAACTTGAAACAATCCCCACACAGCCCAGCAAATAAAATATAAAGGTGTCACCACACCTCACAACTCATAGTAGGTACCGAAGTGGGGTGCACAACGCAATCTCAGTTTGTAATTAAAGCCGTCTTCATTATATATTCTGCAGTCTCGTGTCGGTTTAAAGCACTTCTCGCTTACTTTAATAACTTATTTTGGGCATCACAAAGTTTTACTTGCATTTCTGTAGGTAAGTTAAACTTTGAAAGTAAAACCAAAGTCTTTGAGTGTTGAAAGTTGGTCGGCCCAAAGACTTTGGCCGCGTCGTGGTTTTGTTTCTTTGAGAGATAGACTGTTACTGTGTGTACTTACGCAGTGCATGGTTTACATTTGAACCGTCAGTTGTGCTGCATTTTCCTAAGATCAAGAAGTTTTTGCAAGAAAAGTTATAACGATTTTCGTAATATCTGATTTTTTTTAAATTATAATTATACCAGCCTGTCACGTCCTACTATGGGCAAAGACCTTTTTCATACGGAAGACGAGCATTAATCATCACTTATACTTAATGCGAAATAACGCCAATTTCAGACATTGATTATTAGTCTCCAGGTTTCCTACCTACGTTTTCCACCACCAACATCTGTAATGTCAAAGATAAACTTATGAAAAAACATTTGAATTCAAATAGTCACATGTTAACTTTTGAGAAAAATCATGAGGACACTCGCAATGCATTTATCACCATGATATCGTCTCTTTTACTTAAAATATTGTCTATTTCAAATCGCTACTCCATAAACTGAAAGCCGTTCATTCCATTTAATAAAGGATAAAGTACTTTACTAATATGGGCTATAAGTACTGGCTATAAGCACAGCATTACGCTTTTAAAATAATGTGCTGAATAAAGTACATTTAATTTTTTTTCTTGTTGCGTTTGAATCCCTGATGGGAGCTGGAGTAGGGACTAAGTGAGAATGATTACCTATGCAGGAGTCGAGCCTCGTTTGAACGAATAGTTACTGGCTCAAGTTGTAATTAGTTATATTATTTGTACATTCGTTGGCTTAGCTTTATCCCAACTGCAATGTTAGGGGTTGGCTTACAACCGGCCGGCATGACAGTTGTATACAAGTGTTATACTAGGAGCGACTGCCTATCAGACCTCGACGACCCAGTTACTGGGTGATAAGATGGTCAGGCAGATTCTTAGACTTTCTGGCTTCTAAGTACCCGCAACGACTGTCGAAGATCTATGAATGACAAACTATAACAACAGATTATTATGTGCCTTCACATGGGTACTTATTAATAATTGTAAAATCAATTTTATTTTAACATAGAAGCAACAATTATAGACCTGTTTCTGTTTTACCGGTCCTCAGCAAAGTATTTGAAAAAATAATGCTTAATCAAATGCTCAGTCATTTTAACTGCAATAACATCTTACATGAACAACAGTATGGTTTCACCAAAGGACGTTGTACTACTGACGCCGGTGTCACTTTAATCAAACATATATTTAAAGCATGGGAAGAGTCGCAAGATGCTATTGGCATTTTCTGCGACCTCTCCAAGGCATTTGATTGCGTGAGTCATGAAACACTACTTTTGAAACTTGAGCATTACGGGCTCGAAAAATTAGCGCTTAGTTTAGTAAAATCTTATCTGACTGATCGACTGCAACATGTTCAAATAAATGGTGTGAATTCACTGGGCTCAAAGGTAAAAATAGGGGTCCCGCAAGGATCAATATTAGGTCTTTTCCTCTTTTTAGTCTATATAAATGATTTACCAAGTTTGCTGGAAAACCAACCTCAAATGGTGTTATTTGCTGATGACACTTTACTGATTTTCAAAGTGAATAGACGTGCACAACACCTTGACGACGTAAATAACGCTATGCTTAAGGTTCATAACTGGTTTACTGTAAATAATTTAGTACTAAATGAAAAAAAAAACTAAATGCATAAGATTTACTTTACCCAATGTTAGAAGTACCTACTGAATGTAATGTTGAATTGAACAAGGATGTACTTGAATTCGTCGATAAAACGGTTTTCCTTGGGATAACGCTCGACTCAAAGCTGCAGTGGGGCCCTCACATAACATCTCTTACAGCGCGGTTAAGTTCAGCTGCTTTCGCTGTCAGAAAAATCCGGCAATTAACCGACGTAGATACCGCGAGACTAGTCTATTTTAGCTATTTTCATAGTGTCATGTCTTACGGTATTTTACTTTGGGGACGTGCTGCAGATATAGATTCCGTATTTGTATTGCAAAAGAGGGCTGTCAGAGCTATATATAACCTCAGCAGCCGCGATTCTCTAAGGGATTTGTTTATAAGTATTAACATCTTGACGGTACCTTGTCAATATATATACGAAAACATTATGTACGTTCGAAAAAATCTTCATCTTTTTAGTAAAATAAGTGACAGGCATAATTTTAATACCAGATAAGAACAAATTGGATCAAACAAGTTTTAGATTGTCAAAAGTCCACACTTCTTTTATGGGGTATTGTGTAAAATGTTATAATAAAATACCACTCGAAATTCTCCATCTAAATGAGAAAAAAATTAAAACATGCATTAAACGCACGCTATGTAATCAAGCTTATTATAAGTTAGAAGATTATATCAATGATAAACATGCTTGGCTAAATGCTGGTCCTGCTCCACATAAGCTCACAAATTAGAAATTTTAATCATTGGAAGATAGAAAATGTTTCTTATCCCCTTAATTTTTGACATGAATATTCAAGATCGTTATTATTATTATTTGTAAAGGTAATTAAATTTCACCCATTTATACTTTTTAGGTATAGTACAAAACTTTGGTTTGTGTAATTTAAATGCATATTTGAATTTTTGTAAATGTGAGTACGATGCAGTGATTTACTTTATTTATTACTATAGTTTTCTACTGACACAAATTGACATGGCGGTTAGGAGCATTGTCATGCTCGCTTAAAAAGTCTCGCTGATTGTGGCGAGTGCGTTGGATCATTCGGTTCCCTTCAAAATGGTTGAGCTAAATGGTGCTGATGCCACGCGTCATGCTCGTGAACGGGCGCTGTCAGTTGAAATGGGTCATCTCTTAACTGCCATGACTTTTTACTTTTTATTTTAAATTTGTATTTGTTTATTATTTTGTTACATACACATTGTTTTCACATGTAGAAGCAACAAAAAGAAAATGTAACCAAGATTTTGTAAAACATGATTTTTTAAAAAAGAGTGTCCGTGGAGTTTCTTGCCTGTTCTTCTCCATAGAGATCTACGTTTTGGAACAGGCAATTAGCGTCACTTTTCTTTTCTGACTAACCGACCGACTCTTTGACAATTCATAAGTACCTGTAAATGGTCTAAGTGAAATAAATGCTTTGAATTTTGATTTTTTTTGAAAAAACAACACACATTGGTAACAGTTTGTACAATCAAGCCTTAAATAATAGTCACACTGGGTCCGTAAAGTGGACGTAGAGCTGTCTTAGAAGTTGGAGTTCTTGTGGCTTCCTTTGATATAATATAACCGTGACATTTGAGTTAATTAACAGAGCAAATGAAGTAAATGATTTTGATTGAGTGTGAGTCTAATAGACGTACCCATCTTTTAGCTCTGGGAGAATACAGATTATTTAGGCCGGTCTCTTTCATTCGTTTTGTCTTACAGACTAGATAACGATGCCTTTTCATAACATACAAGACTGTGACAATGTTTGATATTTTTTTTTATCTTAGGATAACTTTAACTTCAACTTCAACTTTCTATATTTATTATGGCAATCCACCGAATTTTCGGTGATTTCTGCCAATGTCCAGTTTGAAAAACTTAATTTTTCAGTTAAATGACAATTGTACGGTTACTAAATTATAGTATGGAGATCATACACGTGTTTTTATAACCAAGAACACGAGATGACTCATCTTAGGACAAACAAAGTACTTTTTAACACGATCTGTCAAAACCTACGTGTCTGATAATTTCCGAACTGTTTTAGTTATGACAAACTAATTCAGTTCTAAGACTTGTATTCATTAATCCAACACAATTTAATGCATATTGTACAAGTGCTTACCGCAAGTAATGTATGTAGCAAGTCTGCATTAGAAACCACAACTTCGTTAAGGCGAGTTACTCGCCTGCGGCGTCGTTTCAAACGCAGCACAGCAATGTAAAAGGTTTCCCGGATACAATATTAATCTCACTAGACTCAGTTTTAACATGAGAAATTAATTTATAACCAGCTCTGTGCATTTTAAGGAGAAAATGTTTTACAAAAGTAGGTACGTTTATCTTTATGGCTCTTTGTGATATTTTATTAATTACCATTTTAATTTTAATAATCAATTCTACGTCTTAAAAACGGTACTATAAACAATTTGAAAAAATTGTTTTTGTATTGGTGTTTCATTTATAATATTTATGTATCTATGAATTATAATTATGTAGATATATGTCTGGTTATCACAGTACAGGCTTTGCTTACCTATTTTGGTCGTCAGTTAGATGTGTACCGACCCAAGATATTGATTTATTTATGAGCTGTCAGAAATTGGTTCCTCCATTCATTTTCTGCTAGTAATAAATACTAAACACACAATTAATTTTTTTATAATGTGATCTAATACGGCAAAATAGCAACCCATCTATGAGACAACTGATATAGTTATGGTCCGTAGGCATTATTACCACTTGAACATATTGCTTGCCATCCATTGATAAATATGCAACAATTGGATAACTAATGCTGTAATCTGCAAGAATACTTTTGGATTAAAAAATATATGTAAATATTTTTAATTTTAAAAGGTAAAATCACAAGTCTAGGTTTAGTGAAGCACGCTTTCATGGCGTAATTACAGTCACAAAAAATATTGTTTTTGTTTAATTGTTAGTTACAAAGCACAATTTTAATTATAAAATTCCAGAATACATTATAAATATTTTTGCAGTTTACTCGCTCAATTCCATACACAGTTTTATTTTACCCGGGTAGAATTTCCAAAAATTCAATCGAAAATTTGAAGAAAATAGTGAAGCCGCAGAAGAAAGAGCTATTATAGCTACATACGTGGTCCCGAAAAATATGCATTTTCAGATCAAAAACTTCAGTTCCTAATGATACTTCAGACATACAAAACATTTACGCGTCTCGAATACAGAACCTCATTTTTCGTTATAAAGATAGCGTTAAAAAAACAGGAATTCAATTACAAAGTTACCCTCTTACAAAATTTCCGCAAAACTATACTTGACAAACTGGCCCACTGACCCAATATCCGACAAAGGTAGGTGATACCAAACGACACTCATTGCCTTACTTTTCCGAAACAAAAAACTCAATTAAAGGCGAAAGACAAAGAAGCGAAATTATTTACGACATCAGCCCTGAAACTGAGTTTTTTCGCCCCATACTTTTTATAGGGCAGGGAGGGTCCAATTTATCATTCGGCCTTCTGTTTAGGGTTGAAACCGCGACAGGGTTAATTATGTAATACAATGCTACTGAGAAGGGTTAAAAAAGAATGATGTTGTAAACGTATTGTCGTGTTTAATGTTTGTAACGCGAAAACAATTGACAGTTTTTTGTTATTATTGTTTCTTTTCATGTTTTCACTTTAATTTGTTTTTGATTTGATGAAAGATGGGTCTTTTTTGACTCATTTTAATATGCACGACTTTTACGTTAGAAAATATTGTTGTTAATTACTTTGTGTGATGCACAACTGTTATTTCTGTGTCTGGGTATATAATTTATTTATAACTAGCTTTTGCCCGCGGCTTCGCTCGCATTAGAAAGAGACAAAAGTAGCCTATGTTACTCTCCATCCCTTCAACTATCTCCATTAAAAAAATCACGTCAATCCGTCGCTCCGTTTTGCCGTGAGAGAAAGACAAACATACAGACAGACAGACGGACAGACACACTTTCCCATTTATAATATTAGTATGGATCACTATAATTATACTTTAGGTAACCACTAACAACCGTTTTTAGGAAATTCCAACTCTAAAAGAATATAATAAGCACAGATATAAAATAGAATAACAATTTTAAAAAAAAGGTACAAAGGTATAGTCTACAGTAACAAGTAAAAATATAAACCAGTCCAGACCAGTCGGTCCTAAAATATTTATTTATTTTACCAGTAGGTTCTATTTTGAATCCAGTCGTAGGCGTGAATAATTCGACCGAAATATACTGGAATCCCGACTCATGGTGCAAAGGAACCGTGTGGTTTAACCGTTAGTCGGTAAAAGTCCCTCATAACCCCCCGTTTTCTTCAAACGGAGGATATCCATGAGGATTTCACGACGCAAAAGAGGTTCAACATGAATAATGTAATATTCTATCGATTTTAAAAGAGAGTTCAATGACTTTTTCGCCGCTCTTCTCAATAAAAACTTACTGTTTGGAAGTACCAACTAGCTACAATTGTTTGACGATTGAAAAGTACCTGTACTGTTAAAGGTTTACGATTGAAATTTAACTGTACGTGGAAAACGAGATTTTTTGACTTCAGCAACTAGTTTTAACTTCCTAAACTTCAAGAGATTATCAGTAACGATATAAACTTCAAATGCTGTCTTTGCTTGAGAAGGTGGATTAAATTATCTATACTTCTCATTCGTATAAATCTTTCATACTAGAAATAGAAGCAAAATTATACCATCTTCACTACGAGGCCATTGGTATTGCTGATGTAGGTATAATATAATGGCTTTGGTTCCCAATGTAGGTCGGTCGTAATATGTTTACCATGCAAAGACATAAAAAATAATTTAAATAACTCTCTGATAGACAACAAATCACCTACAGACAATCTAATCATTAAAAGTTCTAAACGCGGCTTAAATAAAAAAAGGATTTAAATCCATACTGATACACATACATTTTTTACGTTTTGACATCTGACAGCCGCCATCTTGGATTGTACATGACAGCATACAGCTTATAACTAGCAGGCAATGAGGATGCTTCAGACAATACATCAAATATTTAATGGGAGATTTAGAAGTTATTAGGAATGAGAAGAACATACACACATATTTTGCTAAAAAGAAAACAAAATAAAAGCTAAACTAATAGATAAGAAACAGAATCCCGCCATCTCCAAAATTGATCCACAAAATGTAAGCAATCCAAAAATAAAATTGACCTATCCACAAAAATAGAATTACAAGTAACAGCCCACCACTTTAGCTGGCATCCCTTGATCGTAAAGTGTCCGTTATACTGGGGTGCCCATTGCAGGTGGCCGCACGGTCGTGACTCTTGCCCAATGTGCGGGGACACACAGATGAGAATAACTGCCAACGCTAATGGCGAAATAAATAATAATAATAATAATATCCCGGGACAATTCACACACGGTCATCTGATCCCAAACTAAGCAGAACTTGTACTATGGTAATCAGATAACTGATATACAAACTTAAATATTTTATTAATACCTACATATTATAGATAAATTACACCCAGACACAGAACAAACAATCATGCTCATCACACAAAGTTGGTCTTGGGTGGGAATCGAACCCACGACCTCTGGCTTAGCAGTCAGAGTCACTAACCACTATCCAACAGTCACTAGACCAACAGGCCCGTCGTTAAATAGACGTTACTAAGCACTGACTTTGGCTTAGCACTATACCTGTCACTGTTACACAACTGCCAAACGTCAAGTGCACGATAGAGACGGGAACATGGCTAAGCCAAAGTACGTGCTTAGTAACGTCTTTTTATCTCACCTTTTAAGATTAAATGAAGATAGACGCCTTGGGCTGCGGATTGTTTGAAAGAGATATCGCGGACCCGGAACGTAAAAGGCAACCGGAGGAACATGGGAGGGTTTTACTCCCTCCCGCCACAGGGCGGGAGAAGGCAATTGATGACTTCCCATCCGAAAAAAAATATATAACATGAATATAACAGCATTCATTCATTCAAGATTCTATTTCTCGATTGCGGCTTTCTCCGTAACTACTAAACAGGTCAACCGATTTTCATTATGTGTCATTAAATTCTGAGAGAAATTTCAAATTACAAAAATTCTAATTGTGGCTGAATTAAAGTTTTCAAAGCTTTTTTGTTTTAAACTCCTTCTCAAACATAAAAACCACTACAAGACAACAAATGTAAGATCAGAATTTTATTTCAGGTCCCAATATACCATAGCCCGTTTTTGTTTTTCAATCAGCCATTTATGCTTACCGCTGAATCAAAAAATTAGTCGGTATACGGGCGAAAGTTTTACGTAACAACGACTTACTGACGTTGACTGAGGCACGCGTGCCTTTCACTTTTTATGTCTGTCTCTCTCGCTCTTAGGCGGGCTAACCATGCCCGAGTGGAAGGGACGCGTGCCTCTCACTCGCTCTCATTGTGAGCGCATAACGTGAGCGAAGCGTAACGCAGTTTCTTGAAGTGTCACCCGGCAAACCAATTTATAAGACGTTGCACGTCAATAAACATTTTCTCACTCTTCTTTCCTCCTTTCTCTTTTCTTTACACCATTTTTTTACCCAGCATGTTTGCCATCCTTTCAGACCGTAAATAAATCGTTGAAAAAGTACATTCGAGAGTCTCCCGTTAGACCCTTGTTACAATATCTCTACGGGATCCGAATGTTTTTCTGTTCTCACGTACGTAAGTACAAGTTGAAGGGATCAACCCTGTATTAATGAAAATAAAATGGCAATCGTGTCTATTGAATCGTCTGAGGGTCGTTGAAAAGGATCCGCTTTTTTTAGGATGTAAATGTCGGGGTGTGTGTAACGATGATTTCGACGCTAAATAAAAATGATGATTTGGATACGCCAAGAAGTCATTAAGTAAGCAAGTGTTATCTTCTAGATCTTAGAATCGCAATAATTAGTACAGTAGTAAATAACACTACAGTACCTTGTTGAAATTATGGTTAGTTTGACAAATAATGACTGGTAAACAATACCTTTATGATAAATTGGTGTTGAAAAACTCAAAACACCAGCTTCATTCGATCTAAAATTAAGCACGTGAAGCCGTTGCTCCCAATTGTCTATCTTAGATCTTTGACAGTCGTACGTACCTAAGTACGTACAGTCAAAAGCTAGTAAGTCTGAGAATCAATAAGCAAAGAGTATCGTGTTCCTACTGAGTTATACAGGCAGTCGCTTCGTATAAATCAATGTCATACATCTGGACCTGGTTTGACTGGAGCTAAACTTATTATTGGAAAAAGGCTTAAAACTCCCTAGCCTTTTCCCAGCTTTGCCATGGTCAAATTAATAAAAGAAAGAAACAATGTTTTCAGTTGTATAATACAAATACATATAGATTTTATTTAATAAACGGCTGTCAACCCTTACAGCGGACTCTAAAATTCTAATTATTTTATAACGAACTTTATCTCATTACTCATTTTAAGTCATAAACTAAAATAAGGTAGAGCCTTTACCAAACTCTACAGTGCCTATTAATCTATATATATAAAAATGAAACCCGTTTTTCGTTGTCACGACTTGGCATGAAAACGGCTTGACCGATTTGGCTGCTTTTTTTTTAAAATGTTCGTTGTAGTTCAAGGATGGTTTATACGGCAAAAAAAAAACGAATAATTGTCGGAAAAGCCCTAAAAACAGCCCTTTTCTTTTTCCCATACAAACGTTTTCTAACTAAAACGTAGAGTCAATTTGAGCTTTAACACCATACCATAAAGTTCAAGTGTTAGTCGAGAGGTTTCGGGAAGCCAAAACAATTGAGTGACGTTAGTATCGTATCGTCGTCAAACACGAATTATCTGACGTAAAATGTCACTTGAAATGTAAAGGAACGTTTCTTTGATGTGGTAGTAGGTAGGTAGGTGGTAGGTAGGTGGCAGGTAGGTGGTAGGTAGGTGGTAGGTAGGTGGTAGGTAGGTGGTAGGTAGGTAGGTGGTAGGTCGGTGGTAGGTAGGTAAGTAGGTGGTAGGTAGGTGGTAGGTAGGTGGTAGGTAGGTGGTAGGTAGGTGGTAGGTAGGTGGTAGGTAGGTGGTAGGTAGGTGGTAGGTAGGTGGTAGGTAGGTGGTAGGTAGGTGGTAGGTAGGTGGTAGGTAGGTGGTAGGTAGGTGGTAGGTAGGTGGTAGGTAGGTGGTAGGTAGGTGGTAGGTAGGTGGTAGGTAGGTGGTAGGTAGGTGGTAGGTAGGTGGTAGGTAGGTGGTAGGTAGGTGGTAGGTAGGTGGTAGGTAGGTGGTAGGTAGGTGGTAGGTAGGTGGTAGGTAGGTGGTAGGTAGGTGGTAGGTAGGTGGTAGGTAGGTGGTAGGTAGGTGGTAGGTAGGTGGTAGGTAGGTGGTAGGTAGGTGGTAGGTAGGTGGTAGGTAGGTGGTAGGTAGGTGGTAGGTAGGTGGTAGGTAGGTGGTGGGTAGGTGGTAGGTAGGTGGTAGGTAGGTGGTAGGTAGGTGGTAGGTAGGTGGTAGGTAGGTGGTAGGTAGGTGGTAGGTAGGTGGTAGGTAGGTGGTAGGTAGGTGGTAGGTAGGTGGTAGGTAGGTGGTAGGTAGGTGGTAGGTAGGTGGTAGGTAGGTGGTAGGTAGGTGGTAGGTAGGTGGTAGGTAGGTGGTAGGTAGGTGGTAGGTAGGTGGTAGGTAGGTGGTAGGTAGGTGGTAGGTAGGTGGTAGGTAGGTGGTAGGTAGGTGGTAGGTAGGTGGTAGGTAGGTGGTAGGTAGGTGGTAGGTAGGTGGTAGGTAGGTGGTAGGTAGGTGGTAGGTAGGTGGTAGGTAGGTGGTAGGTAGGTGGTAGGTAGGTGGTAGGTAGGTGGTAGGTAGGTGGTAGGTAGGTGGTAGGTAGGTGGTAGGTAGGTGGTAGGTAGGTGGTAGGTAGGTGGTAGGTAGGTGGTAGGTAGGTGGTAGGTAGGTGGTAGGTAGGTGGTAGGTAGGTGGTAGGTAGGTGGTAGGTAGGTGGTAGGTAGGTGGTAGGTAGGTGGTAGGTAGGTGGTAGGTAGGTGGTAGGTAGGTAGTAGGTAGGTGGTAGGTAGGTGGTAGGTAGGTGGTAGGTAGGTGGTAGGTAGGTGGTAGGTAGTATGTGAATGAATGAATGAATGAATGAATGAATGAATCGTTTATTCTGCAAGTAGGATCTTAAAATCACTTTTACATGTCATATTTTTTATGCTAGTTGGAGCCGGCATTTCCTAACTGGACTACCTCTGAGAAGAAACGCCGAAACAAACTCAGGGATTATCGTCTCTTTTAAAGTCCAGACAATTTCAATATTTTTGTGCAACAAACCATGCAGAATAACATTCAGGCTAGCCTTTTGAGGAAAGTGCCAGTAACAGTTTTGGTAAACCTGCCTCAAAAAGCATCGTGAGCTCAACTTTAATCAAAAGGAGCTCCACAAACCGATACCACATTACTGCTTGTAAAATCATGGGCTTACAAGTCGCCCGCTGAATAGTCATTTTGTGCATTCTAGATGACTTGTACACTTACAATATAGTATGTTTTATTAACAAAATATGTATATATTATACGGCTAAATAGTGCTTAGCAGAGCGAGCAGTTCAATCCCAAGCTTTTTTATCTTCTAAATAATCTGATATTTTATAGTACCCTTTTTTGTAGAGTTTTGTTTTAATACAGTTTTTATATTTTTTGATTGGTAAATTTCGAATATCAATAGGAAGTTTATTGTAAAAGCGTATACATTGACCCATGAACGAGTTGCCTACTCTGTGGAGGCGAGTGTGATGTACAGCAAGATTGTGTTTGTTCCTGGTATTTACACTATGAATATCGGAATTTTTTTTAAAGTCCGATATATTTTTTTTTACATACATTAGGTTTTCAAATATATACTGTGAAGCTACAGTCAGAATGTTTACTTCTTTGAATTTTTCTCTAAGAGAATCCCTAGGACCAAGGTTGTAAATGGCTCGAACAGCCCTTTTCTGTAAAATAAAGATGGTATCGATGTCCGCACAGGTTCCCCAGAGAAGAATTCCATACGACATAAGACTATGAAAGTAACTGAAATAAACAATTCTGGCTGTATCCACATCAGTTATCCGTCGAATTTTTTTCACAGCGTATGCTGCTGAACTAAGCCTACCCGACAATCTTTCAATGTGTGGACCCCACTGTAACTTGGCATCAATAGTTAGTCCAAGAAAGACTGTCGATTCAACAGGGCTCAACTCTATTCCATTTAGTTGAACATTGGTACTTAGCTGCCTGACATTTGGAATCCAATATTCATAGTTGACAGGACAACGTCTGTCGGGTCAGCTAGTAAACAAATAACTATGCGAAACTTATAATTAATATTGTTACATCTACTGGGATTAATCAGCTTAACCACTGCCTCTTAAATACAAAAATAATTTCATAAAATTAATCCTCTTTCAATTTAATTAGGCCGTGCGCAAACTTGCGCCATTTCCGTCCGATACCGCTGAATCGTTCAGGTGAGCGGCGTGCTTATCGTGGCGTGCAAATTGTAAGGAAAACTGAGGTTTCACTTAGTCGACGTTGACTTTAGTAGGGTGTTTTAGTGTACACGATTTCTTGGCAAATATGGTGCCTTATTTCATTATAAATTGTTATAAGAACAATTTATTGTGAAATAATTGCTCGCAAAGCACAGTTATAATTTCTATACAAAAGCGTTCACTCAAGGGAAGAGGGTGAGATAGACAGTTTTTCCCCCTAGAGCCAAGGAATTAGGGGTCATTCGATGTGGGCCACTGGGGGTGAACCACTACTGAGGTTAGTTGCATAGTGGGCCGAATATCCCCGAACCCGAGCTAAAAGCCAATATATCGTGACGGGGATACACATCGCACTGCAAGTGCAAAGTTCATGAGCTCTTGAAGGTTACAACTCGTATTTTAGCCGTTGTACCGTTTGCACCATCAACGGTGCAGGCGAGGGAGGTATGGTGAAAGTAGTTGTAATAATATTAACCTTTTCACGACCAAGGAACAGCCGGCTGTCGCACTGCTATTGTCTTTCTATTGTGTCTCGAAACATAGTATGCGAAGTTAAATGGTGCAAACACAACTAATTTGTCTCGCCTGCACCATTGACGGGCCTGTTGGTCTCGTGGTCAGCGACCCTGACTGCTAAGCCAGAGGTCGTGGGTTCGATTCCCACCCAGAACAAACTTTGTGTGATGAGCATGATTGTTTGTTCTGTGTCTGGGTGTTATTTATCTATAATATGTATGTATTTAAAAATTATATAAGTATGTATATCAGTTGTCTGGTTACCATAACACAAGCTCTGCTTAGCTAGGGATCAGATGACCGTGTGTGAGTTGTCCCAGTATATATTTATTTATTGATGGTGCAAGTTAATGCAACAGTATAGATGCAAACGGTATAACTGCATACCCCTTTTTTGTAAAAAAATAAACTCATTTTTTTCTTTATTTTTTAGATTGAATACACTACAATCTTTTTTTAATCAATTCTGAGCTAACCTGACTATGTAGAAAAAGTTATCAACACCAAATGAGTACGACGTGTCGCACATCGGATACGTGTCGACTGTCGAGTCGTGTCGTGAGGTATAAAAGTCTCAAAGACCTTCAGAAATATAGGCAGCCTAGCCATTTGTTTACCGTACCTATGTAATTATTCACGCTACATAAATGTCACGTTCATAAATATGGAAAGTCAAATGTCACTTAGTTACGAATATTGTATGAATGAGTTGTTGTTCCCTGCGGTTTTTCCTACGTTAAGGTAGGTGAATGAAATGAAATGAAATTCCTGTTTCGTCCGGACCAGACGAATCTCAGCGGCCCAAACACGTATTGAGCCGACTTGGGTCACTGCTGCGTTCCAGTAGGTCATAGCAAACTGTTAGGAAGTCTATGTTATTGTGATATGTAAGCAATGTTACAATAAAACCTCATCAAAATATTTCTAGTAGTTTTTGCACGAAACATTACGAACATCCATCCAACGCATCCTCTTATTCTATAACTAGCTTTTGCCTGCAGCTTCGCTCGCGATATAAAGAGACAAAAAGTAGCCTATGTTACGCTCCGTTTTGCCGTGAAAGAAAGACAAACATACAGACAGACACACTTTCCCATTTATAATATTAGTATGCATAACTAAAATGTATTATTCGAAATTAGATGCAGCTTTACCAGCATAGTTCCTGTTCTCGTGGGATTTTAGGGAAAAAAACTAACCCACTGTGTGCTTTCTCAAGCTACCATGACTATATCTGTTCCAAATGAATGCGAAGCAGACGGACAAGCAGAGTTACTTTCGCATTTATAATATTAGTATGGATAAATGAGCGAAACCAGCGCATTATACATACTTCAACCCACAGCGATAACCGCTCAACTAATAGGATCTGATAGAATCTGAGAAAATCTTCCATAATGAACTAAAGTTAACTTAGTTTAAGGAAAATACTACGAAATATTGAATTACTTTGCGTTCAAATTAATTCATTTATTGTGATAATTACTCGATAATTAATTATGACAGAGCTTAGTTTAAAAAAAAAAATGTACATACTTACTTTTAAATTATAATAAGTATTCACAACACAACGACAACTCAGACACGGTCATCTGAACCCAAAAACAGATTCTGCACTGCGAAAACCAGATAACTGTTATAATGATTTATAGTCGGGGTTGCGGAATGTTTATAATAGTTACCGTGACCCTGGAACATAAAGGGCAATCGAAGGAACATGAGTGGGTTTTAGTCAGTAAGAGTCTGACACGCCCTCCCGTCGCACTTTATAGTTAAACGTTTACGTAGGTATTACAAAAATTTGTTTATTTATTTAAATACGTGTTAAAATTGTCCTTACGTGCGACGTTAAGAGTTTTTTGTTGTTTGATTGTCGAATTAGGTTAAGGCTAACCTAATTCGACAATCAAACAACAAAACCCTCCTACTTCTATCTTGACAAATAGAAAAGTGTCGTCCTTTCGAATTCCGCCATTGTACAACTAAAAACATCTAATTCTTTGGAGATAATATTAATTAATTTGATTGCCTTAACCACCGGTGCATGTTTTAATGTGTCAGTACGGGCTACTGGTTCAAACAGCCTATTTCTAAGATAAGATAAGATAATATAAGATAAGATAATATTTATTTGCATAATTTATTTGCATATCTAGGAGCCTGTCGTAGCCTGGTATTGGGGATGAGCAATTTTATTGACTTCAGTACCTCTGGGTTATAAAGTTTCCCTCTGAAAACACTAAATACGTATTTTGCAAGAGCCAGGTTTCGTCTCACTTCCAGCTTATAGTATCCAACCATACCTATAACAAATAGTGTTGGATACATAAGCGGGTAAAAAGGGTATACTCTGTATTGCTTTTGGTACAAACACCGGGTAAACTTATTTTGGAGCTTCTCCACCATGATGCAGTACTTAGCTTCATGGGGGCTCCAGATGATAGCACTCGTTTCTAATCTAGACCTAACCAACGCATTATAGAGGGATTTGACTGCTGCCGAGTTTGAGAAATTCCTCGCCTCACGCATAATGAAGCCTAAATTTTTAAACGACTTGGCACAAATTTGTCTTATGTGGGTACGAAAAGAGAGTTCCGTTGAGAACAAAACCCCAAGATCACACACAGAAGACACCCAAGAAATAACTTCCGCCTCCATATAATAATTGTAATGCATAGGGCACTTTGCGCGGGTGTAGGACATTACATTTTGGTATGTACAGTAACCTATTTTTTCGACTCCATTCAACAATATGATCAATGTCGCGTTGAAGTATTTCCTGATCCTTCCCGTCGTTTATTATCCGAAATAATTTCAAATCATCTGCAAAAAGCAAACATTTTGAATCGATCACTACTTCCGGGAGATCGTTAATCATTAAGATGAATTGCCATGGACCTAGCGTACTTCCCTGACTTAACTAAAATTAAGACATACATTATTATAATTATGCAATATAAACTATTTTGTCATTTACATAAATTCTCGCCTCATCTGTCTGTCTGCCTATTTGCGATAAACTCAACAGATTTTCATCCCCTTTTCAATAAATAGAGCTGTTTGTGAAAGGGGCTCAGGTGTACGTATTACAATAATTATTGTAAAGAAAACTGGGGTGGGTTGATGTTAAAAAAATTATTACTGAAATTCAGTTATTTCAACAATAAAAACAGAAAAAACACAGTTGGCTTTTTTCCCAATATTTTTCTATAAACAATAGAATACAGTTCATTACGATTAAATATTATAATGAACAGTAAATACAAAAGCTAAAGTAACTACAAGACTATAAAAAGTCTAAATTAATTAATCTCAAACATTATTTAGATACACAATATTTACAAAAAGAAATTAAAATATTTATAACGAACGTGTTTACATTGTATAATTAAAACTACACTCAACACAGGAATACACTTACATTTCTATTTACAAATTCAACAAACGCATGCTAAACAAAATTAAAAAAAATAACGACGAAAAAAGTTCAAGAGCCCGCCAAAATTTCGTCCCACGTGACGTTTCTTTCAAAATGTTGCCATTGCCATTAAAATTTATTCTAATTTATATTTTTCTTTAATTAAATAAGACATGGCCGAAGTGCTGGCAACGTGACCGAGGGGCGGGAACCATTAGACGTTAGGCACAGGTCGCATTGCAGGCGTTTTTTGTTATACTAAGATGCTGTTAAGACTGGTTACTTTTGATATACAAAAATATAAACTTTGTGTTAAGAATATTTTTTTACAGGATAATATTAAAATTTTGAAGTTATTTATTCTGAAAAGTGTAAAAGTTCAACTATATATTCTGTAAACCATTTATTCCACCAATGTTTTATTTAAAGCAGTCGTTTCACTAACCTTTATTAAAAACACCTGTTTTACTAATGCTTGCAGGAAAACAGGACTTGTAGTGAATCTAAGTCCGAAATCGCCAATCCTCCTAGACGAAACGTGGTGATCAATGCTCGTGCCTTCTCTGTATGAGAAGAGGCCTTTGCCCTGCAGTGGGACAGTAATAGGCTGATATTAGAATTATAGTTAATCAATAAAAATAGTTCTCCGCTCGCTCTCAATGGGACCTCGCCCTTACCACCTTCTAAACCGAGGGAGCAGAAGAAAGTAAAGTGCTTCAAAATAGCGCCGTAGATAAGTGTAAATATTCGGTGTCTTATTTAATTTTTCTAATCGAAAAAGCTTCACTTTATCCACAAAACATGGTCATAAGCACTAACACAGTGCTTGTTTGTACTGTTGAATATATTCCATAGGACCTTGACCTTACCACCTTCTAAAACAAAAAAAAGAAAATTGGAGAAGTGGAGAAAAAAAAAGTAACGTGCTTGAAAAAAGCCCCATAGATAAGTGTAAATTCGGTGTCTTATTTAATTTTTTTTAAACGAGAAAGCCTCATTTCTCGCTTGGACCTATAGGAGCGGAGTAATAACCAAAGGGATTGGTGAAACCGCTTACAATAGAACCTCGACCTTACCTCCTTCTAAAACGAGGGAGAAAAGAAGTAAAGTGCTTGAAAATAGCGCCGTAGATAAGTGTAAATATTCGGTGTCTTATTTAATTTTTCTAAACGAGAAAGCGCCATTTTGTCCACTAAGTGACTGAAGGAATCTCCGCCAGCACCTTTATTTTTGTTTAACAAATTAGTTTTTTGATTGGAATGAGAATTTTTACAAACGTTTCAGTTTTTTTGGTTGTCAAAATATTTTTATTTATTGTTTTTTTTTTTTGTGTGATTGAAGAGTTTCGCTTAATTTAAATTGTGTAAAAGGAGTCTTGAGCTTGTTCCTTTTAGTTGGTAGCTAAGGTTTCAAGTGACTGTATTCACTATGTTACACACTAGAAACTCAGGTTAAAAAGTAACCAAGTATCAACATAATGCGGGTCAGTGACTAGGCATAGTCACTGGCCCGCCCTGAAACTTTCAGGATTACGGGCAGACTTGATACTGGCCATGTTAACATTGATTGCTCCCAAGAGACGCCTTTTAGTTGTTGAAAACTATTTAACATATGTCGTAAGTGAAAGTCACACATGAGTAATTTTCTCAACCTTTTTAATGTCATAACATAAATATAAGCATTGTAGGTATGCCATTAATAATTTACTCAATACTTTCTTAATATATCGAAAAAAAGAATCAATATTTAGTAATCATAATTAACAACATTTTAATTTTCTGCCATTCTGAGGGCTACAACTTTTAAGTAAATAAACATAAGTGATATACTTACTTGTTTATTTTGTACCAACTCTAAAATCTCGAAAAAAATATCAGCTGTTTCATACATCAAGGTCGGGAGGGCATTGAACTTTTGTTAGAAAAAGCTGATATTTTTTTCGCGATTGCAGAGTTGGATCCATAATAAAAGTTGTTTGTTTTCATGGGTAGAATCATCTCCTAGCGGGTTGTGCAACATCAAAAATACACCTAGTATATTTGTAAAATTGACGTGCAAGACATGTATACATATTGTTATGCTTACTTGGCACATATACATTGTGAGTTGACAACCAGCTGTCCCCCGTTTTTTAAGCCTTGTAGACCCTGTTCCCGTGGGATTTTTGGGATCAAATCTATCTTATTTCTACGATCTTTTTCAGGCTATGAACTGTGCCAAATTTCATTTAAATCGGTTCAGTAGCGTATGCTTGAAAGCATAACAGACAGACAGACAGATTTAATTTCGCATTTATAATATTAGCGTACATGGCGTCCAATGGTTTAATAAAAACGTTCCAAATTAACCAAAAGTTAACCCAAACAGCAAGAATAATCTATAGTCAGATAGCAAAAGTCAGTTCCATCGCAACGCGGATATTCACAAAAACACCATCCATTTTTCACGAAAATTAAAAGAAAACATAATATAGACGATCCAGATAAGACACTTAATTTTTTCGTCCATCACAAAATTCGGATACGATGCGGATAATATCCGCAATCGTTAAACTCCCATTTTTATGTTGACCGATCTGTAAAGTTTTTATCGTCGGTCATAAAATCGGCGTAGTCGATACGCTAGTAGGAAGATAACATGAATGTTTTATTATGTACTTTGGTAGGTAGCTATTGACATTTAAATAATGTTTTGATACTTGTTATTGTTAACAACTTAATCAATTTCCGTGCAAAATTGTTTGACCAAAACCCTTGTCTCATAACATAGTCTCTCTCGTTTTTCCTCTGTTTGTCCCTTTCGTTTAGTTCTTTAAAAGTCATAGCTCATTACAGCCACCCGGCAGCCACTCCGCACCGACTCGCCTCCTGCGGCGCACTATATCAACTCCGTAGCGTCACCGGATCGCCTCGGTTATAAGGCGAGTCGGTGCGGAGTGGCTGCCGGGTGGCTGTAATGAGCTGTGACCTTAAAACTACGCAACGGGTTTTAATGCGGTTTTTAATAGATAGAGTCATTTAAGGGAAAGGTTTATATTAATATGCATTCTATAATAGAGAAAAACCGGGGTTTTCAAAGATTTGTAACCACAGTGTGAAGTTGGGACGGATTTTGGTAAAATATTTTTAATTACTTATTGATCACTTGTTACTAGGTTACGGAGATTGACGATATTATACTCAAAGGCAAGGTATACACGGTAGCATAAAATGCTACCACTAATGTTTAATGTATGTTATTAATAAAAAATAATACCTTTGTAATAAGATTACAGTGTACCATATACTTAGAAATAAATCTTTCTCTTATTAACCCCTCTTTGCGTCAGTCGATAAAAAAATTAAAGATTACAAAAGGAGAAATTCCTCCCAGAAAAAAAATCAAAATCCTTTTTTGCCTTACAGTAATTGAATAAAACAATGGACATTTTGACCTGCTAAATTCGTTCTACCAGAGCTGCTAAGTTACTTCTGAAATATGAAATACCTAGCAACTTGCCTCGCACGTGGGGGTGGGGGGGAGAGCTCAAACTTGAGTCCCGCAGGTCCACACGTCTTGCCCGACTTAGTTGTATGCACTACATGTTATGAATACTCAAGTTCTTGTATTGGTTTAACATAGTAGGGTTTTTATTTGAAGGCTGGGACAGTGAAGTATTCAAATATGTTATAAGCTCCGTTATTTTAACGGGCCTATTTGTCTAGAAGTTGTGTTGACGACTAATTCTGAAGTGGTTCGATTTGCAACCACTACAAACTTTTCGTGATGAGCATCATCATTTATTCTCCGTGTCTCAGTGTTTTTTATTTTTTATAAATTGTACTAAGTAAGTTTGTCAGTTGTCTGATTAAAACAGCACTAGCTCTGCTTAGTTTGGGATCAGATGACCAAGTGTGAGTTGTTCCTGGATATTCATTTATTGATAGTTGAATTAGTTGAAAAAAATTAAGTATTATTAAATCTAAAATGCAGCTCATACTAATAAAATGTCCCATACTTAGTAATTGTTGTATCTATACTAATATTATAAAGAGGTAAAATTTATAAGTTTGTAAGTTTGTAGGTTTGTAAGTTTGTATGTAGGGGGTAATCTCTGGAACTACTGGTCCCGAGATATCCCATATATCCCATCAGATAGCCCATTTATCGAGGAATGCTATAGGCTATATACCATCACGCTACGATCCACGGGAGCGGAGCAGTAACGAAAAATGCGGGTGAAACTGCAGGGGACAGCTAGTGGGTAATAGAAATACAACAAAAATTACTTGACTTTTCGCATAAAGCTATGAAGGTTACAGCTAAATAATTTGTGAGTATAGATGAATGTAATAATTTTCATGCAGAAACTACTAAACGAATTTTGATTAAACTTAAAATAGCATACCTTAATAAATATAAAAGAACATAAGCTAACACGACATAAAGGAACGGAACAAAAGCCGTGGGTCAAATGAAATCGGGAGAAATAGCCAATAAATTCAATTCTAAAGAGGTTGTGTATTGAAAACATTATAATATGGTTATCTACTATATAAAAATAAGTCGGGTTTTCCTTCCTGACGCTATAACTCCAGAACGCACGAACCGATTTCCACGGTTTTGCATTCGTTGGAGAGGTCTCGGGCTCCGTAAGGTTTATAGAAAAGAAATTTTAAGAAAAATCCACGCGGACAATTTAGTAATTGATAAAAACACTCCCAGACATAAATAAACGAACAAAAAATAAAAATGCTTCATTTGAACTTAATATTTATAGTTTAAATCTGCTAAAACATAGCATAACCTAGTGCAGACGGATAGTTCTCTAGGGGACTAAGTTCAGACGAGCTTGATACACTAGGCTAGCCTTTAAAACTAATATAACAAACTACGATGTTACTCCACAAGAATAATATGCTTTATATTTTGTTTTATTAACCGCGCAAGTCAGATTCGCGTTAATCTATTCGCGTTAATATAAGTAAGGAGGTGAATTTTATAAATATGAATAGTCGTATTTGCTTGCTGCTATACTGCCATGGGTCTTAGCGTGATGTTGTTTAAGATTAGAACTACTATTGTATATTAACTATATATACTATTTATTATATTGACTACTTAGAGCTTTATTATTGTAAAGTTTCAACAAAATTCGTTCAGGTTTTTATGTGAAAGAAACAAATATCCATCACAAACTTTCATGTTTATAATAATAATAAAAAATGTTTATAATAATATAGTAGTAAGTAGAATCGTTCATTAGTGTTAACTACTTTGTTTATATTATAGTTGTATCAATAGTGAGTAAATAATAATTATGGGACATTTAAGCAAAAAACAAATCAATGACACTTTTATTAAAAAACGCGTAACTCCGTCCGCGTAAATCGAACTCAAACTTTAACGCTATTCGTGAACGCGACGAAACAAAAACAATTACATTATAAAACAAAACACATCTAATATCACGAACTACAGGTGTTCCCCGACTTTGTCTAATTAAGAGAAAACGTGACTCAACAATTACTGTGTTTAGCACAAATGTAGCACATTTTTGCAAGTTTGTTAATACAAACGTACCCAGAGAGTTCTGGCTGAGAACTTCCGCGTTGCATGTGTATACGTGAGGCGAATACCGACTTTACTTCTGCAACTTATTGCATTTACATTTCGAGCGGTACATGCCTTTAATGGTCTATGCAAAGGTGCCACTCAACTTGAAATTCCCTTAATGGGCTTGAAATGACATGGTTGTAACTTTTGTGTGCAGTATTTTGAAAATATATTTTTTCTCTTGTCTCTTTAAGTTACGGTCGGTTTTAAGACTAACCATGGATTAATCTAGGATGCGTTTGAATACCAGTATTACTTTTCGACGACCAAGCGACAGCCGGCTGTCGCGCTGCTATTGTCTTTCTATTGCGTCTCGAATCACGTATGTTCGAAGGTTTAACTGAAGCCATTGCCTATCAGACCTCTACATCAGTTACACGATATCCCTTCTTGGACTTATGGTGTAATTTTACTATAGTACAGTAACGACTTCTTTAACTCCTAAACAATCGGAAGTAATGCATATTTAAGAGTATTCAGCTAGGAGACAACGGTCACATCGTCCGCTTAAAATAATCACAAAACACTAGCGAATACGATAGGCGAAGTTTCAACGATAAAAAAATAAAGTCTTACTCAATGAACTGCTCATAAAGTTAAAAGAAATCACTTCAAACACAAAGTGAATAAAAATTGTATTCATGAGCGAGTCAGACTTCTTCTAAATGTGTCAAAAATGACGGCAGCCATGAATACTTAACTTAATTCTTTCGGGCGCCTCACAGAGGGAATAGGTACAATTATTGGCACTCATTATGCAGGAAAAAAGGCCCCTCTGCAAACAGCGGGGCGGGACAAAGAAAACATCTTAGAAAACTCGGAGGACGAAATATGTATGGAGTCCGCAATTTTTTAGGCTACACAAAGTTTTTTCCGGGCTAAAGAATGGCCGAATTACGTAAAGTATTGCTTTTGTGTCCTTTGAGGGTATCGTGTAAGCAAGAATTTGTTAGAGTGATCAATCCTTGACACTGTCTATATTTTTCTTTTTTATGGCTTTTGCTGGGAAACTGTTTAACACAAAGCAATGATGGCCGGGCTTTAGGCAATGAACACACCATACCGGGCGTTTTTACTTTTTATTACTTGGGTACCTGTTCAGTATCGTAATAATAGCTATGAAATATGTGTTCGGTTCCAACGCTATCCCACAAATAATATACGCAAACTACCTGCATGCTCGATAGATGGCGTTGGGATCGAATTACATCTCACTATGGTTTCGTTACCCGGCATTGTACATATACCTTGGGTGAAACAATAAACAATCGTCTTGCTCTGAGGTACTGTTTTTCATTTTGTATCACTGGCTTCAAAGGATTTTGTATCGATATTGTACATGGTCCTTCGAGCCGGATGGTCTTTTTGGAATAACACAAGTCTAAAGGATTATTTACTGCTTTGGAAAAGAGGTGGCGCTAGTTGTTGGCAAACAAAAATACATGTTGTGGATTATTGAACTGAAGAAATTTGGATATATTGGACCTTATTGACTGGATCACGTGAGTAGTGAAGTGCATAATGTGTGGACAATAAACTGTGAGTACATTCAAGTGTTTAATACAGTGTAGGGAACTTAGCGATTTAAACTTAGAAAATTCGGTGATCAGGGACTTAGAATAGTTTCGCTAAAAACGACCAGACGACGAATCTATGCCCGATTTTGCTGCGATTTTACAAGTGCCCAAACACTTAGAAAAATTTACTCATTTTGGAACTTAGAAAAATTTACACTCTTGTTGAGATTTTGAAAAGTTACACTTCACGGGACTTAGAAAATTCTCACTTTCTAACACCTTGAAAAATACCTTTGATATACAAACATGGAAAAGGAATTGAGAAAGTTGAAGGATGTCAAGGGACAGATTGAGAAAGGCTTTATAAACTTCAAAAAGTCTCCGAAAGATCGGATAAATAACAATTACGTGGAGACACGTCTAGAGATGTTGGAGACACAACTCAGGAACTTCACTGCAAAGTATGAAGAAATAGTAGGCGAGTGTGAAGGAGAAGAGTTGTATGATTACTTTCAGGAAGATATTTATGAAAGAGTTTATGAAACATATTTCGTGTATAAAGTTGAATTAAAAAATGCTCTGTCTCAATATAAGGTCAATAATTCTAGTAAAGCAGTTTGTGACTGTTCGTCTGACAGTGTTGTAAGATTACCAGAAATAGTTTTACCAACATTTAGTGGAAAATATACTGAGTGGTCGTCGTTTCGGAATCTTTTCACGTCATTAGTTCACAATAATGAGAAACTTGATGACGTTCAACGACTCCACTATTTAAAAACACAGCTGTCCGGTGAAGCAGAGCAACTTATACGACATGTTCCCATAACTGATGTTAATTATAAAAAATGCTGGGAAATGTTGGAACATAGGTATAATAATAAGAAATTTATGACTACATGTATTTTAAATCGTCTATTTGGCCAACGCAATATTGTTTCTGAATCATCTAAAGCACTTAAAGATTTGATCGACGTTACTAGTAATTGTTTGCACGAACTTACTAATATTGGCATTGATGTAGCTTCGTGGGACGTTATCGTTGTTTATATTACCAGTTTGAAGTTGGACGTAGAATCTAGGAAGCAGTGGGAACTGCATGTTAGTCAATCATCCGATGATCTACCCTCCTTTAAACAGTTTTGTGAGTTTTTTGAAACGCGATTTCGAGCCCTAGACTGCGTTGAAGCCACGAATATACCGAAAACTGATATTAATGCTACATCGCGCATAAAAGTGTTGCATGCTGTAAATGTTTCGTGTCCAAATTGTTCCCAAAATCACAAGCTCGGCAGTTGTAAGAAGTTTTGTCAACTAGATACTGACGATCGCCGTGCCATTGCATTATCTTTAGGTGTTTGTTTTAATTGTTTAGGCAGCCGCCACACTTCCAAATTTTGTCGTGTTATTTCAAAATGCCGCATATGCCAGCGGAAACATCATACCTTGTTACATCCTAAGAATCCTAGTGGAGCCAGTTTGGCTGCAACGCCAATGGAACCTAAAACCTCACTTGAAAGTAGTAATTCAGAGCCATTCCATGATATCAGTGCAAATATAGCAACTCATTTTGTGAATGAACAAGCACAGGGTCAAGTCCTGTTAGCCACGGCTCTTGTTAAGGCCGAGTCACAAAACGGGTCCTCTCAAATTCTGAGAGTTTTGTTGGATCAAGGATCACAAGCATCCTTTATTACTGAGGCAGCAGCGCAATTACTTCGTTTGAAGAGAGTAGTCTCGAAGACTACTATTGCAGGTGTAGGAGGAGGTCATAACGATATTGTCTCTAGACATGTAGTCAATATTAATATTCAATCGTTGCATGATCCCTCTTATACCCTTAAAGTAACTGCGCATGTATTAAGCACACTGACCTCAGTTATGCCTGATACAAACTTTGTACTTGAGAATTGGCCAGAAATACGCAGTATACGCCTAGCTGACCCAAAGTTCAATTGTCCTAGTAAAATCGACATTTTGTTAGGAGCCAAACCATACTGCGCAATTTTAAAGGAAGGTCTCATGAAGGGCCCCGCGGGCTCTTTGGTTGCACAAGACACCCATTTAGGATGGATTGTGTCAGGCCATGTTAGTGGAGCACATAGGTCTCTAGTGTCCCAAAATCAGGTTGTAGGAAACAAATGGAATGTTGGTATCGCCGATTATAAAAAAGGTGATGTAGAGTTAAAGCAAAAAGGTAACTTACCTCCAGTTAGATGGTTATACTGCCGTGATTCTTTAAAAAGCAGTCATCTGACAATTTACCGATTTTGAGTTTAAACATTGAGCGACATCAGGAAAAAAAGGCGCGTCGACCTATCTAACCCTTTTTTCTGAAACTTATTTAGCTTTTGAGATATTTTTTTTATAAAAAGCAGTGAAGTGGTTTTGATACCAGTGCCAAATTTATAAAAAGACAGTCATATCACATTTATTCTTAAAAAGGCAGTTAAAGTCCCATAAATGCAAAATATTTGAGAATATTTTAAGCAAAAACTTACTTAAAAGGCAGTGTTGTACAAAACTGTCTTTTTTAAATTCTATTCTATAGAATTATCTTCACACTAATTCACATAAAGGCCGCTTTTGAGGAAAAATTTCTTAAAAGGCAGTCATGTGACTTTGGCTGCCTTTTTAATAATTATTTGATAGATATTATTTTCTTCTATACTTTAAAAAAAGAAGTTTAAGTTGCCTTCAAAATTTTTATTTACTAATATTTTGAGTCTATCGGATACTAGAAAGCAGTTTACTGACAATAATACATTAAAAGGCAGTCAAGTTTTGTCGTGCTAGTGAATTTTTGTGTAGAATCAGCGTCAGAACGCTGACGGATGGAGGAGGAGGCTGCTTATCAAAGAACCAGGAACCTATCGATGCATCCATGAACAGTCGATCTGATTTTTTGTCAATACAAACAACAATGAAAAAAACAATTACGTACGAATTTGTCGAACCTATAGAGAAAATAAGCCACCAAGACATCGCCGGATCCTCAGGACTAGAGCCAAACTGGGCAAGAGAAGCCGAAATATATAAAAGGTATTATTCATTAAATTTGTATTTTATAATTATTACTATCCGTATCTATTGAAACTGTTGATCTCTTGTTGTTAGGTAGTTATCTTAAGAATGAACAATGTTCCTAATAAAAAATATTGTTAATATAATATATAGTGGTACAATAGCGATCTAATAAAATTAACCAGTTTATGTGATCGCCCGTAATTGGAGTTACACAACGTAAAGTTCGACTGAAGTTATAATATTGTTTCTATTTAATAGACATATCTTCACTTATTAATTATGCACGTAAGTATATACAAACTATTCTCCGCAGAGGACGCTCCACGGTGGACGCCATCATGCGCGTACGAGCCCTCACGACAGGAGATGCGGTGGCACAGGGCAGGGTCGTCTTGGCGGTGTCTCTCGACATCGCCAACGCCTTTAATACCCTGCCTTGGGGTGCATAGGGGCGGCACTCCGGTATCACCGGATGCCTGCCCACCTCTGTCGTGTGGTCGAGGCCTATCTGACGGTCAGGGCCGTCATCTACCCCGGTCACGGGGGAGTGTGGAGTCGACGAGGGATGTCGTGCGGTTTTCCACAGGGATCGTTCCTGGGACCGCTCCTGTGGGACATCGGGTACGACTGGGTGCTGCGCGCCGACCTTCCCGATGGTGTCAGCGTAGTGTGCTACGCTGACGACACGCTAGTCCTAGCGCAGGGAGGGTCGTTCCAGGCGGCGGCCGACTTGATGTCAAATGGAGTTGCGACAGTCGTGGACAGGATCCGGCAGCTGGGACTCGAGGTGGCCCTACACAAGCCCGAGGCCATGTGTTTTCATGGCCCTCGGCACCGGTCACCTCCGGGGTCTCAGATAACGGTGGGAGGGGTTCACATCGGTGTCGAGTCGACGATAAAGTACCTGGGACTTGTCCACGACAACCGATGGAACTTCACGGAGCACTTTCGACGTTTGGGCCCCAAACTGGCGAAGGCCGGAGCTGCCCTCAAGCGGCTCCTGCCCAATCTCGGTGGCCCAAACGCCTCCTGCCGGAGGCTCTACACGGGGATCGTGCGGTCTATGGCCCTCTACGGGGCTCCGGTGTGGGCGCCCAATCTAGCCGCGGCTCCGGCCCGACTTCTGAGGGCGTCCCAGAGGGTCATGGCCATTCGCATGGTGCGGGGATACCGCACGGTCTCCTGTGAGGCGGCATGACTCCTTGCCGGCGTCCCGCCGTGGGATCTGGAGGCAACAGTCCTTGCACACACGTACGAGTGGCGCGTGGAAGTGCAACGCCGGGGTGAAGTCCCGATGCCACGGGTTATCGCGGCACGGCTCACGGAGCTCCGGCGAGATCTCATGGCGGAATGGAGACAACGACTGTCGCAACCTAGTGCTGGGCACGCCGTTATTGCGGCGGTAAGACCCCTCTTTGAGGAGTGGCTGGAGAGGCGTCATGGCACTCTCACGTTTCGCTTGACACAGGTCCTCACCGGACATGGTCAGTTCGGGAGGTTCCTGTGTCGGATTCGGGCGGAAGCGACGCCTGGGTGTCACCACTGCAGTAACGGTCGCCTGGAGGACACGGTCGAGCAAACAGTGGAGGTGTGCCGCACATGGGCGGAGCATCGACGTGTCCTCGTAGAGGCAATCGGCGGCGGTGACCTCTCGCGCCCGGCGCTGGTTCAGGCCATGCATCGGGGCGAGACGGAATGGGATGCCGTCGCCTCCTTCTGCGAAGCAGTTATGCTAGTGAAGGTAGCGGCGGTGCGCGAGAGGCAACGACGAGCCTCTCGCCCCGCCGGACTAAGACCCAGGCGAAGACGTCGAGAGTCGCAAGACGACTACCGGCCACCGTAGGCGCGGTTCTGCGGATGGCGAGCGATGGGTAGCTCGCAGCCCGGCTAGGACCAGGACCGCGTCGACGGCGCGTTAGTGTTCCACGCGCGCCTCAAAGAGAAGGAGTCAGCACAGGAAGGGGCCCAACAGGGCCAACGCCTGCCGGCGTTTCGGAATGTTTATAATAGTTACCGTGACCCTGGAACATATAGGGCAATCGAAGGAACATGAGTGGGTTTTAGTCAGTAAGAGTCTGACACTCCCGCCGCACCCAGGACGGGAGCTGTCATTGGATGATTTCCCACTCACTCACCAAAAAAAAAGTGTATATACAAACTACTCTAAGTGAAAGATACATATTATTCTCTATATAGTGAATATTCGTCTAACGAGTGTGTAAGTGACGTCATATGGTGACTAATGTATGAGCCGTAACGATAGTTTTAAGTTTTGTACTGATTTTTGTACCCTGCCAATTAATAAAATTTTGATTTTACTATTCTTTTTTCCTTTAATTTGAAACTCAGTTACCCTTGACTGCTGCTTATCCAAGCTCAGTTAAAAGAATTACATAAGTGGATAATTGTTTAAAAAACAGCAAACTGCAGTTGAGAATTTTTGGCTGCTTTTTAATGATTTCCTTAGATGCTATATTTATTCAAAAAGGTTTTTAAGAAAGTAGTTCGCTGCAAAACTGTATTAAAAGGCAGTTATTGGACTCTCACGTCTTTGTTAGAAATTTTTCAAATATAATTTTTGTTGTAAATACTTTTTAAAAAGGCAGCTCAATGAATAAACGGTATTTTAAAGAATTATGTACAGTGAATTTGGTGACTAAATGATTTTCAATAAAAATAAACTACTAATAATTCACTAAAAGGCAGCTTCGGGACTGAAGCTGTCTTTTACTGGATTATTATAGGATGTAAAATTATCCTAATAATGTTAACAAATATAATAATTCATAAAATGTATATATTTATATGTGTAAAAATTGATCCAGTAACACTAAATAAGATACAACGGGCACCCTTTATAAAAAAACCCACCATATTATGTCATATTTCTTACGCAGATTAATTAAAGTAAAAAAAACAAAATGAAGACTGCTTTCGCGGTTTTTTCAAAAATCACTGTTGTCAGAAGGTTGCCTTTAAAAGAATCACGGCAGTATACCGTAGAATTACATAGTTTAGACACGCGTACTCACTATTAGTTGTTAGGGCACTACGTCCAATTTCAAAATGTGTGTCATTACTACTTCTAGAACCATTTGTTTTGTACTAAGATTTGTTTGTTTTTGTATTTTTATTCTGTTATTGCACTATTGTTTTAAATACTGTGTTTTGTATATAATTTTACTAATAACTTGTGTTTTGATAGAGTTTAAACGAACTCAATAATACTTTGATATTGTTTTACTTGTAGGTTATTATCGTACCTTGTCGATGAGATAAATGTAGTATTGTCATGTTTGATCGAAACCATATTATCTGTCCACCGAACTGCACTCGTAGGCAATGAAGCCGTCCATTGCATTGTAAATATTTGTAATTATCATACAGTCCATTGCTTTTGTTTTGTTAAGTTTGTTCATGGTGGGCGGTACTAAAAGGAATCTATTCCTTTTGGTGGGCGGAATGTTCAGTATCGTAATAATAGCTATGAAATATGTGTTCGGTTCCAATGCTATCCCACAAATAATATACGCAAACTACCTGCATGCTCGATAGATGGCGTTGGGATCGAATTACATCTCACTATGGTTTCGTTACCCGGCATTGTACATATACCTTGGGTGAAACAATAAACAATCGTCTTGCTCTGAGGTACTGTTTTTCATTTTGTATCACTGGCTTCAAAGGATTTTGTATCGATATTGTACAGTACCTTAGCGAAGAAAACACGCGCGATAGAACACACTCGTAGCATCAAACGCCACACACTTCCATTGGCGAACAGAACTAAACACCGCAACGTAGTTCATGATTAAACGAATCCATCTTTATTGACGTTGCGTGGCGCGGCAATTGGCATGTTATAAGTAAGTTCCTGCCCTAACAATACCTCATCGCGCATAAAAATCATGCGCATCCATGCAATGTGGCAGGATTTGAATCGAGGCACTCACATAACCTTCCATTTTTTACTGACGGAGCGCATCCGTAAGGATTTCCCAACGCAAAAAAAAATGGGTACCTATGAAAAACATTAACAATGTTCCATAATGAATTTTGAAGTCTAAAATCATTTTTACTTGAGACCTGCGCAAAACAATTCACTCGGTCGCCCAGATCTGCACGTATTCTGTTGCCCTGCGCCATAATGCTTTGCGTGGCGTAGTGTGTACCTCGCTTTAAAAAGGGTACGTTTTCACAGATCCTCATTGTGTTTCCACTCCGTTTTCCTTCCTCAAAGTCAGTGATTTTCTATATAGTGATCGACTCGGAAAATACAAATGAAAATATAAATCAATACTTACTAATACACCCGCCAGACTTCGCCATACTAACCGACGTTAGTGCCACATACCAGGGAATTATTCCCAAAAGTCCCGTCTAGCCCTGTCCTCCGGGGTGACAGCTGGGAATTGTCTTCCCACTTGTCACAGGGGTGACAATTTGTGCCCTTTAAAAACTGAATAGAGGGGACAAGGGTGACATTTGCTACGATTCTTTGGTTTGTTCTCGTTGAGTCACACCATTTTGTGTAACACTAAGGCCTCGTTTCTGGAGACGCGTGGCTTCGAGCGTCGCGTGCGGAGGCGCGACCCGCACTAAATTCAAACTTACGGCGTTGTATGAGAGCGTTTACGGAGAGGCGTTTTTACACGCGTTTGTTTGAAATGTAGCATTATTTGCGGATGACGACGCCGCGTCGGTCGCAGCGCCGCACGCGGCGTCGGTCGCAGCGTCGTGCGCAGCGCCAGCTTTCTTGGGGCAGTCTTGTTCGAATAGTAACAACGAACAAATGTGTGTGTAAATATGGACGATTTAGACTTATTATTGCTCGAAGACAATAATTGCTTAAAAAGTTTGTTATTTACCGTTAGAGCAGCACCTAGATTTACATTAGGCGAACGGAAACAATCCGCCGCCGCGTAGCCCGCCGCGTCCACCGCCGCGTCCGCAGCTACACTTCACGCGACGCGCCATGACCCTCGGCTCCATGAACGAATTCGTACTTAATCATATGTTTGTTTTTGTGCGTGTGAAGACGCGGACCGCTGCACGCGCGGTCTCTTTGTGAACGCAAAAAACGTCCAACGCAACGCTAGACGCCACATTGCACGCGACGCGCGAAGCCACGCGTCTCCGTAAACGAGGCCTAGGTCTTATTGTGTCTTAAAATCATTCAAAAACCCATTGAAATATACACATAAAATATGTATCCAAATCGGTCCAGCTGTTTAGAAGAAGAAGGCAAACACACTTACAAAAGAATTATAGATACATATATTAAAGGGGATTTACAATGATAGTGTACGTAATTATGATAGTATATCTCTCAGTCAAAGCTGTTTATGACGTAGTTACATAGCAAAGTCTAAAGCACTTGAGTGGATCTAGAAAATTACCTGTAGGCAAATTCTATAGAAAATTCTATTATTTTCAGAATTCTGTGAAAAGTTTGTTTCTGATTAACTCAGGTACAGATACAATTTAATTAATTTGTTGTTCTCAAACATTCTCGGAAATTCGTTGATTATTTTATGTTTCTTAGGTATTAACCGTGCATAACAAGAAGTTAATAGAATTTTAGTTATTTAGGTTTAATTGAAATATCCTTAGACCATGTTGATGTGTGTATTTACCTGACATAAGCTGTGCTGTCCACCAATATGCGAGTAGCGACCAACAAAACAAGTACGAAAGTCATAGATAGATGATTAATTATTTATTGGTGCATGTATATGTATAAAAAAATACCGTGTGTGTATTGTGTGTGTGAAGTGCGTATTTCAAGTTTCCACCAATAGGTGTCCAGCACAGCATATGTCAGGTAAATACACACATCAACATGGTCTAAGGATATTGCAATTAAACCAAAATAACTAAAATTCTATTAATTTCTTGTTATGTTAAGACACCAAGTCACCAACACATTAAAATAAACCTTGTTTAATAGTCTATCTATAATACACTAAGTTATTAAGAAAAACCTTTAATAAATGTTGTAGGTTCTAAATATATAGATAAACTACATTTATATAAATAAAAATGGTCTATATAACTTAGTGTAAGATTTTAATGAGTAACTATTTATTTTCCCGATTAGATTTATGTTAAGATAATTTATTTTGCAAATCTGGTTCAACCACATTTTACCATTAGGCATGCGAAACACACAATACCTGCGACAGAATGAGTATAAACACATAACAACGTTTATAATATAATTGGTTACATTTCCTAACAAATAAACAAATGCATTTACTTTTTCTTTAAAAAACTCTAAAATACTGTATAGGCTTTGGAAAATAAATAAAAAAGTAAAATGAAAGCTGAGATTTCGATGATTCACAAGACACTCGTACTAAACTAGAGCTGGAAGTATTGATAAAAATAAAGTGCTGTATTTTTTTGTTAGGTACTTTATGTAGCAGTAAAAAAACCTTACTACCACTAACATAATAATAAGAATTAATATTTAGTTTAAGCTACTAACACTCATAATAACATAACTTTTCATTGTATTTTCTTTCTAAGCTGTAAAACGCAAAGCATCCGGTGTTTACCTTTAATAGCCGAGACGACGAAAAAAAAATAATTAGTCCGTAAGTTAGATTATTAAAAAATTTTGGACACGTATTTTTTCTTTTTTCTCAAAACGAAAAATGACGACGATACAGTGCGTTGAAGTTGCGTGTGACGTCACGATCAGATACAATTTTTGCAGGGCGGTGACGTCAAAAGCCCCCACTCCGGAACTTTGTTGCTCTTTATCTTTGTATTTTTTTATTAATTTTATCTAGCAAAAAATACGTATCCCGTATTTTTGGCCGATCTACAAGACCGACTAAACAGAATGCTATTCTTTTTATGCTGTCGTCATGGTGTGCAGTATTGTTTATTCTAAGCTTACCAAACATAAGTCATGATTAGCTGTAACATCTGTTGGTGAACCATAAATAATAAATTTCACGACCCGTGATAGTTAGAGAATTAAAACAAATAATGTATTTTTTTTGTCTCCAATATTAAAAACAAAATAACACATCCAATCATTCGTAGATCCAAAACGAAAGCACTTAAACCCCCATTACATTGGAGCATTAGGTAGCAAGTTTGGATCCCAAAACTCGTTTTATTAACAACCTAATGATTTCCGATAGCGTTACGTTACAGTTCTTATGTTGTGACTGTGACAAAAGACGGGGCGTCCTTTTTAGAGTTCCGTACCTGAGTGTAAAAATGGAACCATATTACTAAGACATCGTTGTCTGTCCGTCCGTATGTCTTTCACCAAGCTGTGTCTCAAGAACCCAGATGTTAGGATGAGAAATTTTCACAAATGATGTATTTTTTGTCAAGCAAATCCTACAAACAAAATAAAATATTTTTTTATGGGGCTCCGTCTAATATTTTTTGTACTTTTTTTGCCTACAATTGTACAGAATCCTACATGCGCGTGTCTGACTCGCACATGGCCGGTTTTTTTTATATTTATGTAAATTGGTGATTAGTGACCAATACATAAATAAAAGTGTATTCTCATGAAAAAACTCACATAATTCTTTTCCGTAGAAATTATGTTCTGTAACATTTATGTTTTTCAATATTTTTATACCCGTCTAATGGACTTTTTTTTTTGAGAAAATTGAAAGTGCTTTTATCATGGATAATTTTGTATGAACCTTAATATTTACACAACAATATTTTTCATCGGGGCAGCTAGTATTGAAATGCAATTATTTTCTAATTAATAAGTAATAATAATTTGCAAGCCTAAATGGTATTTAAGGTTCAAGAAACCTTATAACTCGTATCAAAGTGTCTTATGTAAGTACATAAAACACAGGTAGGTATCCAGCTGAATCGTGTTCGTCTGAATGGCCACCCCAACAGTTGGAGATGCTGATGATGCTTAGAAAAACTAACAAACCATTTTTTAGAAAATTCCTGTTATTTCTAATGGTCCTTTCTAATGGTACACACATTTTAATACTTGATAAATAATTTAAAATATATAAAATGAATCAACTATTTGGAATTAATTCTAAATAATTAATTAATTACATAAGTTTAGTTATTTTCTATTTAGTTATCTACTTAGTTTAGTTTAAGCATCAACTGTATCAAACTACACACCACACACCCAATGAGAGTTATTCTACATATTTTTGTGTGCCCTTACCCTAAAATTTAGGACCAAGTTATGCCGACGAGAATTGAATTAGGATTGTGGCAACTAAAAGGGTGAAATTCGGAGTATTTACTTCTAAAAATGAGTAAGTCTCTCTAGGTACTTAGGAATGAATACTTAGGTATTAACGATTTTCGTTTTGGTTTTTTTTAGAGTTCCGTACCTTGAGTCAAAAACGGAACCCTTATAAGATCAGTTTATTGTCCGTCTGTCTGTCAAGACCATATTTCGAGTACACGTGGAGGTGTCGAATTCAAATTAAAACTGTATAGCAATGTCAACATTATAGCACCAGTAAAGGAAGAACTGAAAACCGTAAAGTAGATGGGTCTATAAAAAAATATTTACTGCGACAAGATTTCCTTACCAACAAGTACCTAGGTACGGAACCCTCGGTGTGCGGGTCTGGCGCTTAACCGGTTTTTTTTATTACTAGTGCTATAAGACATTCGTTTTCACTAAACATTACTTCTGCTGGCTGGAAGTCGACCCCAACATAGTTGGAAAAGGCCAGGGGGATAATGAGTAGTTTGATTTTTATATAGGTAATTGCTTTGTCCATAACGCGGACCAATCGCCAAGCGAATGTCACCCTCCCAACGTATGGTAGCAGGCGGAACCACGTGGTATTAGTGGGCTAGAGTTGGTCATAACTAGAGACCGGATTATAAGCATTCGCATATATTCGCATATGCATATGCATATTTTAGCCATACTCAGCGGTAATAGCATATTATTTATTTATTTATTTAATGCTTTGGAGCATTTTTTACCTTAAGATCTAGTTATTATGCATATTATCGGTACATTTACAATATTTATCGCTCACCCTGCGTTCTGAAATGCGACCAAAAGTAACAGTCACGAAAAAATATGGCGTAGAGCTATTGAGTTATAATATTGTGACTATTTACTGCATTTCGGAACAATCTTACCACTGAAAATTTAGAAAAATTTTTTGATTGCTTACGTTTACAAAAAATTCAATAATTTTAATGCCATGCATATTTGCATGAATTAAACAAGCTTTTTATGTTGCATATAATCCGGTCTCTAGTCATAACTTTCCGCTCTCCCCGGACGGAGGGTATTCATGATGATTCCCCCCCAGAGAAAAGGGATTGCAGACATCAGACTTTATCTCTATCTGTTCCTGATAAAAGGGTCTTGACAAACAATCAAAATTCTTGACAGACGAATAACAAAGTAATCATATATTTCGTTTTTTCTTTTTATGCTGCTAAACCATAAAAAATAATTATAAAAAATGTGACGGGAAAACAGGACACATTTATCTTGACTTGAATAAATATATTACTTTTGAAGAATCGCTGCTTTTACAGCCCACCACGAAACACAAAACGCTTAACCCCGTGAAATCAATGTTGAAATTGTTTTAGCCAAGCTTTAAACTTAATTAAATATGAATAAAGACAAACACCATGCCGTTTAAAGCTCTTTTGGGAACGGTTCCGGGTACAAATGCTTAAGTTAAGTCGGTTATTAATGTTAAAACGGAAGGCTTGTACTTCCTTTTTATTAACCGACTTGTAGAATGTTTGGCTATATTTTTTTGATATCTTTAAGTCCATCGATTTTTACATCAACCATGAACTATATTTTTTTTTATTGAAAGGGTATTCTCTCGCGCTGGATTGAAAAGATCTGAGTGGCTAGAAACTGAAAAATAATAACCGCCTTCAAAAACTAAAAACTCAAAAATAACTAAAATTTCGGAAGTCGGTGGCTTCTCTTCTGCCAGTTAATTTATCTGAATTTGTGTTGCCACCGACTTCCGAAATTTTAGTTATTTTTGAGTTTTTAGTTTTTGAAGGCGGTTATAATTTTTTTGAAAATAGTTTTTTATTTATTACTTTTTAGTGTCAACTCCCAATGGTTGACTGTGTATCTTTCAAAGTAATTTATTTTCAAAATAAAACTACTTATAATCTTATAAAACGAAAAATAGAAATTGAAGTTACGCACATTATAATATCATCAATGTATATTTCGTCGATTTTTTTTTTGTTCTTGATGAATTTTTCGAGAAGCACTAAACCGATCGCCACAAAATTTATATGGGACCACCTCTGAATCATGACTTAGCCAACAAAAAAATAATTATCAAAATCCGTTCACAATTGACGGAGATATCGCGTAACAAACCTTCCAAAAAAAAATACATACGAATTGAGAACCTCCTCCTTTTTGAAGTCGGTTAAAAAGTGGAATTGTAGAGAGTTTGATACCATAATATGTCAAATTACTTAGTATAAGCTTATAGTCAATCCCATACATTTAACAATCTATTCTATTCTACTCTATCACACTGATGTAGACCTTTGTAGACGAATAATAAAACTTCTCAATAACAAATCTGAACCGCATACGTGGATTTTGTAATTTTACTATTGTACTAAGAATTAAAGATAATTCGCTGATTGATCTGAAAACAGTGCACATACAAACAAAAAGGTATCATGCTTAATTAATAAGTGTCTATTAAATGTCGCCGCAAGTATGAGCAAAATAGTGGCAAATAAATTATGTTTATACTCGAAATCAGGCTCAAATTTCCTTTATATACCTATACTTTATCTATACCTATATACTCGTCTAAAAGATAATGTGAACAGCCAGAATATTCTCGAACCGCTTTAACATTTAAACAATTTAAGGAATTGAATGTTCCCTCAAAATTTCAGCCTCAAGTTACTATCCTGATGATAACTTTGCCTTGTTCTGGCACATACTCGTACTTGCAATCATCAAAATTGGTCGGCATTTTTTTATTCTTAAACATACGTAAATTACAACATTTATAAAAATTCTAGCCTTGTGGGAGTAGGATGTTTTTTTGTTACATTTAGGATAATTTTACATTTTTACATGATGTAAGTGATGACGTAACGCAACCACAAGATGCAAAACGAAATTTTCTATATCTATATCGACTGATAATAAAACATCATATAATAATTTGCTAGGTTTGTGGAACCGGATAGTCAGAATATAACGAAAAACATACACATTTTTACTGCAACGCCATCTGTGGGTTATAGGTAGAACGTCTTCGTTATACGCCATCTAGAGTAAGCAGGAGAATTAATGGAGCTAGTTCGTTTGTGGAACCACAAAGTGAGTAGGCATGCTTCGTTTCGTGAGGGGTTTCGTGTGTGGAACAGTTGGTTTAGCACATAAAATTTTACTAAAAATTGACTTGCCATTTTCAACAATCTAGCTATCAGAGGATTATGTAACTAAAGATAGATAGATATTTGACACAAGCTCCACACATAAAGTAAGGAATCCTCCAGACAAAAAAGTTTTAAATGAATAAATAAATGATTTTAAACGAAAGCTAGTAAATAAATAATATGAAATCTTGTTTCTTCAATTTTAATTATATAAGGTCTACACTATCATCATATATTTAACAAAAACGTTCCATAAAATCTTAATTACATTTACCTGGCTTTTAACGCTTAGCCAATAGGCATTTGTGGAATTTTTCGATTTTTTTTTGGATTCCTTAAAGTTAGTAGGACTGCTGTCAGTCTATCTGTCTTAAAAACTTATTTTAAACCTTCGAACACCCGTGATTCGAGACACAACAAAACGGCAATAACAGAGAGACAGCCGGCTGTCGCTTGGTCGTTGAAACGTTAAACAAAAGAGGTTAGACACTCGGACTCCACGATCCGAAAGTTTCTACCTCAAAGGGTTCGAAAATGTAGCTACCAGCAAGGCTATACTTTCGCCGCTTGAGGTTAATCGTTATCTTAAATTTGTTAGGACCCACACATGGCCATCTGATCTCAAACTAGGCAGAGCCTCTGGTAACCAGACAACTGATGTACAGTCAGCAAAGTATATTAGTATACAGGGCCGTCATCTACAATTGAGATTTTCTTGAAAATCAATGAATGTATTCAAATTAAATTTAACCAAATTGAAGAACTAGTTATTTTCTACTATATTTGAAATTTTTATAAAAAAATATCCGTGGGTTTTTGAGAAAACTTAAACTGTTTCTGACGGCCCTGTATACTTATATAATTTGCTGACTGTACATACTTGTATATTTTATAAACGCACATATGAAAGAGAGTGAAACAATCATGGTCATCACACAAAGTTTGTCCTTGGTAGAAATCGAACCCACGACCTCCGGCTTAGCTGTCTGGTTCACCAACCACTACACCAACAGGCCGGTCAAATGTCAAACAATAATAATAATACACAGACCAGACCTAGAGACATGAAACTTTAAGGGTGTGTTCTTTAACCTTTCGACGACTAAGCGACAGCCGGCTGTCGGGCTGCTATTCTCTTTCGATTGTGTCTCGAAACACGTGTGTTTGGAGGTTTAAGAGAGTAAGTATCCAGTAAGAAAAGATTTTTAAGAATTTCAACCCTTCTTCTTCTTAATCGTGCACTCTTGACAGAGTGGTCGTGATCATGGGAAGTCCTTAGTAGCTGCCCTTGCGATTTCTCTCCACTTTTTTCTATTAGTGGCGTTCTCGAGCACTCCACGATTGAGCTGGATGTCACTGTTTTTATAGCATCCGTCCATCTGGTTGGTGACCGACCACGAGGACGCTGCCCCTCAATTCGCCCTTGCACCACTAATCGCTCCATTGAGTCTTCGTTGCGGATAATGTGGCCAAATATTGTGAGTGTGTTGTGAGTATTTAAACCCTAAAGGAGTTATATTTTGTATGGTGGATATTTTTCGACATTCACAAGGCAGAAAGCCAAGAAGAACACAAGAAGGCAGTATTTTCTAGTGCGTCTTGAAGATTATTTACAAAAGTAGGTGTATATTTTTCATAGTACACATTTTTTCATTTTGCAATAGATTTGGATTGTGTGATTAAAAAAAACAAGCCTTAAAAAGTAGTATTAAGTTAATTTATTTCGCTTGCAATTTACAATAAATAGTAGACCTAGACATAACTTAAAATTAAGGTATATACAATTAGCATTAATAGTAGATTAACGTATTAACATAAAATAATACAAATCTAGGAAATACGGAATGAATTTCTTATAATAATAATATCATCATCATCTCCCTATCCTTTTCCCAATCGTGTTGGGGTAGGCTGCCAGCCTAACCAGATTCAGCTGGATACCGGTGTTTTACGTGGAGCGACTGCCTACCTGACCTCCACAACCCAGTGACTGGCGACACGATACCTCTTGGTTAGACTGGTCATAGTTTCTGGCTAACCAGTAACGACTGTCAAAGTTCTACGAATGACAACCGGGACCAAAGGCTTTACGTGCTCTCCGAGGCACGGGATGTCAGTGATGTCTAAGATAAACTTTAGAAAGTATATATGAATTGAAAAAGTCACATTGGTACTTGCCCGGATTCGAACCCACAACCTCTTACACGAGAGACGGGCGCGTTATCCACTGGGTCATCACGAATTTCTTATAATATCAATCTTAAAAATACATATGCCAAGAAGTGTTGGAGACCAGAGAAAAACACAGTTTTATTTTTTCGATCCTGCTTTTGCTGCAGAGAGGAAAGCTCAAAAGTGCTATCTTGATGAGAAAAGCACACAGATTTGGGTCGAACTGACTTGAAAATGCAAACATTTGCACATAGCAATAACTATGTCGAAACGAAGTAAGCCTCGGCCACAGCTAGTAATGAAATAAAACTGTCCAGCCTTTATTTCGTCCAGTCGAGCCGAGTTTTGCACGACGAATACATTTGAACACCAATACCAAACGGTTAGTCTTAACAAGTGAACCGTAATGTAATATACTCGTAGAACAGGCACCGTTAAAATAAAGAAAACAAAACTGTGAAACGCAACCTAAACTCTCATACCAAGGGTCCCGTATAAATCTAATGTTTAATGATGAGTATTTCGTAATTGCCTAGTGGTTAAAACATCCACGTCTCGTAAAGTACAATGATTGAATTTATATGTACTTCCTGAAGTTTATTTTGGACACCACAGACATCTTTTTTCAGAAGTTGGTCCTGTACATTTGTAAATCGTTGACATCCGTTACGGCCAGTCAGAAGCTGGGAAACCTAACGATTGCTGGCTTCTAACTGGCCGTCAGAAGATCATCTCATCAAACCAAGATGTTTTGTGTTACACACCTTAGTTATAATAATGTGATAATTTGCTTTGTGAGGTCTAAATAGGCGTAAGCTCTATGTGAAACACTGGAACTCAACTAAATCCGGATGGACTGGAAGCAGGACCCAACAATGTTGGCAGCAGGTTAGGCAGATGATGATAACAACATTTTTTCCGGGGTTGCAAAATGTTTATAATAGTTACCGTAACGTGACCCTGAAACATAAAGGGCAACCAAAGGATCATGAGTGGGTTTTAGTCAGTAAAAGTCTGACACGCCCTCCCGCCGCATCCAGGACGGGAGCAGTCATTTGATATTTCCCACTTCCCAAAAAAAAATGATAACAACATTTTTCTTTTTGACATTGCTTCTGCAAAATATTATAATTCTAGGTCCCTTGTAAGATCAAAACATGAGGATGAACGGCCAAAAAAAGGCATGAACGGCCCAAACTTGTGATTATCTTGATTGAGGTTTTAGTTAGTTTTTTTTTCGAGAGTGGGAAATCATCAAATGACTGCTCCCGTCCTGGGTGCGGCGGGAGGGCGTGTCAGACTTTTACTGACTAAAAACCCACTCATGTTCTTTCGGTTGCCCTTTATGTTCCGGGGTCACGGTAACTATTATAAACATTCCGCAACAGGTTTTAGTTAGTCACAACCACAACTCAAAAGGATTCAAATATTTTCTATTAATTTAAAATTGATTAAAGGGTCTTTAGAAACAGATTTTCTGACGACCAGTAAAAATATAGTAACCTATGAGGGTCAATTTTTCTTTTGTGGTGCGGAGCCCAGGAAATACTCCATTGTAACAGAGGATAGATCCCGAGGCGATTGCAGTAGTGACTTTAATTGCTAAGTTGAACCCTACGGGGTATCCCTCAGGCTTTTATTTGTTCTTAAGTAATTTCTACACTTATTTCACTTAACTTGTTAAACTGTAAAAGGTGCTTTGATTCGGGCAAGTATCAATGTAACCTCTTCAATTTAGATGTACCTACTTTTTTAAGTTTATCTTGGACATTACTGACGTCAGTGAAGGAAAACATCGTAAGGAAACCAGAGCTTTCGACTTCCGCATTGCCGGGATTTTAACGACCACCGAAATGAAAATTAATATTTTGAGGAGTGTGGTTGCCTATAAGGTCTTCATCAGATAAAAATAAGACAATTTCGAGAGTACACCTTTTCAAAAAATTGAACTCGGATTCCCACGATCCTCTTCCTTTTTAAAGTCGGTTTAAAAACAATGTCAAACTTTGTCATACATGTTTACACTGCTTGAGACTTCAAAGCAGCGTAAACATGTATGACAAAGTTAATAATCATAAAAATGTTAGTTCTACCAACGAATTATCTACTCATTTCAACATATTAACAATTAGGTATAAACAAGTTTCAATTCATTGTTCAGAGTTAGCAAATATTCCACAACCCACGCAACACAACTAAAAACATGCTGATAAGCCAACATATCTGTCATTCAGGGAAATACCCGCGTCGGTGTTGCTAGCATATAAAAATATCCATACTTACTAATAATAAATGCGAAAGTAACTCTGTCTGTCTGTCTCTTCTTCACGCCTAAACCACTGAACCGATTTGAATGGAATTTGGTACAAATATAGTCTGGGACCCGGGAAAGGACATAGGATAGTTTTCATCCCGAAAATCCGCCGGGAACGGGAGCTATTAATCCACGCGGACGAGCTAGTATAATAATAAACTAGCTTTCGTCCGCAGCTTCGCTTACGTGAATATCGAAACTTCCATCCCCTATTTTACCTCTTTAGGCATTTAGGAATTTCCAAAAATCCTTTCTTAGCGGATGCCTACGTCATAACATCTACCTGCATGCCAAATTTCAGCCCGATCCGTCCAGTGGTTTAGGCTGTGCGTTGATAGAACACTATGTCAGTGAGTCACCTTTGAGTTATGTATTTACTAGCTTTTGCCCGCGGCTTCGCTTCGCTGGTTATATCGCATTTTCAAGAGAACTCTTTAAAAGTTTGGGATAAAAAGTATCCTATTCTCTTTCTCAATGTCAACTCTATCTCTGTACCAAATTTCATTAAAATCAGTTCAGTGGTTTAGACGTGAAAGCGTAACAGACAGACAGACAGAGTTACTTTTGCATTTATAATATTATTATTAGTAGGGATAGACTGTGCATTTGGCCAGTGTTAGACGTATGATTGCTGTACTTGGACAAAATCGACATGGTTTAAAAATGATTGGAATCGATTCCAGTTCCTCATTTAGAATAAACTATGTTGTTTCAGTTTATGTTGTGGCTGCCAGAGGGGAGGCGAAGACGCGGACGGCCAGTACACACATGGAGGAGATCGGTGGACAAGGAGCTCGGGAAGGGAGGAATTAAATGGGAAGACGCTCGTAGAATCGCGCGGGACCGGCGGGCTTGGAAAAAACTTGTTGGGGCCCTCTGCACCAGCGGGGTGCCTTAGGATATCAAACAACAACAAACAACATGTTGTTTCAGATAACAAAAAATCAAACTAAAAAACAGAGATCAATTGCGTACGCGCACAGCGAGTTTCGTGGTAACCATGGTAACACAAACCCTTCGAGATGCTGGAATGGTGTTTTCGGACAACCAGGTGCCATAACAAGCTTATAACTTCGTGATTTTCCATTAACAGCTTTTAAAATTTGTACCTACATAGATTCTTTACATAAAAATATTAGACACGTCTTTCAGGTATTACAAAAACTAAGAATAAGGTTGTACAGATAAATGAAATAAAAAAACTCGGATAACTTTAGGTAGTTTATTAGCAAAAACGTAAAATCTTATTTTTATATAATATACACTTATAAATAGTCAATAAAGGTCAAATTAAATAGCAATCAATTTATAGAGATCTAATAGTTACAAACGAGACCGATACATACTATTATGTACACAATAGGGATGTTGACTACATCAAAAAAATGACATTCTGTTTAGTCCGTCTGTTAGACAGTCCAAAAATACTGGACACATATTTTTTGCTTGATCAAATTAATAACAAAATACTTAGATAAAGAGCATCAAAGTTCCGGAGAGGGGGCTTGTGACGTCACTCCTCAGTAAAAAATATACTAAGGCGTGACGTTTCACGAAATTTGAATGCACTGTATTGTCGTCATTTTCTGTTTACGAAAAAAAAGAAAAAATACGTGTCCCAAATTTTTTGATTATCTAACTGACGGACTAATTACTTTTTTTTGTCATCTTGCCTATTAATCAGTGTCTATGAAAGTATTGATTGAATCTAATATGCGCAAGAGCACGGTACCTCAATTAACCTCCTCTAAGTTTTTAATCCTGCGAATGACGGTGTTTTCTTTTGTCGATTCAAAGCGCCTTACTAATAATCGCTGCATAAAGCTAAGACAGGTTTATTGGTCAAAAAATGTATGGTTACACAGGCTTTATTCATTGCATAACTTTACACAGTGATTATTAGTAAGGGCAAAAATATATAGCCAGTTTTGTTTTTCAATCACTTCTATTTACGGGAATGGTTAAAAAGGTTAAATGCCAATTATAATCATGATTCAGTATGAGATAACAAAAAGTTTATAATTATTTTTATATTTAAACCTAAAGCAGATGACAGCCGTGACGTCAATTAATGCCTAGCAACTAAAATTAAATTTTTAGTTAGGCTGAAATGAATTAATATCATAAACGTAGTTTTTTTTAATACGACTGCCTTGCTAATAAAGTATCTTTTTAAGCTTCTTTCAAAAACTGATTATTACAGTTTGAATGTTTAAATTTTTGAATTTAGTTTCAGGGATTCTTTTTAATAAATACTCGACTCTTTTACAATTAAATAGATGTGTTTAATTGTTTACAACCAATTTTACAAGCAACAATTTATAAAAAAATATTCGTGAAAATAATTCCTAACATGTTATCTAAAACTAATCTTATATTAAACTAACTACTATGTAGCCGCGGTGTTAATTGTTCTCGTGAAACTCGATTACAAGATAGCACATATACCTTTTTTTTAGATTTCACTTTTAAGCAGGAACCGCGTCACCATGATTCTTTTTCCAATATAAAAGAAGGCTGATTAAAACACTAACAGTCGGCTATATTTTTATCTTTATATATATCTGACTATATAGATTTATGAAGAATAGTATACCTATAAAAGTGGTGACAGACGTACAAATTTTAAGTTCACGGTTTTTAAGTTCGCGAACATACCCAACTCACTCGTCAGTGACACACGTAAAGCTTGCTCGCACTGTTTTGCGATGGCGTAAACAAAAGATGCTTTGAAATATATAGTGGTTGGTGGCTCGCACACAAGATTCAAGGGTTGCGGTTGCTAATAGTTACCGCGGCCAAAAAGGGCAACCGAGGGGGTGGGCAACAAGGGTGGGTTTTAGTCAGTAAAAGTCTGACACTCGTCTGATGGTTTGAAAAGTCATTTGATGATTTCCCATCCTCAAAAAAAACACAAGATTTAAAACTGACAAACTTGAGCGGCGGTTTTAAAGTTCGCGTACTTACGATGACACACAGGCGAGTAAACCCGTCTAGCCACTAGTATGCGTAATTGCTCGTACGTCTGTCCCCCCTTTAAGATCATGCTACGGGAGCAAAGCAGCATAAAACTCTAGTTATGCCATCAGGGACGGGTGTATCCCATCTGGCCCGGTGACTTGGCCCGGTGCCGGGCCACATGGGACAAAAAAGTTTTAACTGGCCCGGTGATATGTTCACCGGGCCAGATGATACAAATCAAGTGCCATCGTCCCCGGTAAGGGGCAAAAAGAGGATACGCCTCGTAATTTGTGAAATACTAACTATATGCATCTATGAAAGGGATTGAACTTATAAATCAAACCGCTTAGTAATAATCACTTTTTATTGCGGATAACGCGATATATAAACTTGTGTCATAAATCTCAACTTGAAATAGAGTTTCTGTAAGCAGATTTTTTGAATTTGAACATATTAACTTCGATTATTTCGAATTCTCTAACGCATTTTTTCTAAAAAATGACCGACGGTTATTTGACCGGTCATGAGCTCCATGGTTGTCTCCTGAATAAAGTCTTTGCGAAGCATGGCCTTCTTTGAATGGCGTCGAGTACTTGGTATCTTATTTGCAATTTGCACTAATCTTGTTTGGTTAAAAGAGGCGTCAGTATGAAGCGCTTTTAAAATGTCGATCATATTGGGCTGCTATTTTTTAATTGTTTTGTTAAGTTTACTGTGCCACGCTTCCAGTGTATTTGTCGTACGGTGGCGTTGTCCGAAATCGCACCACACGTTTATAAAATCATCACGCAACCATTGTTTTAACATAAAATAACGAAATATCTTGCTGTTTTCATCATACGGACTTTGAGCAGCCACATACCACCAGTCGCTTTTGTGGGAGAAGGGGTAGTACAGCACTGAGGGCTACTTGTGTACGGGTGGTTTTTAACTTAGTTGTAACTCCTTCCCTTTCTTTTTGTTTCATGTGTAAAATGATTAATAAACGTTACTGTTCAACAGTGGGCTCAAAAAAAATGTCTCTTTTAAAGCACACCATTCTGCCCTTAGCGCGAAAAAGGAACAACGGCAGAATGCGTTAGAGAATTCTGAAATTATCGAAGTTAATATGTTCAAATTCAAAAATCTGCTTACAGGAAGTCTATTTCAAGTTGAGATTTATAACACAAGTTGATATATCGCGTTATTCACAATAAAAAGTGATTATTACTAAGCGGTTTGATTTATAAGTTCAATCCCTTTCATAGATGCATATAGTTGGTATTTCACAAATACGAGGCGTATCCTCTTTTCGCCCCTTACCGGGGACGATGGCACTTGATTTGTATCATCTGGCCCGGTAAACATATCACCGGGCCAGTTAAAACTTTTTTTTCCCAATTGGCCCGGTACCGGGCCACGTCACCGGGCCAGATGGGATACACTCTCAGGGACAGCTAGTCCAGTAAGTTATAAAATTACAAAGTAGAATTATCCATTGCACCGGGCAACTCTCGGGTACTATAAGACATTCGTTTTCTTACAAACATTCTGGACTTATAGAATTTGTATAAAACAAAACAGACTAATATTAACAAAATTAATGCTACGCAAGTCTCTGTAAATATGGATTTTGTCCCTTCGTTATGTGAAACAAATTTCTCATTACTAGGGCTTGAGGGCAATGAATCCGTTTGATGATGAATCGATGAATATTTACTTTCCAATTCATTCATAATATTTTGCTTTTCATCTGCTATAGTCTTTTCCAGTTCATTTTTTATTTTATTTATGTATGGAATCAGATCAACATTATTATTAACATCAACTAATGGTATGGTAGTGGTAGTGGTAGCTGCATTTTCATGTAATGAACTTAGGATTTTTTTAAGCAGTATATTAGTATCATTGTTTAATTCGATCACTTTAGAGGTCAAGTTAGCGAGTTTAGATAAATTTTCGTCATTCATAATATTAGAATTTTCAATTACATTTGTTATATTTTCCAAAAAATTATCATTATTGTTTTTTACAGTATTTTTACTACTCATGTTATATAAAATGTTTTTAATATCTAACATAATATCGTTTCTTTCACTAACGTTATAAATTGTCGCAGTTAGTTCAAATGTTGAGCGTTCTTTTTCTTTATTACATGTTACTCCATCAATATTCTCACCACTATGTTCATCTAATTTAATTGCTGTTATTTCAAAAGGAACACCTTGATTCTTTAGTTTAACTAAAATACGGCACGATAAAGGATTATCACCTATGCTTAACTTTGATAAACTCGTCCCTGCTAATTCTTCAGCATTAAATTCATAAATTTTGTTATGATCTACTATTAACTGCGATAAACTTTTCACTTCATAGAATCTTTCACTCTGCAAGTCTTCGATGTTATTATACGACATGTCTAGGGTATTTAAATAATATAAACCACGGAAAATTCCGTAACCAATGGCCGATAAAGAGTTATGTGAAATATTTAAACTGAACAAAAGCTTATTGTCTTTAAATGCTCCCGGTTGAATGTAAGATATTTCGTTAAAACTCAAATCTAAATTAACAAGTTTTTCAACTCCTGAGAGGGCTCCAATATCTAACCGAGAAATTCTATTATTTCTCAGGTTCAAACTTGTCAAATGTGTTAACGCAGTAAGGTTTAGTGTACTAACATTATGTATACCTGCATCAGAAATTATAACTTCAGAAATAGTTGACACCTCAATATGTTCAAAATGAATATCGGTTTTGATACCGGACAAGTTTAAAGTTTGTAAATTCACAACTTTTTTCAATAAACTTTGCGTGAACTTGAACTTTTCATTATAAGACAAATCTAACGTACGTAAATCAATTAAACTTTCAAACGTATCGTTTTGAACAGTTTCTATCAAATTATATGCCAAGTTAAGCTTAGACAACCGTGATAGCCCATTAAGCGACGTAGATGAAATTTCTTTTATAAGATTGTTATTTAAAATGAGAATGCTCAATCCAACTAATTCTGTAATGTTTACATTGAAGTCTTCCAATTCATTATTAGACAAGTCAAGTGTTTCTATGTAACCAGTGTTTACAAAAACATTATATTGTAATTCTTTAATTTTACTATGAGATATATTCAGATCCTTTAATTCGCTCATATCATTAAAAGTTGCGTTTTGGACAATAGTCAACAAGTTGCGAGAAATATCAAGAGTAGGCAATGAAACCAAACCGCCAAACGTGGCAGTCTTCAAAGTTCCAGATAGTGGATTGTTGGATATTTCTAGGTTAATTAAACTTCTTAATGATTTAAAAGAGTTTGGCTCCAATTCGGTAATGGCATTTTCTGATAAATCTAAAAATCTTAGACCATTCAAACCTTGAAAGTGTTCATGTTTTACTTGAGACAATCGATTGTTTCTCAAATACAACGACTGAAGATTAATAAGATCTGTCTTGTCAAAGTCTATAGTAGTTATTTTATTATTAGATAAGTCTAGAGTGAGCAAACTTGTCAAGGTCTTGAAACACATGTTTGATAAGGAATAAAACCCGTTATTGTTAAGGAATAAGTGATCAAGACTTTTAAGACCTATAAAGGCATAGTCTTCAATTGCCACCAATATTTGGAAACTTAAATTTAAAGTTGTGACATTGATACCTTCAAACATGCCTCTAGTTAATGTTCCTTCTAAGAAATTGTCGCCAATAGAAAAATTATATATTGTTTTATTTTTAAACAAGTCTTTAGGCAAAGATCTTAATTTGTTTCTGGAAAGATCTATACTTGTCAAGGATATTAAGTTTGAAAACGTATCTTTGCTCACCGCTTCCAGCAAATTATTACTCAAATCTAAACTGTTCAGAAATGCCATTTTTTGGAACACATTAAAATCAATAGTCTTGATAGAGTTTGCACTCAAATCAAGAAATTCCAAATTGTTTAACTTTTCAAAGTCATTAACTTTGAGTTCTTTTATTCTGTTACCGCTTAAGATTAAACTTCTTAGTTCATTAAATCTGAAGAGAGAAGAATTTATGTCCGTCAATCTGTTATTAGACAGATTGAGATGCAACAAACTTCTAGTGCCTTCGAAAGTAAATTGACTCAATCCTTCTATGTAGTTATATGACAAATCTAAAGTTTGTAGATCATCGATTTTATCAAACACAGCATCAGGAATTTTTACTAAATAATTATGAGACATGTTAATTTTCTTCAACTTGCTATATGGATGGTCAAAACTGTTAACAATGATATCACTTATAGTGTTATACGATAAGTCTATCTCGTTCAACATACCCAATTCTTCGTCGTTAGATAAAACAGCTGTTTTCAAGTGATTTCTCGATAAATTTAGTATGACAAGATTAGACATAGATTTCAAAGGTGGCATGTCTTCAAAGTCGTTGTCACTTAGGTCTAAAGAATATATTATACTTAATATGCTTTCATCGTTTCCATAACCATTATTGTTTCTGACTACAGGTATTGCACCTCGCTGTGTATCTCGCGGTAAATCTGGCAGTGGATGTTTCATAACCAGAAATATAGGATTAATGACGTATCCTGCATAAGTTACATGTAGGAAACATTCCTCATCGTCAGTTGATCCTGGATTCCTGTAAGGATTATGTCGTTGATAGTGTTGCCAATTAGTGTTTGTGCTTAAGAAGGTGGTGCAAACCATGTTGTTTATGCAACTGGTTTCGTCATATTCAACGGCGCACCGCTCTGAGTTGTAACTGAAAGCTGCTCCTACAATGATGGAGATGATACCTAAAAAACAAATACATTTTTAAGGTGTATGTAAAAAACAACAGTTATGCACATAAGATAAAGGGTTTTTTGGTAGTAATCAATACACAGTTTAGACTACTAAAGTTGGAAACATTTACACAGAAGTTTTTTATGATGTAGAGGCGCATGAAGTAGAGATATTTGTAAATTACTCTTACTAAACAGAGAATAAAAGTTTGTATGACATTTCATTAAAGAAAAACATTAAACCGTATATTTAAAATTAAACTGTTAAATATAAAACTCCTACTGGTAAAGGTTTAAATCGATTCAAACACATCAACGTTACGAAGGTTTTTAAATTGTCGACTCTAGGCTTAAAGTTGAAAATTCAATATTGCATGCAAGAACGCAATGCACGTTTTTACATTTAAAATCCTGTATATTATTTTAATACAGGATTTTAAACATAAAAAGCAAGGAATGCCAAACTGCTGAGTCATGTACCATAATTTTCAGTATTATCTGTTTGGATACATAGCCGGTGTCGTCGCCATGGCGTCTTAACCTTTCGACAACCAAGCGACAGCCGGCTGTCGAGCTGCTATTGTTTTCTATTGTGTCTCGAATCACGTGTGTTCGAAAGATTAATAAGGCAGAGCCCTCATTGCCGCCTTTGCAATACCAGAGATTAACATTTAACTTTTAGCTGTTTTAGTTTGCGGTTTTTTTATTAATTCGTAATTAATAATCCACTTTCTTGGCGTATAAGCGTAGTAACTATTTATTAATCTGTGGTATAAGCTAGTCGGTGTAAACAATGGAAAAACGAAAACTACTTACATAGAATCCGAAAAGCCATTCTCGCATTATACCTGTCAACAGAAATGATATGTTAGCCAAAGTTTAAAACTAGCTGTGCCTGCGATTTTTGGTTACTACACCGCACCCGTAGGTCGTAAAGTGATAAATATAAATAAATAAATATACTGGGACAACTCACACACGGTCTTCTGATCCGTCCTTTTTTTTCTTATTTTAACCGAACGATGGGGCCGGTGTTTCCTAGCTGGACTACTCTGAGAAGAAACAACCGAAACAAACTCAGAGGTCAAAGTCTCTTTTAAAGTCCATACATAGAGCTTGTGTTATGGTAACCAGACAACTGATATAATACTTCTATACTAATATTATAAAGAGCAATTCTTTGTTCTGGGTGGGATTCGATCCCACGACCTCCGGCTTAGCAGTCAGGGCTACTAACCACGACACCAACAGGCCCATCAAATGATGTTATGTAGTTTTTCAATTCCAACCAGAACTTTCAGAAATTACCGCGTTCAAACCAATAAACCATAGAAATATAAATAACAGCAACAAACAATCAAACATGCTCTTTAGCTTTATAATATTTGTATAGATTTCTCGTTATCTTTATCGTTTTCTGTTTTACCTTTTAAGAGAAAAAAACTCTGTAGGTATTCTATTTGACTCCATTTAAAACAAAGTCTGTCCAGATATTTAGTAAAACATTTACAAATCAATAGTGCGTACATAATAATGTTTTTAGGGCTCCGTACCTCAAAAGGTAAAAACGGAACCCTTAAAGGATCACTTTGTTGTCCGTCCGTCTGTCTGTCTGTCAAGACCCTTTTTCTCAGAAACGCGTCGAGATATCAAGATGAAATTAATATCACACACTCAGGTCTGCTATATCTCAAAGCAGTGAAAAAACCAAGTTTCTAAATCAACGCAATAAAAAGATACGGCGGTTTATATTGCATATTTAGACATTTGCAAGGGAATCGAAACCTATAGGGTACTTCCCATTGACCAAGAATCATAAAAATTTGGCAAGAAACAAGGTCATGTAGCACAAGAAAAGGAAAAATTTTGAAAACTGTAAATTTGTTGTCACTTCACATCCGTCCGTCTATCCGTCCGTCTGTCAAGACCCTTTTTCTCAGAAACGCGTCGAGATATCAAACTGAAAATAATATCACATACTCGGGTCTGCTATCTCTCAAAGCAGTGAAAAACACAAGTTTCAAGATACGGCGGTTTATATTGCATATTTAGACATTTGCAAGGAAATCAAAACCTATAGGGTACACACGGCTACTATCAGTCAGCTAATACTGGTTTTGTATATAGCTTATTGTGTAGCTCACAGTACTTCCCATTGACCAATAATCATGAAATTTGGCAAGAAGCAATGTCATGTAGCACAAATAAAGAAAAAACTCCGAGCCGTTATATTGTAGTTATTTCACTGAAAAACAAAGGTATGCATGTGGTAATAGTGTTTAAAGTTAGACATAGAGCTAATTACAAAATTGCGCATAAGTCAAGTTTATTTTTGATGTTTTACTTCCATAATTAACTGATGTATAATGAACTTCGTAGTGGTTTGATCGGCAGTAGCCTCACGTAAAACACTGGTATCCAGCTGAATCCAGTTAGTCTTAAAGCCGACCCCAAACTGAAAAGGCTAGGGAGAAGATGATGTGATGTGTTGTTTTAATATTTGAAGTTAAAAATCGATGGTGATGTGATGAGCTGTTTTAACATTTGCAGGTAAAATTTCTCTATAGAATCAATAGAAGTATAGTATACATCAATACACATTTATCATTGCCTCCAATGTTGGAAAATCCAACTATATTAGGGTCAGCTTCCAGTCTTACCGTATACAGCTGAATACCGGTGTACATTATAGAACGACTGCCTATCAGCCCCCTTACCATGACGTTTAAAGTAAGATTGTTTTATTCCTGTTCAGGGGTGTGCAAGTGACTCTTCTTCACGCCTAAACCAATGGTTTAGGCGTGAAAAAGAGACAGACAGACAGAGTTACTTTCGCATTTATAATATTAGTACGGATGGTAATGTGTCAAGGTATGCATGTGGTAACAGTGTTTAAAGTTAGACATAGAGCTAATTACAAAATTGTACATAAGTCAAGTTTATTTTTGATGTTTTACTTCCATAATTAACTGATGAATAATGAACTTCGTAGTGGTTTGATCGGCAGTAGCCTCACGTAAAACACTGGTATCCAGCTGAATCCAGTTAGTCTTAAAGCCGACCCCAAACTGAAAAGGCTAGGGAGATGATGATGTGATGAGCTGAGTGCCTAGTGCGAGTTTGTTTTACGTTAACGCGATCGACACGTTTATGACGTTCGGTGCTCCGATTGGCCCGCTTCAAGCTCTTAACCAATCACAGAGCTAAACCAAACTCGCACTCGGCACTCTGTTTTAACATTTCCAGTTAAAAATCTCTATAGAATTAATAGAAGTATAGTATACATCAATACACATTTATCATTGCCTCCAAAGTTGTAAAATCCAACTATATTAGGGTCAGCTTCCAGTCTAACCGTATCTAGCTGACTACCAGTACTTATATATCATGGAGCGACTGCCTATCAGAATCCTATTAAATACCACACCATCCAGTAATTGAGTAAAACAGCACCTACTACTCCTTGTCGATATGTACACAATCACTATTTATAATAGTAAAATTATTTGTAATTTACGAAAATATCCGTACAAAATTTTTTTTTTTTTTTTTAGCCTATGCTGTCCCCCTGCTGGGCAAAGGCCTCCCCCAACTCCTTCCAGACTTCCTTTTCCCCCGCATTCGTACTAATATTATAAATGCGAAATGTCTATCTGTCTGTCTCTTCTTCACGCCTATAAACCACTGAACCGATTTAAATGAAATTTGGTACAGATAAAGTCTGGGACCCGGGAAAGGACATAGGATAGTTTTCATCCCGGAAATCCCCCGGGAACGGGAACTATTATTCCACGCGGACGAACTCGCGGGCAAGAGCTAGTCTTACATAAATGACAAATAATGGACACCTGATAGGTAGATGTTCAAATTAAAATTCTTATTTTTATATTATAAGCACAGTGATATGCCTTAAAACACTAAAAACTAAACACCTTAAAACACTTATATTGCAATGCCTCATGTATGATACCTAAAATATAATTTGTAACAACTTGTAAATTACATGAAAGCAATAAAAGATACTGAATAATTAAATAAAAAGTTCATTTCTAACACTTGAGTAAGAATGAAATAGTATATTATTAAAATAAAATAATTACTCACAATCACAATAATTTTCTTGAAATAAATAATAATTGTTTAAAACAACCTCCGATATGTCCGAACTCCTGTTACACTTGAACATCAATGTGCTAACTGCGCAATAATATTTAGGGTTCCGTATCGAAATACGAATATTATAAGTTATTAGAGACCGCGCAAACGAAGCAGTCTTTTTTATGTATGGGAAATCATCAAATGACTTCTCCTGTTCTGGGCGGGGCGTCAGACTTTTACTGACTAAAACCCACCCTTGTTCCTTCGGTTGCCCTTTATGATCCGGGGCCGCGGTAACCATTAGAACTATTGCGTAACCCCAGCAGGAACAAAGCAGGTCTAACATTTATTTTTTGACTAGATGCTGATCGCGTCGTCATCCCCGTAGATTTCGTTTATCTATACATATAGATAGATAGATATGCTGTCACAGTTTGCTACTATTTACATACCTTTATAAGAGTTCATTGTTCATCCCACAAAGGTGATAGCGTAATATATAGCGTGAAAAGTTTCAATGAACCCTGAAAAATAATAATTTAAATGTTCCCTTTTTATTTTAATGATCCATACTAATATTATAAATGGGAAAGTGTGTCTGTCTGTCTGTCTGTATGTTTGTCTTTCTTTCACGTCAAAACGGAGCGACGGATTGACGTGATTTTTTAAGTGGAGATAGTTGAAGGGATAGAGAGTAACTTAGGCTACTTTTTGTCTCTTTTTAACGCGAGCGAAGCCGCGGATAATATTACTTAATGGAAACATTCCTTTATTAATAAATATTTGTTTAGCCCTGTTAAACTAGCTAGCGCTTGAAGTAAATCGACGTGTTTTTAGTGACCCTGTTTTTAATCGCGTCTTAATTAATATTTTATCTTCTGTTCTTTTCATAATGAAAGGATGTACACATTCCGGGGTTGCGGAATAGTTAGAATAGTTACCGTAACCCCGGAAAGTGAAGGGCGACCGAAGGAACATGAGTGGGTTTAGTCAGAAAAAGGCTGACACGCCTTCCCGCCCCGCCCAGGACGGGAGAAGTAATTTAATGATTACCCACTCCCCAAAAAAAAAAGGATGTACACATTATTCAAAAGGCTTTTCTGAAATGTTCATTATTTTTTTTATCAAGTTTTACCCTACCTATATAGGTATTAAAGCCAATAATAGGTTTTCAATGTGTGTCACAACTGCGGGGCAATAATGTTTTGGACCCTTTCTCTTTTTTAGATTTCCAGTCTACTACTGTAGTACTTTTAATTATTTTTATCTTACTTATTTTTAAATGTCGTAAAAACAACAATGAAAAATTAGCAGAAAGCTATTTATTTTCACTTATTATGTCCTTACTTTTCTTTTTTATTATTAAACCTTTCGACGTAAAGTGACAGTCGGCTGTCGGGCTGCTATTGTGTCTCGAATAAATATGTCGGCGCGGCGTCTGTGTTTCCAAATTCATATAACCCGGAAGTATTTAAAAAACGAGTGCATAGGCATCTATTGGGTAAGCTCGCTCCATCGTAGGCCCCGTCTATGCCCTCGGGCTAGTCTGGGACCAAGAGCAAGCCCATAATAATTAAAAAAAAAAAAATTACGTGTGTTCGAAGGATTAATTACTTGCGGAACCTTAAAAGTTTCTCAAAGATCACGCTTGGCGGTTTTATCAGTAAAGCTGACAGGACGTAGCATCAGTTATCGTTACACACACAGACAAATAGTCATCATTGGTATTATTTAATAACAATATGCATTTTTTCTCTTTCATGCTCAGAAGTTAGATTTCTAAATTAATATTTAATAGTCTCACTTACGAATTTCGATCTTGATTTGTACATATTTAGGTATGTCTTAACATATTTTTATAAAAAACTAGCTTTTGCCCGCGACTTCGTCCGCGTGGATTAAGATTTTCCCGCTTTTCTGTAAATTTTTTTTCTTTGCTGTAAACCTCACGGAGCCCGAGACCTTTCCAACGAATGCAAAACCGAGGAAATCGGTTCGTGCGTTCAGTTATAGCGTCAGGAAGGAAAACCCGACTTCTTTTTATACTATAGTACATAGATAAATAATAAATATTTTTTATACAGATGAAACAAACTTTTAGAAATAAACTTTTCAAATATAAAATATGGTTAAAAATAATGTTCCAACCGTCACGTATGGTTATGTAACCCAAGCAACCGGTGGTTACGGATGTAAACTGGGGAACCTCCTTATGCGTGCCGTGCCCAAGAGAACTGCTCCTTCTTTGTTGTGATCAAATTAGAACAAGTCGAAAAGATGAAAAATCTTTTTTTCTTTCTCGAATTAGAAAAACACCAAATCGATACTTCTACTTCCTACTAAGATACATCGCAAACTTTTATATTTTTAATTTTATTTTCTGGCAGACCAAGAAAGAGATGGCGGGACGACTTGGTCGGCTTTCTTGAGGATTGGCAAGACGTAGCGCAAAGTCGCGACAGATGGAAGGAATGGAGGGAGGTCTTTGCCCAGCAGTGGGACAGTACGGGCTAAATAAATAAAATTTTCTTGTGTTATTAATACAAGTCAGGCATTGTTAGAAAAGATTAATTTTAACAATGTTACTAAGTGTGAAAACATATTTATGGCACTAGAAAGTAGTGTAGCTTTTAGCGCATAGGATAGTTTTTATCCCAAAAATTCCACGGAAACGGGAACTACTCGGGAAAACCGCTGAGACCGCTAGAAAGTAAATGATTGATTAAATACAATACTTACCTACATCTAGTAGGTATAACTGATCAGTATTCATGACGAAATAAAGACTACTTTGTGTACAAAATTATCTTGTAGACAACAACGTGTTAGACCAGCATTCATTATCTTAATGTGTCATTTCTTTGTTTTAGTGAGAACGTTATCTAAATGTGAAACCTGTTTATCATCAATACTATATATCAATTTTGATAGTCTCTTTGTCTTCCATTTGTCGATAAATACGTATAAGGTATTGTCTGTAACCCAATGAAAACTACGCTAGCGTCACTCAATGAGAACGTAGGTGAGGGGAACTATCTATTTTTAGTGAAAAGTTGTCTAATTTGACAATGGTGCCGATTCTCTTGTGCACAAACTAACGTAAATTTAAGTATAGTGTATCTTTCTCTTTCCATTTCTTAAAGAAAAGGACAGAAGATACATTTTAGTTTAATCCTGTCAAATTAGACAGCGCCTGATGAAAATTGACGTATATTTAGACGCCATGTTTTTAAATCGCGTTTAAATTTTCTATGGAGTGTCTAAATTTGACAGGACTTAACTAATATTTGATCTTCTGTCCTTTTCTTAATTAAAAGGAAAGAGAAAGATGCAGGTAACTTAAATTTACGTTAGTTTGTGCACAAGACAATCGGCACCATTGAATACCAAATATTTTTCACTTCAGATGAGTTAGTTAGGAAATGAGATCGAAATCGTATTCGCACGCGATTTCTTACGGAATCGCACTGCTGAACAGATTTAAATGAAATTTGATGTGACCAATGATGTGGGTGAAACAACGTGGGATAGGTACTCAAGGTAATAATCCATACTAATATTATAAATGGGAAAGTGTGTCTGTCTGTCAGTCTGTCTGTCTGTTTGTCTTTCTTTCACGGCAAAACGGAGCGACGGATTGACGTGATTTTTTAAGTGGAGATAGTTGAAGGGATGGAGAGTAACATAGGCTACTTTTTGTCTCTTTCTAACGCGAGCGAAGCCGCGGGCAGGGTGAAACAACGTGGGATAGATACTGGGTGAAACAACGTGGGATAGGTACCCAAGATAATAATAATTTAAATAAAACAAAGCTTAACGATTACAATTTTATTGAACACTAATTAATCAAAATGTTGTACAATAATATAATTATTTTATTACTAAAAACTGGTCAACATAATCTCAACTAACTTAATTAATGAATAATTATAGTTTGTAAATAATAATATTTTTAACACGAATTTAATTGCTTTAAATGTTCTCAAACAGACAAACTACTAAAACTAAAGCTGCAATTCTTTCAACTATTGGAAGTATCAAGTATTTATTTTAGTCAGTTTTTCGCGTTTAAATCGCTCATCCGGTTTATTACATTGAATCAATTATATTACAAGAAATAAGTCTTAAATCTATATAGGGTGTCAGCGTCAGCTAATTAGTAATCAATATTGAAATACATTATTATATTCATGAAAATAAACCACTTTCTTATTTTTTAACTAATTTAAAGTATGCACTGAACCATGCTTAGTCTTATTTACATTGTAGGTAATTATGAAAAAGTGAAATAATTGCTATTAAATCAAATAATACTTGGGCAGAAAAAAAAGTTATTTAGTTTAAAGTAATAAATAGGAAAGTTATTTATTACCACGAGAATAATTATGTGTTGAAGTATCTGCCACTAATTACGAGGCACCTTATATGTCTTAAAGATAAAAGATAAATAAGAAAAACACGGAGAATGAAAAAGAAATACTGACTGATATAAACGCATAGTCCAAACTTAAAAAAATCATGTGGGTTTCTTTTAGACAGTAAACAATAAATAGCATTACAAAAGGAGTAGGTAATTAGATGAAACTTTGTTTAAAAACGCGTCACTTTAAAAGCATACATATACTTCTTAGTTAAATGCAAATAAACATAGAATTCTAAATCTAAAAGAAAATACTAGAACCCTATCTCCGAACTTAAGAGGTATTTACTTCTTTCCGAGCCTTGTCCGCTTCCTCTCGTACAACCCTTAACATGAATTTCCTAAAATAATAATTCTGTTCCCGCACCGCTTCTAGAATCTTCTGACTGGTCACCAGCAATCGTTCATCAGTCATTACATATCGGGCATCTTCTCTTAGAGACTCACTCATTTTAGGTATACAAGGTATGCCTTCAACGGTGTTTAGTCCCTTTCCTCCAATTACCACGACTGGTCTTACCTTAGTATATCCATTGTTATAGTCATTCAACACTTGCCGCATCCATTCACACGTCAAATTGTTATTATCCACATTCACTCTTAAATCATACTTATGGCCATACCAACTTGTCATGTCCAACACATTCATATCATTAGACCTCACCGACAGAACGCGGAGACACTTCAAATCCATCAAAAGTTTCGAATCCAAATAAGTAATCCTGTTGTACGACAAATCTAAGTTCAAAAGATCAGTCAAACCTTCAAATGAGCCGTACTCAAATTGCGTTAAACGATTATGCCCTAGACGAAGAGTTTTTAAATGCGATAATCTTTTGAATGTTGCCGGACCAATTCGTTCAATTTTGTTACAAGTTAAATCTAAGTACACGAGACTCGATTCCGGTAACCTTAAAGACTTGGCGTCCAAATCGTAAATTAAGTTGTCACTCAAGTCTACATTCTGTAGTTCTGATTGATGGCTCAGGTCGACTAGCGAGAGATCCGAGATATTGTTTGAATGTAAGAATAATGTTACCAATCGCAAACCCTCCCCATAAGGTATATGGATCTTCGACAACCCGTTATTAGAAAGGTCCATCACCCCTCCTTCCGGATGAAACATATTTATACGGATACCATCAAGTTTTTCAATTTCGTTGTAAGTCATATTCACAAGCTTCAAATTATAATTATTATTAAACGTCATATCAGGGATAAAATCAAGTCGATTGTAAGATAAATCAAGATTCTGTAACTTTGTCATGGATGAGAAACTTTCGTAATATAAACTTGTGATATAATTATTACTGAGGTTTAAATATTTCAGATCGGCGAGGTCGTTGGCATTGACGACAAAATCGATTACTTTGTTTTTTGATAAGTTTAGAGATATCAGTTGGATCAATGACTGGAATGCGTTATATTCTATATTCGTAATTGAATTCATGGAAAGATCTAATTCTGTTAGTAATTGCACGTTGTGTTTGTTTAAGTTGCTAACATATCTAGACGAAATCTCATTGGAGGTAGCGTTTGGAACATTGACTATGTGATTCCCAGAAAGAATAATTTTACAAATGGAATGATTGGCGAAATGCTCCCAATGCCTGGAGAACATTATTGGCTTAATTTTTTCAAGTTTGTTCCATGAAACATCGAACGTTTCCAAATGTTTGATAATCTTGAGTGACTCCTCGTCAATATTTTCTATAGTATTACCTTTCAGATACAAATGCTTCAAGTTTTGAAGGCTGTTAACGGCACCGTTCAAATCTTTGATTCTGTTATTATTTAATCGTAATATTTCTAGTTTGGTGAGGTTAAAGAAGGGCTCTTCAGTTAGATCAGAAATAATATTGAAAGAAAGATCCAGTTCTACTAAGGACGACAGTTCACCAAACGCATAGCCCGGTATGTCTCTAATAGAATTATAGGCAAGTGACAATTTCCTTAGTTTATTTGGGTGTTTTTGGAACTGAAAGAGTTCTGCTATCTCCGAAAGCTTATTGTGCGACAAATCGATAGTTTCTATGCGATTTAGATAGTAAAAGGGGAAGTCTGAGATGTTTTCTATACCGATGTTAGCGAGATACAAGTGTTGGAGCCTGGTGGTGTACATGAGGATGGCTAGTTTGGTTTGCTGCCATTTTCCTGAGACTCTTAGTGTGGTGATGGTGTTAAGAAAGTTAAGGTCTAAGTTGTCGTCGAATCTTTCGATGGCGTCCGTGATGGAGACGTCGACGGTGACGGGGTAGTTGGTGGACTCGCAGCATTCGTTGGGGAGGCTGATCCCTCGGATGGTGCCGATGCAGTGGATCCGGAAGGCGCACTTGCCAACATTACGGATCCTGTCAGCGGGGCAGTAGCACGAAGATAGAGCCACACTCGTGAAAAACACGAGAAGTTTGAAAGCTGTAAACAATAGGCAATATAAACATTGTATGCTTTAAAAAATACTTTTTTTTTTTGGTGAGTCGGAAATTATCAAATGACTGCTCCCGTCCTGAGTGCGGCGGGAGGGCGTGTCAGACTTACTGACTAAAACCCACTCATGTTCCTTCGGTTGCCCTTTATGTTCCAAGGTCACGGTAACTATAAATAAATATAAATACTTTATTATCATGTTTAGGTGATTACTTTAATGTTTAAGGGAAATCATCATTATTGTTTTAACCTTTCAACGACCAACCGACAGTCGGCTGTCGGGCTGCTATTGTCTTTCTATTGTGTCTCGAATCACGTGTGTTTGAAGGTTAAAAAAAATGCCTTATACATTCGGCCGACTCTTCTACTACTGTTTTTGTCCGTGTAATTTGGGCCGCGGACCAAAGGCCAGTTTTCCCCTAACCCGTTTACGTATCTCTTAAAACAAAATTATATTAAACGTTTTTTAGGGTTTCGTGCTTCAAAAGGAAAAAGCAAACCTTATTGGATTACTTTGTTGTCTGTCAGTTCGTCAAGACTCTTTATTTCGGGAACACGTGAAGGTATCGAGTTGAAATTTGAATTATACACTAAGGTTTCATTCCCTTGAAGATGTAAAAAAATCAAACGCCTAAGTTAACGCAAAAAAAACGACCGTTGAATACAAAATGTCGCATGAAATGTTTATTTCGATTCGACAATCACAAGGGAATCAAAATTCATAGCGAACTTGCTATCGATTTAGAATCATGTTTGGCATGGAGCAATGTCATAAATAGCAAATTAGAAGTTGAATCGTAAAATAAAGATACAAGATTCCACAGAACCCTCAGTATGTGAGTGCAACTCGTTCTTGGCTGGTTTTTTATTCTTATGGAGGCAACTAAAGCATGAATCACGTTTACTAGTCTATTCGTAATCCATATTTTAATATTATAAAGAGGAAAGATTTGTATGTTTGTAACTCTTTCACGCAAAAAATACTGAACGAATTTTGATGAAACTTTACAGAAATATAGCTTATACATTAGAACAAGACATAAGCTACATAACATCACCCTATCACCCACGGGAACAGAGCAGTAACCAAAAACCTAACGTAACGCGGGTGGAACCGCGGAGGACAGCTAGATCCGTACTTTCCGTACTAATATTATAAATGCGAAAGTAACTCTGTCTGTCTGTCTGTCTCTTCTTCACGCCTAAACCACTAAACCGATTCAAATGAAGTTTGGTACAGATATAGTCTGGGACCCGAGAAAGGACATAGGATAGTTTTCATCCCGGAAATCTCCTGGGAACGGGAACTAAAATTCCACGCGGACGAAGTCGCGGGCAAAAGCTAGTTTCTAATATAACAAATCGGATCTAGCTGAATAATAGTTCAGTTGAATCCGGTTAATCTGGAAGGCGACCCTAACATAGTTGGAAAAAGAGCTGGGAAACAAATAATTAATTATAATCATTAATCAATGTACTGGTTCGATTCCCACCCAGGACAAACTTTGTGTGATGAGCACGAATGTTTGTTCTGTGTCTGGGTGTGATTTATCTATTAATATGTATGTTACCATAGTACAAGCTCTGCTTAGTTTGGGATCAGATGACCGTGTGTGAGTTGTCCGAGGATATTTATTATTTATTATTATAGTAGCGAGTATTATTATAGTAGCACGTAGCGAGGACTACGTGAATGTCGACCGCGGCGGTAGAAGAAATCCAAGTGCGTCGGCCACTAACTACGAACTCGAGCGAGTCTTAGAAGAAATGCGAGAGTTTCGCGCGGAGGTAACAGTGCGTCTGGAGAACCAAACTAAGGAGTATGAATTGTTAAGAAACAGATTTATTAAAACGGAAAATGAATTACAAAATTTGAGATTAATACTGGAGGTAGTTCAAAAAAAGGCGGAGAAAGCAGACATACTAGAAAAAGAGGTTCAAGTTTTGCGCGCAAAAAATGAAACACTACAAGCCCAGCCTAGTGCAGAAAGCTTAGAGCAAGGCAAGGAGAAGGATATGCAAAATGGATCAATAGAACTTGGATCATCATCAACGGTAACATTTGTAGATGTGATTAAGAAAAATAAAAAGAGGGTAATCCAAAGAAGTGATAGCAACAAAAAATCAGAGGAAGGTGGGGCCACGAAACCCACAATTGTAAATAACATAAACACAATACCAGCGGATAAACTTAATGAGAGCAGTATGAAGAATGATGTGGAAAGGATGGAAGAAGCAAATGACCTAAATGAGAAAGGAGAAAAATGGATAAATGTAAATTATAAGCGGAAAACACGATATCCTACTACCGAAGTAAAAAGAGGCGGAAATATGACTGTAAATGAAATTGAAGGCATGGAAAAAAACAAATATTTACATGTTTGGAGACTTCGTAAGGACACTAAAGAAGAAAGTTTAGAACAATATGTAAAAAAAAATATGTGGATCAGAAATAGCCGTAAAAGTAGAAAAAATTAATCATAGGACGGAAAGGGATCCTTCATTTATTATAGGAGTGCCGGAGAGTAAATATGTAATGCTATGTCAATCCGAAAACTGGCCAGTAAATATTGAATTTTGTGAGTGGGTGTGGTTTCGTGGACCACAAAACAGACAAACAAAAGGAAATTAAATTTATTGAAATTTATTACCAGAATGTACGAGGATTGCGCACCAAATTAGAGGAATTTTGTGCAGGAGTATCATGTTCAGAAGCAGATTTATTTGCTATCACCGAAACCGGCTGCAATGAGTCTATTTACGATGCAGAAATTATTCCACAAAGTTACACTATCATAAGGTGCGACCGAACAGATGGGCGTAAGCAAGGTGGCGCGTGTCTCGTGGCCACACCGCGTTTGGAGATACGTCATGTGTCCGTTCCGAGCGACGTAAACATTAGCAACCAAGTTTTTGAACTGGTTTGTGCTACCATCTACAAACAAAATAGACTGTTGTTTTTGATAATAGTTGTGTATATACCACAAAATAGTACTGAGGATGAATACATGATATTGTTTAGGATTATTGAGAATTTATGTGATAGATACAGTGAAGTCATAGTGATCGGAGACTTTAATTTATGTTCTTGTCCGATAAATGTAAAAAATTACTTTGAATACTTTGAAACCTACTGTGGATTCATTCAGAGTAATAAAATAGTGAATTGTAATGATCGGTGTCTAGACTTGGTACTGAGTAGGCTATCGAGGACCGGAGGGGAGGTGAATGTGCGCGCGGCAGAGGCGCCGCTCGTGCCGGTGGATGCATACCATCCGCCGCTTCACGTATCGGTCGAGCTGCGCCCGCGTCGGATGGCGGGCTCGCCCGCACCTAATGCGTACGCACAAAGGGAACTACAAAATACAGGTTGGAATTTTAATAAGGCAGATTTTTTCTCATTATACGCTGCAATAGCGACGGTAGATTAGAATCAAATTTATAATCTTGACTTAGAAAGTAGTTTGAATTTCTTTTATGACACAATAAACCAAATACTTAATGGCTGCGTTCCCAGAAAAAAGCGAAGTCTGGTAAACTTGAGGTATGTTTACCCCAAGTTTTATACAGTTGAAATAATTCGCAACATAAAAATAAAATCGGATCTCCATAAGCGGTACAAAATGAGTCAGTCGAATAGTGATTACGAAGCGTTTGCTCGGTGCCAAAGTTAAAAAAATGATTTTACTAGCACAGACACAGCATAGGGACCGAGTGCAAAACCAGCTCCTAAAGGAACCAAAATCATTTTGGAATTATATTAAATCCAAAAGAGGAAACAGAAGTCAACAGAAAATTTTAAAAAATGGTGAGGTATTAACCACTGAGCAATGTGCAAGTGAATTCGGCAAGTATTTTCATTCCGTTTATAGGGAGGAGCGGGCCAAGTTGGATATTAACGCGGCTATGGAGGCGAATGGAGACAATGCAGGAGCTCGAATACATCTGGATCAGTTAGACTTACAGGATGTAAGACGTGCTTTAGCAAACCTTAAACCGAAAAAGTCCGCGGGTCCAGATGGTATTCCTCCTTTTATCTTAAAAGATTGTCGTTTGGTGTTAGTCAATCCGCTGCATCATATTTTTAACTTGTGCCTTAAACTCCCTTCCTTTCCGGAGAGATGGAAAACTACCAGAGTTGTTCCAGTACCAAAAGGCTCTATGAAAGACCAAGTGGAAGGATACAGGCCTGTTGCAGTGCTGTCGTCCCCGGCAAAGGTGCTGGAATCCGCTATACATAAAAACATATTCACGCAGGTAAAAGAACAACTCTCGGACTCACAACACGGTTTTCAACCAATGAAGAGTACAACGAGTAACTTGTTAAGTTTCATGGCTCATGTGGTGCCAATAGTGGACGGTGGTGGTCAAGCTGATGCTGCTTACTTCGACTTCAAAAAAGCATTTGACCTAGTCGATAATGATGTGTTACTCGGGAAGTTAGCAGGGGTCGGTTTTACCCCACACTTGCTCAAGTTCTTTGGCAGTTACTTGAGGGATAGGCAGCAATATGTTGACTATGTAGGACATACTTCGTCACCTTATTTTACCTGGTCCGGGGTAAGTCAGGGCAGTAATTTGGGGCCCTTGTCCTTCATTATTATGATAAATGATTTGCCGAAAATGGTTAAAAACGCAAATTGTTTGTTATTTGCGGACGACCTCAAGTTATCCCTCGCAATAAAAGATAGGAACGATTGCGACAAACTACAAAAGGATATAGATAATGTGACGGCCTGGGCCAGTGAAAATAGGTTACAGTTTAACACCCAAAAATGTGTAACGATCACTTTCTCGCGCGGACGTAACCCCATTGTATGCAATTACAATATAGAGGGAGTACAAAAATGGCAAGAGTCAAGGAGGTCAAAGATTTGGGTGTTTGTCTTAATGCCGAGCTGACGTTTCGTAATCATATTGTTAAGTGCTGTAAAAAAGCCTATAGTAATCTTGGTTTTTTACTCCGTACTGTTCGTGGATTCACAAATTTGAAAGCAATCACAGTGTTGTATAACGCGCTTGTTAGAAGCCAATTAGAATGCAACGCAGTCATATGGAGCCCACATGAAACTAAGTATAGCATCATGTTGGAGCGAATTCAAAACAAATTTATAAGATTTTTATATTTGAGAAAGTATGGGGTGTATCCGTATTATCCCCTTATGTATCCAACATTATTTATTTTGGGAATGGTCGGATACAACGAGCTGAGCGTCAGGAGACAACTCGCACTCACTCTTTATACGTTCAAAATAATTAGAGGGATGATACACCATGCAGACATTTTGGAACAGGTGGCCCTGTGCGTGCCGGACCGGTATGTGTGGCGCCGCCGGCGGCCGCCGCTGCTGGCGGTGCCGCGCGCGCGCACAAACCTGTGGCGGGAGGCGCCGCTGTTGCGTGCGCTGCGCACCCTCAACTTCTTGGAGACGGACACATTTTATTGCTCTCTGAATGAATTCACAAGGAATACGTTGTATACCATATGTTATAGGATTAGTTTAAGTTAGGATAAGTACATAGTATAATAGACATAGTTAAGGTAGCTACGCTATTGCATTAGGTTAATAACCTGTAATGATAGCTGTAAGTAAGAAACAAATAAATAAATAAATAAAATTATTATTGTATGTTTAAACTTTAAGTTTCTCGGAACCCTGGGGTCCCGGTCCTTTGAAAGGCGTACGAGGGGCCGAAGCCAACTCGCAGAGGCCCCTTAAATAAAGCTTTATAATATTAAGGGAGGCACCAACCGGCGATTATCCCTATATGCACCACTCAAGTGCACCTAAGGTCAACCCCCGGTTGGTGGTGGTCTGGAATAAAAAAGGTATTGGACTATGGGTTTGGGTTGCTAAGATGGATTATTTATCCTAGACTATTGAATGGCTATGGCCCCTGCCTGGCCAATGCTTGTAAACACGGATAAAAAGGCAGGGGGTGACTTGCACACTCAGTAAATGGGCCCCCGAAAACGGCCGCTAGCACATAGTGACGTAGCGACAAGGGGGCAACATATATCGAGGTGCTTGAGGAGTGGAGAGGTATTCCACGGCTATCAGGACAATCCCGGAAGTACGGTCAAGATCCCTACCAGCATCTTACGAGAATACTTCCTTCCTCTTGCGATTCTCCACTCAAACCAGCCAATGAAGGCAAGAGTGAGGTGGGAGCCTTGTTCCTCGTCAGTGCTCACTCTGGCCGGCCAGTTAAGGCAAGCCAGAGATGAAGAACAAAGAGTCTCCCAGGAGGTCAGGTCCGCGGGGTCGCTACTGCCCGACAGCTCGCCACAAGCTGCCCTGCGGGTTTATTATTATTATTATTACTATCGACAAATTGGAATCATGACCCATTTTGACGATGAATCGTTTGAGACTGTCAAAATAGCAAGACGTGACGAGTGTCATTTTTAATAAATGTTTACGTGAATGTCGACCTAATTGTATTTGAATGTCTCCAGGAAATTATGCTTATGATGGGTCATGAATCCAATTTGTCGATAGTACAAGTATAAATTAGAAATAAAAACACACGAAGTTATTAATATCGTTACTGCTAACAAAAGTGTTGATAACTTCGAAACGACTGAACCGATTTTAATGAAACATGTTTAAAAAACCACCGCTAAATACTTTCAAACAATAAAAAACCCGTATCCAAATCGGATCACTCGTTTAAGTGCAGTGCCACAGACAAACAGACAGACACATATCGTCTAAACTTAGTACTGTAGCACTCCCCTTTTTTTGTTGGAGGTTAAAAATAGATATAATTGGTTAGTTTACACCATACCAATAACCAATAAATGTAAGACACAATATTCTTATATAACCTCTTTTAATTTCAGCCCTATAAATCCGGTACATTTTCAATTTGCTATAAAATTTGATTTTTAGTTGCTTTGAAATCAATAAATAGATAGTCAACTGAGTTGTTATTTTAGTGACGTCATTAGTAGCCAATACCATACAAAATCTACTGGAGAATTGCGTTTTGACAGCTCATAAAAAGTACTAAGGCCCGTATTAATAGACGTCACTCAATTCTGAGACGCTCTCAAGTCCTTTGCTGTCCTTATTTTTTTTCTTTAGAATGACAAGGACAGCAAGAGACTTGAGAGCGTCTCAGAATTGAGTGACGTCTATTAATACGGGCCTAAGTGTGGAGCCAAGCATTCACTCTAGATAGTACTTTGATGATTAGGCGAATATCGTTATCATAGCTTGACTTGAAGCGTCACATTAAACCTACTTACTGAACATAGATCATAAAATTATTTATTCTAAACTCGCAAGAAACTATGTTCACACGACTATATTTTTGATAATTTTAACCCCTAAAGAGCGAATAGGGGATTAAATAAGTAGCAAAATTTTAAAACAAACCCCTATTTCACGCCGTATTAATTAACAGATTTCATTCAAATTTTATATTTATGTTTTTAGTATTATGTAGAAGGTTCTTTCGAAAGATCACTTTGGAAAAATTCGCAATAAGTTGAAATTTTCGAATAACTGAACGACTATTAATTATGTATTAAGACGCGAAAAGTCATTTGATGATTTCCCACTCACCAAAAAAAACTGTTTTAAATCAATTTCAACACAATATTATTTGGTTACATTATTCAATTAAATGGCTGCATGTAGCAGAGATGAGAAGAGGAGGAGGAGAGGAGGCATGTGAAGAGGAGGGATGAGACGCATATAGTTAAGACAGTTATGAGTATGAATGTAGAGGGTTGGAAGAGGAGAGGAAGACCGGAGAAAAAATTGATGGAATGTGTAAATAATGATATGAAGGAGAAAGGGGTAAGTGGTAGCATGACGGGTGACAGGTTGGTATGGAAGAAAAAAAGATGTTGCGCCGACCCCAAGTAAAATGAGATAAGGGCATGAATAAAAAGAAGATTAATTAATTAAATCTACTATGTACGCCTACAATGTGAGAACAATGTTACAAGTCATGAACATTAAAAGACGTTTAGATTAAATCAGTCTTTTACGGTTTAATCCTTCGAACACACGTGATTTGAGACACAATAGAAAGACAATAGCAGCCCGACAGCCGGCTGTCGCTTGGTCGTTGAAAGGTCAAGTAATAAATCGTCAAAAATTGTCTGTTTAGCCCAAGGCTAACTGCCTTTGTACACAAAATATAAATGATTAAAAAGTGCTAAGGGTTAGTGTAAAAAAAACAATATTTACCTTGAATCATGGTTTCCGGTATCAAAAACTTGGAAGACTACTCCAACGGCAACTGAAAATTAAAATAAACACTTATTATTATCTGTTCCTTACCCACAACTCGACATAATTCTTAAATTAATATTATTATAGTAAACTAGCTTTCGTCATCATCTAATTTACCCCTTTACCTACTCACTAAAATCCCTAAGTTTCACGTCTCTACTAGGACTAGCGGTTTGGGCTATGCGTTGATTTATTAACAGACATTCAAACAGTTTACCATTGGAAGAAAGAACCACGAAGAAAGAATTTTGGGAATCCAACCATCCTCCTAAAGGAGTAAAACAAAACAGGGTAAGCTTACCAATAACTTTCTAAATTTACGCAGACCAAGCCGCGAACGAAATCTATTTAGAAAAAATAAATACGTACTCAAAAACTAACACATTACTTTCCAAAACGTCTTCAGTATAATGTGTTTTATCAATACACTATCATAAATGAATAAAACACAGAATTATAATAAATTAATCAATTTAAAAAAATATTCACCTGCGTCCATACGTTTTGCGTCGTTGGTTGATCAAAACTCAAAGTCCAAATACGACGATACAGTTGCTCTGTTGAATTCGACGCTTAGAATTTGCTGATTGTTTGTAATAAGACACTGAACGTTCAAAGATTATAATATTAACTTTGCTTTGGGTTATACTGCCACCTATTTTGTGTTGACTCTGTGAGGACGCGAAATTAATCATTATGGGTATTTGTTAACTTTGTCTGAGGTGGGTTTCCAGTAAGTGAAAACCAGGGACATGTAGCGACTTATCCATACTAATATTTGAAATGAAAAGGTGTGTCTGTTTGTTTGTCCGTCTTTCGCGGCAAAACGGAGCGACTGACTGACGTGATTTTTAAGGGGAGATAGTTGAAGGGATGGAGAGTGACATAGGCTACTTCTTTTCTCTTTCTAAAGCGAGCGAAGCCGCGGGCAAAAGATAGCTAGATACAATTATGTGCTGCTTTGCGGAAATCTATAACAATTAATTGTTATAGATTAACACATTAAAATTATTCTACACAAATATTAGGAAGAGAAAAGATAAAGCGCCTTACTAATAAACGCTGCATAAAGTTATGACAGGTTTATACGTCAAAAAATGTATGGTTACACAGGCTTTATTCATTACATAACTTTACACAGTGATTATTAGTAAGGGCAAAACTCACTCCATGCGCCTTACTAATAAACGCTGCATAAAGTTATTATGACAGGTTTATACGTCAAAAAATTTATGGTTACACAGGCTTTATTCATTGCATAACTTTACACATTATTAGTAAGGGAATAAAACTACTAAACCAATTTAGAATCACCTCCACTAACCCAAGACTAAAATTAAAATCGCTTTGTGGTTTAAAGTGAAAGTAATGTATGGGCCGTAGAATCGTGAATAAAATAGCGTTCGGGTTTAGTGGCAAGAACTAGAATAGTTTTAAATCGGTTGAGTAGTTTGTGAGTTTTTACAAGTTGAGATGTGCACCAATTGGGTCAAACTCTTCTCAGCAATATAAAGTTAGGTAATCTACGAGTGACATAGGCACAAAAAGTGCTTTCCTAACCTATTCAAAATCCTCAAACTGATCATAATCTTCTCCATAATCGACAGAGAACATCGCCGCACACTCTTCTTCACCAGTAAAACAGTCGCGACTAACGTGTAGCGGGTTCAAGTCCATCAGGTGAAGTAATGGAATGTCTACCTCCACTGATAACATGAAAGCAAGCTTTACCTGCTCCCTGATAAAAAAATTGTAGCAATGTTAATAGTTATACCTGCACGATCTAACTTAATATTGGTGCTGATTCTCTTGTTCACAAACTTAACTAAACGCGCGATTAAAAACATGGCGACTAAAAAAACGTCGATTTACTTCAGGCGCTGTCTAAATTGACAGGTCTACACTAATATGTATCTTCTGTCCTTTTCTTAATGAAATGCAAAGAGAACACACTGAACTTAAATTTAGTTAAGTTTGTGAACAAGATAATCGGCACCAATGTCACATTAGATCTTTGAGCTAAACGATTACTACGAAGCACAAATAACTTATTAAACATGATACTAATTAAGGAACCTAGTCAAAGTTAGACAGTGTTTTGTTTACTCACAAATTCACCGAAGTGTTATCTAAAGTATCAAATTGCTTGACGGTGTAGGCAATATGGACGCTGTCGTATGGCGTCGTAGCTTCAAATATACCCATCTGTTAAGTAAATACAAATATAATATTACTTTGTTGCTGATTGTAAACAATTAGTACAAAAGGAATGATTGAAATTAGATTTGTTTTGTGCAATGCGCGGTCAAATTTATATAAATATACGAACGCATAGTTTATGAGTTCCGCAGTAAATTAATTACATTTAAAGTTTCATTAATGTGTCAGTCTGTCCGCAACTTAATTTCGAGAAGTAGCCTATTAAATATGACACATGATTGGAGTACTAAAATAATAGATATGACAATATACTACTCACGACGTTATCCACTGCTTATCATACAAAATAGCATAGTGTACTGTTAATAATAATAAGGGCAAACTTAAAGCTACTCAATACTAATATGCTTCGCTATGTACAGTCAGCGTCAAAAATATCGGTACTAACAGACTGTTCAAAATGATCGCAACAACCATGAAAATCAAGTTTTAACTAATTGACACAAGGCATCTTTCAATATAAAGGTAGTCCACTTGAATTTCAACTTTATTCTATTTATGGCAATCCATCGAGTTTTCGGTTATTCCTGCCAAAGTTCTGGTTGGAAATAATATTTTTCAGTTTAAATGACAATGTACGGCTATTAATTATAGTATCGAGATCATACACGTTGTTTTATGTCCAAAAACACGAGATGACTCAATGTCCACGACAACTGTCATTGTGAAAAGGTGTTTGTCCGATGGAAATAGTTTTTTCATCCCACCTAGGACGACTTTGTTCCCCTTTAAGTACGCCCAAAGTTGGTGTTTTCTGTAAGAAACTTTCAGCGGGCAATAATGACGCTCCAAATTCAAAAAGTGCGCCTAAAAGTAACTTTTAATCGCACTTTTTGAATTTGGAGCGTTTTTGCATGTTTTACGCCCTGTTATAAGTGCGCCTAAAAACTCGCCAAAGAATCGAACGCAAATAATGAATGGCTGGTACGACGGTCAATATCATATCACGCCGCGGCTGAATAAAAAAAAACTTAATTAGAAATAAAACGCGCAAACTACAGCCCGAGTTCTCGTAAAAATTTTCACGGATTGTTTTGCAGCAAATTATTAATGTAGCTGCTATTATTATCAAGCTATGATAATAATAGCAGCTACAATAATAATTTCACAATAAAGTGTGAAGCGCCTTTTATTTTCTCATAGGTGGTGATGAAAAGTAGAGTGTATCACTCGGGCGCAAAATATATTTTTGGCTCGGGCGACGTACTTTGAATCCCTCGCTACGTTCGGGATTCTATTCAAGAATCCCTCGCAAAGCTTGGGGTTCTACTCTAGAATCCCTCACTTCGCTCTGGATTCAAAAAACGCCCTCGCCGTAAAAATATTACTTTGCGCCCTTGTAATACAATCTACTATTTTTTTGTTAAAGTCATTTTGAGCAGTCTTTTTGTCCCGATATTTTTGACGCTGATTGTTCATGCAATAACAATATGTACTACTTACATGTATGATGGCATATTTGTAGGGTGCAATGGCTTCTATAGCCTTGTGTCGTTTGCTTATCTCGAGCAAGACAAGCACGTGACGAGGCAGAAACTCTGGCGTAGGAGTCACGCGTTCGCGAACCAACTGTTTGTGACGTCATCGCATTATTACACAAGTGACTGGACCCAAATATGTCCATCAATAAACTAAAGCTAGAGTTGTCCTAAGATATATAGGGTGACTGGTAATAGGGATGACGACAGCATTAAAAAAATGGCATTCTGTTTAGTCCGTCTGATAGAGTGGCCGAAAATACGGGACACGTATTTTTTGCTTAATCAAATTAATAAAAAAATACAAAGATAAAGAGCAACAAAGTTCCGGAGTGGGGGCTTTTGACGTCACCGTAAATTGTATCTTATTGTGACGTCACGCGCAACTTCAACGCATGTATCGTCGTCATTCTTCGTTTACGAGAAAAAAGAAAAAATACGTGTCCAAAATTTTTTGATAATCTATCTGACGGACTAATTACTTTTTTTTTTGTCGTCTCGCCTATTAGTGTATGATTCTTAAACACGTGATTGTGTGTTCCTTATTAGTCACATGATAACGAACAATTTTTACTATGATAGCAATGCTGAAAACGCGAAGAAAAATACCGGCTGTTTAGTACATTAGGCAAATATACTGAACAGCTGATTTTATTTCGCGATTTCAGGTTTGTTCCCATAGTAAAAGTTGTTGGATATCATGAGCACAACTACATGTTCAAGTATCGTACACAAATTACCAGTCACCCTATTATTTAATTTATGCAGAAAATCAACCGTACCTTAGGAAACAGAACGGCCAAACCATTCGTCTTGGCAATATCGTTCGGAGGGGCATAGAACCCAGGTATAAGAAGACCTGGTGGTGGAAAGTACTCATCTTCGTCTTCTTCTACCATGCACTCTTCTTCTTCAACTGGAACCTCCTCCTAGGGAAAGGTTATAAAGCAAAAAGTAATAATAATCAAAAACCCAATTGCAATTTCAGAAGTTGATGGCTATTTTTTCTGTTTTATTGATTTGTCAACCAACTTTCTTCCTTTTGCAGGTTAGGCCTGTGTAAAATTAAATTCATGCAATTCTATGCAATCAGTAAATATTGGAATAATCATTTGTTCCTTACCTCCGGTTCCACATACTCTGGAGTATCATCGACAGGCTCGTCATTCAATCGACCTAAAGCTGCTAGATTCTGAAAAATAATTGATTACGGACGAAATAATAAAACTCAAAATAATGAAAACCATTTTAAAATAGTCATCAAATACCTACTTTCAAAAATTAAAAGAGATTGAGCAAGCAGTAGATGATGATAAGTAGACTTTACTAAGCACTGACTTTGGCTTAGATATGTTCCGTCTCTATCGTGCACTTGACATTTGATTGATGTAGGTGGCCGCTTTCACATTAAGACGTTAGCAGCGCGACAGTAGCGCGGCAGAAGCACATTCCTTCACATTACAAGAACAGCCGCGCGGCTGTCGCGCCGCAGTTTAGTTCAGTGTGGCGCACTTAAATTTTAAAATTGGATTCCGATGGGGAAACATTGTTGCTACTGCTTTTCATAGTGCTCATTCGGCGCGGCAAACGAAATAGATAGACGGTACTGGATTAATCCTTTGTTTCGAAATCGTCATGTGCATAGTGAAACAACAGTATATAATGTACCTAATTAAGAATAATAAAAATATATTTTTTCACTATGTTCGAATGTTTAAAACGGAATTGTTAAGTCTTCTTGAAGCAACAATTGCAATAATACTCGTACTGCAATTGTTGCTTCTTGCGTCCAACAAAATAGGACGCATTTGAATTTCAATAATAAATCGTTCGGTATCAAACTCGCTCATTGTCTATAATTACGTACGTTAGCAACACTGGCTTATCGCCGACTGAGGGCACGTGCACGTGGCGTCCGCGGAGGCAGCGCGCGACCGCCGCGCTTCTGTTTTAACTATGAAAATCTGACAGCGCGACAGTCGCGTGTCAGCCGCGCGACTGTCGCGCTGCTAAAGTCGCCTAAGTGTGAAAGCGCTCTAATAGTAATAGGCATAGTGCTTAGCCAAAGTAATAGCTAAGTAACGTCTATTTATCTCGCTCTAACAGTTCTCTACTTAAAATTAAGTAACGTTTAAGTATTCGGCCATAAGTCAGAACTAATTAAATTAAAAATGTTCTTACACCAGCTCTCAAGAGGTTTAATTTACGTTGTTCTCTCTCTTTTTTCTTGGCTTCTAACGCCTCCTCAAAAGCTTGTCGATTTAAACGTCGCGTTTCAGATAACAATCTGGCTCGCCTCTTCTTATCTTCTATCTAAAATAGCATGAGTTACATTAATTAATTTATTTAAACTTTGTACGTAGTGTACAGGCGGACTTAATGCCGGCCGTAGGCATTCTCTGCCAGTCTACCTTCAGGTGGTGCAGAGAAATAATAAGGTAGAAAACAAAGTAGAGATAAAGATAAAGATTCATTTATTTGCTTGAGACATGTGTGCAATACAAGGATCTTAAAAAAAACAACGAAAGTAAGTATCAACATGCTCTACGTAGGTAAGGTACATTTGTTAGTGAACTGCTACATTTGTTAGCATTTTTGATACTTATATAGATGAGTTGTCCCAGTATATATACTTATAAACCTTCCAACGACCAAGTGACAGCCGGCTGTCGGGCTGTTATTGTATTTCTATTGTGTCTCGAATCACGTGTGTCCAAAGGTTTAAAAGAGGTTGTTTGGAAAAGTAATACCGTTATAGTGTTTCTTCCGCAAAGCAGCGTTAGGCCGATTGTCCACCACCGCCGTCACGGTCACGTCACCGAGAACGAGATGACACCGAAGTGGAGACACATACATTTAATATACCCCGTGTCCATAGCACGTGACGTCACCCCATATAAAACTCATCCCAAAATAATCTTGTTCATGGTGACATGACGGTGACGGCGGCGGTGGATAAAAAACTCCCTTACTGTGTGTAACCTTTCAACGACCAACCGACAGCCGGCTGTCGCGCTGCTATTGTTTTTTGTGTGTTTGAAGGTTTGAGCAAAAAATATATGGGTGTTAGTATGATTACAGGCATATGAGGCATATCATCCTTGTCTCTGGTATTTAGATGTCTATCTATAGTTTATACGAACTGTGCTCGTGACTTTGCTCTCATGGACCTAGACTACAATTATTATTATTTTTTACTTTTTTTTTGCGCGGTATCCTTTTTATTTTCCTACAGTAAAAGTGGCACTAAATTACTCCTTATAGCGTCTAGTCTTATCAGACATCTCTCGAATCAAAAAGACAGACAAGAAACGTTTTTCTTGACTTTCAATACATTATCACTTTTAGCCGATCAACCGTTTTTGCGATAGACCGCGAAGAGTGCGCCGCGTACAGTCTCATCTTTCATTCCGAGGTGAAATCCTAATATGACGGGGTTATTTTATGTATTTGTATCCCCTACCTACTTTATATAAATGTGGGCCACATCTACCTTTTTCATTCGTCTCTCCATTTTGCGCAGTTGCCAAACTTCTTCCCTCGTAGGACTATAGGACTTATACCGGTCGAAAGCTGTCTTCAAAAGACCATCATTGAGAGACTTTGTTTCGTCAAACGGCGGGATTTCTTCATAGAGAATTCGTCGAACCAAAGCTGTTTATAAATAAATAAATATATTGGGACAACTCACACACGGTTATCTGATCCCAAGTTAAGCCCTGCTAAGAGCTTGTGTTATGGTAACCAGACAACTGATATACATACTTATATAATTTATAAATACATACATATTATAGATAAATTACACCCAGACACAGAATAAACAATCATGCTCATCACACAAAGTTTGTTCTGGGTGGGAATCGAACCCACGACCTCCGGCTTAGCAGTCAGGGCTACTAACCACTACACCAACAGGCCCGTCAAAAATGAATTTATGAAAACCTATTTAGTTTATAATTATGTGGTAGTAGCTATCCCCTGCGGTTTGATCCGCGTTTTGTTAGTTCTTCGGTTACTGATCCGTGGAGTAACGTACTCAGTAAATTCGTTATACTGATGTACAAACATCAGTATCACGTATATTCATGCTATAAAGTTTCAACAAAATCCGTTTAGTAGCTTTTGCATAAATAAGTAACAAACAATGGATGTTTGTAAGTAAGTTTATCAGTTGTCTGGTTACCATAGTACAAGCTCTGCTTAGTTTGGGATCAGATGACCGTGTGTGACTTGTCCAAGGATATTATATTATTATTATATTATCCATACATCCATACAAACTTTCACATTTATAATATTAGTAGCGTATTGTACTTAGGTATCGGTTGAAGGTATTCTACTTACGCACAAAATCAACATCTTTATCAAGCAATCGGAAGCATATGGCCAGAGCTGGACCACTCATCAGTCTATGCAACGAGGCTTCATTGAGCGGAGCGTCTCCGGCGTAGAAGATATCTGTGTACTTCTCTTCAGTTAGCTCTACAAGCTCTCGACCAACCATCACGATGTCTAATCAAACAAGTGTATATTAAACGTGACGGGCCTGTTGGTCTTGTGGTAGTGATCCTGACTGCTAAGCCGGAGGTCGTGGGTTCGATTGAGTGACGTGGGTCCCAGGACAAACATTCTGTGATGAGCATGATTGTTTGTTCTGTGTCTGGGTGTAATTTATCTATAATATGTATGTATTTATAAAGTATATAAGTAAGTATATCAGTTGTCTGGTTACCAAAACACAAACTCTGCTTAGCTTGGGATCAGATGACCGTGTGTGACTTGTCCCAAGATATTTATTTATTATTTGTTTATCTAAAACGCCTCGCCCCCAAAAATATTAAGATCGCGGCGGCAGCTAATGAAAGAGTCTCCAATCTTCAGAGCTAATTTTGATGAAAGATGAAGAAGAACCATCGCGCCGGGCTTAAAACCCTCTTTTCAAATAAAACTGCATGCTAATCGGTTCACCATTTGGAAACTGCGATGCCACTGACAGACAGACAAACAGACACATACACTTAACGGCCAAACTTATACCTCTTTTTGCATCAGGTTTTAAGAAGTGGTTTACGGAAGTTGGTTGGCTACGGCAGATTGCTTCCTGATTGTAAGTCTAAAAATCGCCATTCCACCTTTAGCACGTTGAGCTGGTGATTAATGCTGCCTTCTCTGCACGAGAAGAATCATTTTCACTGCATTGTCACAATAAGTAGTATTCATCATCATCTCCCTAGCCTTTTCCCAACTATGTTAGAGTCAGCTTCTAGCTTATACGGATTCAGCTGCTAAATACGATGAAGTGACTGCCTATAAGACCTCCACTGACAATCCATTCATTGCATAACACCTTGGTTAGACTAGTCGAACTTTCACGGCTTCTAACTAACCGAAACAACTGTCAAAGTTCTACGAATGTCAACCGTGACCCGTGGCTTTAAGTTATTTGCGATGCACAGTGGTGTCTAAGTTAAACTTAATGACTGCTAAAATAGGCTGATATTACTCGAAAAAACTTAACTGTTAGCATCCCACCGCTCATACAACTCAGGATGAGCGTGGAAGCAGTGTGGCCAGAACAGCACAAAGTTGAGGTCGGTCAGGAAAGGCACCATCAGTTCAGCACGGTGACGCTTCCGCACCGCCTGTCTTTCAGAGCGGCGGGCTAGGAGGGAGCCCACTTCTCGTTGCTTCTCTAAAGCTCTTGCTGAGATCCACTCCTGTTTAAAATATTGGAAATAAAGAAGGCGTTAAAGCTGTACCCTTCAGAAAACTCCCATTCTTATCTCTGTCTGAGGTCATTTTATGAAGATTAGGTTGCGCAACTGGTTGTGCACTGAAATAAGTTTAGGTAAACGTGTAAGACTGTCGGTGTTAAGGATTTAACCTTTCGACGACCAATCGGCAACCGGCTGACGGGCAGCTAATGTTTTTCTATTGTGACTCGAATCACGTATGTTCCAAGGTTTAATGAAGGTGCCTGGCAGCGGTTGAGTACTGGCTGTCCACGTCCCAGTGGTTGTCAATCTTTGGGGGAGATTTATGTTATAGGTACAGTAGACGGAAATAGACTGATATACACCTTTAATTCTAGCAATTCAAACTCCCAGCAACATCAATATGAATAAAGGCGAAATACCACTGACAGATTAATCACGAAATCTTAAAAACTGTACGACATACAAACTAGAAATTTAGCAGGTAGGATTCTTAAAGGGTGTAGAACTGCAGACTTTTGGATTAAGAATGGATTTTAATTTTACGAAGCCTATTCTTTTAATGGGGTGAAACGGCCAACATTTCACAGGGGGGCAACATGGCAAGGGCCGACGCCTGCCAGGGCTGCGGGTTGTTCGAAAGAGATACCGCTGCCCCGGACACAAAGGGCTAACTAAGAAGGAACATTTATTTATTTTATTTATTTATTAGGGACAAAAAACAGTTAACATTGGTGGGTTATAGTAGAAGTCTGACACTCCTTTCCGCTCCGGTCAGGAGCCAGAGAAGTCATTTCCCACATACAAAAAAGGCAGGATAAAAGTTGTGGGCGAAAGCTAGTAGTTAATATTGTTTACCCCTAACTATCCACAACATTTTGCGCGACCGGTATCTCAGTCCATTACAATAAAACAAACAAATAAAACACAACCGTTTGTCATACAAACTGCAATTCATTGTTCTTTCTCTGCCAATTTCCGTCACAAGTAAAACATTAGACGAACAGACGGAAGCTCGTTCAACACAAACACATGTAAATGTCACATAAATAATGTCAGCCTTGTTTACAAGTTCAGCTGGAAATAATAAACGGGAATCGTATTTTGATATCTCTTAGCTGAGCGGGCTATTTGTTCTATGCATATTTTAGTACCGTTTGCGTCTATTAATTTGATATTAAATGAGGATTGTTTGTGTGTTTGTCTGCAGGTGGTCCTTGGTGCAAAAGATAGGCTGCGGACACGATAGAAGCAGGTGGCTGAGGCGGCGCGGGGAGCGTTCGAAAGTGGATCAAAAAAGTTCATACTAACCTGTGGTCTGGCCAAACGTCAATTTGACAACTGTCATTAATGTCCCGACTGCACGCACGAAATTGACCCTTATGATCAATGTCATTTAATTGTTTTATTTGTGCTCCAGATTAAGGGCTACCATAATATATTAAATGGGAAAGTTGTTATGCCTGTTTGTCCGTCTTTTACAGCAAAACGGAGCGACGAATAGACCTGATTTTCTAAGTGGAGATAGTTGAAGGCACGAAGTTAAAGGAATTAAAATTTGAAAGTGACATAGTTTGTTACGCTACTTTTTAGGTTTCCGTAGTCAACTAGGAACCCTTATAGTTTCGCCATGTCTGTCCGTCCGTCCTCGCTTAATCTCTGTAACCGTTAGCACTAGAAAGCTGAATTTTGGTACCAATATGTATATCAATCACGCCGACAAAGTGCGAAAATAAAAATTGGAAAAAAACGTTTTATTAGGGTAGTCCCCCTATATGTAAATAGAAAAGTGGTTTTTTTTTTAATTACAACCCTGACGTGTGATATATTGTTGGATAGGTATTTAAAAATGAATAGGGGTTTACTAAAATCATTTTTTGATAATGTCAATAATTTCGGAAATAATCGCTCCAAAAGGAAAAATCAAAGCGTCCCCCCCCCCCCTCTAACTTTTGACCCGTAGATTTAAAAAATATGAAAAAAATCTGGAAAGCTGAACTTTATAAGGACTTTCTAGGAAAATTATTTTGAACTTGATAGAAAGAACAGTTTTTGTACAAAAAAGACAAAAAGGTTGTACAAAATATTTTTTGCGTACTTAGTATGTCAACGTAACAAATAGCCTTTTTTTAAACTTATAAGTATAGGTACACTTATTGTGACGGACGGGAAACTACGGAACCCTACATTGAGCGTGGCCCGACACGCTCTTGGCCGGTTTTTTTCATTTACCTTTACGCGAGCTAAGCCGCAGGCAAAAGCTACCTGCTAGATGTTATGCGAAAGTAACTCTGTTTGTCTCAGTTTCACGCGAAAACTACTGAACCGAAATTTGGTAAAGAAAAAGGACATAGGGTACTTTTTTACCCAAAAATCCCACGAGAAGAACCGGGTAAAAATAATATCACGTAGTAATTTCGTGTTCGGCTTTATTCTAAGCCGACGCGACGTTAGGTAAGAAACTTAATGGAAACAATATTAGTACCTATGTTTTTTTTAACCCAATTTTGATTTAAAGACATTTCAAGATTGTTTTCATTTAGGGCTGATTTTTCAATCATCAGTTAACTTCTATCTGAGGAATAATTATGGCTGTTTGACATATTTTCTATACAAAAGCTGTCAAAACGTCAAACATACTCTTCAGTTAAAAGTTATCTGGCAATTGAAAAATCGGCCCTTAGTTAACTATCTAAACTGATCCTACTAATCGTAATACCTAAATGTGAAAGTTTGTACGTGTGAGTGGATTTTTGTTACTTTTCACGCAAAAACTAATAAACGGACTTTGATGTACAGTAATATAGGTTATAGGACATAAACTACATACATAATATCACGTTATGGCCTATGGGAGCGGAGCAATTACCGAAAACCTAACATAACGCATGTTTTTTTTTTGTATTTTTGATGTGAAACATCTATAGCCGCACGTAAAACAAATTTCTAGCGTGGCGACGCATGCCGTGGCGACGCGTCGCCACGCTATATGATGATGTATATATACAGTCACAGTCTTGTGTACTGTGTGGCGATGATGTAATGTCGATGTTTCACATCTGCCAGGCGTCCCGTGACGGCTCATTTTCTTTTTTTCCTTTACGCGAGCTAAGCCACAGGCAAAAGATATGCTGCTAGATATTATGGGAAAGTAACTCTGACTCAGTTTCACGCCAAAACTACTGAACCGAAATTTGGTAATGAGAAAGGACATAGGATACTTTTTAATCCAAAAATCCCACGAGACTTCCGTAACTACGCGGATAAAACCGGGTAAAAAAAATATCGCGTAGTAATTTCGTGTTCGGCTTTATTTTAAACCGACGACGCGACGTTAAGTAAGAAACTAAATGGAAACAATATTGTTAATAACTATGTTTTTTTGAACCCAATTTTGATTTAAAGACATTTCAAGATTGTTTTCATTTAGTTAACTATCTAAACTGATCCTACAAATCCTAATAAATGTGAAAGTTTGTATGTGTGTGTGGATTTTTGTTAATTTTTCACGCAAAAACTACTAAACGGATTTCGATGAATGTTTACAGTAACATAGCTTATACTTTAGAATAGGACATAAACTACATACATAATATCACGTTATGGCCTATGGGAGCGGAGCAATTACCAAAAACCTAACATAACGCATGTTTTTTTTGTATTTTTTTGCTTTAAGTTTATATTTTATGTTTATTGTGTGCAATAAAGAATATGAATATGAATAACGCGGGTGAAACCGCGGGGGACAGCTAGTAGGGTATAGCCACCGCTCCCCGCGCGGTTTACGTGTCCGCAGCCTTACTGGCAAAATAGGTTAGGTAAACAAACGACACATTCTATTTATTCTTAAACAATCAGGTCGGGAGAAATGAACCGTTGAAGCATCCGCCACACAAAAGCAAAGCACGATCTATGTATGTGTGCCCAGTCCATTGGTAAGCAATGGTGCCGATTCCCTTGGTCACAAACTAGACTAATTTTAAGTTAAATGCATCTTTCTCTTTTCATTTCTTAAAGAAAAGGACAGAAGATACAATTTAGTTTAATCCTGTCAAATTAGACAGCACCGGAAGAAAATTGACGTATATTTAAACGCCATGTTTTAAAAACGCGTCTAAATTATCTATGGAGTGTCTAAATTTGACAGGACTTAACTAATATTTTATCTTCTGTCCTTTTCTTAACTAAATGGGAAGAGAAAGATGCACTTAACTTAAATTTACGTTAGTTTGTGAACAAGAGAATCGGCACCAATGTCAGTGACTTTGGTTCTCCTACGGATCTCCTTGTTTCTGATTCGATCACGAAAGGAAATTTCGAGTATAGCTCTTTCTATGACACGCTGAGCTACATCGTTGACTGAACGTCAGAACGAGGTAAAAGCTCAATATATCACGCGTCTGTCATAAATTCACATAGCACATAAATTTTGAATGGGTCTGCAAAATTCTGACAGCTGCCGTACTACAATTATTAGGAAAACAAAAAATATACGTGAATGACATGGCAGGAGTTGATAATAAATGTGATTTTGATACGGCGTTATCTAATAGGTTCTAAAATTCTGTAGTATGTATGCGATAGCGAAAACTTTCCGTGAAATATTATATTGTACTAGTTAAACAATATTAAGCTGTATTATTTAACAAGTACGTTATTGTATGATAAATAAACTTTTTGTGATATTTTTATAATCCGCACCGGGATTACGTATCTTGCAATTGCATAAAGTTATGACAGGTTTATACGTCAAAAAATGTATGGTTACACAGGCTTTATTCATGACATAACTTTACACAGTGATTATTAGTAAAGGCATAAGTAACCACAAAGAAAGGATTTATGGAAATTATAACCCCGAAAGGATAAAATAGGGGTATCGACATTTACACGGGCGAAAACTTAGGAGTTAGTTAATAAATAATAATATATAAATAAATATCCTCGGACAACTCACACACGGTCATCTGATCCCAAACTAAGCAGAGCTTGTACTATGGTAACCAGACAACTGATAAACATACTTATATATTTTTAAATATATACATAATATAGATAAATCACACCCAGACACAGAACAAACATTCGTGCTCATCACACAAAGTTTGTCCTGGGTGGGAATCGAACCCACGACCTCCGGCTTAGCAGTCAGTATCACTAACCACTATACCAACAAGCCCGTCAAGTTTGGTTTAACACACAATAATCGAGCAAGGTTATAGGGTAAATCATCGTAGCAGTAATAAAAAACGCGGGTGAGGCCATAACTAATATGCGTTAATTAAAAAAATACTTAAAAAAAAAAACAAAAAATAATGTTAGCCTTTTTAACTTCTATACTTACGGACAAAGTCGCGGCCAGGCTTGATATTCTTCTATAAAATATTAGGGTAACATAATATTGTAATCTAATGCTAAAAAGTTAGAATTAGAAACACTCGAGTTGTTCGACAATATTTTGACATTTGATTTCAAAAGTAGGAGCAAAGTGATTAATTAACAAGTAAGTAACGGATGATAACCAAGTTTCCCATTTTTATAATCCCCACAAAAGAGGTTTCATATCCTTCAGAAATGACTGTTATGTCCAAAAATTCAAGCGATGGCCATTATTTGTACAAACAAATGAAAACAAAAAAATAAACACAAATGGCATTCACATTTTTTTATGAAATATTACCAGCATCACGTAATACAGATGCTTAACGTTATAACGACTATAGACTTCTTACTGGAAAACCTCATTATACTACGGCCATATTTTGTAAAAGTTCTAATACTATTTTGAATAGCACCTCATTCGATCTTTGATTCTTATTTAACAAGGGCTGCTGGCCTTCTTTTGTTGAAAAAATTGGAAACGCCATTTGTGTTTCTTTTTTAATTTTATTTTTTTTTTTCTTAACAAATAATGGCCGACACCTGTGTTTTTTGGATGTAACGGCCAGTTTAGTAAGTCATTTTGAAGATGAAGATACTCTTTAGAGAGCTTTATTAAATTGGTAAAGCCTATCTTACTACTATAAATGTCAAAGTTTATGAGAATGGGCGTACAGGCAGACCAAGTTATCTGTGAAATGGCTAAGATTGGAACTACGGCTGACATGACATTTCAGTCATACATTTGACTTCATTTGAGTGTTCTCTATCTCTTTCTCTTTGCGACGCTGAATCGACGGAGTCGCCCTCCTTTAGTTCACAGATAAGTTGGTCTGTCTGTGTGGATGTTTATTAATTTTCGACGTAAAAATATCTAAGTATTATAATTAATTTTATTAATCACGATGAACCATGGATGGATGTACTTATGTTTGTTTATTTTTCACGTAAAAAATATTTATAATCAATTTTATTAATCACAGTGAACCATGGATGGATGTATGTTTGTTTATTTTTCACGAAAAATAATATCTTTATTTAACTAGCTTCTGCCCGCGACTTCGTCCGCGTGGATTTTTCTTGAATTTTATATGCTATAAACCTCACGGAGCCCGAGACCTTTCCAACGAATGCAAGACCGTGGAAATCGGTTCGTGCGTTCTGGAGTTATAGCGTCAGGAAGGAAAACCCGACTTATTTTTATATAGTAGAATATAAAAATCACTATGAACCATAACTGACATTACGCGGGTGAAACCACGGGGGACAGCTAGTAAGATATAATTCTGTAATAGCTTACTGTATAGCCATCTCAAGCTAGCGTAATCTTTGCTCGTGCCATTTTTTTTTCGGATGAGAAATGGGCGGAGCGGAAGAAAGTGTCAGACTTTTACTGACTTAAACCCACCCATATTCCTTCTTAGCCCTTTGTTAGCCTTTGTGTCCGGGGTCACGGTATCTGTTTCGAACGACCCGCAGCCCTGGCAGGCTTTTGTGTCCCTGCAATTTTACTGACATGTCTATCACTCGTGCCTTCTTTATAATGTTAGAAAGCACTTTTGTCCCACAGTGTAACAGTATTGAAGCGATTTATATTGTTTAATTTGGCATAATTAAATAAAATAATAAAAATAATACCAGCCTATAACTGTCCCACTGCAGAGCAAATTCCTCTTCTCATACAGAGAAGGCACGAGCATTGATAACCACGCTTGCTCAAGACGGGTTGGCGATTTCAGACTTATAATTACTACAAGTCCAGGTTTCCTCACGATGTTTTCCTTCACCGATGTCTGCGATGTCTAAGATAATCTTTTAGAAAGTACATACGAATTGAAAAAGTCACATTGGTACTAAAATTATTGGTAAAATTAAATAAAATTGTTTATTTACTATGCATGTAGGATCTTATAACCACTTTTATAATGTCATATTTATTTTATAAACTAGCTAGAGCCGGCATTTTCTGACTACCTTTGAGAAGAAATGCCGAAGCAAACTCAGGGCTAAAAATATTTGCGAGTTCGATGCAACGTAAGGCCGTATACAGAAAGAAAGCTGGAAACTTATAAGCGCTTGTCGGCGCTTGCCGTTGCTGGTCCGTTCTACACAAAGGAAGCAGGTTGAAGCAGACTAAGCAAAATGTCGGAACGATTTGCTTGCGGTTGCTATGGCAACGCCCAGCCCCGACCAGCGCGTGTTAAAGCTTGTCGATGTTCATATATTTTCCTGCGCGGATTACCACCGTTGGCAAACGCTTAGTAGTTTCCATCTCTCTCTCTGTATACGGCCTAAAGCACCTTATCCTCATAATCCTAGATTTACACTATAGTTTGTACTACTCAAGAAACTTTTTTTTTTTGCCAAACACGCCAAAAGAAGTCACACCATAGACTGATATCAAATTACTTTACCATTTCATCAGGTGTAGGTTCATTCAGCTCATAGACCGGCCGGGGTACACTGAAACCTCCCAACTCGTCGTAGAACCGTTCTGATATGTTTTCTGGGAACTCTTGGCTGTAGTAATGCAGCTGTTTCTTAGCTTCTTCTGCAAACCTCACCGCATCCACTCCGCGAAATACTTTTGTCACTTTTGCGTTCTGGAATAGGTGCTATCTGAGTACTGTGAGGAAACTTGGATTCATAAAGAGTCTGAAATCGCCAATGCGCGATGCGAGCGTGGTGGTCTTTTTCATAAAAAAAACAGACCTTTGACGCTCTAATAAAAAAGAATAAAGACCCGAACCTACGGGATTTTTTCAATAAAATCTTCATAAGTAAATTTTTTCGTAACCGTTAGGTTTCGAACATCCTATTGCGGGATCAAAATCATCAGAAATGACCTTAATTATAACGTCCTTTAACATTTAGCACGACTTTCCCTGTAGCCCTGTGTATGTATATAAATAACACAAAACGTACCAATATAAACATATAAACTGGCTCACTATGATCTCTAAACCTTTGCAGATCATCTATTTCATCAGCCGGTACCTGTGAACAAATATGAAGTCACAAAAAAATATCCTAAGAATTATCTACAAGGGCAGTTCAAGCCGCATTTTTGGTTACTGCTCTTCTATCGTGGGTCGTGGCGTATACTATGTCTATTTATAATCTCACCACCAAATAAACTTAAGAAAGTTTTTTCTCCGATGCGACTGGTTTCGGATTTGAGCGATTAAACTAACTAAAAACCCCTTCAGCTAACGCATTTTACGGGAATGAAGCCCATGATACGTAGTCAGGTGCTCAAATTCAGTCAGAATACAAATACTAATAAACTAATTAATCCCTAATGTAGGGTTTACACGGGTAAATAGAACCGCACGATTTTTGCCGCTCGGCGAAAATGACCATCAAAATGGCAATTTGTCTAATTCGCAAGTAAATAAAGCCGCAAGCGCGATTTGTGAGACAACTAGTTAAACGGCGAAAAGACCCCTGTAAATCCCGCTTTGGAAAAACTCCTTAGAACCCCAATAAGTGAGTGTCGCTTACCTTCAATAATATAAGTTTACCATTGGCCCAATCCAACTTGATAGTACTAAAGAGCCTGTCGAGGGCTGTGCACCAACCGAATGCTCTATTGTATATTTCCGCACCTAGTAATAAACTTGGTAATGAAATGAAGTACATAGATAACAACACATCACATCGATAACATAATTAACAAAGCCTTTCAGATGTATGGTTTCGTCATGCGGTCTTGCAAAGATTTCAAAAAGCCTTCTACTTTTCTTTTCTTATATAAAACGCTAGGACGTTCTCAGTTGGAATACGCGGTACCCATCTGGTGCCCGTACTATGATAAATATAAGCAAGCTTTGGAAATGGTCCAGAAAAAATTCCTTTGCTCCATGCACTACAAGTGCTACCGTACAAGGATTCCCTACGCAGATCTGCTAAATTACCATAGAATATTAAGCTTGGATTCTAGGCGTTCATTGATTATGGTTATGATGCTGTACGGCATATGCAATAACAAATTTAATTGTTCTGAACTCACAAATAGACTATGTTACATTGTACCTAGGAGTGTTATTCGGCGGGAGACACGCGCATCACAACTTTTCTACACTGCTCGATGTAGAACAAAGGCTGGGGTGCGAGCCCCTCTCCGCCGAATTTTAGAAACCTATAATTCACACTTCACTGATTTTGATATTTTCGCGTTATCTCAATCTAAATTTAAAAAAATGGTTTCTCAATCTCTTGCGAGTCACCCATAAGACGGATACTCTTTATACCCTGCTTCCTTTTATTAGTTGGTACAACATTGTTTTTCTGATAAACATATAAATTATAAGTATCATTACTAACACGCGTCCGTTTTCATCATACTCCGATGTCACTCCGTGGACAATAGTGTGGGTTATACGTTTTCTCAATTATAATGTATCATTATTTCTTTGTCAATGCTGTAACGTATAACTGTTTTTTGTCCCAAACAAATAAAATAAAATAAAATAAAATAGGTAAACTTGGGAATAAAGTATATAGGTACAATAGCATAAGAAACTCTCTTATAACGGTTAGTATCACCAAAATAAGCCTTGTTAACGTTATTCTATAACATACACAATTTTGCTAAAATGTTTTCTTCTCACATTTTATCCGATTTTTATATAATAACATTAATACTAACAAATAAGCTGGTCTGGATTATTTCTTATAACATTATCAAATTCTCTCTCGTTGTGGATCTCTATAAATAATTCTATTTTCTTTTTAGCCATTTTCACTCAAGTGGAATTACAGTAAATATGTAATAATCAGGTTGGCTAAGACTTGTAGTTAGGTACCCCATTTAAACTTTTATTTAAAGGTTACATGACCTACTAGAAAGTAGAGGTAAGGTATGTGTAAATGCTTCGCCACACTGAAACCTTAACGCGCTGAATTCTTACATATTATTATAAAAAAAGTCCCTCTATCTGTCTGTATATCTATAAACTCACAAACGAATCGTCGAATCTTCATGCGCGATCTTTTAATATATAATTAAACTACTTATTTCAGGTGTCTTCTCATAGTCGACATGCCAGAACACATCTTCAAGATTAGTAGTTGATAGAAAATAGTCGTCTACCAAGTTATAGTATTTCTCTTTCAAATATTGTAGCTTTTGGTACATTTCACTGAAGAGCAGCAATTGTTTCTCATCTTCTATACACTAACTATAATAAAATAAAAATTATTAAAAAACAAAAAACCCGACTGCTTGAAATACTGAAAATAAAGAAACAAGCCCAGCAGTTTAGAATTCTGTTAAGTAATACTAAATAAATACACAATTGAAATAGTTTTATAATCTATACACATATAAAACAATTCATAAATTCTAATGCAGAACAGAACAACTCACAATCGGGGCCCATTCCAATTTTACCGATCAAATCTTCCCAAGGGGCCCCGACTGTAAGTCGTTCTGTTCTGCATTAGAATTTATGAATTGTTTTATATGTGTATAGATTATAAAACTATTTCAATTGTGTATTTATTTAGTATTACTTAACAGAATTCTAAACTGCTGGGCTTGTTTCTTTATTTTCAGTATTTCAAGCAGTCGGGTCTTTGTTTTTTAATAATTTTTATTTTATTTTATACTTTTTAGTTACGGTTTATTGACTTTGTTATAAGATGGAAAAAATCGCAATCTAGTCATTTCATTGAGGGAGTTAATATCGTGAGGATTATTAAGTAACTTGCGGTGGTCTAACTACTGATGATTAGTCCCTCTAGAGACCTAACTCGGCTCAAAGCAACATATACAACATGTCCCGGAATAAACACACACCACTAGACACCCCAATTAGAATATTATGTTATAATCATAATACATACACTGAATTTTTATTATTATGTTTAAAACCGTGTTATTTTTATAAATTACTTGTACAGATTGTGGGAGAAAATTATAGTCACATTACAAATCTACGCATGCACACAGTCGCACTTGCATAAGGGTCTAGCATAGTAGGTATTTCATCCATTTTAGTTTGTTTTGACTGTACAGCGGAAGTGTGACAGCAGTTTACGTAGTTTTAATTATTTTTGGGAAAAAATATTACCTTTATTAAAAATTACAAAAATCGATTCAGTAAACGATTCTGAACAAACTATTTTCTCAAAGTGCATTAATTTAGTTACACATTGTATATGCTTGACCTTTAGCAAAAACGCGTGAACTTAAATTAACCACAGCTCGGTCCAAAGTAGTTCCTTGGAGCAGAGGCGGATTAAGGATCGAGAGCGCCCTAGGCAAGAACCTCATCGGCGCCCCTCCAAAACCCATTTTTTTTTGTTAACTTTTACTGACCCAGACTGCAAGGCAAAGGCACCGCCCAAGCCCTTTCAGATGTTCTTTTACCAGATTCCCTTGGCCCTGGCACCACTGGCTTCTGTCCACGACTATAATTCTCTTTGGCAAATTCACCAGGTCTGAGCATTATAGCTTAGTACGTATGTCGATGAATTTGCGCATCACGGATATCGGCGGATCACCTAAACTGTGGACCAGTAGCTTTTAAGGCGTTTTCGATTCAGCAATCGATTTCATACACCTGTCTTTACCTGTTAGAAACTGACTGGCCCTAAAAAACATACGTACATACTTACTATATAGTACACACTAGCTGCTGCCCGCGACTTCGTCCGTGTGGAATAGTTCCCGTTCCCGCGGGATTTCCGGGATGAAAACTATTCTATGTTCTTTCTCTGGTCCCAGACTATATCTGTACCAAATTTCATTCAAATCGGTTCAGTAGTTTAAACGGGAAAGCGTAACAGATGGACAGACAGACAGAGTTACTTTCGCATATATAATATTAGTATGGATTAATGTATTAAGTTTCTGTAGCTACCATAAAACCCAGCGTCGCACCAAACTGTCCGTGAGTGTGTCATCGTCATTCCAATAGCTCCGTGTAGTTTATATAATGTATGTTTTTCGTTTTCGGTCGCAAAAACAGACCACACATAGCTACCAGTTGGGAGCTCGGATCGAGCGTCAAGCGTATGTCAACTCTCGATGGGAGGAACAGTGGGTTTTTTTTTGGTTAGTGGGAAATCATCAAATGACTTCTCCCGTCCTAAGATGGGCGGGAGGGCGTGTCAGACTTTTACTGCCTAAAAGCCACTTATGTTCCTTTTGGTTGCCCTTTATTTTCTTGGGCCACGGTAACAACTACAACTATTTCGCAACCCCGGCAGGTATTGGCCCTAGAGCCGGCAGGTATTGGCCTTCACGGACTGACTGCTATTTACAAAATAGAAACAAACGCGCCGTCGACACGGGCCTGGTCCTAGTCGGTTGCCGAGCTACCCATCACTCGCCGTCCGCGGACCCGCGCCTACGGTAGCCATCTTGCGACTCTATACTTAACCAAAAAAACAAATAAAAAGGTACGTGCCGAATTACAGTGAAGTATTATACTTAACCAGTATAAGCTGTTCCTGATTGTTTCTGATTGTACGAAAAATATACACAATGCGAGGTCAGCTGAAACTGGTTTTGTATAGCTTGATATGTGGCCGTGTGTACAACAGTTTAAGACCTAACTGTTGCAAAAATATTTAGGTTTGGCCACTTTCTGGCCAAATACCTGATGGTCTTTATATTAATTTACAAAATATAGAGCAAATTTCCTAGTTTTTCTTACAACACGTTCGCTACGAAGTTGACTAGCTTCGAACAACGTTAGAAACTCTTCCTTGAGGCCATCAAGAGTCTGTTCGATCTTCAGTATCTTCCTAAAATCCATGACTGATATGTCAACAGAAGCTTCAGCTGTGGAGGGAAACCTTATTAACATAATATTAAAGTCTAAAATCGGCAACGAAAGGAGGTTTTTGCCCTCTTTTTTTCGTGAGGGGTTCCTCATGGTTGCCCTCCGTTTAAATATCTCAGCGCACATATGAGATCGGAAAGGGATCGTATCCGTATCGCCTTTCGCCTCGCTGTCAACCAGGCGTCAACCTAACGTTAGCACGTAACGTATCAGCAGCGCCTGAACGTCAACTCGACCACGGCTAGGCGTCACCGCGCTTACGCCTCGCCGCCCACCGGTTGACTTGGTTGGCACCAGATGGGGCGAGCTGTAAGCGCGGGGACGACGAGCCCAACTGTCTTAGATCCTGCGTCTAAAATTAACCAGAAAAAAACATCGGAGGTGTAAGGAAAATGAACTGAAGTTTATGACGAATTTTAATCGACGAAAAAAAATGATCACTTCAAAACGACTGAGCTATCTAAGCCTTAAAAACTACCGCCAGATAATCTTATCTTCTTTCAAATAATAAAGACCTATTCAAATCGGTGCACTCGTTAAAAAGTAACGGAGCTACAGACTAACTGACAGACACACACAGGGTTCAATCTTATAACACCCTTCTGTTTGAATCGAGGATAAAAAACAGAAAAAAAAACAAAAATGCATTATTTAGAAAACGCCACTTACATCCAGATCACTCGTTATCATTTTCAGAATCTGAAAGGTCGTAAGTGTCCGATTTAAAAGCTGAAGATATTTTGAGCTTGATCCGTACCGTATATCCTTTAGACACGGAGTCAATAATCTCCTTAGCTGGGCCTAAGGCCGCAAACTGACCTTTGGACATTACCCGGTCCTAACCCGCATAGGGGTATGCGGGTTAAGACCGGTTGGAGGAGACGCCAGTCCATGCTGGAAGAAAAAAATAAAGGAACTAATAAAGAAGGGAGACCAATCTAGCTACAGTGAAGGTGCAAAGCTTGGTTTCCCAAAAAGATGGTTGGTTGGTGGATGGTTTACACTAGGTCACGCCGACAGTTTTATTAGACTGGCAAACTTGACAGGCATAATTATGTATTTTAAAAGCGCCTGTTACATTTCGGCTCACCCCATAAAACTATCGGAGACATCACCATTTACCGCCGCGTTTATCATCACTTACCGGACGTTCAGCCACGTTTTCTGGCCCTTAATCTTCCATCGAAGGTCAGGACGATTGGATTACATTCACTTGTAAAATTAATTACAAAATATCTCACTTGGATTTCGTCACAACAATAGTAGTAGACCTCGCCATAAGCTGCTGCAACGCTTTAACGACCAGCGGCTTGCTACTCGCGTCAATATCAGACATCGGTCCATCGAGAAAGGCCACAGCTGGACCATAGTATAAAGAGAAGGGAAGTAGGTTATCTTCATACAAACGTACCCCGCGCGGTTTGTATGTGTGTGCCATAGTATCTATGCGTCGAGGCACGCACACTAACAAAATCTCTACGCGTTTCTCCTAGCGCCAGTCGGGGCTAACACTGCTCGAGGTTCGCGCGTCACTGCTTTTCGACACCGCTAAACGAAACCAAAATGTCGGATAATCGCAGGAGAACGTATTGCTGTGTGTTTGGGTGTCTTGACAATTCATCGATTCCAATATTGTCTCTGTTCAGATTACCTATTAAACAGAAAAGGCAAGCTAGTCACTCATTCTAGCATAAAATTTTTACTTGATGTTCAGATACCTACTTACTTATTTTTTATTGTATTAGTTTTCTGTCACACACATAAGGAAGTAGGTAGGTAGGCCTAATTTCCTACTAGAATGTAAAAGGTACTTTTGATCTGTCAATTGATTTGCTGCTATTGCTTTGTTTTTCGCTTAGTTATGCCGATTTCTCAATATTGTAGGTATTGTAAACTAAGTACTTACCTACTCTACTTACAGTTAGAAAATCGTAATAAATTGTGTCGTGTGTAAAAGTGACAACCCTAAGACAGTAGGCAATTATGTCGCGGATTGGGCCGGAGATAGCCTACTTCCCCTTCTTTATACTATGGCTGGGCACAGAACCAACGCACTGCATACTGACAGCCGGCAGAGGCAGCCACTGCTGTATTTAGATACTTTAGGTCCTTTGTCGACAAGACCTGGTAAAGGAAGTGGAAGTAAATAAAAATAAAAAATTATGATACCTACATATAATGAGTTGTGTAATACAAGGTAAAACTCTTATTATGGAACCAGCTCTAAAATTGCGAAGAAAATATCAGCTGTTTCTAACCAAAATTCAATGCCCTCCCGACCATAATGTATGAAACAGCTGATATTTGTTTGGAGATTTCAGAGTTGGTAAAAGTATTTTTTTTTTATGTGAAGAATTATCTCCTGGCGGGTTATGCAAGACCAAAAATACACGTAGTATAATTATGATAATTGTGATCTCTCAAATTATCACATTTTACAACAAAACAGTATCTGATATTGAGTTAATTGTGATTATCAGTTACCTATTATTATTTTAAAATAACAATATTTTATAATAATTTATCTAGATTGAATATGATATGAGACGCAACCTATGCAAGCTGGGAGCTGGTAGTTCTAACCATGCCACTAGACTATTTGACTTTCTAAATAAATTGAAAATAAATATCCTGGGACAACTCACACACGGCCATCTGTTCACAAACTAAGCAGAGATATGGCAACCAGTCAACTGATAAGCATACTTAAATAATTTAAAAATAAATACATATAAATTATACCCAGAAACAAGACAACCATAGTCATCACACCAAGTTTGTTCTGGTTGAAAATCGAACCCACGACCTCCGACTTAGCAGTTTGTGAAACTAACCACTAGACCAACAGGCCCTTCAAACTTTAACAGATTGATGTTTTTCTGTATTTTGTTCTCAGAAACGAACATGATTTTTAATAGACCCTTTGGAGCTGAAAATTTTCATCGCTTATTCGAAAGAATTTGTTATTCCAAATACTAATCTAATGCAAATACTTAGGTATAGTAATCAAGCACAAGTCTTCGGTAGTATAGTGGTAAGTATCCCCGCCTGTCACGCGGGAGACCGGGGTTCGATTCCCCGCCGGAGAGATTTTTTTTATGTTTTTATTTTATCAATGCTGTATATTTAGTATGGTTTTTATTATGGTCATTTATTTTTGCTGTTTTTTTATTGTGTATTGTTTTTGTGCAATAAATAATAAAGAAATGTTGCGAGTAAAAGTTAGTTTTTGACAAAGTGACAAAATTTCAACTCTTTTCTTTGAATTCTTTACTGATGGCAAAAGTTTGCGCGACATAATAATTATTCCTTCTCCTTTATAATGTGACGGGCATGTTCTTCTAGTGGTTTAGGGACTGAATGCAAAGCCGGAGGTCGTGGATTTGATTCCCACAGAGGACAAACTTTGTGTGATGAGCATGATTGTTTGTTTTGTGACTCGCGTCACGTCTCTAGAGCAAGTATACCTCATATAAACCGTTCAGGACTACAATGTTGAATTTGCAAAATGTTGAATTCGTAAAATGTTGAATTCGCAAAATGTTGAATCCCAAAATGTTGAATTTGTAAAAAGTTGAATTTCCCACCCGGACCACAATGTTGAATTTGCAAAATGTTGAATACCAAAATGTTGAGTCCTGTGGATGCGAGAGGCACAAGACCGGTCGCGGTGGAGGTATTTGGGGGAGGTCAATTTTTAGCAGTGGACGTCTTTTGGCAAATCTTATAATGAGCACACTTCCGCACTGAGCACTACTCCGGAAAATATCAGGCACCCACATAGACTGCCCTATAAAATTAGTGCATAAACCTACCAAATGGTAAAGCTAGTACCTACATAAACCTACAGGGTGTCTGAGTGCTGACATAGGGTGTCGCCAACTTGAGGGTATGGTACGGACCATCAAACTGAACAACTTTTTCCTGTGGACCAACATCGGAATCGCTATGTACATACTCCGGACTCTAACGTATGTTAGGACTACAAAAGAAAACAGTTTAATTCTTAATTTCCTATATCAGGAACGTCGATGAAAAAAAAAGGAAGAACTCTGGTAAGTATTTATTTTATTAGTTAAATGATTTATTTTCGATGCATCCCAATTTATGATGATCCTTTTAGGTATAAACGGTGGATCACGTTTTCTATTTACCACTTCACGTTACTGCGCGCCTAGTACTTTTGATTGATTTAAGTGATTTTGTGCGAAAATTAAAAACACCCGATATGTAAACCATAACTGTTTTGCAGTGTAAATCAAATGGGAAACTGGTTTTTTCCCGATGGGTAACAGTGTGACACAAGGTAGTGTGACTCAAGGGGAACAAACCGGAAAAAGTTGTTCAGTTTGATGGTCTGTGTGGGTGCCAGATATTTTCCCGTGAAGTAGGAAGTGTACTCCCTAATTGAATTAAATACCTCCACCGTGACTGGTCTTGTGCCAGGACTCAACATTTTGGTATTCAACATTTTGCAAATTCAACATTATGGGGCCGGAAAATTCAACTTTTTACGATTTCAACATTTTGGGATTCAACATTTTGAGAATTCAACATTTTGCGAATTCAACATTTTGCAAATTCAACATTTTAGTCCTGAAGGATATAAACTCATATTCTATACATCTGTGAATAATTAGCAGGTGGTATATGTAGCAAAATGTTTGCGAATTCTATGCAACACAATATGAACCTTATCCTAATAAGTCTAGAGGGGCTCAGTCGTAGTATTATAGTTTGTTTTACCAAAGTAAGATGGAGAAGAATTTCTGTTTAGCTAATTTCAGGGTTACAAAGTCACAAAGAGATTTTTCTCTAAATCCTCACACGCTATCGTACGTAGGTGATTATAATTTCAAGGGGCTGGCCATTATCGCTGTTTAGGTTTGGTTGTTAAGTTATTTTAATGCTTTAAAAATAGCCACTCAGACAGCGCCAGCACCCCACCCTCCCCCCTGGCGAGGGGAGCGAACGATCATCGAGAGCTGACGGCACTGCTGCCGTCGCCCGCCTCACGCTCAGGGCGCCGCGCCACGTCTCCTCATCGCGACTTGTGAGGACTCACGTAGTGTGACAGTCTCGAGAAGAGCTTACTATAGAAATGATTCTATGAAGTAAGGTCTTGTCGGAGCTCCGGCCGAGGCGGAGGGTCCATCACTTGCCGAGAATCTTAACACCGCGATTCAGAAAGTCGCGTCATCGGCACAGTGACATCTAGTGGCGCGGCGGGAAGTTCAGGTCCGTGACGTTGGCATGTTTGGTACCGATAACGTGGCATTGACATTGGTAGTGGAAATTGATTATTTTTATTATAGTTTTGGGACGTAATACTGATACTCCAACCACGTTGCGAATTTATAATTGGATCGGCGTCCGGCGATCGTTCATTGCTAAATAATCACCACGAAGGACGCACGTGGGTTTTGTTGATTGTAGACGTATTATATTTTGTGTTTTAATTCTTTAGTTCTTTATTTTGCACTTGTTGTCTACTAACTCGCATGTATCTTAGTTACGTTTTATTTTGGTACTTTATTTGGTAAATTTTCACATAGAGAGATATAAATTTGAAACAAAAAACTCAAAGAAAGGCACATCTTTATCCCATGCGCCATTTTCGATTGCTATGGCCCGCTGACCTCCAGTGGCATGGGTTGTTTTTAAAGAGATATTTTAATAAAATACTTAGTTTATGATACTGTTGAAAACTAACATACATGTTGCTGTGGCTCATGCGCAAAACGTCTCTTTCGCAAAATGTCCCCTGGTCGCAAAACGTCTCTTTCGCAGAATGTCGCTTTCGTAAAATGTCTCTTTCGCAGAATGTCTCTTTCGCAAAATGTCTCTTTCGCAAAATGTCGCGCCAGGGACTTAGAATAAAATTTAGATTTTCATAACAAAAATCATTTATTAAAATTATAGTGCAATTGTGATGTTGAAATTTTGGTACTTAAACATTTTACAAACATTCAAAATTTAGATCAAAAGAATCAATACTGTTAGTAAACCTATCCACAGATAATATAATAGGAGCTATTACTAATATAATAACTAAACATTTAATAAGTATTGCAAATAAAAATATTTTTATATCATTTAAAAAGATTAAAAAATATATATAATATTAAAATGTCACATAAAATGATTAAAATGATCTTTATTTTGTAAATAGGTTATATGTATAACACTTTTACACGTCAATATTTTGTTTTTTTATATTTTAATCGAACGATGGAGCCGGTGTTTCGTAACTGACTACTCTGAGAAGAAACATCCGAAACAAACTCAGAGGTCAAAGTCTCTTTTAAAGTCCATACAATTGTATTGGTCAAATTATGCGAGGATCATGAAGGTTAATGACTGATGTGCTTTCTTGATCAGAAAAGCACACAGATTTGAGTGGACCTGTCCAGACAGTGCAAGCATTTGTCAGCAATCGTTTAGCTCAACTTAAGACGTAAGGAGCCCAAATATTGGCATAATAATTTACTTGAGTTATTATCAAATATTTGTACTGGTATGTTGTAGTCGATCTACGTTCAAATAAGACTTTCGTGCTCTATATAATTTGTCTTTAATTGATTTAAACGTAGGAATTCGATAATGTTCACGATTAGGTATTTTGTTACGAAGGGCGAAAATCCTTGCAAACAATACGTTTTAATAATGTAATGTGTTCTTTAATTATATTTTGAAATTCCATTGACTCACATGTATGCACTAATTTCAGTTTAATGATATTTTTCCCTGTTTTTCTAATATTAGTGACGCATTACAGTCTCGCCTATTTATGCACCGCCAGAAAGTACTACCACTTTTATTTGTTTTGCTCTTATGTTATCTGTACTCAAATGTATAAGTGTTCTATGTCCTTTTTGATTACGAATGTATACGATTTCTTGATCCATATTAAAACTCAAATTCACTACTGTTTTTCAATAAAAAGTAACAGACAAAACACAGCTCGGCAATAATAAATGACACATATATTTATAAGTTTTTTTAACTACCCTCACATATTATTATAAATGTTGCCATCACTAAACTTTATATTGTACCAAAAAATAATTTTAACTGTCTCAGTCAAAATATATATATATATTTGGAATAGGTACATCCATACTAATATTATAAATGGGAAAGTGTGTCTGTCTGTCTGTCTGTCTGTCTGTCTGTTTGTCTTTCTTTCACGGCAAAACGGAGCGACGGATTGACGTGATTTTTTAAGTGGAGATAGTTGAAGGGATGGAGAGTAACATAGGCTACTTTTTGTCTCTTTCTAACGCGAGCGAAGCCGCGGGCAGAAGCTAGTACTTAAGTAAATTTAAGTACCAAAATTTAAACATCATAATTGCACTATAATTTTAATAAATGATTTTTGTTTTGAAAATCTTAATTTTATTCTAAGTCCCTGGCGCGACTTTTTGCTAAAGAGACATTCTGCGAAAGAGACATTCTGCGAAAGAGACATTTTACGAAAGCGACATTCTGCGAAAGAGACGTTTTGCGACCAGGGGACATTTTGCGAAAGAGACGTTTTGCGCATGAGCCGTTGCTGTATACGTTCTGTGGGCAATAAAAATGCAATCCACATCACTTACCAAACAATGGTGCCGATTCTCTTGTGCACAAACTATCGTAAATTTAGGTTAAGTGCATCTTTCTCTTTCCTTTTAATTAAGAAAAGGACAGAAGATCAAATATTAGTTAAGTCCTGTCAAATTTAGACACTCCATAGATAATTTAGACGCAATTTAAAAACATGGCGTCTAAATATACGTCAATTTTCATCAGGCGCTGTCTAATTTGACAGGATTAAACTAAAATGTATCTTCTGTCCTTTTCTTTAAGAAATGGAAATAGAAAGATGCACTTAACTTAAATTTACGATAGTTTGTGCACAAGAGAATCGGCACCAGTAGCGACATTATGCGTCTTACTAATAAACGCTGCATAAAGTTATGACAGGTTTATACGTCAAAAAATGTATGGTTACACAGGCTTTTTTCATAACTTTACACAGTGATTATTAGTAAGGGTATATGAATGTATGGCTAAGACTAAATTTTTCACTGAAAAAGAAGCTTTGAAAATATAATTGCGCCTGGAAAGCTAATCCAAACCTGAAAAGAAAGCAATCATGTCAATAATAGTATTTGTAATTTTAATTAATAGCCTTTTTGGAAGCAGCTGAAAATAATAAATATGGATCAAGACTAGTGTCCGACCGAATGTTCGGTTTCGGTTTCGTTTTCGGTTGAGTTTCGGTAAAAACACGAGTTTCGGTTTAGTTTCGTTTTCGGCGCCAAACTTGCCGAAACTACGACCGAAACCGAAAGTGCGTTCGGGAGTTTCCGCGCTGTTATCGGTCATGTTCGGCGCGTTGAATGAGTGAATGAATCCGATCAGAGCCAATGTCGTGATTCGCTCGCTTGTTTGTTTGCTATTCGTTTTGTTTTGTTGTGGTGGCGAGTTTTCGAGTGATTTATTTTAAATTTGGTAAGTTTTATCTCGTTTTATGTCGTTATAACATAAGAGTAGGTAGTAAACATAAAAAAAAAATATTACTGAAATATACAATATGACTGATAAAAGTATAATCAACCGACCCGACTATGGGAGCTGTTGTCCTGAAAGTTGCGAGTAATTAAAAGAAATCTAGACTATAAATCTTTCTTTTTCTTTTTTAATACATAATTTGATACCTTTAGAGTAAAAAGGCGCTTTATAAGTTAAATTTTAATGCATTATGTAGTAGTTAGTGATTTAAAAAGAAATCTATGTGATTTAAAGAGTTAAAAAGTTTTTTTAAAAAATGATAACCGACTTCAAAAAGTAAAAGCTCAAAAATAACTACATATTTCGGAAGTCGGTGGCTTCTCTTCTGCCTGTCGATTTGAGTTGCCACCTACTTCCGAAATGTGTAGTTATTTTTGAGCTTTTAGTTTTTGAAGTCGGTTATCTTTTTTTAGAAAAAGTTTTTATTTTTTACTTTTTAGTTTGAGTCCCAATGTCGGACTACGTTTTAGAGTAACTTTCAAAATAAAACTACTTAATATAATCTTATAAATAATGGCACCATGCGCGCAACGTCACTGGATATCCATTAGTGTTATATACTAAAACCTTCCACAGAATGTAACAAAGACTTTTCTGAAACCCGCAACCAAATCAGTATAGCTAAACACGAAATAATCGCGGTCAAACATATAATCATCTTTAAAAATCTACAATCCAAGTAAGAAAAACGCGATCTAAGCGGGCAACGTCACGGGATATTTATTAGTGTTATATATTAAAACCTTCCCCAGCATGTAACAAACACTTTGCTGAAAACCGCATCAAAATCGGTTCAGCCAAACGCGAGATAATCGCGGACAGACATACATACATACAAAGTAGGTTCTTAGTTCGACCTGTATGTATGTATATACATACAGATTGAACTGAGAACCTACTTATTTTTAAAGTCGTTTAAAATTAATAAAGACGGACTGATTATAATAACGTTTTCTCTATTTTCCCCTCAAAATATGAGCCTTGTAAGAAAGTTTCGGTTTCGGTTTCGGTTTCGGCCGAAATAGACACCGTTGCCGAAATTCGTTTTCGGTTTCGGTTTCGGTCGTAAAACTAGTTTCGGTCGGACACTAATCAAGACACATCCTAGGCATACATCCGTGAGTTATCATTGCCTAATTGTGCCGAAAGCTTGTATTATCCTTTTTTTATAATGCGAAAAAATTCTGAAGACATTTATTCAAATAAAAATATAAGACCCGCCATTTTTGAGCCTTTTTTTTCGTTTCTGGCTATTCATCGAAGTCTGGGGATTGTGCTGGTCAGAAATATTTTTTTAAGGCTATGGAATGTTTTGACCACATTTAAAATTTGAAAAATAATTGTGACTGTTTTAATATTCCTATGTGAATAATAAAAGGTGTAATTGGCTGCAAATTATGACCAATTTTTTCGAAACAACTTCATAGATTTGAGCTTTTTTGTTGAATAAGTTTCACTTTAGGACTTGTTAAACTTATGAAATAATCATAAGTTTCAAGGATGACTTCATAGGCCGCCAGGGGGTGCTACAGTACATGTTCTTACGAAACTTCGTATTCGGGGCATAGTGGGGGCTTTTGACGCCAGCGTAATGCAAAAATTTTATCTGATCGTGACGTCACGCACAATTTCAACGCACTGTATCGTCGTCATTTTTCGTTTACGAGAAAAAAGAAAAAATACGTGTCCAAAATTTTTTAATTATCTCAATGACGGACTAATTACTTTCTTTTTCGTCGTCTCGCCTATTTAATAAAGCTTAAAGAAGTTTTGTTTTGTAGTGAAGAAGTTTTCTATTGTCTAAACTAAACGCACTAATTTCAGAAACTGTTAGTTGGATAAAAAAATATTTCGACAGACCGACAGTTTTATTGTTGACCGGTTGTAGAGTGTTGCTGTTAACACTATAGCAGCCGGTCCAACTTCTTGACACTACGCTAATATTATGTCCGATCCGACACAAAATGTGGCTCCGTGTTGCCAATTTCAAGCGTGTTGAATTATGACCCTTTTGAATTCAAAAGGATCTTAACTCGACTCCACTGGGCTAATGCCATTCACTGAAAATTTTATAATTCAATTGCGCACCGGATTTGACTAGACTTCGACTATGAGTCCTCGCCCTAACCTAAAAGCTTAGACTTTAATTATATGGCCATGCACCTGATTGAACTCTGATTCCGCCATCACGTCATTCCCATAGATCGTGTCGATACAAACAAAGAAAATTACAATACAGAATATTTACGTTTTTTCCCCATACCGCGTTTACTTAAGAATGTAATAGAATCACCCTATTCCTTAGCGAAGCAGGTTTCATTATAAAATAAAGGAAATACAGGCGGGCAGGGAAGTAAACATGATGCAAAATTTGGGGTCTTAAAAATACATATAAAAAGAATAGAATAAGGGAAGACGAGCGCTCTTTGTATTCAAAATGATAATAATAGGGGAAAAATACTAATACTGTTAAGAATAAGTAGCCATAAATTGTCCAAACTTATTAAAATAGGTTGCAAAAATATTTAGAGGAACATTTTATTTGCCAGGGGACAAAGAAATGAGATAATATTATGAAATCCTTATTGATATTAATATGTTTGATAAATGCAGGGGTGTCCGTTTGGTGCGTTTTATTTACTAAACACTAAAGCAATTTGGAAACGGTTGAGGAACTAAGCTTTGTAATTGTATTTCTGTTTATTGGAATAAAGAGAAAAAGCACATCCGACCAGTTTGGAGATAGAAAATTTGGTTTACGCGTGAAACCGCGGAGGAAAAGAAATCATCACAATAGGTTAAGCGGTTTAGGCGTAAAAACGTTATTTTTGCAATTAATGAGTGTTTCTTCCGCCCGCAGCTTCACTCGCGTGGATGTCGCACTTCCATTACTATTTTACCTTTCCAACAATACTTTCTTAGTGGCTACATATTCTTCACAAACAACACACCTTGCAAGTTTCATGTCTCTAGAACTAGCTGTTTAGGCTGTGCGTTGATATATCAACGGCCACTCAATTAGTCAGTTTACCATTTAAATATATAGATAACTAGCTTTTGCCCGCGGCTTCGCTCGCGTTAAAATGAGACAAAAAGTAGCCTATGTTACTCTCCATCCCTTCAACTATCTCCACTTAAAAAATCACGTCAATCCGTCGCTCCGTTTTGCCGTGAAAGAAAGACAAACGTACAGACAGACAGACAGACAGACACACTTTCCCATTTATAATATTAGTATGGATGTAGAATAGAAAAACTTACAAAACGTCATCCAAGTTGACCACTTGAGGCATAAAAATGAGAGTTTGACTTCTGTCTCGTTCCGAGGTTTCGACAAACTCGAGTATGAAGTCCTAATAGTATTGTTGAGTTGGGGCAAATATAGCGACATGTAAATATTACTAAACATATTAATTGACTTCGAAGTAATCAGGCATCCCTTGGATGGAATATTCTAGAAACGTGATCGGAAAATTCTTAAACCCACAGTTTCTTTTGGAGGGTATCCCGATGACTTATTACTGAATTCTGTGAAAAAAAAAATGGACACAAATGGTTTTTTTTTATAAAACATGTAATACTTTTAACAATTCTTTTAAATGATCATCTTGATACCGTGGTCATTTGGATAACAGAACGTTTTAAAGTGGCCATTTTTATACTGGATGGTAATTTGAATTACAGAACCGGCGTCTGTGTTTTCAAATTTATATAACCCGGAAGTATTCAAGAGACGAGTGCATAGGCATCTATTGGGTAAGCTCGCTCCATCGTAGGCCCCGCCTATGCCCTCGGGTTAGTCTGGGACCAAGAGCAAGCCCATAAGAAAAAAAAAACATTTTGAAGTGACTATGTTGACACTATGGTCATTTGGATTACAGAAAATTTTAAAATGACCAATAAATCTGAAATGAGAAATGACAGTTATCTTATTTTGATTTTTAACTGGACGTGGCTGGAAGTTTTAGGTTATGGGAAGCAACAAAGATGTACAAAAAAAGCTTTTTCCAAAAAAAAGATAACCGACTTCAAACAGACATGGGACTCAAACTAAAAAGTAAAACAACTTATACCTAACCTTATAAAATGAAAACGCCTCCATGCGCGCAACGTCACAGATTATCCATTAGTGTTATATACTAAAACCTTCCACAGAATGTAATAAACACTTTGCTGAAAACCGCATCAAAATCGGTTCAGCCAAACGCGAGATAATCGCGGACAAACATACATACATGCATCCGTACAGGTCGAACTGAGAACCTACTTTTTTTTTTTAAGTCGGATAAAAATACTAAGAGAGGAGAGCAAGACAGAAGGTAACCAAACGCGCGTCTTACATCGATCAGAACATTCCAACATCGATCAGAATGATTCCAAACTCGCTCTTCTTTTGTTCCAAAGACTCAAACAAATGCGGAAACTTCTGGAACTCTCTACTAGGAAGTAAGAACGTTATGTCTAGGGTCGTGGATCCTACTCTGAAGGTCTGGTATGATTGCATCTACTAGGTCCTTAACATTCATTAAATGGGCGCCGTCTCTTAACGCTATTAAGAGATTGAAGCTGGTTCCTATTATGGCAGATAAGGTGAAAAATATTATATTTAGCTTACATTATTTACTTATATTATATTGCAAATACCTACTATTAAAAACTGTTGCCGTAAATCTACTAGACCGACCTGAAATCTTCTTAATAATATAAAGCTGAAAAGTTTGGTGTAAAGGGCTTATTCGAGCGTTAAAAACTGTGATTAGAGAATAATATAGAACACAGATTTCTGTGGTTAGAAATGAAACTTTTAGTTGCAACTAATATTACACTCACACCCGGCAGAGCACCAAAGACGTAAGCTAAACAGGATGGGGACAGCTAGTACCTACTTATTCTTTGTATTAATGTCCTGTCGAACTTGCTTGAACGAGAACCTATTTGCACAAAGCAAGTTCCGAACTTGTTCTGTACAAACAGGTTCGACAAAGAGTATATATATATATATAGGACTTCTGAGGGGGACAGCGCGTACGCAGTCCCCACTACCAAAAATTACGCATCCGAGTTATCCACATTAGGGATAATCGCAGGGGTCAACCCGCCCGCAGTGCAATGGGAAGGCCTCGCCCTGGGGGAACCGCCTTCGTGATCACGGTATCCCCTATGCCAGGTAAGTATGACTTCACTACAGTACGGCGCGAGGGTCGTTCGTCGACCAAAAATCTTAACACCGCGATTCAGAAACGTGACGTAAAAGCACAGTGCCATCTAGTTTGTGAGTTGTGAACTAACGTGTAGGGCACCCGCGCGCCCTCCAAACGAATGCGGGGGTTATTGTACATTCGTCATAAAGTAAATTCGTCACATTTTTTAAACTCCATACATTCAAAGTTTATTCGTCACATGCATAAAAAATATGTGTAAATTCGTCACAGTACCTATTTTTTGCAAAAAGTACAGTTAGAAAACAAAGTTAGAGAGAGAGAGATCAGGAGTCACAGGATCAAAAATCGACAGAGTGCAAAATAACCGATAGTGTGCGACTTTGTATTTAACAGGAAGGCACTAATTTTATGCATTTGATAAATTTATTAATATTGTATTAAATGTTGAAATTGATATCTATTGAATTTGACAAAGAATTGAAAATTATTTTGGACAATTAAGATAACATGTCCCTGGCTGAAGTTCCCAAAAAACTTTCTTTTATGCAGCATTTTAAAAACTTCTAACATATGAAAACTATCAAATAAATGTTATTGATGTGATTTAAAAATCTCTTCGAGCGTGCTTGTAAATAATTTGGGAGAGAGCGGGTCACCTTGCTTGACTCCTTTTTTAATTTTAAACGACGGCCCAGAAGTATTCAGTTCAGTTTTATTCATTATTGTTTAATTATCCTGCTGACTGTACGGAAATAAACAATATGGCGGATATTCTTTCATAAAAATAGACCTGTGGCGAGTTTACACATACTTATTTTCGTGACGAATTAACTTTGTGACGAATATACAATAACCCGAATGCGGCGACGAGACGGCACTAAAATCATGACGTCACGAGTATAGATGGAGTGAGTGAGCGAATCTCAAAGGGAGGGTGGAATTCAAGAATACAATGACAAAAACAATACGAAAGTGTTTCTTAGATATATTGTTAAAGACTTGAAGTCTGAAGCTACGTAAAAGTTAATTGGTTGGTTCGTTGGTTATCGTAAGTAATTATCTGGAGCTGGAACGAAGGACTTCCGTGACATTTAAGCTGTCCATTATCTAGAATAGCTATCACAGAGTACTACCTGTCGCCTAAAACATTTGCTTCCTCTAGGACGGTGTTGTCAATATCATCGTCTTCTTTCCACGAAGAAACTGATTCAAATAAAAATAAAACGAGATATGCAAACATAAATCGGTAAATATTTTGGAACGATTTTATGGCTGAACAATAAAAGATTTACTCTGTTATTAAAGCCGCGACTTACTTTAGGCTCCCTTGTGGCATCCTACTTTCCTACTTAATAATGTCTACATACTAACTTTTACACAAAAATAAAATAAATTTGAAGATTTTGACGTTTGTTATTTTTTTAGGTTAAAAAGTAATGGACGAGTAATACAGTTTATTTTATTCATAATGACCTACGAAAACGGATCAATAACGTCTGGGCCGCGCCGACCCCCGGCAGCGCCTGTGTGGAAGACCTGGAGCGCCTCTTTTTCAGGAATAATCATGTTTCAAACTATTTTTTTCTTTGTTAGTTTTGACAAAATAGCTGTTCTTTATTTTATATACTAAATAGGTAAACCCATTTCACTATCGTTAGCCAACTACTGCGGAAAATAAAACGCGAGCGAAGAATCGCACTTGGCCTGTTTTTTTTCTAATAATACCGTTAATGATTACGTAACATAGGTACGGTACCTATGTTTATCATCAGCCTATGAGCGTCCACTGTTGCACCTAGGCTTCACCCAACTTTTTCCAGCGCATGCGGGTCTGTGCCGTTGGCATCCAACGGCTTCCTACGACCTTTACAGGGTCATCCGTCCATCTGACGGAAGGCCGAAGCTGCGCTTGCCAATACGAGGACGCCATTCGAGGACCTTTTTTCCCTATCGGCCATCGGTTCTTCGAGCTATGTCACTATGTGCTTAGCCCACTGCCACTTCAGCTTTGCGACTCGGTGAGCTACGTCGGTGACTTTGGTTCTCCTACGGATCTCCTCGTTTCTGATTCGATCACGTAGAGAAACCCCGAGCGCGCGATGGATAAAGCTATTATTTTCATCGCGCGCGGAGTGACTTTGAGCTTTCTTATGAGGTCCATAGTTAGCGACCACGTCTAAGATCCTTATATCATCGATGTTCTATTCGGCATCTCTGAAAGGTCTGTAGCACTAGCATGGCCCACGTTTCTACTGAATCGAAGGCCCTCTCTACAAACGCCTGGCACAAAGCGCGACTATACTCCTCAGTCTTCTGTATAATATTGCGTAACGTATGAAAGTGGTTTAAGGAACTAAATCCTTTGCGGAAACCAGCTTGTTGAGGAGGATGGTAGTTGAAGTCGTCTAGCTCGTGAACGAGACGATTCGTAATGACTCTCGAAAACAGCTTATAAACGTGACTAAGATCTTAATCTATTTCTTAAGGAACGTGTTATCGCCTTTTTGAAGACACCACCACGCCATATCTGAGGAGAAAACTTGGTTCCTAGAAATCTGGGAATTCTCGTGATTTGGCAGTGACTCCACCCCGCCGCTCGTGTCGCACTTATTGGTTCGAGTTCGTTCAAACGCTGCGTTCGGAATTAAAAAAAAAGCCAAAGCGTAAAATCAACCCATAAAGGTAATATCATCGTCGTGGGGTCCGGTGGAATGGAAACTGTGACTGTCGCAACCCAACGCTGAGCACGCCGTAATAACGGCGATAAGGCCCCTCTTTGAGGAGTGGCGGAGAGGCGTCGTGGCGCTCTTACCTTTTGCCTAACACAGGTCCGGGTGGGGTTCGGGCGGAAGAAACGCCTTAGTGTCCACTGCAACAACGGTCGCCTGGAGGACGCGGTGGAGGTATGCTCTGCTTGAGCCCGTCGCTTGTCACTGCCGAGTCCTCGCAGAGGCGATCTTCGGAGGTGACTTCTCGCGCCCGGCGCTGGTTCAGGCCATGCCTCAGGGCGAAACTGAATGTGAAGCCGTCGCCTCCTTCTGCGAAGCAATCATGCTGGAGAAGGAGGCGGCTACAGGCCACCGTAGGCGCGGGACTGCGGACGGCGATCGATGGATAGCTCGCCGCCCGACCCAGACTAGGCCCGTGTCGACTGTATGGGCCCTCTAGAGCCAACGCCTGCCGGGTTGCGAAATACGTTACCACGGAACATAAAGGGCGGCCGAAGGAACAATGGTGGGTTTTAGTCAGTAAGTCTGACACAAGGAGGGGAGACGTCATTAAAAAAAATATCATTTTGGGAGACTTGTGTAAAAATGCACTCTAATTATGTTTTGTTATATTCAAGGCATAATTTTTCTATACCATAATTGATACTCCACTACAAAGAGTATATCGTGTAGGTGTAACAATAAATATTGTCTTGGCGCCTGTGTGCGCCGCACACACTGACAGGGGGCGGCCCTGAGGCCTGAGGCTACATAACATCATGACATGACTGACGGGAGCAGAAGAGTAACCAAAAACCTAAAATAACGTGGATGGGTGAAACTGCGGGGAACAACTAGTGTTACGATAAAAATGATTATTCATTTCACGCAAAATATTTTCAAATTTCATAATACACTAACACGATCTCAAGTCCCGATCGGTCTACACTCAAGATTTGTCATCGCGAGTACACTGATAGTCGAAACAAAATTCGAAATTTAAGTATTCATTGAATACAATGTCGAATTTCGTTAATATTAATCGTTCTATCTACACTCGGCTGTTTATTCAGTAATCGAATAAAAACTGGTTTGTTAAAGAGTCGATTTTAGTGTTGTATTATTAACTTTGGTCACACCATGAGTCGGCCATATTGAAATTTTTTAGTGATTCGGAAATTATCGTCTGCAATGGAGTCATATTTTTGCTTATCAAAATTTGATCATATTTTTGTTGAGAATTCGCCAAAATTATGTCATTTGTCTATCGTTTCTCAATCCGGTCGTGGTCTATGCAGAAAATCCTCGGTCGTTTGACAATATTCGCCTGAGTATAATATTGTTGTTATATTCACTGTCGACCCTGGAGACATCTTGTGATAAAAAACCATTATTGCGGCAAGTTACTTGGCTGTCTGATTTTGTCTTCACGTAAAACGAGTAACAAAATTAGATTGGTGCTATTTAGGGGTCCGCAATCATGGATGTGTCGTGGGGTGAGTAGTTGAATTACGCGATAATTAATTATTTTCTACGTTTAATTTGTATTCTGATTTCCTTGTGTGGTTATTTCCAGACGCGGATAATTTTGAGCCTAAACTGCCGACCACGTTGACTACTTCGAATAAATGGGAAGGCGAAGACGAGGAAGAGATCGTGAAGGTAAAGTGTGCTTTGCCAAAAAGTTTATTTTTGTTACTATTGAGTGTTACGTTGGTGTTTAGTAAGTTTCTGCAAATTTTAGAACATAACCTCAATCGTTGTGCATACGTGTTGACGTCAGTGATAATAATTGCAGGAAAGTTGGGAGGACGAAGAGGAAGAAAAGAAAGATGAGGAAAAAACTGAGGTTACCGCGCCTCCCCCGGCGAAGCCGAAAAAGAGAATTCAGGACAAAATAGCCGAGAAAGAGGTGAGCGCAATGAGATCTGCTAACATATGTCGTGAACTCAGTACAAGGCCGTTTGGTATTTGGATAGTTACAGTCTTGTTATAGATCAGAATTAATTAAAACATGGTCATTTTAGATTTCTTTAACTTTTTATATTTATGCAGATATCTGAAAGTTCCAATATAACTATTTGTAAGTCATTAATTAGTGAGATACTTATTCCTTATGGATAGGATAATTATATCAGCAACTAATGAATACCAGCTATTAAAGTATAAATATGTATGCTTATTTAGACAGATAAGACAGTGAAAGTTCCAGAGCCACTTAAAACTAGAGCAATTTCTCAATAGAAAGTCACAATTTATTGAACCTGTTTAAAATTCTGTGTCTATTTTATTAACAAGAATAATAATTGTTTTGACAAACATGAACAACTTATTTCAGTTAGTTAGAGCAACATTTATCTAATAATTGCCACATCTTGACACAATATTCCATAAAACATGCAAATAACACATCATCATCATCATTTTATTATCATCTTTTATTTATTTTGGCTTGTAGTGTGAATTGACATTTAAAAGATCATAATTATATTCAATACAATAATCTATATGTCCATAAACTTACACACATAATATTTATGCAAAAGTAACTAGTCTGTATGTCTGCTACACTATCAGGACTAAACCAATGAACAGATTTTAATGAAATTGTAAAAAACAACTGTTTTTTCCGACTTCGTCTTTGTATTTCCAGATAATCATTGACCAACCAGGACAAACTTTGTGTGATGAGCATAATTGTTTGTTCTGTGTCTGGGTGTTATTTATCTGTAATATGTATGTATTTAAAAATTATATAAGTATGTATATCAGTTGTCTGATTACCATAACACAAGCTCTGCTTAGCTTGGGATCAGATGGCCGTGTGTAAGATGTCCCAGGATATTTATTATTAGTTACAGAATAATATCCAAGCATAAAGCTCTTTGAGATTAGATTAAAATCTATTCTGGTGGAGTTTTACAAATTAGTTTGAAATTACAGTGTTTTTTTTTCATACATGTTCTGTGTTCTTTTATCAATATCAAATTCACAATTGTATGTTCTTTACTTGTGTCTGCTTATAAAAGTTGTTATAACTTTATTTAATTCATAAATAAATATACAGAAAGATCCTCCAAAATATAAATGTTTTAATATCGTAAATATAATGCTTGAACAAATAATTGAAAAACTAATAAAGAAACAGAATCCTTATTATACTTTAGGATTTTATCTCTGAGAAGATCAAATATGTAAGGATATACATAATAATGAACTGCCATATTAGGTCAAAAGCATCTTAAGAATTCCCCAATTTATGAAAGATAAAGTCAATAATGCAGTTGGTACACTATCTCTTGGGATTCCCTAGTGCGAGTGTTCCCTAGAGCGAATGACTTGTGAAATTATAAATCTAAATAAATATTTTGAGACAATTCACATGCAGCCACCTGATCCCAAGTTAGGCAGAGCTTGTATTATGGTTTATATTACATACATATTATAGATAAATTACACCTAGACACAACAAACAACCATGCTCATCACTCAAAGTTTGTCCTTGAAGGGAATGGAACCCACAACCTCTGGCTTAGCAGGGTCACTAACCACTTGACCACAGGTCCATTATTTAGGCAGTTGTTATGTGGTGTGCAGTGATACACATATCATTTTCATTACCCTTTAAACTTGCAAATGCTGCCTTCATACAAGGCCTGGACTTTAACCAATGAAAATGAACCCTTATGCATATTACCACAGATACAGGCTGTCCCCGAGGTCTCAACCTCATTATATTAGGTCTTTGGTTACTATTTTACTCTAATGATGACTCATCATGCTATGACAAGCGTGTGATGTCATGTTGCTGTATATATGTTTGAAAAGCTGATATCAGTAGTGTACCTATCCCCTGAGGTCTGGCTCTACTTATGTTTAGTCTTTGGTTACTACCCTGCTTTGAGTCATAGCATGATGTCAATTAGGTACGTAGAAAATACGTATGCCTGATGTGAAGGAAATAGTATTACTGTAAAATTTCTACAACATTTAATCAATAGTTTTTGCACAAAAGAATAAAACTATCTTTACAAACTTTCACATTTATAACATAAGTCTTTTGTATTTATGTATTCTTCTGAACAAATCATAGATTCAGGGACTACACACATTTATATAGCTACTAGCTTTTGCCCGCGGCTTCGCTCGCGTTAGAAAGTGATTGTTGTGTTATTATCGGATGTTATAACGATCAGCAATTTTTGACAAAATGGTGTTCAGTTAATTTTGAACTTTAATGATGTTCATTTAATACTGGCGCCTATCTTGTTGAGCGATTTATGGGTGACTAGCTTTTGCCCGCGGCTTCGCTCGCGTTAGAAAGAGACAAAAAGTAGCCTATGTTACTCTCCATCCCTTCAACTATCTCCACTTAAAAAATCACGTCAATCCGTCGCTCCGTTTTGCCGTGAAAGAAAGACAAACAGACAGACAGACACACTTTCCCATTTATAATATTAGTATGGATATGCAGCTTATTTTCACAGAAGAATATGCTTAGTCCCTTAAGCTTGACGGCTATTTTCATTCTTACGACGCTAAACGCGGACTGATAAAAATAGAACTGTATAAGTGTGACCAAAATCGTTAAGAGAAACGCGAATGGTGTTAAATAACTGTACGTAGTCACTAATACCTTCAATATTCATATTCCAGCGTCTCGAACGTGAAAAGGCAGAACGTGCATCGGTAGAGAAGGTTGAAGAATTGACCCCTGAACAGAAACTGGCTGAGAAGCTACGTGCACAGAAACTACAGGAGGAGTCTGATTTGAGGCTCGCCATGGAAACCTTTGGTAAGTGGACAAGGACCATGGTTATCTTCTAACTTGTAGAGCAGTGGTTAGCAACCTCTTGGTATAGGCCACATAGTGACTAAATAACATATAGGCGGGCTGTAGCTTTTGCCCGCGGCTTCTTTAGGGCTGGAATTTCCACAAATGCTCTCTTAGTGCCTTAGTGGATACTACCTCTTACCTTATTCCTTATTACGATTTCCTTATTCCTTATTAAGATACCTTACTCATCACAAAGTAATTTTCATGTTTCTAAGACCAGCAGTTTGGACTGTGTGTTGATGATCAACAATCAGTCAGTCAGTTTGCCGAGTTTTTGCATAGGTTAACACAGTTCTAGACTATTCCTAAATTTACAACAGGACTAGTATTGAAAATGTAAATGAGACTAACCATAGCTAGTGATAACAGTTAATTTATGTAAAAAAGTTGCTACCTACCTTAACTGAAGTAAATTAAATAGTGAAACCTGTGGAACAGTTTTTACGTTTTATTTTTACGTATTGGTATACTAACCTTTGCTTGAAACACCATCGGCGTAAATTCAAAAATATCCTTTGTCCTATACAATACCGCACTCTTCATAAATAATCAAAACAGCCCTCAAAGTGCATATAACTCGATTGAATGACTTTTTCATGAAATAGGCAATCAATCGGGTTATATGCACTTTGAGAGCTGGATGAGGGCTGTTTTGATAATAATAATAATTATAATTCTGTAACTAATCTATTGAAATGAAATGTATAGATACTACATAAAATTATCCACCTATTTTGTAAACATACATTTTTGCCAATAAATGTTTTCTATTTCTAATGGCCTATTATAGTCGCAAATCATTCTAAATCAACACAAACTCACACGCTAAGCGGCAAATTGTAAAAAACATTAAAACAATCGATTTTCACGGGCTACCGTGAAGCAGCCCCCTAAAAGCTAGGAATAAATATTTTTAGCTATTGGAGAAGTGTCTCGGAGACTGGCTCGGATTTTTCTAAATAGAAAAATGTGCTGAGCTGATACACTTCACTTTGATCTCTAGGGCCGACAATGGTTTTTAAATGGAACCCAGACCTACAAGTTATTAGTAAATAAATTGTATGTTTCAGGTGTAACAGCAGAAACAGGCACCGGCAGGATCGATGGCTTCCAACCAACCACAAAGGCTGAATTCACAGAGTTCGCCGACATGCTCACCAAGAAAATATGCCTGTACAAAGCGAGGGAGGAGTTTCCGACCTTCATTGATGAGTTCATGAGGAATATTGTTGTTCAATGTAAGTTTTATTGTTATTAACTGTAAGATATTCTGAAAGAGCGGCGCCTCCTGGCACAGGCATCTATATGCTTAAAAGGAGTCGCCACCAACATTTTTCCATTTTGCGTTTAACCATTCGTGTAACCAGACCGCACACCGGCGCAACATGCAACACGCAACGAAAATTTAAAATTCGGCTCAACTTTTGCGCTATAATTGTTTGCTACAAATGCATTGTATACGCCCCGCAACAAATATGTCCTTAGCATGCGTGCGAACAAATATACGAGGACGATAAATATGTTGCGTTGCAAATGTGGGGCCACATTTACCGAGATACAAATGTATGCCCGATATGCAGCATAAGACATAGATCCATGTCACACAAATAAAAAGTTTTTTTTTTAATTTAACCTCTTAATTTTGTTTGAGAAAGTTTTTGTATTTATTGAGAATGGTGTATGTGATAGGTATATTTTACTTACGTATTATCTGTATTGATAGATAAATTATATCTGCACAGACAATTAGTCATTCATTTTTATTTATACATAAATAAAAATGAATGACTAATTGTGTTGCTAAGCACATGACTGGACAGATTAGCTATTTTTGTTTTAACAATATTTTTAATGAGTTGGCTTAAAATTTTATTGAAAGAATAAATACCTGGAAAACTGGAAAATTAGAGGAAAACAAGTTTTATCTATGACATTTCCAAATTAATTTTGTTGTTTGAACAAGACCACTGTTTAATGGTTCAGCTAATACATAAATAAATACATTAGAGAATCTATTGTCATAATATCTAATTATTGTCAAACCAACTGCAATGAGATCTAGTTATTATTGCGAAGCTTGAAGAGGCCTAAGTATATTATCTCGCTAAATTTAAGAGGGCCTAAAGCTTAAGGCCAACTACTTTAAATATTTTTCTTCCCAAACTTACAACTTTATGTTTATCAATAATCGCTGCGAAATGTTTATAATAGTTACCGTGACCCTGGAACATAAAGGGCAATCGAAGGAACATGAGTGGGTTTTAGTCAGTAAGAGTCTGACACGCCCTCCCGCCGCACCCAGGACGGGAGCAGTCATTGGATGATTTCCCACTCACCAAAAAAAAAAAAAAATTGACAATAATTTTATTTATGTACTTATTAATAATATTAAATGTTTTTCCAGTGCCATCAGCAGATATTAAAAGGATAAAGATGACGGTGGACAACCTTTACATTGAGAAGCAGAAATCTGAGAAAATGGACAAATCCAAGAAGCCGACGAAGGGCAAAGGAAAGGCTAAATTAAAAGTTGAAGGCGATAATGTGAGTATAAGTTATATTCACCAGCTTTTGACCAAGACTTTGTCTGCTTGACAAATGATAAATCACTTTATTTTTTAAACAAACAAATTGCATATTATTAAACTTCGAACACACGTGATTTGAGACACAATGGAAAGACAATAGCAGCCCGACAGCCGGTTGTCGCTTAGTCGTCGAAAGGTTAATCAAAAGTAGTTTTATCCCAATCTCAAATTTGACTGGTCCTGCAGCCTCAAGGGTCCTAAACCGAGTATACTAGGTACAGATTGGGCCCCTGTGCCAATAGAGCAATAGGCGAGACGACGAAAAAAAAGTAATTAGTCCGTCAGTTAGATTATTAGAAAATTTTGGACGTATTTTTTCTTTTTTCTCGTAAACGAAAAATGACGACGATACAGTGCGTTGAAGTTGCGCGTGACGTCACGATCAGATACAATTTTTGCAGGGCGGTGACGTCAAAAGCCCCAACTCCGGAACTTTGTTGCTCTTTATCTTTGTATTTTTTTATTAATTTGATCAAGCAACAAAAACGTGTCCCGTATTTTTGGCCGTATTATTAGAAAATCTTTCATCATAAATAATAATACCAGCCTATAACTCCCATTGTAGGCCTTTTCTCATACAGAGAAGGCACTAGCATGATCACGACTCTTGCTCATATTATTGGATTCCGGACTGGTATTAACTACAAGTCCAGGTTTCCTCACGATGTTTTTCTTTGCCAATGTCTTAATTTACGCTACCAAAAATAAGTTCCATCACATCGTTATCACATAACTTATTGTGTCATTTCTCTGTAACATTGTTATCAATTGTGATTAGATTAAAACAACGTGTTTTATCACATCGCTATCACACGCCGCAACTGATACGCTTATCAGTTATCACTAACAGTTTAGATAAGTATTGAATCATTACTATCAGGTCAAGTTTGCCTCTCTATGATAATGTTAAGTGTTTAAGTTATTTACAAACAATTTCGTTGTAATCACTAATTGCTGGTTCATTTTGTATGGGTTTTGAGAATTAGCTGTGAAATGAATATCTGGCTTTGTAATCTGAGAAGCAATTCGATTTTGCTGCCATAAGGTGTTAGAAAAAACACCATATTATAAGGTGTGTCGTGATGGCCCAGTGGATAAGGCGCCCGCCTCTCGTGTAAGAGGTTGTGGGTTCTAATCCGGGCAAGTACCAATGTGACTTTTCAATTCATATGTACTTTCTAAAGTTGGACATCACTGACATCCCGTGCTTCGTAAAGCACGTAAAGCTGTTGGTACCGGTTGTCATTCGTAGAACTTTTACAGTCGTTACGGGTAAGCTAGAAAGTCTGACAAGTCTAACCAAGAGGTATCGTTCACGTAAAACACAGGTATTCAGCTGAATCCGGTTAGGCTGGAAGCCGACCCGAACATAGTTGGGAAAAAGGCTAGGGAGATGATGAAGGTGTTAGAAAAACATTTCATTTTAGGTCCTAAAACCCGATTAATTTTTAATCGCTACATTCGGAGCGGCATTAATTACTGAGAGAGGCTTTATAATATTGGAAGATGGGTAGGCATTTAGTGTGGGACGCTATATGCGTTGATAGACGTTGACCTCATAGAACGCGAATGCGCGATGATCGCGCGAGTAAGCGATGCGACCATCGCGTATTCGCGCGATTCCAAAACCTAGGTGTCTCAATAAACTGTGAATCCAATTGTATTGTGGCGCAATCGGATCGCGCGAATGTCAATGAAAACACGTATTCGAAACCTATATGGTTGATCGTGCGTTCGTATTATCAGAGTTCGTGCGAACCGCGTACTCGTGTTCTATTAGTCAAAGTAAAAGTAAATATATTTGCATTAAACATGTGTTAAAATATACTATTTCAGTGCAATATGTTCTACCTCGAGAGTTGTACAAATTAGTGATCTCCATTTCATTATTATTTAAAATAAGTTAATAGTCAATGTAATATTATTAAATAAATACAAAATCAAGTCATGCAATAAATTAAATTATAAATAATACTGAATAGGACAACGCCTTACTCTTGCGCCATCCCACCTACCTAGTACGACGTGCTGCTGCCTCGGCTGCGGAAAACCTCAAGCGGTGAAAGTATAGTAACCTTACTGGAAACTATTTTCGAGCAATTTGGGGTTGAAACCATCGGCCCATGGGGTTTGAGTGCCCACCATATTTTTAAGGAGCTGTCGAAAAGACTAGTTGATTCTTCCCGTGACCCAAAGGCTGGCTTTTACCTTGGCTAGAGGCTTAGCATTGACCTCTAATGGGGCAATGCTGCCAGCCTCTTGGGCACTTTACTGCTTGAAAGCGATGCGGAGTTTTTTTAATTAGTAATTTAGTTTGTAAATTTTTTATATTAATCAATTTATTAGAAAATATAATGTAATAAAATTAAACATGGTGCCGTGACGTGCGGTGGACACGCGGCTGTAGTAAATGTGTGTATCGCCACTTCGACGCCACCATCTCATTCTTAACGTGACGGTGACAAACGGCGTAAGGCGTTGTTCTAAATGTAATTTTCTTTTGTTCGCAGGCTCATCTCAATCAATACGACACATATGGCAACTTCGACGATGATTACGACGATTTCATGTAAAACATCACACCGTCTCGACTTAAAACGGTACCTGGCGGCATTGACGACACTACCCTCAAACCGTTTTGTGTCTTATTCTCCTCGTTATACGGGCGATTGTTGCTTGTACACTAACGTAAACGTACAACGTCGAATAAACATGTACTGTCTTGAATATTATTTAACTCATTTAGTACTCTATGTAATATAAAAATATTTTTATATGTAAAGTGTAGTCTATGTTAGTCTACAAGCAATAATCTTTAAAATATGAATGAGAATACATAGTTGGTATGTATATGTGGATATGGCAACGAAATTCGTATGAAACAATAACTTTTTTGGTTTTGTTTGGCCCGGCATGAGATGGATATTTATGTATATTTAATAATAGTTATTTTCTCCACGATTTTTGTTCATATTTTCGTCACCAGGTACCAAGGCACGTTACGCTAATATAATTAATAAAAAAAAAGAGATAAAAAGACACATAATATTATTTCACAAAAAAAATAGACTATTTACATAACAAGCTCATGTAAAACGCTTCATTAAGTCATTAGATTAAGGATTAGTTCAACAATTTAATTTATTTTAACTTGAATAATAATAAAATCTCTCACAATCTTCATGAATCATACTTTGAATAATAATCGTGCACTATTTAAAAACGGAAAAAAAAAAACACTATTCGAACGCATGAATTCATACTTACCTACATCTCTATGTAAAAAACTATTTTATCTTAATCAGACTATCTTTGTAAGGTCTGCAAATCTGTTAAGGCGTGTAGACACTAACGAAATGTTACATGCTATGTTAAAGTAGTTCCGCTGATGGAAAGAGACAGAGCTATACAAGTCGTCTAGCGCCATCTCATTCTCTCAGCGGAACTACTCTCGCTTTAAGATGTCATGGTAGGCCACTAGAGCGTCAATGTGGGCGTCAAGTATTTTATTCAACCTGTTTGTTAAACTGTCACCATCCATACTAATATTATAAATGCGAAAGTAACTCTGTCTGTCGTGTCTCTTCTTTTTCAAGCCTAAACCATTTAACCGATTGAATGAAATTTGGTACAGTCGTACAGATATAGTCTGGGACCCAAGAAAGGACTTAAAATAGTTTTACTATTATTACACGCGGACGAAGTCGCGGCAAATAATCGCAGAATGGTAAATAATTAGGAGCAGGCATCCCTAAACACGCACACCTTGACACAATTGGAGACATATCCCGCAATTGAAGACAGTTTTTAGCGCATCGTTTGTTTGTATTTCTCCATCTAGACAAGTATATAATCTAAGTTTGCGTGTAACATTTCGTATGTCTGTACACCCATATAGCAACAAAGTACGCTTCCGAAAAACTTTTTGATATTATTAATTTAGTTTTAGTGAACAAACATTTTTCTATGTGCTCAAAACGTGTATTTTTTTCGAAGAAATGGCTACTCTACGCAATAGGTACCAGGCTAGCATAGAAGAGTTGATATATTTTTCCATACATGTATTAATGTAACGTGCCTAAAGCCATGTATAGCCTATATACATATATACAATGTAATATACAGTCGTTTCATTCTATGGTTATGGCCCGATGTTATGTTATATAGATAATAAATTTTTTATTGTGATAATTTGTTGTTTTTTTTAGTAAACCTTTGTTGGACCCCAGGAGCTTGTATCCAACATCTGATGAGAAAAAGATATTTGTTGTTAGTATATTATGGTTGAGTTGGATTAGTAACTTTGTCTAATAATTGAGCAATAGCATATTTTTCATCTTAGGGCGTCAAGATGAATTAACAAGAGACTTGCAACTTATTGCATCACAAGCACAACTCGCCTGTTTCATGAGATCTTTATCTTGCCATCAAATATTTAGCACCAAGTTTTGGCAAAAGATAATGAAAGTCACCAAATGCCACAAAACTTGCAAACGCAAAACATGCATTGCAAAACACCGACATTTTATCATGCTAGGCCTACAAGTATTAAGTAAATAAGTAAGATAGCATGTTAAATTAATTAAAACCTATCGCCTATACATTGCTGTGCCCTAGCAGGGTTCATTGTTTGGAACCATCATAATGTAACGACCTGTAAACAACATGAAATGCAATAAATGAATGATTATGATTACGTAGTCCATTTAATGCTCATATTATTATTATGTTGCAACTACCATCTTTACCCAATGATGTCATCGCCTTGGATCCACTTATCATCTCATCTTGATGGTCAATATGGTGCAATGTATCATGATAGTCCACCTACATAGCCATCAATTTACCAAATAAGGGCTGTGTAAAATACGTAGGCTTCAAGTACGCTGTATTACAAGTGCTACCTACTTGAAGAACATTACTACATTGATATTTTCTTAGTTATGTGTTTTTCTTTAAAGAGTGTCCGTTTAATATCAGGCGCGTGAAGCGTTAGCTTTATCTCTGCAAAACATTCACGTTTACATAGAAGCTTCTGTAGTCTATACAAAAATCTAATTTGATTAGCTAAAATCGTAAATGTTACATAAAAATCTGTACAAAAGCTCGGCAATGAAGCTAGTGAGTAATGTCAGTATGTGCCGGTTAAAATAAGGCGTGTTCTGATTTAACCTTCGAACACACGTGATTCGAAACACAATATTTTAGCAGCGCGACAGCCGGCTGTCGCTTTGTCGTTGAAAGGTAAACTTATAGATGTTCTGTGGGTAAACTGGACTAAATACAAAAATAGTTGCCAAAAAAGAAACTAATGTTTTTACAGAATTATAATATTTACGATTAAAAACACGCTGAGGTAGGTACGGTACGCCTCTCGCGTTATGCGGTATTATTCACTGAATAGTAGGATCTGAGATTTTGGGATGTGATATATCTATTTGCATCACACTAAAAAAAATATCGCAAGTAAAGGCAACTGTGGAACAGTACCTACGGTTGGCAATAACTGGCTATTGCAGTTGTTGTCGTGTTAACAAGGCAATAAAATATTGTGTGGGATTCCTCATGTTTGCTTCCCGCCCACTCCTTGTACCTTAAAGTTTTAAACAAGGCATTGCAATGCAAAAAAGCAATTGAAATATTGTGTAATTTAACACGTATCCACACCTACATTGCACAATCGTTTGAATTAAATTCACACCTAATCAGGTAAGAAATCACCTTTTTTTGCAAAAACTAAGTATTGTTTTATTAAAAGGTGAGAAAAAAGTTTATTACTTACATACATAGTAAATATTACTAACAATATCATGAAGCCTTTCTTTTCTTAAGCAAATAATAAAAGCACTTTCTTCTGCATTGTAGTCTGGTGTTCACATCTTAAATTATGACTTAATTACTTTTTATTAGGTAAGAATTACCGTCCTGACTTTTAAGCTAAAAAATAAGGTTTCTGAGTTGTTTTTATAAATGTTGAGTTACAAATCTTTTGAAAAAGTACTATGTCAAGTGAATCAAATAGGTCCCCCTTTTCAATAAATTACAGGGCATCAACTTACAACAACTTATAGGGCATTAAAGTCCCTAAAGAGGTCCAAAAGCTAGCATTGAAAATTCCATAATAATAATAATATTTAGCCCGAGCGTGGCTCATGAAAGGTCCAGTCCTGTACTCCTGTCTCATCGGAAGACTACAGTACTAGGAGGGCTATCGACTGCGTGTTCTGTTTTGAAATAGGTTATCTCCTTACTCATAAATACTCTCAAAAATACTTTTAATAAATTGAAGTTGGTTGTGGTTGTATACTTAACATGTGCAATCATCTACGCAGTTGGCCTGTTGCTGCTGGCTGTAGTAAGCTCACTGTTTGGCAGCGCATCCTGGGACGCAGTGGTCACCATCTGAAAATGAGTTATCGTGCAAAAAGAAGCTGTGGCAAGGGAGAAAGAGATCTCTACTTCTCGTTCATAGTGGATATGCTATCCTCCTCCGGCCCCCTAAATGGTTCCAGGACATAAATGAATGAATACAAGTAAAAAATCTATACATATAATAAAATTGTAAAAGGTCGGTGTCTGTACATGGAAGATAAATAAGAAAAACTTTATTAGGGGAACTTTATATACGCAATAGAACCCAAAACTATGATTTTTAGAATTTCTTCGTAGTTTCCGTTTTATTTCGCTAGATGGCGCTGTACCTTACAGTGGAACAGTCAAAAAACGCGGCGTTTTCATTTTTGTGAAAATCATGACCCTCCCAGGCAGCTTTTCTTCGTGCAGGTTCTATCTCTGTTGTAAAAAGTGTTTGGTTACCTTTGCGTTTGTGATAATAATTAGGACGTTTGGCCAAAAACAAAAAGTAATCAATTAATTCAGTAAATTAATTAATTGTTTACTTTAACCCCTTACAATCGAACTGTATGTGGTAGTCGTTTTGCATGCTTTTTTTTTTTTTTTTTTTTTTTTTTTTGGTGAGTGGGAAATCATCCAATGACTGCTCCCGTCCTGGGTGCGACGGGAGGGCGTGTCAGACTCTTACTGACTAAAACCCACTCATGTTCCTTCGATTGCCCTTTATGTTCCAGGGTCACGGTAACCACTATAAACATTCCGCAAATTGCATGCTTTATACAGTGAGTGGGCATCGTAAATTAAAATCTATATACTTATAATAAAACTGTAAAGAGGTCAATTCTGTACATTGAATATAATATTCAAAATTAATATTTGAGGATAATTGGTGATCGATACTGATGCCAAAAATGCAATCAGTAAATTTTTTGCTGTCTATCTATCTGTCTGTATGTGCACCTATGAGTTAAAAACTACTAAAGGGATTTTAACCAAACTTGGTACGATTGTAATCTATACTCCTGGGCAGGTTATAGGTTATATAGCATACCGCTGAGACACATAGGAGCTGAGTAGTAATGAAAAAAGTGACAAACACGGGCGAAAAATATCCCTTTTGAGAGATTCTATTGCGTGCGCTGCGTAAATGGTCGAAGTTACGCAAAAAATATGTAACAAAAAATTGTTCCTCTTAAAATGTTCTTAAAAGAGTCTACAACAACGTATTGCTATTATTAAAATAGTTCACTCACTATAACCATTTTTATGGCATTAAAATTAGTTCTATAAAAAAACATGGCTTGCCAGGGTGTTTTCATGAATATAGTATTAATCTTTATCAATATTAATACGGTATCCGATACAGGTTTTTAATTTTGTACAACATTGCCGTTTACATAATTGAATTTCAATAAATATCTTTAGAGATATCACATAGTTTTAAAATTACTCCGCAGCAACGTACGGGCAGTAGCAAGGCTGGCCGATGGCTTTGCAAGATATTCGTAGCATATACATCAGAATAACACATAATATTGTGCTACATAACATTGTACCATGAGCCACGGGTGCCGATCAGGAACAAAAAACCTAACTCCGGTGCCGCGGCAAATCGCAGCGCGAGGCACAGAGCTAAGGCGGGATCTCAAGGCGAAATGGAGACTGTGACTGTCGCAACCCAGTGGAAACACCTCTTTGAGTGTCTGGAGAGGCGTTACGAGGATGTTTCGGGAGGTTCTTGTGTCGGATTTGAGCGGAAGCCTGGATGGTGACACCACTGCGACATTGGTCGCCAAGAGAACAGGGTGGAGCATACGGTGGCAGTATGCCCGATTGGGTGGGCCACCGCCGTGTTCTTGCATAGGGGATCGGCGGGGGTGACTGGATGGGAAGCAGCACCCTTCTGCGAAGCAGTCATGCTGGAGTAGAAGGCGGCGGCGCGCATGACGCAGCCTCAAGCTTCACGCCCGGGACAGAGACCCAGGCGTAGACGTCGAGAGTCGCAAGACGACTACCAGCCACCGTAGGCGCGGGACTGCGAATAGCGAGCGATGGGTAGCTCGCCGCCCGATAAGGACCATTTGTTCCATTCGCGCCTCAAAGAGCAGTCTCTTTGAGGCGCGAATGGAATCCGAATGATCCGTAACCCCGGCACATGCTGACTGCAGCATGTGCCGGGGTTACGGATTAATAATTATTCTAATAGTTACCGCTGCCCCGGAAGTAAACTCACTGGCTAATATTAACGCGTTTGTTGATATTTAACAATAACTAACTAGAGACATGAAACTTGGAGGAATTATTCTTTGTGAAGGGTAAGCCTTAGCCACTTAGAATATTTTGTTTTTTTATGTGGATGGAAGTTCGACATCTACGCGGGCGAAGCCGCGGGCAAAAGCTAGTAGTTAATATAATCAAAAACCCAACTGCCATTTCGGAATACAATTAATAATATTATATAAACAGAGTAAATAATCATTTTTCATTTTTTTTTTCATATTTCTAAATAATAGGTCATATCTTCATGTTATGTAGTCCATGTGTAATTGTGTTGTATAAGCTATATTACTATATATATAAAATTCTCGTGTCACAATGTTAGTTACCTTACTCCTCCGAAACGGCTTTACCGATTTTTACCATTTTGTATGCATATTCAGTCGGTCTGAGAATCGGTTAGTATCTATTTTTTTTTCATAGCCCTACATTTTTTAAGCGGGTGAAACCGCGGGAGGCAGCTAGTACGTAACTAATAAATGTCTTAGAAATGAGAAAGTAGCAGTATGTTTTGTCATTTAGAAATAGCGGTTTAGCTTTTGTGACCACATATATTATATCCGTTGTTACATAATAATACCTATTACTTTTTGACAAAAAGCGTTCACAACTAAAGATATTTATCTCAATAATAAACGATTATGTCAATAATGCCAAGCTCTATGACCAAAACTAAGAGTATTTTTTTAGAACGTAAAGGAAATGGACGAAATAATAAAAAATATAACCTGTTTTTATTAACTATTCAAGTCAAAGTCAAAACGTTTATTTCCATTAGACCATGGAGGCACTTTGGAACGTCAATTACATTAAAAAAAATTTTTTTTGATTCTAGTCGCCCATTCCAAAAGGTAGTTTTATATGGAGAAGAACGGGCAAGAAACTCCATACGTACTCTTTTAAAAATATATGTGTTACAATATTTAGTATACATGATTACAATGTGTAAATTAAGTATGAATACAATGTCAAAGCTGTCAAAAATTTACGTTAAAATACATTAATACAATATGTAAAATACTGTGAATACAATGTCAAAAAAAAAAACAAATCTGTCAAAAAAGTAGGTACGTTAAAATATAATTATGTAACAAAAAATATTAGGTCTAAGTTTAGAAATGAAAGCTATGTCACGTTTACGAGGTACGAGGTAGTGTAGACAAATTACAAAATTTGAGATGGTAGACGACCACTTTCAACAAAGTACAGAATTAGTGTGCGAGCCAGTGCAATCAACAACAAAATAAGAAAATAAAATGTATATTTATATACCTATTGATAATTAGAACAACAAAAAATAAAATAAAAAATGTATGCTTAATATTATGTTTTATGAATAATAATTTTATTTAGTAACCAGTTTGATTTGTTTACACTGCAAATTGTCCTATGGGGCAGGACCATCAAGCTTCCAAGCATTTTTATCTTGAATATAATCTTCTAATTTATAATATGCTTGTTGACATAGTGTCTTTTTGATATATGTTTTAAATTTCCTTTCATTAAGCTTTAGTATTTCACATGGAATTTTGTTATAACATTTAACACAGTACCCCATGAAAGAAGTTTTTACTTTAGACAGCCTAAAATAAGGTTCAGCTATTTTATCTTTATTTCTAGTATTTAAATTATGTCTATCCCCTACTTTACTAAAAATGTGTTGGTTTTTTCTTACATACATAATATTTTCATAAATAAATTGGCAAGGAACCGTCAAAATATTAATCCTTTTAAACAGTTCCCTAAGAGATTCGCGGCGACGTAACTCGTAAATGGCTCTGATAGCTCTCTTTTGCAATATAAAAATAGACTCAATGTCAGCAGCCCTACCCCACAGTAGAATACCATACGACATAATACTGTGAAAGTAGCTAAAATAAACTAATCGAGCAGTTTCGACATCTGTTAACTGTCGTATCTTCCTAACAGCATAAGCTGCTGAGCTTAGCCGTTTAGCAATAGATGTTATATGAGGCCCCCATTGCAATTTCTCGTCTAGCGTGATTCCAGGAAAACCGTTTGATTAACAAATTCTAGTTTTTCGCTATTTAATATAATTTCACAATCGCTACTTCTAACGTTTGGCAAAATGAATCTAATACATTTCGTTTTTTTTTCATTAAGTACCAAATTGTTCACGGTAAACCAATTTTGGACCTGAAGAATAGAGTTATTTACATCGTCAAAATTTTGTGCGCGCCTATCTATTTTAAAAATCAATGAAGTGTCATCTGCAAATAACACCATTCCTGGTTGAGTTTGTAATAATTGGGGCAAATCGTTTATGTAAACCAGAAATAAAAATGGACCCAATATTGAACCTTGAGGCACGCCCATAGTCATTTCAGACCCAGATGAGTTTACGCCGTTAATCTGGACTTTAACCTGTCTATCTTTCAGATACGATCTTAGTAATCCAAGAGCTGTTTTTCTAACTCCGTAGTGCTCCAGTTTCAACAAAAGTGTTTTATGGTCAACGCAATCGAACGCCTTCGAGAGGTCGCAAAAGATTCCAATGGCGTCTTGCGATTCCTCCCAAGCGCTGAAAATGTTTTTTAAGAGGGTAACACCAGCGTCGGTTGTACAACGGCCTTTGGTGAAACCGTACTGTTGGTCATGAAAGATGGCATTTTTATTAAAGTGACGTAACATTTGACTGAGCATTAACTTTTCAAACACCTTGCTGAGTACGGGCAGAATAGATACAGGCCTATAGTTATTAAGTTCTTTACTATCACCAGATTTAAACAATGGTACTACTTTACTGTGTTTCATTAAATCCGGAAAGACTCCTTGGTCTACACTAGTGTTAAATATGAAGGCTAAATAAGGCGCAATAGTTTCAATAATGGACTTACAAACTTTTACAGACATTCCCCAAAGATCTTCTGTTGATTTAATTTTAAGATCTTTAAAGGCTTTAATAATGGCTTGGGGGTTCGTATGCTGAAATGTGAAGTCCAGAGGGCATGCTGCAACATTCTTACTAAGTAAAGCGGCAGAGAGCGCGGGAGATGAATTTAAATCTTTAGTAGTTTTAAGGGCAACATTAGCAAAAAAAATTTCAAATTCTTGAGCTACTTCAATATTTGAATGTATGGAACCGTGTGATGTCTCTAGATTATACTCTGTGTTACGCGGTTTCTTCCTACCCGTTTCATTGTTTATTATTTGCCAGGTAGTTTTTATTTTATCATCCGCGGATTTTATTTTATTACTTATCCCTTTATAGGACGGCTCATACAAAGTGGCCAGTAAACTGGACACTCACTTTAAGGTCGTTATCTCATAGATTTTTATTTATATATTGAACCTTATGAACATTTACGACCCGCGTTAGAGCACACTGGCCCGTCAACTAGCCAGCGTTCATGTTCGCCGAGCGACATTTTAAATTCGCGCCTTTTTTCAAGATGGCCTGTGAACTGGCCACCGTGCACCCGCGCAGGAACATTTGTTGTCGTCGCGCGTGTACGTTACGTGTTTACAAGTTTTATGGTGAACAAAAATCATGTCTTCTTGGAAAAGGTAAGTGAAACTATTCCTTTATAGTATATACTTCGATGTTATGTGCAAATGTAATTGAGGATAATAAGAAAAACATATATTATTTGCGATTGAATACAAACCGGTGTGTTGAAAAAATATAATCTAAGAATTGCCCACCTAACTTTGAGATGTTGTATTGAGTATTTATTTTCGAGTTATCCCTATGAACCATATTGTTTTACAACAGGTATATAAGCATGTGTTATGATATTGTAATAAATTTGCGATAAACATTCTTGTTCGGTAGTTATAGCCTATTATTATGTACGTTTGGGGTTTTTTTTTGGTGGTTTTTTTGCTTGGTACTTATGAAATTCGTAATGTAATAGTTACACATTGTAATTTTCTCATTGTTTTAGACACACATACACTTATCGGGAGTTGGAGTCACTAGACGAGGACCAATGGAATGACTTCGTGGGTATTACTGATGACCAGGCCACACAATCAGACATTGGTGGTGATTCTGATGCTGATGATTGTTTCATCAGCACCGTGAGCACACGTAGTCAAAATCAAGGATCATGCTCTGGAACATCGTCTTCATCACAACCACCACAGGAGTTTTTGTTTTTACCACCACCGCCTATCCCACCATCGCCACCTCCGCAGCCGCCTCCATCTCCACCGCCACAGCCGTTATCATCAAACGAAGACGTTATGTTAATTCTATTATTATTAAAGGCTGATAAGGAAATACATTTTTTTATTATTATTATCGTCTTTTCCTAAAAATAAAATAGATTTCATTAGTGTCCATTTTACTGGCCAGTGATATTGCTGTGATGGTTAGTGACGCAGAACGTTCAATGGCCAGTTTACTGGCCGTATGATTTTCATGATTTTCTCGAAAAACAGAGATTTTCAGGTCTTTTTTCAAGAACATGTCATTATGATTTACGGCACAGAATATATATTTATCACAAAATATTAAGAATTAAAAAAAAAGTTAGGGTGTGCGTTAAAGGGTTATGTAAAGAGCTTTAGCCATTTTACATACACTTTTAAAAAGTTTTGAATACTTCGCAACATATTGATGAAAATTTGTATTAACTACATGCTGCTTTAGGCCATACAGTTCGAATAATTTATCTCTGCTCTTACGAATACCTGGAGTTGCCCAGTCATTAAAAATAAACTTTGTGTAGACCGTTTTTGTCTTTAACGGAAAAGTGCTATGAAATTGCGCATTTAGTAATGAAAAAAACTTTGCATAAAACTCATTTGGGTCACCTATATCATGAAAACTTTGAACACATAATTTTTGCACTAAAGAATTATTAAATCTCTCTAAGTTTTTAGATGTTATAGGCCTAAACCTTATTTGAATTTTTTGAATTTTTTTGAATTTTTTATAGTGGTAGTTGTCATTTGACAGTCCGAATTGTATTTATTTCAAATTATTTTTTCTTTTCGAGAACATTATGTCGCGCCCGTCGCGCCAGACCACGAAGGTGATGGCTGGAAGAAGAAGACGTATTCCTGCAGAACTGAGAAGATAAAGTGAGACATGGAAGCAGTAGAGCCACCTCTGCCGAGGACTGGCACACAGTTAGATAACAAAAAAATCTTTTAAAGAATATAGTCAAAACGAATATAGATAATGTGGGTGTGAGATAAGCAAAATAATATAATTTTTTTTTCTAATTTTATTTAGCGCAGCTAATTAAACTGAATAGGCATGCAAGATATTGCACATCAAACTAATTCCCCAGAAACCTAGATTACTAACTAAATCACACACTTCAATATATTCTGCAATAATCCTTTTCCATCGCATCTAATCTGCATCGCACATCTTGTTTTGGTAACACGCAGTTCCCAAATTGAACTGGCGAACGATTCACACGACTTAAAAAGACGTAGGTTTACAAATTTTCGTAAATTGAACTAGAATCCGAAGGCTTATTCCGAAATTCTTAAATAGAAACATGTCTTTTCTAAATACGTTGAAAAAATTCGTCGGTGTCAAACGTATGTTTGCATTGCTTGAATATTTATAAGGTGAAGTGAATCTTGGATGTCCGGAGTCGTCTTTTAAAAGATTATTACATGCATGCTTAGATATTTTGATGTTTTATCATCTGTTTTATGTAAATCATAAGAGGAATTTTTATTCCGGCTAAACCTTTTACAGACAGTCAGAAAGTTGAAAGTGGTTGCTCGTTTTAAGCTGTAGATTCCTGTACTTAGAAACTCATTTAAAATAAAAAAAAATAAAAAAATAATTCTTCACAATTAAGTTAATCATCGTGTACAAAACATACATTGGAATTCTTTTTAAAGTCGGTTGTAAACAATCCATGCTATCCATACTTTATTATAAATGCGAAAGTAACTCTGTCTGTCTTTCTGTCTGTCTGTCTCTTCTTCACGCCTAAACCCCTGAACCGATTTGAATGAAATTTGGTACAGATATAGTCTGGGACCCGAGAAAGGATTAAGAGGAGAAGGGTTTTATAAATAAATAAAATAAAATAGGTACCTAGCCTGAGAGGACCAGTCCAACTCGCCCGTTCACGATCATGATATACTTACGGAACCTTTCAACGACCAATTGACGGCCGGTTGTCGGGCTGCTATTGTCTTTCAATTGTGTTTCAAATCACGTGTATTTGACGGATTAACATTTAGCGCAACCATTTTGAAAGTAATTAATAAATACTTATTGGACATGGTAATTAAATGATTCACTGGCAAAGCACAACGAGTTGCCTCGCTAGCCAAAACAAGGTCAAAAATAATCCAACAGTAAGACTAACAAAATACCAAGTTTTGTGCCAATACCGGTATTATAATCCCATCAAAATGCATAAGCACTTACAATCGAGATAAACGCTCATTTACGCGTTACGGTCGCGTCATATTTCGACATATCCAATTTATATTTACATCGGATAATGAGATTATTACAATATTACGCCATAACACAGTTTCTGTGAGTCTTCTTACGAAACGATTGTATAGAAACACATTTATTATAACGATATTATGAACCACGGTTAATGCTTGACCCATCCGAATTACAGATGTTTAACAATAATGATAATTATTGAGGTCGTGAGTGTAATGCTTATTTATTTTGATTGAATTGTAAATAAGTAACAGTCATACAAAGTTATGGATCGAGATACCGGACATGTCAGATTTACGTAATGTAGGCTTGGCTGAAATTTTGTCAAAGCCTTTTGATTGTGCGCATTGGAGGGCCAAAACACGTGTCGAGAATAAGTATAGGCGTGTCAAGTTGAATGTTATTACTGCTTTTTTGCATGTATATAGGACGAAGGACGGTTCTGTATTTATATTAGTTGTTTATTTTAGATTATCGTAGAATTAAAGCTACTTAAATGGTATTACTAACAGTCTCCCGCGGTTTTACCTGCGTTGTTCTCGTTCCAGTGGAAGTTATGGTATAAAAACTATCTTTATGTCCTATCTCTGTACCAAACATTTAAATCGGTTCAATAGGTTCCTGTATGTCTCTTTGGAAAAGTCGATACAAGAAAGTACAAGTATCCCTTTTTTGCGTACTTAGTGTTTGGCAGAGTAGTTTTTGTAAAGTAATGTAAAAATGACGAAGACCTGGTGTCTTTCAGATCTTACATTTATTAGCTTTATTACAGGAATTACGTATTACAGCTTGTTCAATATTGAGACAGTACATTAGAATTACTAGACACAGTTGAGTAATGCGATTACTAGTAGCCAAAGTAAAAGTGACTATAAGTTCGTTGACCCGATGACCTGCTCAAAAATTCATACACTTTTCGCCTAATAGAAACGGCCTACTTTCCAGCTACTATCTTTATGTTAATCGACTTAAAAAAATAATGAGAAATTGAACGAAAGTACAATTGACTGTTATTGAGGACATAGTACATATGACCATCATAGTTATTTCCTTTTTTTTTAATCAATCTGCGTTATCCGTTTCCTGAGCAAAATCTACCCAAAAAATAAATTTCCACTGCCATCATTCAGTAGATTGGATATATTTCTATGGTTATATTAGTGCAGTTTAAAACCGTAGATGATTTAATCATTTCGATTTAGCCTGAAGATTTTTGCTGAAATTGCTTCAACTTCTGGTAAAGACGCGCGTGAGAAGACAGACCCCGTGAGATCGAAGCGGGCCCGACTTGGGTATTGCGAGACAAAATTACTACAAGCAAAAAGAAAACGACAATCAGATACCTATATATTGAGTGTAGGTTGCTAAATGGAGATTTTATGTTGTAAACTTAGGTTAATTAATAAAAAATATCTTATATCATGACCAGGGGAGGGTATTTAATGACGATTGACATTTTTAATATTTTTTGCACAGAGAGTAATGTATTAATTTAACCATAATAAAATTGTTTGCTAATTTATCACCATTAGTATTTTCATAAAAAAAATTAAAATTGTTTTGTAAATATTTTAACGCCAGAGGGAACGGCGCGATTTACTAATCATATTTTCTAGGAAATCAAGTTACGTAAAACGGGATGGACGTAAACTAACTGAACTTTCTAATGAAATAAAATTCTCTTAACGATCGAAAACCATTAGTACCTAATTAATTGAAATATTAAATGAAAATAAGGACACCATTAGCTCACCGTTTGCGTCTATTTCATAATGTTAACTCTGACCTGACTCTGACTGACCCCTTGACAATTCATGAGTACCTGTAAGTTTGACTATGGTTTAAAAAAAGTTACGTCGTAACATTTTCGCACCAAAATCCGCCATTTTTCTTAAAAAAATCAATTTATAGACAGTTGGGTTTGTGAGTCTAATCTAATTCCTGAATTATTGTCAAAATCTATCCCGCTGTTTGCAAGATACGGTGGTACTAAATAAAACATACAAGATCCGAGCGAAAAGTATAACTCCTTGGCAATCAATATTCAATCCAGTCTGTACTAACAAACAGTGCCTCAAAAAAATAATAATAACATTTATATGAATGACACAATACAGGTCATTGGCTGCACCCAAAACGGACCACCCAATACGGGTTATGATGACACATCCTCCGGAAACAAACGAACGTCCCTGTGGTGAAAGTGTCACGCGAATACAGCCGTTCTTGAGGTCAATGCTACCATGGAGACGGACTTGTTATTGTGTCATAATTCGTTACGGTCTGAATAAGAAAATATCTTTTTAGAGCTAGATGGAAATGTTATGTTGGTTAGGTTGTTTGGATGACAAAATTTGTGACATTTGTTAAGCAAATAGTAAGCCAAAAAGTAATTAAAATAACTTTCTTAAAAACATGATAAGGGTCTTATGTATATATATATATTTTTTTGGGTAAAAACGTGATCAACAAAGTATCTATAGGTTTTTTTTTATCTGGCCTATGCTGTCCCACTGCTGGGCAAAGGCCTCCCCAACTCCTTTCCTTCCAGACTTCCTTTTCCTTCGCATCCTCGAACCAGCCCTCGTGGTGTGCATTAAGCTCATCGCGCCACGTTTTCCTGGGCCGGCCTCGGAGACGTCGTTCATCCTCTGGCACCCACTGTGTAGAGACTCTAGCCCAACGGTCACTATTTATACGGCTAACGTGACCCGCCCAATCCCATTTGAGCCTGGCAGCTTTTTTGCCCACATCCGTTATGCTTCTCCTGCCTGTTTTCGAAAGAAAGTAACTGGCCCAAGTATATGTACTCATCGACATAAAGTTTTTCTTGCCCATATACTGCGACCCTACGTTTAGTGCTATCGGTCATTAGCTATAGGATATTGAATCGAAATGCATAGGCGGAACCAGTGTTTCATTCGGAAAGGTGAGCACCTCATTTAAGCCCAATTTTTGTCGAGGAGGGGTTCACTCCCTGGATCTGTTCTTGTGAGAAAAGACATGGAAGTAGCCCATATAAAAAATAAAAAAAAGTGAGCCGTCACGGGACGCCTGCCAGATGTGAAAGATCGACACTAGTTATTTTGTAAAAGTAATATTATGATTGAAAAGAAACAAAAGCGTGGGGACGCGTCGCCACGGCATGGCATGCGTCGCCACGCCAGAAATTTTATTAACGTGCGGCTATAGATGTTTCACATAAAAAAAAATTGAATTAAATAATCAAAACACCCAACTGAAATATCGGAAGTCTGTGGCTCTGTTTATGTTTCATGTAATTGTCACCAACTTTCGAAATTGCAGTTGGTTTATTGATTAGTAGCTGCCCCCGCGGTTCCACCCGCGTTATATCAGATTTTTTTTTACTAAAAAAATAAGTTAAAAAGTATTCTATGTCCGCCCCCTGGTCCTCTGCTACCTACCCCACCAATTTTCAGCCAAATCGGTTCTGCCGTTATTGAGTTATAAAATTTGTAACTAACATGACTTTCTTTTATATATAGAAGATAGATTTAATTATGTTTTTTAATTTCTACTTTTTTTTTCAATTAATTATACCCTATGTACCTCCCGAAACAGAGAAAAATCAATAACACCTTATATGTCGAAATCCGTTTAGGCTGTAGAGCGTAACTCTCCTTTTGGCAGTCGGGTAAAAAAGTAGGATAAAAAATAATCCAAATAATAGTCTATAGACAAAAAGTCTAAACGCTTCAAAAAGTTCATATTTTCATGCAAAAGAGTTCAACGCGCTACTTTAAAACAAAAACATAAATGGTCTATTAGCTGAAAACGCTCATAACAAATGACCAACACATATAAACAAACTACTACAAACCACTGACACACTAACACGTCACAAACTACTTAATTAAAAAGGCTTAGCACGTGGTTCGGCCTCTGAGATTCGGCCGATCCGGTCGAAACTAGAATTTCATTTATATTAAAATTTTTGAGTGGTGTTTCGGACAATACTTTTTTAACCTTTCGACGAGCAAGCGACAGCCGGCTGTAGCACTGTTGTTGAAAGAAAGGAAAGAAAGAAAAAAAGTTTTTTTATGTATGGTCAGAATTAAAAAGATTTTTATCTCACCAAACAAAATAACTTCAATTTATACTGTGAGAATGAACAGGGTTTTTGGTCAGACCGTACAAAATTAGACAAGATTAACATACGAAAGTATCGTTAGTACAGCTTTTTTAGGCATTTTAAACCGTAATCTACAGAAAAAATCCTAGTGAGCTGAATTTTTGTAAATACCCAAGTATGGTGGAGTATTTAAAAAACGAGTGCATAGGCATCTATTGGGTAAGCTCGCTCCATCGTAGGCTCCGTCTACGCCCTCGGGCTAGTCTGGGACCAAGAGCAAGCCTATACGAATATAAAAAAAAACCTTAAAGGTATTCACAAAAATACGGCGTTACAATAATGAAGATGTGAAAAATCGAAATTCATATCGACAGCCGGCACGATATCAATGTTGATTACCTACATCCTAAACACCACTCAAAAATATTAACAACAATGAAATTCCTCTTTCGACCGGACCGGGCGAATCTTCACAGCCGAACCACGTATTTAGCCATTAAAAAGAACAGCGGAAGGCCGGAACCGCCCGAACAATAGCGACGGGAGACGAAGCGTGTTGCGCAAGAGTCGTATTTAGCACTATTATTCCACGCTTCCTAGATTATAATCTGTACCGCTGACCGTTGAGAAAGTCGGGTAATCCAATTAGATTTTTTTTATTGTTATTGGCGAGAGCCCCCTTTGTTGTAAATGGGATTGTCATAACGTGTGGGCTGGACTATCAGTCTTTGATTATACAACATGCCCCGGAATAAACGCACACCGCCAGACACCCCAATTAGAATATTATGTTATAATCATAATACATTCACAGAATTTTTATTATTATGTTTAAAACACTGTTTTTTTTTATAAATTAGTTGTACAGATTGTGGGAGAAAATTATAGTCACATTACAAATCTACGCATGCACACAGTCGCACTTGCATAAGGGTCTAGCGTAGTAGGTATTTCATCCTACAAAATTCGATTCAGTAAACGATTCTGAACAAACTATGTATTTTCTTAAAGTGCATTAATTCAGTTACACATTGTATACGCATTGTAACAGCTGCAAAAAGAACCGCCATGATTTTTTGTTTACCAGATACCATTGATGGTACTAGGTCAATTTTTATTTGCCGTAGTACCATAATTAATGGTCTCTCATTCTATTATAAAGAATTAATCAATTAATATTCTTTTGGTCTTGAGGCTACAAGCGTAGACTTCTTTGTCGGGCAAGGTATTAAGTAGTTTCCTGTTAGGCACTTCTCAGTGGAAACCCGAAGTTTGGAAGTTAGAGGTGCGGGAATCCTGTTGGCTCGCAAATTCCTTAATCTACTATTTGAACAAGCGGAAAAATCAGATTGATTCAGTAAAAATATTATAATAAAAAAAAAATAACTATTGCAGAAGTGTTTAAGCCACTTATAGCGAAATACATATTTTTTCTAAAACGTAGAAATATGAAATAGTTATACTAATTTTAACTCCTGTGATCCTGTCCTATATTGTCCTGTTAAACTATTTCGTCAATTTTTTAACGGCATTTTAGGAATGCACGTAAAGCTGTTACTTTGACACCTGATCTACCCAGTCGTCCTAATTATGAACCTGGGCGAAGAGCCTTCACAGAATACAATGACTTCCATGAATATATCAATTACTAGCTTTTGCCCGCAGCTTCGTCCGCGTATAATTGTAGTTCCCGTTCCCGGATTTACTGGATGAAATTACCCTATGTCCTTTCTGGGGTCCCAGAATATATCTGTATCATTATCAAATTTCATTTAAATCCGTTTAGGGCTGTAGGTGTGAGGAAGAGACAGACAGAGTTACTTTCGCATTTATAATATTAGTATGGATATCAGCCAATTGAGGGTTTTCAGCCATTTGCTAAAGAGACTATTAATCATAATTTTTAAACTCATTATAATTTGCAACTTCAGGCGTCATCACCAGATTAACTTAAAAAGTTCCGGTGAAGTTGAAAAAACCGAGCTTTTATTGACGTGTCACGATATCTTTTCACAACTTCCTGGTATACAGCATTCGTCCTCAAAGTAATTTATCTGCAAAGTAAGCGAAAGTGCAAATCTTCGCGTGGAAGTAACTTGCAAAAATTGTGCAACAAACTGTTAAAAAATTATCTGTCTATCTTTTCAGTTTTTAAGTCTGGGACAATTAAAACCTTCTCACACATGGCAACACAAACGTTAGACTATTAAAAACAATTCGAAGTTGCAAAATTAAAACTAAGATGATGAATGATAAAAACTACAACGTGAAAGAAGGAGCCACAATACATCGCCCTAATTCGAAAACATATTTTTCAAATGTTACGTAAAGCGGTTCTGGCACCTGGTCATTACTGGTCTAATGCACGAAAACTGGAGCACACAACAATGGATTTCAAAAGAAATACGTTTAAGAGATCTCTCAACGCCGGCGCCGTGAATCACAGGAGGTATCGCGATAAACCACAGATTCACACAATAAGTTACTGAAATATCTAACAAGGTCGTGTCGAAACTCTATGGAAATGAAATTCGCCAACAATCCTGGGATCTTGTTTTATTGATTGTGGTGTCATATCAGTTATCTGGTTTTTTTAATTCATTCATATTCATATATTCTTTATTGCACACGAACAAGAAAAATAAAATACATAATGGTAGCAAATAAAATAATCATGTACAAAGGCGAGCTTAACCCATAAATGAGTTTTCTTCCAGCAAACCATAATTTGGTAGAGGAATTTTGCAATGGAGGATATACTCATGTGCAAGACAATACATTTTCTTTCTTAAATCATAAAGAACTACAATATATACATAAATAAATACAATAAATAAATACATAAACATATCAATCAATAGACAGGAAATGTTCTCTTATTCCCTTCTTGAACACTTTTAAGGAAATACTATCCCGCAAAGAGTGTATTCATTTTTTATTTTTTATTTCCTTTTGATTACGCGGTACGCCCAGCATGGGCGTAATCTTGAAAATTAATGAATGGATGTATTAATTTGGTATATTAATTCTGGGTACATGAAGTGGTGGTAAGGGTAGGTATATTTCCTAAAGTATGGTGAAATACAGCTACGGTATATGTAACCTAGGCGCACACCACATTTTAGAAATGAATTGGTTTAAGATTCATAGCTCCAAGACAAAAAGATATTACAGATTTTTTTAACTAACTTATATCGAGTGCAATTACAAACGGCTATGGCTCATGTATTAGATACATAATTAAATGTTTTTATTAGTGCAGAATTAAACTCACATTGCAAAGCAGTGACAAATGGAAGTCGATGTTATTAGTCAAAGTTAAAAGTTAAATAAAACTTGTAATTATTCGAGGAGACGATTTGTTTTTGAGTTTGTTTCAGCAGTTCTTTGCAGAGGAAGTAAATTAGAAAGTGCCGAAAACACATAGTTTTCAAAAAAAAAATACGCCATACTTGCATAATATTTTTTTTTTATAACTTCTGATTTCTTTTGTTACTCATGTGGGGCTTTTGCTAAAATATTGAAACCAACAGGATCTTGCTACACAATTACATGTAAGTGTTAGATGACTAACTCATTACCATTTAGTTACACAAAACTTGGTATTGGTACTGTAATCTTAATTTATTTATTTAATTTAGACCCATAACATATATACTTTATAGACTAACATAAATATTTTGGATGATTACTGAACTACTATTAACTAAAGTACAAAATTCTTCTATTATTTAGAAATGATATGGTTACCACGGTAGTCCAATAATGTGCTCAATTAAAAAAGCCAATAATAAACCTTATAATGAACTAGCTTTTGCCCGCGACTTCGTCCGCGTGGAATAATAGTTCCCATTCCCGGGGGATTTCCGGGATAAAAACTATCCAATGCCCTTTCTCGGTTCCCATATTATATGTGTACCAAACTTCATTCAAATCGGTTCTGTGGTTTAGGCGTGAAGAAGAGATAGACAGACAGACAGACAGACAGAGTTACTTTTGTATTTATAATATTATTATTATATTATTATTATATTATTATAATATATTATATTATTTATATATATATATAAGTACGGATTAACAACCTTTCCAGAACCAACCAGAATATTTAGATAAAAAATATAAAACTTTCCAGCCGGCATGGCATCCAATCTACCCGTGTTCAGCAGGATACCACTATTTCACGTGAAGCGACTACCTTTCAGAGCTCTTCGAGCCAAGTTACTGGCCAAGTTAATCTTATACCATCTACTAATGTTAAAAACTTAATATTTCATCATCATTAGCGCAGTTCAAGAGAATAGACGATGAGGTCGTAAGCAGCATCTTATTACGGTCTTAGAAAGGTATTCTTCATACTTAGCAAGGTCGCGTATTAAAAAGAAGCAAATGTACGCACTTTATTGTCGTTTGAACGGTATTGCAAAATTGTAGGCCAAGAGCCTGGAGCCGTTGGAAGCATTTAATTTTAGTAGAGCTGAAATTTTGATTATTAGTATTAATAGAACGTTACGTTTTATAATAATTTAGGTTACTAATTACTAAACACTAAATAAAATAAAATTACAATCTATACAGGGTGTCCCACGGCAATGCCACATGGAGGGAAAGTACTTTAAATATTGTAGATAGAGCATTTTACTGAAAGAAGACATTATTTGAATTTTAGAAACATTTTAAACTGCATTCATAGATATTTAAATAATTAAATACTTGAACCGGGAATCGAACCTGTTACTCGATAAAATTAATCAGCCTGTAGTTTTATTCTACAGATCGAAAGGCTTCATCTTTAGGATTATTTTTTGCTAAGTAACATAGGGTCAAAAATAAAAGAAAGACCATGAATTTTAACATTTTTAATACAAAATTTGTAAATTTTCCAAATGCTCAAAAGTAGTCCCTTCTTCTTGAATACAAAGTGATAACGTTTGATTATTTAGTTTCCTGACAATTTTTTGGTCTTGTTGTGGTGGATATTTATTTATTTAAATAATGCGTGCTACTCAAGTGGGTAGATTAATTAGTAATAAGTAGTTATGATTGTCAATTGTATGTCCTTACGGCAATGTAAGCTTTTAACTTTTCAGAACAAAATTTTACATCAAATGTTAAAATTCACGGTCTTCCTTTTATTTGTGACACTATGTTATTTAGCAAAAAATAATCCTTATGATGAAACCTTTCGATCGGTATGATAAAACTAGAGGATGATTATTTTACCTCGAGGAACAAGTTCGATTCCCGGCCCAACCATTTAATTATTTAAAAATCTATGAATGCAATTTAAATTGTTTTTAAAATTCAAATAATGTCTTCTTTCAGTAAAATGTTCTATCTACAAGATTTAAGGTACTTTCCCTCCATGTGGCATAGCCGTGGGACACCCTGTATATATAAAAATGAAACCCGTTTTCCGTTGTCACGACTTGGCATGAAAACGGCTTGACCGATTTGGCTGATTGATTTTTTTTAAATGTTCGTTGTAGTTCAAGGATGGTTTATACGGCGAAAAAAAAAACGAATAATTGTCGGGAAAGCCATAAAAACAGCCCTTTTCTTTTTCCCATACAAACGTTTTCTAACTAAAACGTAGAGTCAATTTGAGCTTTAACACCATACCATAAAGTTCAAGTGTTAGTCGAGAGGTTACGAGAAGCCAAAACAATTGAGTGACGTTAGTATCGTATCGTCGTCAAACACGAATTATCTGACGTAAAATGTCACTTGAAATGTAAAGGAACGTCTCTTTGATGTGGTAGTAGGTAGGTAGTAGGTAGGTAGTAGGTAGGTAGTAGGTAGGTAGTAGGTAGGTAGTAGGTAGGTAGTAGGTAGGTAGTAGGTAGGTAGTAGGTAGGTAGTAGGTAGGTAGTAGGTAGGTAGTAGGTAGGTAGTAGGTAGGTAGTAGGTAGTAGGTAGTAGGTAGGTAGTAGGTAGTAGTAGGTAGTAGGTAGGTAGTAGGTAGGTAGTAGGTAGGTAGTAGGTAGGTAGTAGGTAGGTAGTAGGTAGGTAGTAGGTAGTAGGTAGGTAGGTAGGTAGGGTAGGTAGGTAGTAGGTAGGTAGGAGGTAGTTGGTAGGTAGTAGGTAGGTAGTAGGTAGGTAGTAGGTAGGTAGTAGGTAGGTAGTAGGTAGGTAGTAGGTAGGTAGTAGGTAGGTAGTAGGTAGGTAGTAGGTAGGTAGTAGGTAGGTAGTAGGTAGGTAGTAGGTAGGTAGTAGGTAGGTAGTAGTAGGTAGGTAGTAGGTAGGTAGTAGGTAGCAAGTAGTAAGGTAGTAGGTCGGTAGTAGGTAGGTAGTAGGTAGTAGTAGGTAGGTAGTAGGTAGGTAGTAGGTAGTAGTAGGTAGGTAGTAGGTAGGTAGTAGTAGTAGTAGGTAGGTAGGTAGGTAGTAGGTAGGTAGTAGGTAGGTAGTAGGTAGGTAGTAGGTAGTAGGTAGGTAGTAGGTAGGTAGTAGGTAGGTAGTAGTAGGTAGTAGGTAGTAGGTAGGTAGTAGGTAGTAGGTAGGTAGTAGGTAGTAGTAGGTAGGTAGGTAGGTTGTAGGTAGGTAGTAGGTAGGTAGTATGTAGGTAGTAGGTAGGTAGTAGGTAGGTAGTAGGTAGGTAGTAGGTAGGTAGTAGGTAGGTAGTAGGTAGGTAGTAGGTAGGTAGTAGGTAGGTAGTAGGTAGGTAGTAGGTAGGTAGTAGGTAGGTAGTAGGTAGGTAGTAGGTAGGTAGTAGGTAGGTAGTAGGTAGGTAGTAGGTAGGTAGTAGGTAGGTAGTAGGTAGGTAGTAGGTAGGTAGGAAGTAGGTAGGAAGTAGGTAGGAAGTAGGTAGGAAGTAGGTAGGCAGTAGGTAGGCAGTAGGTAGGCAGTAGGTAGGCAGTAGGTAGGCAGTAGGTAGGCAGTAGGTAGGCAGTAGGTAGGCAGTAGGTAGGCAGTAGGTAGGCAGTAGGTAGGCAGTAGGTAGGCAGTAGGTAGGCAGTAGGTAGGCAGTAGGTAGGCAGTAGGTAGGCAGTAGGTAGGCAGTAGGTAGGCAGTAGGTAGGCAGTAGGTAGGTAGTAGGTAGGTAGTAGGTAGGTAGTAGGTAGGTAGTAGGTAGGTAGTAGGTAGGTAGTAGGTAGGTAGTAGGTAGGTAGTAGGTAGGTAGTAGGTAGGTAGGTTAATATAGTTCAAGATGAAGAATATCGATTTTTTTAAACAGCATCGTTCTGGAAAGAATTGTTGAACGAAGACTTTTACAGCGTCAGCAGATTCGGATCAATAGAAAAGAATAATACAGATGTGTACATATTTTTGCCAGCTGACTATTTTTACTTCTCTCTGCTCTGTTTAGTTTACAAATTACGACTTTTACAGTGTGTGGCAAAAGTAATAGCCCAGAAATAATCACACAATAAGATAGGTATGTTGATTTTGAACAATATTGTGTGAAAGAAAAAATAAAAGTTTTGAAATATCAACAAGAACAGTCGATTAACAATGGACTTACCACCATTCTGACCATATCGACGATTAAATATACGCGTTTTTAAGCATTTCTGACAATAATCGCAATTGCTTTCCGTATTTTCTTTTATAATTATTGTGTTTAATAAATGATAATTATACAAAGTGTTAAGCCATATTTGTTGCTAACCGTGCCTCATACTGTATACCTGAAAAATAACCCAACACTGAAATAAAGCTAGTACTTCTCTTAACTACATAATTGGTGTAAAAATCGAAACTTAGATTCCCTATTTTTACCCCTATAGAGTTGAAATTTCCAAAAATCTTTTCTAAGTGGACATATTTACTTGTCACAAAAACATACAATGTCAGTTACATGTCTCTAGGGGGCTGTCTCCGCGAGCGAGAGAATCGCGACGAGTCCGCCCTTATATCGTCGGATAATCTCCACGAACGAGCGATAATTCCGCCGCGTATCGTCGCGAGTCGTAACGGAATCGCAGCGTTTCTGCGGCGGCTCGTAACGGTATCGCCGCCTTTCCTTGACGACGCGTTGCGAACTAAACTTTTCAATGTCAAACATTGTACTATTGTTTAAAAAGCTTCTCGAAACGTCCTTGCTTAACGAGAGGAAACGCTGAAATGACGCTGCGTTTGACAGCGCGCCCGCTGCGCGCTCGTCGCCTGAGCGCCGGGTCCACTGCGCGAGCGCGCGGCGGCCCCGCTGCTAGTAGCGGCGGGCTGGCGGGCTAGCGACGATGTAATGACGTTTCGCGCGCTCGTTGCCACTCGTCGCATCGCGGCGATAATATCGCCGTGTGGAGGCGGTTCCATAGAGAGTGTATAGAAATAAGTGGCACGGCGATAATATCGCCGCGATTCTCTCGCTCGTGGAGACAGCGCCTAAGACCAGCGGTTTGGACAGTGCATTGATATATGTATAGGTAACGACTAAGAAAGGATTTTTGGAAATTCCTACTCTAAAGGGGTTTAGGTAGGCGAAACCGCGGGCGAAAACTAGTGTGTTATATAAAAACACTCCGCGTGGAATAATAGTTCCCGTTCCCGGGGGATTTCCGGGAAGAAAACTGTGCTATATCCGTTCTCGGGTCACAGACTGTATCTGCACCAAATTTCATTTAAATCGGTTCAGTGGTTTACGCGTGAAAAATAGATAGACAGACAGAGTTACTTTCGCATTTATAATATTAGTATGGATTCCCAAAACTTCAGCCATGCTAATATAACACTAGTCTATTAGCTCTGGGTTCTCGTCTACAACTCAATGGCTCTCAAACTGCGAGACCATTAGTTACAACACAACTGCATAATGTTGACCTGACGCACTGTGATGCAGTTAGCTCTCACTTTTATTATAATAGTTATGACCGTAGCGTCTGGTGTTTATGCCACGTGGGCTGGTGGCGTAACTATAGGGTGGAAAGACTGAGAAATTTTCATGGGGCCAAGGACAGAAAGGACCCCGAACTCGAGTATATGGCAGATTTAGGGCACGGACAAAGTTGTAGCTGTGTCCGGTCAGGACGATGCCGGGTCCATTTCCATACAAACTCTATTTTATTTTTCATCAGCGACCCGCCCCAGTTTCCCACATTTAAGGATTGAAATTCTCTGCTATAAATAAAAATAAATAAATATCCTGGGACATCTTACACACGTATTGTACATATTGTACGTATTGTACATATTGTACATAAGTATTGTACGTACTGTACATAATATTGTGTATTGCACGTATTGTAATATAAAATTCGTTGAGTAGTTTTAAAGATCTAAGCATACATAGAGACAGCGAAAGCGACTTCGTTTAATGCTATGTATTCCAGTCATTTGTCATAAAAAACTATTGTACAAATTCCATGCTTCTAGCTTCAGTAGTTTCAGCTGTGTATTGTTTACCACCAAAAATTACGCCTCTTTATGTAGTTTCCAGATTTCGAAGCAATTAAAATTAAATTTTACGGTTAATTGGGATTACATTGTTTTTGTTTGATTGACCTAAATAAGCAAGTTTAATTCGAATTTATTGATTTTAGTGTGTATACTATTAAATTTATTGCCAATCTGTTTAGCGTTCTTGCAATCTTTATGAGCTAATAACTATCACAGTTAGGTTTAATATGAAATTACAGTAATCAATATAATGTTCTGACACTTTAAACAGTAAGTAATCAAAATGGCCTAGTTATGACTATTTCTTAACGTTGCAAGCAGCAGTTTTTTACTCTGCATTTTGCTTAATGACTTGCATATGAAGACGGTAAAAAACTTTGAATATGGAGTAACACCAGATTTGTGTTGGTGCTTACATTGAACACTAAAAATAATCATTACTTATGAAGCTGTAATATTATATTGCAATTTTAGATATTATTACAATTATTACGGTACTAAAGATTTGAAATGTAAATCGAGTGTTACCGCTGATAAATTCGTTCGAAATTGCAGAAATAACCCAAACTTTTTTTTTTTACATTCAATTAAATAAGGAATGGAAATAAAATCAAAATATAACCAATAAGTCTTAGAAATTGTACAATATGCGTTTATAATATAAACGTTGAGCATCGTATTATTGTCTATTACAATATAAGTAAAAAATAATGTATTTGCACAATCTCACAGTATGGTATAATAATCAACAATATCTAAAATAGTATATTTTTTTCTTTTTTATGCAGTTTTACAATATTTATTTACATAAAGTTTTATAAATGAATGATTAATAATGAGCAATAGACGTGTATATATTATATGTTCCAATAATTATTAATAGATTGAATATTATAATTTCTTATTCAATTTCATTACCTAAAAAAATGTTTATTAAAGTTATATGACAGCAAATAAATAGTGAAACGCTACAATTTATGTTATAAAATGCACAAAACCCTGCTATCATACTCAATACTATAATCATAAAAGTTTCAGCGATTGAACTTTGTTGAATATAATTAACAAATTTGTTCAATGGCTGAAACTTTTCAGTAATCATAAATTCAGTAATCTAATATTGCTTACACATCAAAATAAATAGGCTACATAAACGACACGCTTTGACAGTCAGAAACCAAAAACGTAACGATTTATACCGCAGAGGGCAATTAGTCAAATCTAAAGGGTATGCCACATAGAAACGTTAAGGCAGCGTTATTGTGAAGCCGTTTTTATAAATACTGGCCACAAAGAATGTGGCTAAACCTAAAAATCTCAAAACTTAAGAATTAAGTTCTTTACACTTTGTGCAATCGTACTTGTCAAGTCAATATTAATTGCCAAGGAAGGGGCCCAACAGGGCCAACGCCTGCCGGGGTTGCGGAATGTTTATAATAGTTACCGTGACCCTGGAACATAAAAGGCAATCAAAGGAACATGAGTGGGTTTTATTCAGTAAGAGTCTGACACGCCCTCCCGCCGCACCCAGGACGGGAGCAGTCATTGGACGACCTACCCCTCACCAAAAAAAATAATAATTGTCAAAATTTCGGCAATTCATAACAAATAGGCAAGAGGGACAATTTGGAAACACCTCCAGACAAAAGTGTAAATCTTTTTCTTCAATAGTTTCCGCAAAGAGCTAAAGAAACAATACCAACTTGGCAACTTAAGTATTTTGTGTGCTGATGTAACTGTGATTTATGTTACTTTAAATAGTGTAAAATGTTGCTATAAGAGGGGTAAGTAAGATGTAACTAAACGTTCCTGAGTTTTCTATAAATAATAATTAATCATTGGACTTAATTTAAATTTCTTTTTAAATTAATTGTTTTCACTGGTGTCCAAGATTTTGTGAAAGAAGATTAATAGTGTAATAGTAGAGTTTTTGCTTGTTCTTCTCCATAGAGGCAAACCTAAGTTACGCAACTTAATTGAAGAAGCGAAGAAAATTTCTGTTTCTTTCGAGACTAGGCAAGCAATCTTAGACATCACAGACATCGGTAAAGAAAACTTCATAAGAAAATCGAAATTAATAATTAGGTCCAAAATCGCCAATCCGCCTTGAATAAGTGTGATTATCAACGCTTCTCTGTACGAGAAGAGTCCTTTGTCCTGCAGTAGGTCAATTAAATAGGCTGGTTTTATAATTATCCATGTCAAAGTGGCAACTGGAATTGTGGCTAAGAGACTGAATTGCGTTACTTTAGAAATAAGTCATAACTATTATTGAGGTACAGTATGTTTGGTCCATTCGCGCGTAACCTAAGGATCGTCTCGTGAAAGGCGACTGACGCAATTGTAACCAGTTTGTGTGCTGAACTCGTCAACAAGCCTACCGTATATGTATACTTAGATCGAGATATACGTTACTAGATATCATTATTTAGCACGTTCTTTGGCTTAGCCTTTGCCATTGTATTTTAGCATTTGTGCGACAGTGACATAGTAATATTTTAATAGCTTAACTGTCTTAACAACAGTTATTTATATCGGCCTTATAGTCGATGACATTACAAACGTAACCGTTTGTAAATAAACCTAAAACGGCACATAAATAAGATTCGGATTCCTAAACTGTACATTGCAGCTTTAACACCGCGTTTTTTTAACCAATTTACAAAATAAATATAATAATATCAGCAATATTTATTAGCTTGAACCCAGTATTTGGGTTGTGGAGGTTCTACAGTCAGTCGCTCCACGTAGAACATTGTTGTTCAGTTGAATCGGGTTAAACTGGTTGGCAGACTATTCTAACATAGTTGGGAAAAGGCTAGGGAACTTATGAGTGTTGACGTAATTTATGTAATTGCTGGCGGACCCCCTCAATTTCAAATGCGTTTAATTAGGTTTGTGGTTACAGCTTCGTTCCCACTTGGGCAGAGTATCAGAGTATCATGAGTCATGGATTAAATAGCCTGAGTGTCGTTATGATGTCTTAACTTGGAAACGTTCAACAAAATCTGTCAAGTAGTTTCTGCGTGGAAGAGTAACACGCAACCAAACATCCATTTTCACGTATTGTTTCCGTAAACCTCTCAACGACTAAGCGACAGCCGGCTGTCGCGCTGCTGCTGTCTTTCTATTTAATCACGTTCGAAGGTTTAATAAAAGTACCTATTAGGATTTGTGGCAGAAATGAGGGTGGGTTTCTTTTGGTAGAACTGAGCTCTAACCCAGTTAATGTAAAATGTCATCCGTTCTGTAGTTTTTGCGTGAAAAAGTAACAAACATCCATTCATCCATATTCACATACTTTCGCAGAATTAATACTAGAATACTGTTGAAAGAATGTGGGTTAACTTCGAATTGGTAGAACTAAGCTCCAATATCGAAGGGTTTTCTCACGGTAGCATAATCATTATGTTTATTTGGAGATCTCGAGGACCTGTCATATCAGCTTGATGTCTCAAGCAGTCTCATGGAGAAGGTAACGTTTTTGTAGTGGAAGCTGGGTTTCATAAGTAAAGTGGATAGCTTTTGAAGAAATCATCAATAATGATCATACTTAAGTAGACAGGTAAGTAGGCACACCCTAGTAGATAGCTACTGTTTTAATTGGATTTTTATGTAATCATAATATTGTTTTTTTTGCCGTATTAACACGGTTTTATTAGTTCACTGTTGCACAAAAAAAATATAATTTTATTTATAAGAACTTTAATTTAGTTAGATAAAACAATGTTTTTGTGGAGTTTGAAGTCAATAATTGGCGCAAATTAATGTTTTTTTTTTTAATTAAATATACATTTGGCTGTGAAGTTGACAAATTATTTAGCGAGATAGCTTTACATTATTCTTTGACACATTTTATGTTCCTGATTTTTCTTGTATTCAATAAATAAATTCAAGAAAAATTAGGGCTGACTATCAATTTAAGTTAGTTAACATACAACCTAACGAAGCAATATCTTTATAACAATATATTTACATAAACAATATGATTAGAAAACCTTTATTTACTACAACTTTCAAAGTGAAAGTGTTTGATCTCATTTTATTTATTTATTGTAATGATTTAAGGTCAAAACGATTGTAGGCGTTGGTGATAGGCTCAGCGGTAAATAAATTACTTACATTGGTGGCGATTCTCTTATTCACAAACTAGCGTAAATTTAAGTTAAGTGCATCTTTCTCTTTCCATTTAATTAGAAAAGGACAGAAGATAAAATATTAGTTAAGTACTGTCAAATTTATACACTCCATGAATAATTTAGACGCGATTTAAAAACATGGCGTCTATACGTCAATTTTCATCTGAGCGCTGTCTAATTTGACAGGATTAAACTAAAATGTATCTTCTATCCTTTTCTTTAAGAAATGAAAAGAGTAAGATGCATTTACCTTTTTTTTGCTGTTAAGTTTGTGAATAAGAGAATCAGCACCATTATCTACTTATTTTTAAACCTTCACATAATGTGTGGTAATTTAAATTTGTCTGCCTGTTTTCATTTTAATTCAAATGTTAATAAAATGTTATTTTGGTTTGTTATAAAGTTTTTTGAAGGTCATTTGAGAATTTAGCTTTAACGTGAAGAAATCCGTCAGGGTCAGATTGGACGGTGTTTGGTATGAAAATACGATATTATTTCTATTTCTTAAGGTAGCCTTTAGCTTTCATTAGTAATATTACATAATTTATTTTCATCTATTTATTTGTACAACTAGCTTCTGCCCGCGACTTCGTCCGCGTGGAATAGTTCCCGTTCCCGCGGGATTTCCGGGATGAAATCTATCCTATGTTCTTTCTCGGGTCCCAGACTATCTGCACCAAATTTCATCCTAATCGGTTCAGTAGTTTAAGCGGGAAAGCGTAATATTTTTCTATTTTTCTTAATATTTTTTTTTATTTTTCTTAATATTTTTTTCCATAAGAACCTTGTACAGAGTATTAGAAAACTACGAAAAAAAAAACAGCCAAATCGGTCAAGCCGTTTTCATGCCAAGTCGTGACAACGGAAAACGGGTTTCATTTTTATATATAAGATAAATATGTACAAACATACAATAATTGTGGGCTTAATGTTTTAGGCATTTTCTACCAGGCAACCAAGGGTGGTGACTGTGGTGAAGAGTTAACATAGCTGTTCTGTTGTTTTAGTTTTAGTTTTTGACTAGTATTTTTGTTGAAATTAATTTATCACTTTATACTCCCGCGACTAAGACAATTCAATGACCGATGATGTTAAACGGTTTAAGCTACAAAAGAGCGTGCCAAACATTGAGACATAATACGATCAAGAAACATTAACCAGATTTCGGCAATCGGGTAAAAAAGTGATCGACTACATATTTTTAGGAACAAAAACAGTACATTCATGAAACATAGTTAAACAATGATGACTCCAAAAGTTAATAACTGTGCCATGGCGTATGTGGTGTGGTGTGGTTTTGGTTGGGGTTGTGGTACGTCTGAATAGACCCTAATAACACAATAGCATGTGGTGCAGGTGTTTGTCAATGTTTAAAGCGTCATTTGATGCCTCAAACATTGTAAAAAAGATTTTTTGTGATAGTAAAAAAAAACAGGGCATTATACCCCATAACAATCCAATATTCTCTTTTTCTGGCAGCACTTACATTTTTGGGTATAAAATGTTTGAGACTTGAATGATATCCTTTCCATTTCTTCCATATTCAGCAGGAGACCGATAAGAACTAGACTGGGCACAAAGAGGCAATCACAACTGCGAGGACCAGTTTGTCTAGCACAATGACACAAAACTACTGGGACTTAAAACCGTAATTACATAATTAATCCTTCAAACACACGTGATTCGAGACACAATAGAAAGACAATAGCAGCCCGACAGCCGGCTGTCGCTTGGTCGTCAAAAGGTTTTAATTTGACTGATGAGCTAGGTAGAGAACTATTTCTTTTACTAACAATCCTCCACTTTCAAATTCTGGAAAGCCCATTCCATTCACAAACAAACAAACAATAACAAACCATGATACCAACTGCAACCGGTAATTCGTGTTCACATATTATTCAATTGGCATGCACTTATGTAACGATTTATTATGTCATTTTCAATCTCGTCTGATCGCCGTCTAGCTTTGTACAATGGGAATCTTTGAACGGAATAAAGGCGGTCTCTCAGATGCACTTGTGAAGAATAATGAATTACTTACAGTGCTTATTCTTTTATTGTTCGGGATAAGCTCGCAACATTATTCAACCATTGCATCTCTTGAAAGCCAATATCAATAGTGGCTACTACCAGAACTATTAGGAACGAAATCTATACCTACTAATATTATCAAGGTAGTTCCGGAATGTTTATAATAGTTACCGTGACCCTGGAACATAAAGGGCAATCGAAGGAACATGAGTGGGTATTAGTCAGTAAGAGTCTGACACGCCCTCCCGCCGCACCCAGGACGGGATCAGTCATTGAATGATTTCCCACTCACCAAAAAAAATATATATTATCAAGCTACAGACTTTGTTTGTTTAACGCGCAAATCTCAGGAAGTGTTGGGTCTTATCGAAAAATTATTTTTGTGTTGGGATAGCTCATTTCTGCTCACGAGGATGGCTATAGACTATATAACATCACGCTACGACCCACAGGAGCGGAGGAGTAATCAAAGATGTCGGTGAAACCGCGATGGACAGCTAGTTAAATAATAAATGAACAAAGGAGAAATAAGACTGAACCAAATTTTTTGTATGTGTTAATCCTAATTAATACTCTCATTCTAGAAAAAACGGCTATGCCTGAATCTTACCTACTAACCCCACGGTCCTTTCTGCTACCATGAGTTGGGAGCCTGGTATACACATGACGTATGAACAAAGTGTTTTTTACCGACTTCACAAAAAGGAGGAGCTATGTTCGGCTGTTTGTATGTTTTTTTTTTTTTGTATGTTTGTTCATCGATTACTCCGTCAATTGTCAACGGATTTTCAAAATTCTTTTTTTGTTCGAAAGCAGATAGTTCTGAGGTGGTCCCATTGTCACCAAGTTAGGATCTGATGATGGGATCTTAGAGAAATCGAAGGCAACCCTAAAATTTTATAGGCTCACTTATTGTTTTTCGCATATTTTATGAAGTATCTTGTGTATTTGCGTATGGTTGTCACCATCTCAGTTAGCTGAGCTGATGATGGAAGGTACAACTCCTTAACAGTAAGAAGTTACTCGAACAGGCAAGGACTGTTTTAGTAAATTGTTTTGATGTTTGATAGGGCATTTGCCACATTTGGGCTCATGATCATCAAGTCATGACCTGATGCTGCAGTCAGGATAGTCTGCAGAGTACCTAACTCCTCGACAAATAACAGCAGATATATCGTGTTTAGGCTCATTGAAAAGGGCTCGATGTGTGGATAAACGTACTGTTAATGAGGAACACCGAAGTACATAGAGACCTGATGCTGAAGCCAGGAGCATCAGAAAAAGTACAAACCTTGAAATTACAGCACAGTAGTCGTGTTTGGGCTTATTTTAAACAGGACTAACATTAACTCGACACTAAAAAGTAAAAAATAAAAAACTTTTTACAAAAAAAAATAACCGACTTCAAAAAGTAAAAACTTAAAAATAACTTAAATTTCGGAAGTCGGTGGCAACACAAATTGACTGGCAGAAGAAAAGACACCGACTTCCGAAATTTAAGTTATTTTTAAGTTTTTACTTTTTGAAGTCGGTTATTTTTTTTTTGTAAAAAGTTTTTTATTATAAGAAGAAATTTACTAGGAAAGATCAAACCACTACGTGGAGGGTTTTATGCTTTACTCCTTGGTAATTAAGATTTTTGTAGAATAAACTGCCGCTAATTCTATAACAATGGTGCCGATTCTCTTGTTCACAAACTTAACTAAAATTAAGTTAAATGCATCTTTCTCTTTCCATTAATAAAAAAAAGGACAGAAGATACATTTTAGTTCAATCCTGTCAAATTAGACAGCGCCTAAATATAAATTGACGTGTATTTAGACGCAATGTTTTTAAATCGCGTCTAAATTATCTATGGAGTGTCTAAATTTGGCAGGACTTAACTAATATTTTATCTTCTGTCCTTTTCCTAAATAAATGGAACGAGAAAGATGCATTCAACTTGAATTTAGTTAAGTTTGTGAACAAGAGAATCAGCACCAATTGTCTCTGTAAATTTGTCTAAAGTAAGCTTTAGGTGAATTTGCAATTCAGATTAGATAAACCAGCTGTGCTCTAGATAGACTACTAACTATTCATCGGATTATTTATTTCAAGGGTCATCCACCTGCAAGTCAGTCTATTACATAAAATAAAAAATAAATTCTTCAAAGATTTATTTCCGCACCTGCAAAACGTGTCCGCAATTTAGAGTTCTTAAGTTCGCGTGAGGATAAATAAGTGAGACAAATAAACGAACATAATTGTGTTTAACTTTCAACAAAAGTATCACAAGTTGTGTAATAGTATTCGATTCGGATTCGGCTGTTATTTCATACAGGCCTAGCATGAGTGAGCGGATTTAATGTGACGTTTATTTGGACGATTCTTTATTTATTTATTTTTTTTATTACATATATGGGCTTGCTCTTGGTCCCAGACTAGCCCGAGAGCATAGACGGGGCCTACGATGGAGCGAGCTCACCCAAAAGATGCCTATGCACTCGTCTCTTGAATATATCCGGGTTATATGCATTTGGGAACACACACGCCGGCAGGAAATTCCTTGTTGGAAAAAGATGTTTCGCAGGTATTTAGTCGGGAGGCGTTATTTTGCATTTATTAGTTTAAAAAAATATATTATGTGACTAATCCCGAAATGTGAAGGAAATATGGACTGCTTCATATTTCCGGATTCTTCCAGATTTTTGACGAGTATTACGAATGTCTAACAGTAGCAGTCGTTAATTTTCGTTTTCAAGGATGTTTTCAGTAATTGGTCAAACATGCTTTTAAATGTTAATACGCGAAGCGAAAACTTTGCATCGATAATATTTCAATTAACCTTTCAACCAAGCGACAGCCGGCTGTCGCGCTGTTATTGTCTTTCTATTGTGCTTGTGCTTCGTATCACATATGTTTGAAGGTTTAAAAAAACAGCGATATACCTAATTCGGTAAACTTGTCAATTCCTGTTGGTATACCATTGCAATATTGTTGTATACATATTATGTATATAGTAGTGTGCCTTTAATTCGTGCCATAGACAAATAAGCACAAACTTTAACGTTCGCCCGCTTATACTATGCCTATAGATAACATTCATTCATTGATATTTTGAGACACGTAACGAATAGACAATGAATGGTGTAATATTTATTGTAAATCGGAGAACCTATAATTTGGTTTTGTCTATCTTTTAAAGTAACGTAATCATCGTGAAACAAAGATGTTATTATTACCTACTGTATTGTTTTATGAGATCTCTGAAGTCTTTAAATTAAGGGATATTTTTTTTTTATGTTGTGGTTCCGTACTTCAAATTAAATCCTAATAAGGTTATACGTTTGTCTGTCAGTAAAACACTTTTTTTCAGTAATGCGTGAAGGTGGTACTAGGAGTAACCAGTTTGGATATTTAAGAATGTTCAATTTTATTCTAGTTTTTGAGGTGCATTCATCTGTTTTGCTGGATTATTTTATAATACACTTGCTTTTGCCCGCGACTTTGTCCGCGTGGAATATTGGTTCCCGTTCCCGGGGGATTACCGGGATGAAAACTATCCTATGTCCTTTCTCGGGCTCCAGACTATATCTGTACCAAATTTCATTCAAATCGGTTTAATGGTTTAGGCGTGAAGAACAGACAGACAGACAGACAGAGTTACTTTCGCATTTATAATATGAGTACGGATTTACCACACAATTAAAAATATTGAGAAAGTTTGCTTGTTGTGGCAAAATTAAGTTCTCATTATCTCTATTTGTCCGTTACTGTGCACACAACTCTAGAACAACTTATCATTGCCGGAGCAAAGGAATTTAGAAAATCAGCGGAGACGTGTTTTGCATACTAAAATAATACCTACTTAATGTGCCTTAAACGACCTTGAGTTTGACCTCCTCCTGGTAGTCACTTTCATCAAGATAAAATGTATAAAAAAATTAAGACTTTTGTTAATTAATAATAATAATCATTCCGTAACTTTTTAAACCATTAATTATCTAATACAATCACGTACCCACGACGTTAAATGATGCAAATGCCTCAAAAATCATTAGTCTTTAAATATTACCTTATTTACCTACATTTTATCTTACCACATAGTTAATTATCTTCTGTCAAAGAAATCTACTATTGCATTCAAGAGTATGTATAAAATTATAGTTAAGTATATCTTTTTTTTGAAAATGGGGGGATGCCATAAGTTTGAACGCTGTGTTTGTTTTACTGTCTGTAGTACTGTAGCTCCTAAACGGGGAAACCGATTTGAACGCAGTTCCTTTAGTTCTTAGACCGTGTTTTATCAAAATCAGTTCAGCCGTTGCGAAATATCAACTTTTTTGTTAGCTGCGGTCGCGTTCTTTTAACTTCGGGAGCGGGAATTTTTATTAAATTCTCAATTTTCATTCGATATATTATGATGTATTACAAGTGGATAAGCTTAAGTGCGTTATTAGTGTAAATAGACCTCTATGTTGTATTTACCAGACTGCAGAAAAGAGGGTAATGTTTTTCGATGCACGTATGTATGTCTCATTCTTTGGCACGCTCTACAGCCTAAACCGTATAACAGACTTCAACATACAAGGTCTCATTGAATTCGTCTCGGTTGTGGAAGTGACATAATATTGATTTAAACAAAAGGAGATATAAAATAATTATAATTAAATAATCAAAAACCCAACTGCAATTTCGAAAGTTGGTGGCAATTACATACAGTAACAAAGCCACCGACTTTCAAAATTGCAGTTGGGTGTTTTGATTATTTTTGATAGCCTGTTTTGTTCTACCTTTTTTTTGGGAGTGGGAAATCATCAAATGACAGCTCCCGTCCTGGGTGCGGCGGGAGGGCGTGTCAGACTTTTACTGACTAAAACCCACTCACGTTCCTTCGGTTGCCCTTTATGTTCCGGGGTCACGGTAACTATTATAAACATTCCGCAACCCCGGTTCTACCTTCCGTCTGTGCGGTTCTTCTCACCGTTTTCCCACCATCTACTACATAAATTTCACACGAAACATAAAATACTAATTTCATATCGACACGCATCATAAAATGAAGTTATTTACAAACATTACATAAACGATCTTTGACCTCAGGTTATTAACTGTTTCGTTTGTAAGCTGTTTCTAGTACAACTGCTATCCGGCCACGCAAATCTTCTTTGCTTTTTGAAGAAGGATAGGTAGCCACTATCTGTAAATGACGTTTCAAAGTGCCTTTTAAATTTCTGAATAAAATAAACAATTTTATTTCGATTTTGGCGTGTAAATTAAGGAACCGTTTATTTTCGCTAGTAATTTTATAGCTCTAAGCATATATTTATATATTTATTTATATTTCGTTCAAGTTCCAAAGGCTTCCGCCTCTCATGCATGTGATTGCGGGTTCGAAAACAGGCAAGTGAGACGAATGAGACTTATTTCATCCTACTCCTAAAAATCTCCCAATGAAAATTCTTGCTTTGTCACACTTGTTAGATGCAAAAATGAGTCCTTAAAATATATACAAATCGTGGTAAACCTCTCATTTGGTCATAAAAAATCCAAGCAATTTTTAACCGAGCCAGCAGACAATGGTGCTTATTCTCTTGTTCACTAACTTAACTAAATTTAAGTTTAATGCATCTTTCTCCTTCCATTTCTTAAAGAAAAGGACAGAAGATACATTTTTGTTTAACTTGTCAAATTAGACAGCGCTTGAAATAAATCGACGTATTTTTACCCATGTTTTTAATCGCGTCTAAATTTTCTATGGAGTGTATAAATTTGACAGGACTTAACTAATATTTTATCTTCTGTCCTTTTCTTTAAGAAATGCATTTAACTTAAATTTAGTTTAGTTTGTGAATAAGAGAATCAGGACCATTGTATTGTAATATAGCCAGGGTTAAGTCCTATTGGTCGAATACTCAGAAAACGTCCTTTTAACGTCAATTTTAAGACGCTCTCAAATCTGTTGCTGTCTTTGTCACTCAAAGCAGAAATAGAAAATAGTGTTTAAAAAAATTGAGTGATATTTGAGTTGAAAATGGGACTGGGCTGGACATGCCTGCCGCATGCCTAACGATAAATGGGCCCGCAGAGCCCAAGACTGGGGCCCCGAAATGGCGAGACGGAAACGCGGCAGACAAAGAAAGAGATGGCAGGACGACTTGGTCGGCTTTCTTGAGGATTGGCAAGACGTAGCGCAAAGTCACGACAGATGGAAGGAATGGAGGGAGGCCTTTGCCCAGCAGTGGGACAGTACGGGCTAGTTAATAATAATTAATAATAAAGTATTCGGTCGGCCACATAATATCACCTAGTAACCTATCAACGAAGAAGCCTAGGTAAACTAGCAGAAACAATACAGCAGGAAGTAGTACATTTATTACAAGGACACGACCGCCCGCTTTCACCGCATACTACCTTTCTATTCGGCGCGCGTCGCTCTAAGCGGATTTGTGAGCTAGCTGTGATGTACGGAACTCAGGGCTGGCGAGCGCTGTTGTAGCGTAATAGCGTGTGCTATTTATAATTTTAACTGTGAAAATAGTAAACATGACAATGGGTATATAAGCAAGACCTCTAAAAAAAAATGTAGTCATCAGTTTATATTGTTAAAGAATTTTGCACACATATTTTTTTCTTTTTTCTCGTAATGGAAAAATGACGACGATACAGTGCTTGCGTCACTCGCGTGACAATTTTTGCTGAACAGTGATGTTATAAGCCCCCACTCCAAAACTTTGGTGCTCTTAATCTTTGTATTTGTTTTATTAATTTGATCAAGCATAAATATGTCGGGCACATCCAGTATTTTTTGGAAGAACTAAACAGAATGCCAATTATTTATATATTTATTTGTTTAAAACTTTTATGTACAAACACCGTACAAAGGCGGACTTAATGCCTTAGGCATTTTCTACCGCGTGATGCTCAGAGACAAAACATAGTAGGTGCAAAAAAACAGAAAAATAACAGGAAGTTAAAACTAAATATATATATATATATATATATTTTAATATAATACATAAATAAATATATAACTACATATTTACATACATACATACTATATATACAAAGTGGAGAGAGATATAAATAATAAACCAATACATGGAGAGAATTATATGTATTCGTCATCACTATAGTAAAAGATTAAAAGGCTATTTTGATAAAACGCTCCGTACGTAAATCTGTTGATTCCGATTAACATTTGAAGACAGTAGTTACCTACTTATAGTCAAAGGCCAGAAAATTTGTAACTACGGTAGTAACATTCAGCTGGATTAAGTTACACCACATTTTTTATTTATAAAAAAATGCTATTCAGAAGGTTTATAAATCTTTAATCTAAAGTCAAAAAACAATTTGCGATTAACACTTTCAAATAAATAGTGGAGCGGTACATCATTCTTCAATACCGTGTGTCACATTTGACCAATATTCCACCATTTGTAATGTCCTGTTGGAAGGTTAACATAACATTATATAATAACATACTTATGAATAACGAATTATATAGTATTTAGCATAATTTCTGCGTTTGGATGAGCAGACACGCCGGAGAAATTCGCGAATACATCTTTATATGAGTATTTATGTACCTGGGTTTCTTTTTTTATGATAATTTGAGGGTTATCGAGATATTTTGGCGCGCAAGCTATGTTTTTCTCTGTGATAACATCAGTCACGGTTATTGAAGATATTTCAGTAAAGCGTTGGGTGATTCCAGTATTGTGGATAAATATTTATCTTTAAACTTGGTACGTTAATAACACTAATCTATACAGAATAGAAACAAGGGTGTATTGGAGGGTATACCGCCGTTTACCCGAATTTTATTTGCCCTAATTTCATTTGCCATAATAGTCAACAGCCATAATATCATACGACATAATACTCATTTGCCCTACTCTCATTTGCCATAATAGTCACATGCCAGAATCATTGTTTCCCATAAAGTCACTTACCATAACATCATTTGCCATAATCATTGTAAGCCATAATTATCACATGTCCTAATTATCACATGCCATAATTATGATATGCCATAACATAATTTGCCATCGACATCGGGTGTATAACGGTTGTTTATATCAAGAGAAATTGGATGCAATTGGGACTTTAGGGCACCCCGACTCGGACAGGTTAGGTTAGAAGGGGATGGCGGGGTCGTGTGAGCGAGCGAAGCGAGCGAAATAGACCCCGCCATCCCCTTCGTGGTTATTTTTTTATAAACCACACAGAAGTAGGAGCCCCGCTTCGCGGGGCTCCGTCGACCTAGCCCACCATCAACCATGCACAGAAAAGAAAACCATTACGGGGCTTAAATATTTGTCTAATACTTGTTATGCCATTTAAATATTATGCCATTTAAATATTATGTCTAATAATTATTATGGCACATAAAATTATGGCAAACAATACTTATGGCATTCGTATCTTATGTTAACTAAAATTCGGGCAATTAAAAGTATGTCATATGTCTTTTAGGGCAAATGAAACATTCGGGCAAATGAAATTCGGGTAAATGAAATTCGGGAAAATGATGATTATGGCATATAATCTTCGGGCAAACAATAGACAACCGTATTGGAGAATTGTTCCTTTTTCAAATAGAACTTATATTTATGTGGTAGAAGTTTCCTTCGGAAAGGGGACCGTCGCAGATTCTATTTTCTTAAGGAACTAATAGCTGCATGAGCTGTATCTATACTCTTAAGGATCGAAAACTTATTTAATTTTTTAAAAAGAAAAACACAAACGACCTATCCAAATTTTAATTATTAATTAAATTAAATAAAAAATGCAAAATCACTAAACACAAAAATAATATTAAAATAGAACGTCCAAGGCACATCCGTCGCATCCGAGCACCCGAGAAAAAGTGAACCGTCGTGGCGAGCCCCACCACTAACGTAGCTTTGTCCCTTCCACTTGTTATTGCGTCATGTCATCGCGATGACGCGATGGCCCCGCCCCCTCAGCTGACAAATCATCTAAGAATACAATTATTTGAGTTTTGCTTTAAAATGTATATTTGGGATTATGTTTGTAAACGCACTAATGACAAAGAAGAAATTCTTAGTGTGGGACCAGTCATATTTATGTATACTAAATCCCTGAAAACATACATAGATGTCTGAATTTAATCGATTTCGTATAATCGTATTATCAATTACTGAATTTCTATGCATTCTAAAAATAATTGCACCTATTGTTACAATAAGTTTGCACGCAAGTCTAAAAATAACTAAAAAATCTAGTTATTTGATTTGGTATTATGTGAACACGTGTTTTCTTATGTAACTATGAAAGATTTCTTAGGTCTATGCTGCTTATGACTTCTATCCATACTAATATTATAAATGGGAAAGTGTGTCTGTCTGTCTGTCTGTCTGTCTGTTTGTCTTTCTTTCACAGCAAAACGGAGCGACGGATTGACGTGATTTTTTAAGTGGAGATAGTTGAAGGGATGGAGAGTAACATAGGCTACTTTTTGTCTCTTTCTAACGCGAGCAAAGCCGCGGGCAGAAGCTAGTCTTCATATAAATTGTACTCATTGTCACTTAATAATTATTATCAAATTCAATATATTTTGATCAAAAGATCATCAGGAGCAGAATTTATTGTTTAATAATTTATTTATGGGTAATAAAAACGATTATACACACATTACTCGCATTATCTCTCTCCATTTATCTGCAAACAGATCACAATCGGGATTGGCTGCCAGGAGGGCATTGAGAGCTTCCAGAATCCGACACCCGACTCTGCTCTAGAAGAGCTATTAGTAAAGGATCTTTTTCAGACGATTCAACTTTTCGTACTCTAATATAATTTTAGCAGCTTGGACAGATGTAACTTTTCAAAAGTAACCTTAAAGCACAATAAAGCCTCCACCAGACAAGTGCTTTTTTACCAACTAGCTGTCTCCCACGGGTTCACCCGCATCTTTGCTTAGCATCGTAGCGTGTTGTTATATAGCCTTTCTCGATAAATGGGCTATCGATACAAAGAATTCAATTCGATCCAATACTTCCTGAGATTATCGGGTTCAAAAAAACGAACAAACTCTTCTTTTATATTATTATCTGTAAAATAAATCTTAAATTATATAAAATTCTCGTGTCCCAATGTTAGTTAATAGTTACCTTACTCCTTCGAAACGGCTTTACCGACTTTTACCAAATTTTATATGCATATTCAGTAGATCTGAGAATCGGCTACTATCTATTTTTCATACCACTAAGTACTGTGATAAGGGTTGTTCTTAACATTTTTAACGCAGGTGAAACCGCGGGAGGCAGCTAGTATAGTATAAATAGACGATATCGCACGCTCATACCTGTTTTTAGTAAATTACTCAATAGGTATTAGGACGTCTACGAACTTACAAACTTAAAAAGTTACGCACTATTGCGATAATTATCGCACGATAAAAACGCAGTTGTGTACATGTACAAGGAATCGGATAGCATTTTATCAATTGACTAGCGACCCGCCCCCGCTTCGCACGGGTGTTACAAATCTTTAAAAATCCCGGCTTTTCTCTACTATAATAAGCATGTATTATACATTTAAACCTTCCTTAAGAATCACTCTATCTATTAAAAAAACCGCATCAAAATCCGTTGCGTAGTTTTAAAGATCTAAGCATACATAGGGACTGACAGACGGCTGATAGCGACTTTGTTTTATACTATGTAGTGATGGACCTGTGCGGTAGAGGTTTAATAAGGTGCTTGACAGTTGGCGCAATGGTATATTTATTTTTATTAATTATACCAATTCGCATACATTATACAATATACCAACAACTTCTGTCGGGTCAGATAGTTCAATGTAAAAATGTGAACGTCTAAATGTAGATGAACGAGAATGCAACTTGTGCTTAATTTTTAAATAGGAAAACGCGTATTTTTACGTTTTTGTTACCAAATTTATAGTAGTATGTTGTAACTTTACATTTCGTGAACGTTTTATTTATGTAAATAAATAGTTCTAATACTCTTAAACATATTATATTACGAGCAAATTAAGTAGTTTGGTCAATATGAGTAATGACCGGTCTGTATACATAATACCAGTATCAAGTGAGCGATAATGTTACTTAAATTATATAACTAATGACTTTTTCCGATCGGTATGAATAATGACTACAAAAGTTCTTGATTCTTATTCAATATGTCCGATCCATATTAATACAGCCCGTTAAATTAAATCAATGAATAAATAAATAATAAAAATACCAAAGACCTGCCATTTGATCCTAAGCTAATCAAAGTTTATGTTAAGATACCCAGTTTATTTATATAATTTATAAATACATCCATATTATAGATGACTTGATAAAAGTAATAAAAAAAACTTGGTACATGTCACACACAGCCACCAGATCCCAAACTAAGCAGATCCCGTATTATCAATACCCTGAACCTGTTATATTCTCATCACATAAATATTTTTCCTAAGTGCCAATCAAACCCACGAACTCCAGCCTAGCTGTCAGGATCACTAACCACTAGACTAACAGGCAACAGGCCAGTCACATACATTATGTAATGAACATCTGCAAAAACGCGGAACATTGGCTTAAATAATTAATTACATTACAGAGTTGCGTTACAAATTGCGATCTAATCTACAAAACAGCCGCCATCTTCGTTTAAATAATACCAGCATTTGATTGTCTCAACCGCAATCAAAAGCCTTCTCATTCTAAGAAGAAATCTTCATTAAAGTTATGTAAGACTTTATTATGTTAATAGTTAATGTTGTTTTTCTTATTTCGATGTGAAAAGATATTTTATAGATAGGAAACCTTTTCTTTTTTATTCGGAATGCCGCCGGTCACCTGTTCGTTAAGGCGAAGATAGTGTAGATAATCCAAGAATAAAAATAAGAATAATTTATTTGTATCTAAATTACAATTAAAAAAAAACTTTAAACATTTAAATAATGAAAAGTAATTTTGTTTGCTTGTAAGAATTTCTCAATTGCTTCACTTTTTTATTTAAATCAATCCAACAATTCAAGTAAGGTTGTATGTTAACCACTGGGCCATCACGACATTATAATAAATATATCTTTATTATTATGACCTAAAAACACAAATTCTTATTTGAATTACGCCTAAAAAAAATAGCCTAGCCGGGCGGCGAGCTACCCATCGCTCGCCATCCGCAGAACTGCGCCTACGGTGGCCGGTAGTCGTCTTGCGACTCTCGACGTCTTCGCCTGGGTCTTAGTCCGGGGCGAGAGGCTCGTCGTTGCCTCTTGCGCGCCGCCGCTTCCTTCACTAGCATAACTGTTCGCAGAAGGAGGCGACGGCATCCCATTCCGTTTCACCCCGCAGCATGGCCTGAACCAGCGCCGGGCGCGAGAGGTCACCGCCGTCGATCGCCTCTACGAGGACACGTCGATGGTGCGCCCATGCGCGGCACACCTCTACCGTGTGCTCGATCGTGTCCTCCAGGCGACCGTTGTTGCAGTGGTGACACCCAGGCGTCGCTTCCGCCCGAATCTGACACAGGAACCTCCCGAACTGACCATGTCCGGTGAGGACCTGTGTCAAGCAAAACGTGAGAGCGCCGTGGTGCCTCTCCAGCCACTCCTCAAAGAGGGGTCTTACCGCCGCTATCACGGCGTGTCTAGTTTACAAATCATTGCGTGATAAACATATTACAAGTTTAGGCTGCAGTTACCCCTAGGTAGACCGTCAACTTGTTTGTCAAAAAAAAGTGACAGAATAAAATGAATTTAATAAAACATACATACATACATAGCCTGTCAAAAACATAACCCTCCTTTGGCTTTGCCGTAGTCGGGTAAAAATGAATTTAAAACACCGATAACATCGCCTTAACCAGTAGTAATGTAAAGATTTTGTCGCGGTACGTGTGAATCTGCTGCAGCTATCATCACCTCTCTATTTCCTTACGTAACTACAATTTGGTACACCTCTAGTACATACACTCGTACTTTTATATGTTACGTCAAACTATTTTTAGACACTAATTATGTATAGAATATTAATAGACACTAAAGGTATGTCGACTATGTTTGATAAATGAAACTGTTGTGGTTTGTTTGACCTGTAGCACCCTATACGTAGGTAACTTGCGTTTTTAATTTGGTTTGTGTCATAATAATGCGGTAGTTAGACAATAAATTAATGACTACGCTAATATAATTAAATGGTAACTTGTTATATTCTGTTTACCAGTAACCTCTGGAACTACTACGTAACTGATAATCCAATTCTCAAATTTATTTCACTGATAGAAAGCTAAAATATTTTCGAGTGCTTCTCATGAATAGGCGATTGTAGGTAATTTCTAGTCTTTCTTAATTTCCTGCCACTAGTTGTACTTCAAAGTTCTTAGTAGTACTTGTTTTTGTGGTTTGATAGCTCATAAAAAGTAAATCGATTTAGTGAAATATCCTATTAAATTTAGTGAAATCCGTACTTAATATTATAAATGCGAAAGTAACTCTGTCTGTCTCTTCTTACCGCCTAAACCACTGAACCGATTTAAATGAAATTTGGTACAGATATAGTCTGGGACCCGAGAAAGGACATAGGATAGTTTTCATCCCGAAGATCCCCTGGGAACGGGAACTATTATTCCACGCGTACGAAGTCGCGGGCAAAAGCTGGTAGCCTATATTTTATTAAACCAGCTTTCGCCCGCGGCTTCGCCAGCGTGGATATCGTACTTCCGTCCAATATTTTACCCCTTCAGGGCTCGAATTTTTAAAAATCTTTTCTTAATAACCACTACTCTACACAGAGAACACACCCTTCAAGTTTCATGACACTAGGACCAGCAGTTTGGGCTGTGGGTTTTTTTGTTTTTTTTTTTTTTTTTGATGTATCAACAATTATATGTGCTTTACCTGTGTAATTCCCGTTTCCGCGGGATTTTTTGGGATAAAAACTATTCTATGTCCTTTTTCAGGCTATGGAATATTTCTGCATTTAAATCGGACCAGCAGTTTTGCCGTGAAAGACTGGCAAACAGATACACAAACTTTTCCATTTTTAATATGGATTATAAATATATGGATTTGTCACGAAAACCACTTGTGTTTATTTCGGGTTTCGGTTATTGTTAGGTGTGGTTCTTGGGAGTTTGCTTGCAGTTAACCTATTGACTTGTTGACCCCAAAGGGTCGCGACTGCTTTTAAGAGTCAATGGTTCAAAGACATCAATTTGTTCAACTAAAGTGTTCGAAGAAACATCTTATTGTTTTCCGAAAGACATTATGAAACCCAATACTTTCTCTTCCATAAAATTACTATTTAATGCTGTGATGTAGTCGATACTCCGGTACTTAATAGCGATTTGACTTATTGATAAATCATTTTAACTGCTTAGGTCTTTGGTTGCAACATGTGTTGACACACTTGCGCCATCCCATCTTCCTAGCTCGGCGTGCTGTGCTGGGGCAGCTGCTGTAAGTGCAGGAAATATTAAGTGGCGCGAATCTCTGCCTAACTAGTCTCCTTCGAAGTTATACACTATGACTGGTGAGACAACATATATTAAAAGAGGCTTGGTAGTATTCGATTTTCATGTCAAATAAAAAACAAATCACACTCAAAGACTTTGATAAATGCTTGCAATGCTTGGACAGGTCCATTAAAATTGTGTGCTTCTCTCATAAAGAGACCACCTTGGTCTAAATGGTTTTCACATCTTTTAACCAATACAATTTACATGGGCTTTAAAAGAGACTTTGACCTCTGAGTTAGTTTCGGTTATTTCTTCTCAGAGTAGTCAGCTACGAAACACCCACCCCATCGTTCGCATGGAATAGTAAAAAATGTAAGCGTGTTACTTTTAACCGATTTATATATATACTAGCTGTCCCCTGCGGTTTCACCCGCATTTTTTTGTTACTGCTCCGCTCCCGTAGGTTGTAGCGTGATGGTATATAGCCTATAGCATTCCTCGATAAATGTGCTATCTAACACTAAAAGATTTCTTCAAATCGGACCAGTAGTTCCAGAGATTACCCCCTACATACAAACTTACAAACCTACAAACTTACAAATTTTTCCTCTTTATAATATTAGTATAGATATCATATATATATACCGATTTATATATATATATCATATATATCATAATATCATTTATACGTCATCATTTATCATGTATAAAAATACCTTAACATTAGACTAAATTATGACGCGCGCTAGAACAAACACATCGAAAGGAAAACGAATTATAGCAACCTTACTTATAGCGGCCCGATGATGGGGCGGGCAGTCTAACCAAGTGGTATCGTGTCGCCCAGTTACTGGGTTGTGGAGGTCAGATAGGCAGTCGCTCCACGTAAAACACCGGTATCGAGCTGAATCCGGTTAGGCTGGCAGCCGACCCCAACACGGTTGGGAAAAAGGCTAGGGAGATGATGATGATGCAACCGCGATTTTTTTAAGTTAAATTTGAGTATCGTATTATCGCGTCCTTGAATATGTCCCGCGTTTGACCAGTTAAAGTGTTTATTTAAGCTGTTTGAGGTTGAAACATTAGAACCATGGGGTCCGAGTGATTTCTAAATATAACGTGTAAAAAAAATATCTTAAAACATCAATTTTGCTGGGGTTGCGGAATGTTTATAATAGTTACCGTGACCCCGGAACATAAAGGGCAACCGAAGGAACATGAGTGGGTTAGAGTCAGTAAAAGTCTGACACCCTCCGCTCTCCCACCGCACACCCAGGACGGGAGCAGTCATTTGATGATTTTCCACTCACCCAAAAAAAAAACATGAATTTGAAATCCAACTACTGTCATTGTATTTAAAACCTGACACTTGATTGGTCCAAATCTGTCTCACAGAAGCGATAGACATCGAACAATATAACAGCCACTTTATAATAGAGCTCTTATCCAAGTTATATGAAAGCACTACATTCTACAACATAGTTATTACGAAACCCTCTCGTCTCTCAAGTGTTTGTCGGGGGAGGAGCTGCCGGCCGGTGAAAGGATGCCAGGCTAATACTATGTTAGCGTCGCTGGTACACCTGTGAAGATCGTGGGTCATTCTATATGTTATGCTTTGCTTTTAACGACAGACGAAATAGTTGTTTACTTATTTTTGACGGGCCTGTTGGTGTAGTGGTTAGTAGCCCTGACTGCTAAGCCGGAGGTCGTGGGTTCGATTCCCACCCAGAACAAACTTTGTGTGATGAGCATGATTGTTTGTTCTGTGTCTGAGTGTAATTTATCTATAATATGTATGTGTCACCGGAAAATAACAAGATCCGTAAGTTTATCAATGTACTAGGAAGTTTATAAACTTTTGTAAGATTCTAAACGGGAGATAAATTGTAATACTTTAGGTCCACATTTTCGTAAATTGATAAACTTACTGCACTCACTCGTAAAATAATAAGTAAGCAGTAACCAAACGCTACGCGCGATCTGATTGGTTGACTGTCACGTGTCACTTCTACTTCCTCGCGGCCACCATTGTTGTTTGCAACGGAACATAAATAAACCAGTTTGCTGGTGCCTTTTTATTAGTTTTAAATGTATAACTGTGTTGCAACTCAAAGAAAACTCAACTCACTACATTCTTGCCGGAGAGGAACCAGGCATTGTTGCTTCCAATTTATAGTTTGTCAAGTCTGATTATACCAGTCTTTGGACACAAGCATTGCCACTATGAACATTGACCAATCAGAGAGCAGTGTGTTATTTTACGTATTTCAAAGATGCGTATATTTAAAGAGTTTCTGTGATTGGTCGAACCATTTAAAATCTTACGAATAGATATCCGTTAGTTTATAAATTTACCGTATGACGTCGGAAATTGATAAATTTACGAAAATGTGGACGTAAAATATTACAATTTATCTCCCGATTAGAATCTTACGAAAGTTTATAAACTTCCTAGTAGATTGATAAACTTACGGATCTTGTTATTTTCCGGTGACATATGTATTTTTAAATTATATAGTAATGTATATCAGTTGTCTGGTTACCATAACACAAGCTCTCTAAGCAGAGCTTAACTTGGGATCAGATGACCGTGTGTGAGTTGTCCCAGCATATTTATTTATTTATTTTGAGTCAAGATTAAGCGAGCCTGAGCAGTGATCGGCATATGAAACTGTTTTAAGTTAGGTTAGCCTAAAACAGTTATTATGGGCTAAACGCTTGTCATCCTATCCTTGTTCCAACAATAGCAGAGTCGATTTTCAGTTTGATCCAGCTGGTTCCCATAGATTTACAAGGATCAGCCCTACACAACCCTTCTACACGGCACACATATACTTAATAAGGTAAGGTTATCAAATAAAAAACGCGAAAGAAGTTTTTGTGATCACTTTTGACGTAGACAAAATTTCGAAAAGGTAAATCACTTTTTTTCGAAAGTACACTTATTATTCATTGGTTTTGATGGAAATAATGGCACACCATCGTATTAACTTTGAAAGTATTAACTTTCATAAAAAACGGAATCTAAAACAGGGAACCAACGAAAATAAATCAAAGTTAGGGTCTCATACTTACAGCAAGGTGTACCCAAACCATTATTTATATCATTGCCACCTTTATGTTATTGTTAAGTAGCCATTACTGATAAATAAAACATAACATGTTATTATAACGCCCCTTCCACAAATGACGCAACGCTTACGTCTAGTCAGGACTGATAGACGACTTGGGTCAACTTTCCCTGCGTCCTTGGCCAGATAGCCTAGTGATAGTTTTAGATATTATTTAGACTAAGTCTAAGAATAGATTTGACTTTATTCAACTTTAACCTTCCGACTACCGGCTCAATCAATCGATTAAAATAAGAAAAAAATACGTGTAAATGTGTAATTTTTTACCTATTTACAAAATAAAACATCATTTTCATTTTAAATATCAAGCGACAGCCGGCTGTCGCGCTACTATTGTCTTTCTATTGTGTCTCGAATCACGCGTGTTTGAAGGTTTAATTTGACTGCAAATTGCAGTTTGTTTTGTGTTATGAGTTTTTATATGGGTCCATAATTCTTGACACAAAACTGTACATAAAGAAACTTTAAGAATCTAAAACTAACCTATACAACATATATAAACTGAATATTTCAGCCTTTTCATGATGACGTGACGTGAATGTTTCTGATATTGCAAATGTTTAGAACCGTATGACATTACCGCACTGGGATTACGTATCTTGCAGAAGCCGAGCGATCGCGATAATTTAGCAATATAAACGCCAATTCGCGATAATTTAGCAATATAAACGTCAATCCAAAAGACATCATGTCCAATAGCAATCTAGCGATAGTGCTGCCTATGTGGAGCAATCAGTTAACTAAAATATGCATTTTCGTTTGGTGGTTTGGTATTTAGTATGGTTTTCAAAAGCAAAGTTAAGTTTTTTTTGTTAAAGGTGATATTTAATTAGTTCCAGCGATTGTTAGATTGTTACTTTATCGTCATCGTAGCAATAAGTGAATTAGAACAATCAGCGAGCGATTAGCAATCGGTTCATACATAATACGATTTTTTTTTACGTTAAGCGATTAATCGTATTATCACTGCGCAAATATTGCTGATTGCTGTTTCATAGGTAATAACCCCGCCGGCCGTTTTCTAAGGCTCTCGGCACTTGAACTGCTATTTGCGGTTGAAATGCAGTGTAAATGCGGTCCGTCTGTCTAGAGCCTTAGTCTAATTGAAAGTAAATAATGCCGTTATAGCAGTGATCAACTATCGTTAGCTTGCTAGCCATAAAAAAAAGACAGTAGGTCACCGTTCCTTTACTCGATCACTTATTGACGTCTACTATCATTCAATCGCTCATATTAATGTTGAATATTATGTAATCTAAGATTGATTAATACTTACCGATATTTATTACAAGTCGAAGTTTCCTCACGATGCCATCTTTCGCCGATGTCAATGATGTCCACGATAAAGTTAGAAAGTGACAACAAAATTTTAGTACAGTCTTACATATAAATTAAAAAAAATCATATTGGTACTTGCCCAGATTCGAAACCACAACCTCTTGCATGAGAGGCGGGCGTCTTAACGTACGAATCATATAAAAATAAAATAATTCAAACGCGGATGTTTTCAAATATCAAATAATAATATATATATTTGCTAGAGATTCATTTATATACAGCTATTTTTAAGTCCTTGCATGCAGGCAGAGTATTACAGTACTCTGCCTGCATGCTAAAGTGCAAATTATTATTTTTTCATTCATGTGCAAAAATAAACCACTTTAACCACTGGTTCAATATACCTCTGTTACATACAAGCAAGTCTCAAGGCCTTGAGACCAAAACTAGGGGGGATCATATAAAAGCCGAACAATTAAAAAAGAACAACAAAATAGAAAGCCACAAAGAAGAATTACCCAATCAATTCAACAAAATCAGTAGCAACCGTGGTAGCAACCAAATGTCATCTTGAAATCAGGGCCGAGTGCCAACAAAGGGCCGGGTGAAGGGTCTCTAAAGCAGTTTGTTACGGACGGACAGCACAATAGCTTCGTTTATATAGTGAAGCAAACATATTCATTAAGGTAGCTATCTGTTAATTAGTTGTGTAAGAATAATGATTGTAGTTCGATTGGTAGTGTGAGGTCGAAAGGTCGGCAGTTCAATTTCTTGCTTAATATTTTTGCTCTTGGAGCAATCCGGTTGGTAGTTTAAATGTTGTACTACTGAACTTGATTACGTAAATTATGTTTTTCATACTCGTATACCAAACTAGCTGCTGAGAGCAGCTAACTAGCTATACCTCGCGGTTTTTTTTTTGGTGAGTGGGAAATCATCAAATGACTGCTCCCGTCCTGGGTGCGGCGGGAGGGCGTGTCAGACTTTTACCACTAATGTTCCTTCGGTTGCCCTTTATGTTCCAGGGTCACGGTAGCTATTATAAACATTCCGCAACCCCGGCAGGCCACGTAGTTCCCGTTCTCGTGTAAAATCGTTCTTCGTTGTGTCATTCGTTTCGTAGTTGTTTTAAGGCTAGGATTTTCATTTCAGGAATTTCTAGTGTAGTCCCAATTTTTGGGATAAAAACTATCCTATGTCCTTTATCAGGCTATGGACTATCTTTGCACCAAAATTCTTTTATATCGGTTCAATAGTTTTGGCGTTAAAGCTAGATTGGCAGACAGACAGAGTTACTTTTGCTTTGATTAGTATACATATAGAGTTTGGAATGTCGTGATAGCTACATGGTTAAGGCAATCGATATACGGCAATCACCAATGTGGCTTTTTCAATTCATACGTACTTAATAAGTTAGTCTTGTGTAGGTGGGTGTCGAAAAATATCGTGAGGGACTCATAAATATAATTAGTATAGTCTGCAATCATTATTTTATTTTGCAAACGTTGGTCAATGCTTAATTAAGAAGGTATTCTCTATAACACATAAAGAGTTTTCTTTAAATAATATGTTAAACGTTATACCACAGATTAATAAATAGTTACTACGTGTTATACTTCTAATCTGTGCGTTATACCTAAGTGTAAGTGCCAAGATTTTGTGTGATTTTGGTGAGCTGCCAATCGCTATCATTGTGGTAAGTCGGCTCACATCGGCCTGAGGCTGTTACAGAATAGCATCCTGATCTCTAAGTGAGTTAGAATTGGTTAACCGAGTAGACATCAACAACAATAAATAATATAGAAAGCGGTCATAATTCAATTAACATAGAATGGTAATAAAAGTACTTAATATATGACAATAGCATCTCTCTCACATAATACAATTATAACAACAGTATTTGCGGTTTTTAACCGACTTCTAAAAAAAGGAGGAGGTTCTCAATTCGGATGTTTGTATTTTTTTTTTTATGTTTGTTCGCGCATATCTCCGTCCTTTACCAACCGATTTGAACAATTCTTTTTTTGTTTGAAAGGGTAGACTCCTCAAATGGTCCCATTGTCATCAGGATCTGATGTAATATCATGCCGATATCGAGGGAAGTCGGTTTTTTTTTTGCAAAAAATTATTTATAAATCATCAGATGACTTCTCCCGCCCTAGGCAGGGCTTCCTCCCGCCCCGCCTATTGTCAATTTTTTACTGACTATAACCCACCCTTGTTCCTTCGGTTGCCCATTATGATCCGAGGCCGCGGTAACTAACTTTTTTTTGGGAGTAAGAAAAAAATTCACCTGTGTTAGGACACACTCCATCGAGATAGTCTGTCATGACCAAAATTCGGTCGCAAAAATATGTATAGGTATACATTATAATCACACGTGCCATCGACCGTTCGCAAAATGTATGTTACAATCCCATAACATCATGGAAAACAACATTTACGCAATAAAACTTCGCAACGAATGATGGTACTGTATGTATTACATATGTTTCGCTTCATTAGCATGAGATCCGATCTATGGGATCATCCAATTTGGCACGACTCCGTTTCCATTTCTTGAGACGGTACGAGAATAAATTTAATGTGCTTGCTTGCCGTATATACTTCGCTATCTACATGAGATTTAAACTTCAAAAATACTCAAGCAAAAACTAATGTAACACTTAAGTACTAAGGCATAGTAACTAAATTCATAATCACTACATACATACTTACATAGTATAAAACAAAGTTGCTATCCGCCGTCTGTCGCTATGTATGCTTAAATCTTTAACACTACGCAACGGATTTTGATGCGGTTTTTTTTTAATAGATGGAGTGATTCCACGAAGGAGATGGCGGGATGAACTGGACGGCTTTATGCCCAATTGGACCACAGAAGCGAAGGATCGCGAACGATGGAAGGACTGGAAGGGCAAAGGCTTCCCGCCTTTGCCCAGGAGTGGGACAGAACAGGCTAACAAATAAATAAAATAAAATTAGAGTGATTCTTAAGGAAGGTTTATATGTATAATTTATGCATAATATAGTAGAGAAAAGCCGGGATTTTTAAAGATTTGTAACACCCGTGCGAAGCTGGGGCGGGGCGCTAGTAGAAAATATAAGTTTGAAATCAACGGGTCTTGTGTGTCCAACTGACATTCCTACATCACGGTGTAAGAGTTTGATATACAAAATCCCGACTGGAACATTTGGGCAGATCCTCCCTTTTCAATAGAGGATGAGGAACTTTACACTCTATTTCTCATACCTCTAAGCCTCTTTTACTTTGTTAGTAATAACTCAGTAATCTTTGCCCCTTTTCATATGTTTTTGAACAATGAAAACACACATTCTAACATTGATATGCAATAAATGCTACAACAATTATTGAGAACACAAGATTGATAACGCACGCAGCTTCGTGTTAACATCGTTAATTAATTTGTGTTGGAAACATCTCGCCTAGAGGTTAATGTGAGATTAATTAGACAGTGCGAGTTGGTGGAAACATACGAAACTAAATTAACAGCGGTGCCGCTGGCAACACAAATGTACCTATTTCAAATAATTAGTCAAGATCACCCAGTGGTTAAGGTATCGCATGCATGCAATTGCAGATTCGAAACCAGGCAGTGTTAATGTGCTTTTTTAAATTGTATCTTAAACATCACTGACAGAAAAAGAAAACATTGTGAAGAAATTGGGACGTAAAAAAAAGTAAAGTGGTATCGCCAATAAGGCGCCTTCTCTGTATAAGAGCCTTTGCCCTGCAGTGGGACAATAATACGCTAGTAATTAAGTCATCATCATCTCCTAACCGGATTTAGCTGGATATCGGTGTTTTACGTGGAGCGACTGACTATCTGACCTCCACAACCCAGTAACTGGGCGACCCGATAACTCTGACCAGTCTAACCAAGAGGTGGTTAGACTGGTCAGAGTTTCTGGCTAACCAGTAACGACTGTCAAAGTTCTACGAATGACAACCGGGACCAACGGCTTTACGTGCTTTCCGAGGCACGGGATGTCAGTGATGTCTAAGATAAACTTTAGAAAGTACATATGAAGTGAAAAAGTCACATTGGTACTTGCCCGGATTCGAACCCACAACCTCTTACACACGAGGCGGGCGCCTTATCCACTGAGCCATCACGATGTGTCGTGATGTGTAGCGTTACCCTGGGTTGTAGAAGCCCAGGGAAACAACCACACAGGTAGGTTCGTCTAGGAAACCAGAACCATAGGGAACTGGAGTCCCAGACGAACAGAAAGGTAGTAGAAGAAATAAAACAGTTAGGAAATTTACAGATATATATTTAAAATTATAATAATGAGAGTACCTTATCACCCTACACTTTGGCCCAAACTCGTAGGATTTAAAATAAATAGAAGAGGATGTTAAACCAGGATTCGGAGGTGCTTCACGTCGTCACGAGGCAGGGTAAGCGCCTCGGCAACGGAGGCCGGAGGCCGGAGGCAGAGTAGGCGCCTCGACTACGCTGGCTGGAGGCAGAGCAGGCACCCCGACTACACAGGCCGGAGGCAGAGTAGGCCCCTCGACAGCGGAGGCTGGAGGCAGAGTAGGCGCCTCGGCAGTAGAGGCCGGAGGCGGAGTAGGCGCCTCGACAGCGGAGGCTGGAGGCAGGGTAGGTGCCCCGACTACGCAGGCCGGAGGCAGAGTAGACGCCTCGACAGCAGAGGCTGGAGGCAGAGTAGGTGCCCCGACTACGCAGGCCGGAGGCAGAGTAGGCGCCTTGGCAGCAGATGCCGGAGGCGGAGTAGTCGCCTCGGCAGCAGACGCCGGAGGCTGAGCAGGGGCCTCGGCGGCGGAGGCCGGAGGCTGAGCAGGGGCCTCGGCAATTGACGCCGAAGGCTGAGCAGGTACCTCGGTAGCTCGGTAGCTGAGGCTGGAGGCTAGAAATAGATAACGCAGAAGCGCGTGCAGGAGTAAACTGGGAGGTGAACCCAAGAGAGAGGCCGGTTCACTTAGAGGTTTAAACGTCACTCAGAGGTTCTGCAGTAATATATGAGAGGGTTCACTTCTAGACCTCCCAGTTACTCCTTCTTTCGATGCCGGCACAAGACTGACTTCCCTCTGCAAAAATATCGATAAAGAAGACTCTTTTCGAACACTTTGTTAGGAACGCAAGGTTTTGAATTAAATATTTGAAATAGTAAAGAAAATGAGGGTGCCATTAACAAAATTAGGCGGACAGGTCTATAAAAACGTATGCAAACTTCACGAAGACAAACCAACCTCCACCTATAAAGAAAACAAATAGAATGATTGACAAATGTCTAGTGAAAAAGTGTCAAACGTTGTTTACAAATAAATTATTTCTTTTCAGAATGTTATAACTAATTAGAAATACTATTAAAAACAAGGAGAATCACATAAAATGATAAAATAAAAGACCGTAAGTACTACATTACCCCAACAACCCCGGAAAATTTTCGACTTCAGAGAAAATTTTTGTTAAGTTTAGAGGAAACAAAATCTCCACACACAAAATCTCCAATCATTCATCAGCAAACATACGTCAGACATGCATAGGAAGGGGTACGGTTCACATTCAATGACGCGTACTCCAGAGAAGATGTTTCAAAAGAAAACAATATGACTATAAGGCTTATTTAAAGAGTTGTCATCCGCTCCTGACCAAAAGGCTTATTTATAGAGTTGTCATCCGCTCTGACCATAGGGCTTATTTAAAGAGTTGTCAACCGCTCTTGACCATAAGGCTTATTTAAAGAGTAGTCAACCGCTCTATATGAAAACCCAATAGAGAACGAAGAAAAAATAGAAATAGATTACTCGAGGGGTAGGGCCTCAAGTAAAGAAAGACAATAGTAGTTACCCGAGGGGTAGAGCCTCAAGCATATAATAGATTACCTACAAGAGGGGTAGAGCCTCAAGTAAATAAGAGATTACCTACAAGAGGGGTAGAGCCTCAAGTAGATAAGAGATTTTACCTACAAGAGGGGTAGAGCCTCAAGTAGATAAAAATTACTTAAGGGGTAGGGCCTTAAGCATTTAAGAGATTACCTACAAGAGGAGTAGAGCCTCAAGTAGATAAAAATTACTTAAGGGGTAGGGCCTTAAGCATTTAAGAGATTACCTACAAGAGGGGTAGAGCCTCAAGTAGATAAAAATTACTTAAGGGGTAGGGCCTTAAGTAATTATAGGGTTCCTTAAGGGGTAGACCTTAAGTAACAGCAACACTCATTAACAACACACTTATTGCAGAGTGCTAAGAGAGAAGAGATAGAAGAAATAAGAGAAAAGAAAAGAAGAAAGAAATCAAAATTGCCAAAGTAGAGCCGAAAGACTGAAGTCAAAACTTGTAGAATAAAATAGATAATAATATAATCAATAAATGAGATTTATGAACCTATAAGGAGGATTATTATTAGAGGTAGAAGATTATTAGAGGAAGAGGGAGGTTTGTAATCTATCACACGAGAATGAGCCATTACGTCGAAAAGAAAATATTAGTAAACAGTAAGTAATTAGTTCAAAAATTAGTGCACAATAGAAAGCAAAGTTCAATAAAAATCAAAGTTATTAGCTTAGTAGAAAATTCAGAAAATATTAGTAATACAGATAAGTAAATTACACAAATTATACAAAAAAAAAATTAAGTATTGCAGTTAAATAGTGTAGGCCAAGTGTAGTTAGGGTACTCTTCAAACAAAGAGGAATAGAGAGGTAGAATTTTAGAAGAGGTAGGAAAATAAATTTAGAATGCCAAGTAAGAAACCAAACAGCAAAGAAACTTGTGTAAGTGTAATTTAGAATTTAGAGAGGAGGGAGAGGAGGGTTCAATAAGTTGGGCGCCAAAATGTAGCGTTACCCTGGGTTGTAGAAGCCCAGGGAAACAACCACACAGGTAGGTTCGTCTAGGAAACCAGAACCATAGGGAACTGGAGTCCCAGACGAACAGAAAGGTAGTAGAAGAAATAAAACAGTTAGGAAATTTACAGATATATATTTAAAATTATAATAATGAGAGTACCTTATCACCCTACACTTTGGCCCAAACTCGTAGGATTTAAAATAAATAGAAGAGGATGTTAAACCAGGATTCGGAGGTGCTTCACGTCGTCACGAGGCAGGGTAAGCGCCTCGGCAACGGAGGCCGGAGGCCGGAGGCAGAGTAGGCGCCTCGACTACGCTGGCTGGAGGCAGAGCAGGCACCCCGACTACACAGGCCGGAGGCAGAGTAGGCCCCTCGACAGCGGAGGCTGGAGGCAGAGTAGGCGCCTCGGCAGTAGAGGCCGGAGGCGGAGTAGGCGCCTCGACAGCGGAGGCTGGAGGCAGGGTAGGTGCCCCGACTACGCAGGCCGGAGGCAGAGTAGACGCCTCGACAGCAGAGGCTGGAGGCAGAGTAGGTGCCCCGACTACGCAGGCCGGAGGCAGAGTAGGCGCCTTGGCAGCAGATGCCGGAGGCGGAGTAGTCGCCTCGGCAGCAGACGCCGGAGGCTGAGCAGGGGCCTCGGCGGCGGAGGCCGGAGGCTGAGCAGGGGCCTCGGCAATTGACGCCGAAGGCTGAGCAGGTACCTCGGTAGCTCGGTAGCTGAGGCTGGAGGCTAGAAATAGATAACGCAGAAGCGCGTGCAGGAGTAAACTGGGAGGTGAACCCAAGAGAGAGGCCGGTTCACTTAGAGGTTTAAACGTCACTCAGAGGTTCTGCAGTAATATATGAGAGGGTTCACTTCTAGACCTCCCAGTTACTCCTTCTTTCGATGCCGGCACAAGACTGACTTCCCTCTGCAAAAATATCGATAAAGAAGACTCTTTTCGAACACTTTGTTAGGAACGCAAGGTTTTGAATTAAATATTTGAAATAGTAAAGAAAATGAGGGTGCCATTAACAAAATTAGGCGGACAGGTCTATAAAAACGTATGCAAACTTCACGAAGACAAACCAACCTCCACCTATAAAGAAAACAAATAGAATGATTGACAAATGTCTAGTGAAAAAGTGTCAAACGTTGTTTACAAATAAATTATTTCTTTTCAGAATGTTATAACTAATTAGAAATACTATTAAAAACAAGGAGAATCACATAAAATGATAAAATAAAAGACCGTAAGTACTACAGATGATATGATATGTGGGGGTATGAAATAAATATCCATTTTAATCCAGAAACGTTTATTTGTTCAAATAGTTTAGTTACCCAGATACTTGATAAAATAGATTACGTATAAACACTTGGCCCACGAAATATAGCATTTATAGACGAGATAATGTACCGTATGTTTCCATACAACCTTATTTTTAGTTCATAGTTAGCAATCGTTAAACGTTATGGTTAAATTATTTCGCATTAACCTTCGGTTACCTAATACTTATGTAACTGAAACTTAGCTAATTGTTACTGGGTATATTTTATAAAATATTTCATTAAATATGGTAAAGAGTATTATGTAAATGGGGTAATGTTGATGCAATTGAAAATATTTTAAATGTTACTTTGTAAAATAATACTTTTTTGCTTAGTTGGAGAACAAGCCTCAAAGTTAATTTATGAAGGTTCGTAAAAGAGACATCCTGTAGGGGTCTTGAATCCTTTTGCCCGCAAAGTCGTCCGTGTGTCTCGCGCAGATAAAGTTACCCCCAGAGCTGGACACAGACGAGTATACTTAGCAGGACTTTCGTTTAATCCTTTTGAAAGCTAATGTGTAAACAGCGAGGACCGAGGACCTGCCTTCCTTTCGGGCAGGACCCCGTTCGACCTCGTTCTGATGTAACTAATTCTAGATTTCGCCGTTATCATTACGTAGTACTATATTTTTATCTATACAATTCGGACGGTACTAAATTCGACGCACATTACATATAAGTCGTCTTCGCATGGGGTGCTGTCGAAGTATCATCGTGAGTAGATTAATTTCCCTACGAAAAAGAAGCGATTTTAAAGCACAAGAGCTGGATAAGAAGTGTGCGCACCGGGGAACTTTCGTATTGTAATTATTGTGTTATGCGAATTAGTAAAAACTAATTATTGTCTGGAGAGTGGTTGTTGTGTATACCAACCAATCTGTGAACAGATCTTAAGTGAATTGCTGTGTTTTGCTCCAAGATAATAAAAAAAGCTATTCTGATCACCTGAATCTTAAATAAATTCTTTCACAATGATTTACAACAAAGAATTTAGAATGGATCATCCAGGGATGACAATCTCCACAGTAATCACATTTTTAAAAGTTACTACCTATTACTTTCAAGCGATTTTCTATTTACAACAAAAACCATTAGTTAATAGATATTCTTCACTGGCTCACGTATCAAATAACTGCTTGCACGCAGATTGGCCAATAGGCTCCTCTTACAGACATCTTCCTACGACACAAGATCCAAGTGTTATTACGTAAATTATATACATATTTGTAATGTTACGGTGCAGTGACTGTATCGTATTTCTGCTCAGTTATTAGGTGATGTAAAAGAAAATATAATATACTTATAGTATTATGTGATGTGGTAAATGATACTAGTTTGTCGTAATATGTATCTACGCATTTTTCTGAAGTGCTACGGCGTGCGCTAAATCTTAAAGACTACACTTGCGTATCTGCAGAAACAATGCGTGTTAGGTTTAACCACAGATAAAGATTGGGTTTAACTATACGCGCGATCATCCCGCCATATTATTACCAACCACTGCAACTCCTGAAATCCAGAATCAACAGTGGAGTCCGCCAGAAAAGCGCCGAGCAATGAAGCTCGACGAGTCTCGGAGAAACGATTCAACTGTCTTGGAATCCGCAACGGTATTAACCAGAAAAGAACAGCGAAGGAGAGTTAGAATAATATATATGGAGTTGCAGTGGTTAGAAATAGTACGGCGTGATTGACCCAAAAAAATTCGCGCGATCACTTAATGTTTTTGTTTCGCATGAGTTTTAGCAAACGCCCGCGTTGATGTCGACTTCCATCCCCTATTTAATCCCTTTGGGAGTTAAATTTCCAAAAAAAAATCCTTTCTTAGTGGCTTCCAACTCTTCACAAAGAACACACCCCCAAAATTTAAGTCTCCCGGACCAATGATTGAAGTCTTCTCAACTAAAAAACTATACATGGGTATAAAATCTGCACACTCCACACTGTTGGCAGGCAATAAGAATTGCACAAATGGCTACCATCGTCCGTCAGTTGCAACAGGTGAACGTATCACACATACACCCTACATACACACACACACACACACACACATAACACCCACACTAACAAACGGTGCATTGTTAGCAGTTTTGTTTTATTTACGACAAATTACTTAATTGCTAGTTAAGAGAGTGAAAAAGTATTCTGTTATGGATTTTTTACAAAAAGATGACATGGAGTTGTAAAATGACTAGGTTTGGACTTCAACTTTGTCCACGTGAATATTGGTTATACCTAATAGTCTAAGATATCCTCTACCTCTCTTCAAGGTCCAATCTATTTCTATATTATCCTTCAAAATAGTTTTTTTTTGACCTTGTATGGCAAACAATCTGATGGTCTATCAGATTTCAGTGACGAAGATGGCATATCTCATATCCCTGCACCTACTCTTCAAACCGGAACACAGCAACTTTGTTTTGTGGCAGAAACAAGCATGGTAGTAGTACTTGTCCAAAAGACTTTCTTCAGGTTTATTAGGCGTTTCGGTCGTTAAGTCTCGGCCACTCCAATCGAAACAGGGGCCCTAGACAAGTGGCATTGTAGAACAAATTGTCAAATGTTTGACAAGTTGACATAAGCTTTCGCTAAATTATTTGACATCTCTATCTATCTATTTCGCTATCTATTCTACAAACAATGCCACTTGTTTAGGGGGGGCAGGACTTTCATTATAATTCATATATTGAGAGGAGCTTCGATTTCGGACGATAGATAATTTTCCCTCACAATATTAATTATGATGATATTACTGTATCGCCCGGAGCGGGCGAAACTCACGTCCAAAACGCCTACCCCACCCTTTCGTCATAAAGAGCTCTTGTTAAAGTGACTGGCGACATTCGAGTAGCAATGAGTGACACCAAGGTTACTGTGTTGGTACTAATCGACTTCTCCAATGCATTTAATGATGTCAGTCACGATATTCTCTTAGCTATTCTTTCACATCTAATGATTTCATCTGAGGCATTGGAATGGTTCTCTTCTTATCTTCGGGGACGTCGGCAATTAGTGCGCGCTGATGAGAGCTCATCGAGTTGGCGTGAGCTGAATGCTGGTGTCCCACAAGGCGGTATTCTTTCCCCTTTGTTATTCTCCATCTTCATTAACTTTATAACTCACTGTCTTCGGTGTTCGTATCATCTTTATGCCGATGATTTGCAGCTTTACTCCTCGACGCGGGTGGAAAGTTTGTCTGACGCTATAGAAGATGTAAACCAGGACTCGGATTCTATTAAGAAATGGTCTGATAGATTTGGGGTGTCTGTGAACCCCTCAAAGTGTCAGGCTATTGTAATTGGAAGCTCTCGCATGATGACTAGAGTGTCGGTTAGCTCTCTCCCTCCTATTATTTTTGATGGAACCGTCATTCCCATCAGTCAAAGTGTTAAAGATCTTGGTTTACATCTCGACTCCACACTTAACTGGCAAAGTCATGTTTCCAGTGTTAGCCAAAGAGTCAACGGTACCTTAAGAGCTCTATATCGTCTGAAGAACTTTTTGCCTGTTAAGACTAAAACTATGCTTGTGCAGACCTTAATTTTCCCTATTGTCGACTATGGTGATGTGTGTTACTTTGATCTGAATGCGGTTCTGTTGGATAAGCTGGATAGGACACTAAACAATTGTATTAGGTTTATATTCAACCTAAGGAAATACGACCATATATCGAGCTTTAGGGCTGAACTCAAATGGTTGCCCATTCGTCAAAGGAGAAGTTTGCGTGCTTTGACAATGCTTTACTCCTTGCTCAACTCTCCTTTTTCGCCTTCCTATCTTATGCCTCACTTCCAATATCTTTGTTCCTCCCATGCTAGAAATCTGCGTTCTTCCAACAATCTCTTCCTGCTTTGCCCTACCCATACTTCTGATTCTGTTCATTCTTCTTTTTACATTCAGGCCATTCTTCTCTGGAATGCGCTCCCTCTTGATATTAGGACGGCGACCAGTCGATATGCGTTTAAGCGGAAATTGAAGATTCATTTACAGCATTAAGTATTAAGCAGAGTTCTTTCATAATTTACTTTCACTTATATATAAATATATATTATAGATATATATATATATATATATATATATTTATTTACTTATGTATGTAGTTTATTATTCATGTATTATGTTTTAATTTTATGTTCGTTTTTCTATCATATTTCTATCATTTTAATTTTTTGCATCATAAATGCACCTACCATGCGATCTCTTCACCACCTTAGGTTGACTGGGAGAAAATGCCTGCGGCATTAAGTCCGCCTGTGTACCGTTGTGCATAAAGTATAAATAAATAAATAAATAAATAAATAAATAATTGATCAGCAGTTTAGGCGTGAAAATGTTACAAACAAATAAACTTACTGTCACATTCTGACATCTGATCTGATGTCTAATTCTTTTTCATACAGTTACATATTATTGACGTGATTGATGTAACAGCGACAGGTGAATGTTTTTATAGCTTCCGTCCTAGTTTCAGGTTGTTAAACCTGAAATATTTTTTTGAAAACAACATGTTTTATGAGTCTAGCGGTGGTCTTTCAGATGATGCTGAACAACAGGTCCAAGGTTAGCCTACAGAGCTAGACAGACTGACTTAAACGGGAAGAATAGGGAAGCAAGGATGAGTAAACCAAAAGTTTAAAAAAAATATAATTAAAAGTCAGTAAGTAAGAGGCAGTGGTAGAAGAACCTCTCCACAAACGCACCAGAAATTCATTAGTACGAGAAAAGCGGCGACGACGTATTGTCAGTCGCGCCACTAACCTTCAAAACACAACCAGACCACTCTATCAAGAGAGTAGCGACATAAAAGAAGAAGAAGTAAGAGGCTGAATGGTTTACTGGATTAATTTGGGTACGAAAACCATAACAAATATTTTCTTCACGATTCCCACCTGTAACAAATCAATGAGGAAGTGACACATTCCCTTGGTTATAACAGAAAGAAAAGAAAGATTTTGATTTTGAAGCAGATTATTCGCACATAGTGAGCTTCAAAATAAAACTTATAAGTACACTAGAAACATTAAAACTGAGATTGCTAAGTAACGTCACTACCGCGCGAAACGGCTGGCGCTCCGCATAATGCCGTGGCCTATACACAGGCACGAGTCCACTGTCATAGAGATTTTTTAAATAGTGATGGTGTTACTAAAGTAACAGTATGGTCATAACAGTTGGTAGAATGATTGGCCAATAGATGTTACTTTTAGATATTATAATATCTATCGCGATGGCATAGAGTAGATTAAAATCGTAGATATGCAACTCAATCTCGAATGATATCTATCGAATACTTTTAAGCCTATTGTTAAAAAGTACCGATAACTAGGTCAATGAAAAAGGGTGTTTCCAACAAGTATTTAATTTTTTTTTTATATTCGGTGTTAGTTTATTATTTATCCCACTCTCAGTCATAACGAGTTGTAGTTAAAAAACACCTTGCAAAATAGTAAAATATTTTTTTAACAACAGGGTGTTAAAAAAATATTTTACTTTTTTTCATAATAGATAATTTGTTAGAAATGGATTAAAGATACTAACACATTTATATCCTTATAAATTATTAATTGCTAACTTGAAATAACACACTCTCCGACGCACCTATTTATTACTTATTCATACGATAATAAAAACCCTTCGATTGTGAGTCAAATTCCATTTTTCTTTTCTGACACTGTCACATCTATATTTTAGTCTATGCAGCACTAAATATGGTAAACATGGCTTCCACATTATGCGGTGCGATGCGTGTCCCTTCTCTAAACTAGTGAACTCGATCGGGTTCAAAGCACTTCGCGCCTGCCGATATGGCTAAATAATGTTATGAATAATAATGCCCGTTTTCACTAGTGTCTAGTTTAGCTATTATTATTTATTTATTATTTATTTATTTATACTTTATGCACAACGGTACACAGGCGGACTTAATGCCGCAGGCATTTTCTCCCAGTCAACCTAAGGTGGTGAAGAGATAGCATGGTAGGTGCATTTATGATGCAAAAAATTAAAATGATAGAAATATGATAGAAAAACGAAAATAAAATTAAAACATAATACATAAATAATAAACTACATACATAAGTAAATAAATATATATATATATATATATATATATATATATCTATAATATATATTTATATATAAGTGAAAGTAAATTATGAAAGAACTCTGCTTAATACTTAATGCTGTAAATGAATCTTCAATTTCCGCTTAAACGCATATCGACTGGTCGCCGTCCTAATATCAAGAGGGAGCGCATTCCAGAGAAGAATGGCCTGAATGTAAAAAGAAGAATGAACAGAATCAGAAGTATGGGTAGGGCAAAGCAGGAGGAGATTGTTGGAAGAACGCAGATTTCTAGCATGGGAGGAACAAAGATATTGGAAGTGAGGCATAAGATAGGAAGGCGAAAAAGGAGAGTTGAGCAAGGAGTAAAGCATTGTCAAAGCACGCAAACTTCTCCTTTGACGAATGGGCAACCATTTGAGTTCAGCCCTAAAGCTCGATATATGGTCGTATTTCCTTAGGTTGAATATAAACCTAATACAATTGTTTAGTGTCCTATCCAGCTTATCCAACAGAACCACATTCAGATCAAAGTAACACACATCACCATAGTCGACAATAGGGAAAATTAAGGTCTGCACAAGCATAGTTTTAGTCTTAACAGGCAAAAAGTTCTTCAGACGATATAGAGCTCTTAAGGTACCGTTGACTCTTTGGCTAACACTGGAAACATGACTTTGCCAGCTAAGTGTGGAGTCGAGATGTAAACCAAGATCTTTAACACTTTGACTGATGGGAATGACGGTTCCGTCAAAAATAATAGGAGGGAGAGAGCTAACCGACACTCTAGCCATCATGCGAGAGCTTCCAATTACAATAGCCTGACACTTTGAGGGGTTCACAGACACCCCAAATCTATCAGACCATTTCTTAATAGAATCCAAGTCCTGGTTTACATCTTCTATAGCGTCAGACAAACTTTCCACCCGCGTCGAAGAGTAAAGCTGCAAATCATCGGCATAAAGATGATACGAACACCGAAGACAGTGAGTTATAAAGTTAATGAAGATGGAGAATAACAAAGGGGAAAGAATACAGCCTTGTGGGACACCAGCATTCAGCTCACGCCAACTCGATGAGCTCTCATCAGCGCGCACTAATTGCCGACGTCCCCGAAGATAAGAAGAGAACCATTCCAATGCCTCAGATGAAACCATTAGATGTGAAAGAATAGCTAAGAGAATATCGTGACTGACAGCATTAAATGCATTGGAGAAGTCGATTAGTACCAACACAGTAACCTTGGTGTCACTCATTGCTACTCGAATGTCGCCAGTCACTTTAAGAAGAGCTGTAGCTGTACTATGCCCAGGCCTGAACCCCGACTGAAATGAACTTACAAGGTTGTGTCGGAAAACAAACCCTGAGAACTGTTTGTGTACACAGGCCTCGAGCACTTTAGAAAGGAACGGGAGAATGGAAATTGGGCGAAAGTGATTAGGAAGTGAAGGGTTGGAAATTTTAGGAAGTGGGCGGACAAAGGCCATCCGCCACTGGGAAGGGAATTGTCCGGAATCTAGGGAAAAGTTGATAATGTGGGCAATAGGCGGAAGGAGTGAGTCAAGAATCAAGGTGACCATATAGCGACTTATACCGTCATGGCCAACAGCCTTGGATCCTATAGATAAGATAATTCTTTTGATTTGAAGCTATGCCTAGAATTAGGCAATGTCTGAGATGCGTAAGCAACTATTTCCGTTTAGACATCCGTGTCTCGATGGGTTTTGGTTCAATTCGGTGTTGCTAATACTATTGCAATGGGTAAGTGCTAACGGGGCTTAAATTTATATTCATTTAGGTTGAAAAGACTTATTCACAATGAACTTAAATCCAATAATTGGAAAATTAGATGTAAAATTAAATTCAAACAAAAAGAATTTAAAAATAAAATTGTGTATTTTTTAATTCTGTTTCTTGTAGCTAATTTGCATGTTGGTAGCATCAATATGCTCGAGCATTTAAATTAAAATTTAGATTCGAGCTTTTAAGATACACTCAACTTTATTTATTACGCGAGGATCAAGTAAAGGTGACCACTGATAATAACTTGCATTTCCTACATCAAGCAAGGATTTAAGAATTTCGTATACTCTATTGATGTTTACATAACTTCATGTCCAGGGGTTTTGTTTACTCTATCTCCTTGGACATCAAGATCAACAATATCACACCCATCGGAGGTTCTTCCTAAGAAGATCTACCCTCTATCTCTAAAAAGTCTATAATTTTAAATATAATAAAAAAATGTGTGCGGAAATACGTCCAAAGAGGTATGTTTGTATGTAATGTAAACGACCGTAATACATGATTCATCTGTTTGGACCTCAGTAGAATAATAAAGATACGTTAGTCCGTTCACTTATTCTTACGACATGAAACTGAGTTGTGACGCGATACACCTCTGATAATATCTGCAATACCTTTCGATATTACAACAAACTTACAAGATTTTTTAACAACGCACAACTATGTAAGTAATCGCCCACTGAACTAAATACCGATTCGATATAATCTTTTAATCGTAAGTATGATAAAAATATTAAACTTAGTTGGTAATTAAAAACAGTAATGCAGACCCAGGGTGACTTTTAACGGGCTGCGGATTGTTCGAAAAAGATACCGCGGCCCGGACACAAAGGGCTAAAAAAAATATTAAAAAACAATAAACCCGACTGCGTGAAAACTAATTTTAAAAAATGCGTGAAAAATATAACTTAAATAAAAACTGAAAAGAAAGAAACAAGCCCAGTAGTTTAGAATAGAACAGAACGACTCACAGTCGGGGCCCCTTGGAAAGATTGGATCGGTAAAATTTGAATGGGCCCCGACTGTGAGTCGTTCTGTTCTATTCTAAACTACTGGGCTTGTTTCTGCAACTTTAAGCAAGAAAATAAGCGAGAATGATTGTTTTGTTAAACAACTTTAAATCGTTATATATCCTAAACTATTATTTAAAATGAAAAATGATAAAAGGAACTTAAAGATGATTTTAAAATACCTATTCAACGACACCCCACTCGACATAGCTCATCGACATTTTCTTTTTCATTTTGGTTTTCGCTGTGGTGAATTTTGATTACTGTCATGTCTTTAGTGACACTCGCAATGTTAAGACGAATCGATTGACGTAAGAATTATCAAAATCGGCCTACGCATTCGGTCTCTAGAACGCCACATAGAATCAAACATACATACATAGACTGATAAACACATTACCCTCCTTTGCGTCGCGCAGTCGGGTAAAAAGGAACATGAGTGTGTTTAAAGGTGAGGCCAAACGAGCGTAATTTTGTGAGTCGTGAGTCGCAGAATTTCGGTCGCTTTCATAGAAAATGTCTCGCAACGCAAAATGAGTGGTCTGCTGCACCGTACCAGAACCCAAAATTCTACGACTCACGACTTACAAACTTACGCTCGTTATGCCTCACCCTTAGTTAGTAGAAGCCTAGGCTGACACTTCATTCCGCTTCGTCCAGAGCGGGAGGACTGAATAGAAAAAAATCAGCCAAGAGCGTGTCGGGCCACGCACAATGTAGGGTTCCGTAGTTTCCCGTCCGTCACAATAAGTGTTCCCACTTATAAGTTTTAAAAAAGGCTATTTGTAACGTTGACATACTAAGTACGCAGAAATTATTTTGTACGACCTTTTTGTCATTTTTGTACAAAAACTGTTCTTTGTATCAAGTTCAAAATAATTTTCCTAGAAAGTCCTTATAAAGTTCTACTTTTCAGATTTTTTAAACCTACGGGACAAAAGTTAGAGGGGGGGGGGGACGCTTTGATTTTTCCTTTTGGAGCGATTATTTCCGAAAGAAAGAAAGAAAGAAAAATTTATTTGTCAGAATGTAGTTACAAATAGTTGTTTTTTATAAAGAGTAGTCTCATACATTCTACCGAATCGGTGTACAAATATTATGCTTATAATCTAGGTAGATACTTATAATTATGCGCTACACAATAACAATGTTCTTGTCATCCAGGAATTCTTTGGTAGAGTAATAACATTTGTTTGTAAGAAACTCAAATAATTTCCTTTTAAATGACACTATGTTTAAATTTTTTAGGTTGTCAGGAAGTTTATTATAAATTTTGATAGCCATGCAATATGAGTTTCTACTATAAAGTGTTGTACGTTGGCTTGGTGCGAATAGTTTGTTAGGGAATCTACTACAATAAACATAACCGTGGTACGCGCATTGTGTAGCATTGGGAGTAGCTACTTGTCTAAGCATGATTAGAACATAAACATAACTATCAAGCTTAGAACAAATCTTATCTATATGCAGTTTCCAACTGTAGTGTTTATCAATAATTAGTCCGAGGAATTTAGTTGATTCTACTTTTTCTATGGTTTTGCCTTTTTGAGTCACATTAAGAGGAATTTGGGTGCTGTTGTGAGTTTGAAATTGAATTATATTTGTTTTATTTACATTTATATTTAAGTTGTTATTATTTAGCCATGTAGTTACGTTATCTATAGTGTTGTTAATATCTGTTTCGTAAGTGTTTTTATTATGGGAGTGTATCAGTAATGTGGTGTCATCAGCATATAAGATGCATTTGTAATTGATTGAGTCTGGTAGGTCGTTAATATAGACTAGAAATAATAGTGGTCCAAGGATACTACCTTGTGGTACACCGTGTTCATTTAAGATGTAATCCGAGCGGTAAGATGATTTGTGGTGCCCAGTTACACTTGGAATTTCAACACACTGATAGCGATGAGAGAGGTAACTCTGTATCCAGTTGAGGGCATTGCTCTTATGCCGTATTTGTTTAGCTTGTTTAAGAGTATCTTATGTGATACCACGTCAAACGCTTTGGACATATCTAGAAAAATACCGACAATTGGGGTTTTTCTATCTAGATATTCCGTTATTATTTTAATAAGATTGAAGCAGGCCTGAGTTGTAGAATAGTTTTTTCTGAAGCCAAATTGTTCGGGTTTTAATATATTATGTTTTAAAAAGAAACTATTGACATTATCAAAAAATGATCTTAGTAAACCCCTATTCATTTTTAAATACCTATCCAACAATATATCACACGTAGGGGTTGAAATAAAAAAAAACAATTCTCACTTTACATATAGGGGGGCTACCCTAATAAATCATTTTTTTTTTTTCAATTTTCATTTTACCACTTTGTCGGCGGGATCGATATACCTATTGGTACCAAATATCAGCTTTCTAGTGCTAACGGTCACAGAGATTAAGCGAGGACGGACGGACAGACAGACAGACATGGCGAAACTATAAGGGTTCCTAGTTGACTACGAAACCCTAAAAAAGGTGTCTTTTAATTCACTGTGTGAGTGTACAGTAGCTCTTTAATTTTTTTTAATGATATGGCATTTTATACCGTATAAAACTACACTTCAGGTAAAGAAGGCTTTAACTCTGATTGAATTCTGACAGTAAATCATAAAGCTACTTCATTACTTTAGGTTTCTGAAATTTCGTTCATGTAAATATGAAGTATTTATCATGAGTTTATCTACCTTATAATTTATAAAAAACTGGCAGAAGTCCGCCTGTACACTGCGTACAAAGTTTACATAAAATAAATGAGTTATAGAGACTCTTGATTTATTTCAAACCTTATTTCTAATAACGTAAGATAAAGTTTGAGGGTTTACAATGATGTCTTGACCAGTCCTGACAGTCCGAAGCAGGCACATCGGGCATATTGTTTGAATGTCGGCAAATGTGGCGTCACATTTGCAATGCGACATACGCACACTAAGGACATATTTGTTGCAGGCGTATACAATTTTGTAGCAGACAATTGCGGCGTAACTTTACGGATTTATCCATCATCATCAATTGACGCACTTTATATTAGCTGTCAAAACGCAGTGCTCCCATAGATTTTGTGTGGGAGATGTAATTGGCCCCACCAACACAACCAGGGTCAAAGCCAACCTCACCTGCACGTGCTGCACCCTGCTGATTCACTGATGAGGCTCTGACGGCCCAGGCCTCTTCACAACGAAGAGACCTTCGCAGTCATACAGCATAATAATATATCTATGTTATAATTTTTTCTTCGATTGAGATTTTGTAAAATTAATAAATTGTCGTGGCAGAATAGTGGCGTTTTTTCCACAAAGGCATTTAAATCATTAATTAAGAGTTCAAGTTGATTTTGTATGGCAATGTCACTGTCACTAATTTAATGGCAATGTCACTAATATAACAACAATTGAGTTGTTGAAGGGATGAAGAGTGTTATAGTATACTTTTCCTCTTTGTTTATCGCGAATAAAGCCGCGGGCAAAAGCTTGTACCCATTCTAAATCTATACCACCGATTACTGACTCTCCAAGAATAAGACGCCTGAATGCAAAACCGAATGCGAAATAACTTCGCTTTAAATGGAGAGGCGGAAATTAAGCGAGAACAAAGTCATACAAATTAAACACACATATAAAAATGGAAATACTTTCAGACTTGTAATAATTGTGTCAAGGTGGCGAGTAAGTAACGGTCGGAAGCAGCAATTACTTTAATATCTGATATATTAAAGTAACTGCAAGGTGTGCTAAACGTGCAACTTTTACTGCAATATGTAGCTGCTGCGTTTAAAATTATATTTTATTGAGCGACTTCAGAAAGGAGGACGTTCTCAATTCGATAGGTATTTTTAAATATATATACCGATTACGCTAAGATTTAGCGCCTTACTAATAATCGCTGCATAAAGTTATGACAGGTTTATACATCAAAAAATGTATGGTTACACAGGCTTTATTCTTTTTTTTTTTTTTTTTTTTTATTATAATGGGCTTGCTCTTGGTCCCAGACTAGCCCGAGGGCATAGACGGAGCCTACGATGGAGCGAGCTTACCCAGTAGATGCCTATGCACTCTATTCTTAAATACTTCCGGGTTATATGAATTTGGAAACACAGACGCCGGCAGGGAGTTCCATTCCTTTGCGGTGCGCATTATGAACGATTTTGAGAAGCGCTGCGTGCGGATATGAGGAATATCAACCAAGAAAGGGTGGTATCCCGCCAGGTGGTACAATCTTAGTACAAAAAACAAGGAACAGCGATGGGTACAATGATACTAATTTACGGAGTATACGAAGCCCCTGCACAAAATAGGTCAAAGTGTGTTTTTTAATTTTACCGGATTATAATCGGCCCTAGTACTAACTTCATTTACCAGGTGGCAGTTTTGATGCTATGTTCATAAAAAGTCGAATAGATGGCGTTAAACAAAACCTATCAACTTATTATCCTGCAAACATTACTATCCTCATTGCTACTAAAATAGTATTTTTTTAAATATTTTGTTCAAACAATACACATATAAATATTTGAAATTTATTTATTTTAGACGGATATTTATTAGAATTATCACACTATTTAAAAATATTAAACAATTTTCTATGTGTATGCATAAATTTTATCAAAACTAGTAAACATTATTGGGTTGGTGGTAGATATGGTAGAATTCCCTTGGTGGTTTTTATTAACAATAAACAGGCATCCCTTTATTCTTCCCTCTCACAAATTTACAAATATTTGCTAATGGCTGACGTTTGTGCCGGTTATTGCGATATTTTGTGTATTTTGTGATCTTTCTGTGTTGTTATGCGTTTGTTGCTGAGTTGAGCGAAAGTTCCTCGCAACCAACCATATTTGTAACCAGAAACTTCTTTTGTGAGTGTGTTAGAACTGAGACAGGACTCGTGTAGTGTTAAGTTTGAGATAGGACTCCTTTATTGGCTTTAGTGCAACATGTCATCGGATAAGCGTTGCTGTGTTCCTGGCTGCAAGTACAACGAAGGTATGTAATATTGTCAGAGCCAGATCACCCTATATAGGTTTACTTTAGTCAGTCCAACTCAACGACCATACAGCCCATAAGCTGATATACGCCCAATTTATTTATTTACCTATTTAAACTTGTTGCACATATGTACAATGACAATAGCCCAATAACAAGCGACAGATGTTTCAACACATGACTTACTAGCTGTTCCTCGCGGTTTCACCCACGTTCCGTTAGGTTTTGGTTACTGCTTCGCTCCCGTGGAGCATAGAGTGATATTATATAGCCTATGTTACTCGTTGACAAAGTAAGGTCCAGTAGTTATTGAGCCTATTCATTACCATCAAACAAACATACAAAGTTTTCCTCTTAGTTTTTATAGATGTAGATTGATCTCATACAGGCCAAAAACTTGCTTATACCACAACAGTTAGTGACAGAATTATTTTGGTGCATTACATTAAACATAGGGTGTCTATGGGCTGCTGTATGGTTGTTGGTAACTAGCCCAATACTTTCAAATCAAATTGATCAATGAGATTATATTTAGTATTGAACATTTAATCTCTAAGTATCACTCAGTGTATACACAAAGTTTCTTTTCTTGTTAAGTGTTATTTAAGGTATAATTATGGTGGCGTAATGGTAGTCAGTTGCATTTTTAATTTCTCATTCATTATAGTAATCTCGGAAAAAAAAATCGAAAGAAATAAGGTCTTCTTCCGTTAATAATATAGGGTATAGGATGTCAGACTGTTATGATTTTAAATGTTACCGACCCAACCCGATTTCAGGGCAAACTAGTTTAGGAAAGGTTGATGATAAATAATAATCACGAAGTGGTTTCAAATAAATAATAACCATGATGAATGAGCTCTGCTCTGCTTCCCTCCCGCCATAGCCTCGGAACTTATTTTAGTTAATTAAGTTTATTTTGGTAGGCCAGCATTTTCAAAATTTGCCCATTAATGTATGGAGGTTGGGTGATCGCCTTTTTTAGTTGTTAACTTATTCAAAAGCCTGCTAGTTGCTATTTTTCTTAATTTTTCTTTTTAGTTAAACTTCTGTTATCTTCTTATTCTAACATTGTACTTTTCATTACCTAATATGGGATATTATAATTGTTTTAGACTTGCATGGAGCTCTTCATAGATTTCCAAATCCTGAAAAAGATAGAGTACGATTCAATACCTGGCTGTATTCTATCGGAGGTGATATTTTGGGGCTTGAGAATGCACACATATTGAAGTACCGTCGAGTATGTTCGCTACACTTTCAGGATAAATTTAAGTGTCGCAACAACAGGCTAAGCAACATTGCAGTGCCAACATTAAATTTACCAGGTTAGTTGACTACATTATGTTATAATGTATATATATATACAAATAAAATTTACTGATGTTTGTTGACTGGTTGAGAACACTTTGTTGCTTATATCCACCTATGTACTACTACTGTTCATGAAGCTTAAATAAATAAAATTAAATGGGTTTAGTACCCATTTAATTTTATTTATTTTGAAATTTGACTGAGATTTAAACAAGCAACCCAAATTGTATCTAGTATATTACACGCTAGCTGTTCCTCACGGTTTCACCCATGTTATGTTAGTTAGGTTTTTAGTTAGGTACTATTTCGCTCCCATCGGACATTACGTGATATTGTATAGTATAGCCTATGATACTAAGGGATAATGTAGCTTTCTAATGAAAAAAAAATTTTAGATATTGGTTCAGTAGTTTTTGAGTTTATTTGTTACATACAAAAATACAAATATTTCCTCTCTATAATATTATTAATATTATTTTTTTACAACAACAATATTGAATAAATTTTCATAGAAGGACTAAGAAAATTTATTCAATATTGTTGTTGTAAAAAAATAATATTACTTTAAATAGCTGCTGTCTTTATATGAAGTTACTCTTACTGTTTATATCTATACATATACCATATAACTGATATTGAATGTTATTCATTCGATAGCAAAATTGCATAAAAATGTGAGTATTAATTCTACTTTAATAATTTTTCAGGACTAAATTTAGTAACAGTTAGAAAACCATTGCAAGGACTTGAAAATCTGCCAATGCCATCAACATCTACAGGTATTTAGATAAATAGAATAATACTTTCACATAAACATTACCCTTTCATGAGGCAATTTACTCACACTTATTTTAAATAACAATATTGTTTAAACAATTTCTTGATTACATTTTCATAGTCCTTCATAACTGATAATGAATAACATTCATTACCCGTTATAGAGGACTACAAAAGTTTCAATATAAGTAATTCAACTTTTATAATTTTTCAGGACTCAATGTAGTAACAGTTGATAAACCAATGCAAGGATTTGAAAATCTGCTAATGCCATCAACATCTACAGGTATTTAGAAAAATTAAAATAAACATTTTGTTTTGTAAATTAACTATTCTGTGTTCCTTAATGAGGAAATTTACTCATGCTTCTTTATATTTTATTTTAGGTATTAGACCACTTCAGCAGTATGTGACTTCTACCAACGTTAAAGAAAAATCGATTGTAGAAGAAAGTATTGGTGAGTAGTATTGGTTAAATATAGATCTTTATTATTTTGTGCTAATTAAACACAAACAAACACACACAACAGTATAACAGCGGTTTAGGCTACTCATTTCCTCTTGGTGTTAGTGTAGTGCAACAAGCTGAGTTACTGAATTATTTGTGTTCATGAAAAAGCTCATAACTTTATATATAAGCACAGTTGTAAAACCCTTATCTACACTAATATTATAAAGAAGTCGTTTTTTTTGTGTTTGAAGGAAGTATTCTCTGAAAGTACTAGTCAAACTATTTTTTTTTCAAGGATCGAAAGCTCGAAAGCTGTTTTATTCTTGAGTGACAAATGGCTAAATACTTAAGCGTCACTCAAATTTAAGACGCTCTCAAATCTAATGCTGTCTTTGTCACTCTTAATAGATAAAATAACCGGGGTTGCGGAATGTTTATAATAGTTACCGTGACCCTGGAACATAAAGGGCAATCGAAGGAACATGAGTGGGTTTTAGTCAGTAAGAGTCTGACACGCCCTCCCGTCGCACCCAGGACGGGAGCAGTCATTGGATGATTTAAATTAACCTTTCAATCACCAAGCGACAGCTGGCTGTCGCTATGTGTCTTTCATTTGTGTGTCGAATCACGTGTGTTTGAAGGTTTATGCGATTATAAATTTTATGTACATACGCGGGCAAAGCTGCTGGTAAAAGCTAGTGTCATATATATGCATGACTCCAAGCTTCATTGAGTTATAATAATTTGTATTAATATTTTAATTCCAGAAACAGTGGCATGTGAGCATAGTGAGCGAGTATATCAGAATATATCACAAATTACTCATCAAGCCAAGGAGACTAATCAAAAAACTTTAGGTAAGCTTTTTCTGTTTTATGTTTGAAAATTTATCTTTAAAAACTTCTCAAGATTCAATAAATATGATATAATATCTACATATGTATATACACCTGGTTTTAGTCGGCTACAACCATATGCAGCTGGGCAGTATGCTAGGTTTTGAGATTCTCTTGCGAATCCCGAATAATTCCATATTGTACTCTTATTTAAGTAAATGCTTGCTTCTCTCTCTATAGCATATAACTATTCTCTACTCCTCAAACATCTAAGGATTCATGATTGATTGACATGATTCAGGATCAGTCATTTTGTGCTAGTGACCATTCCTGGATGCCCATTTTATTCAGTGAAACTTGCAAGTTTCCCCTGCATTTTTTACTGTCCAACCAAAACCAGTCTTTTTTTATATTAGTGTATTTTCATTTAGTGACACTATTTCATTTCAGGCAGAAAAATATCTGTTAAGACACCAGGACTCTCCAGTATCGAGCGAAATCTTCATCTTAAATTAATGACAGCCAAAAGGAGAGTTAATAAATTAAAAAATAAAGTAAGAAAGCAGATGGCAGAGATAAAGGCAGCTAAAAAAATTGTTGCTAATCCTGCAGTACTAGAGTACTTAAACTGCTCTCGTACAGCAAAGTTGCTGATGCGGGTACAATGGCGAGAAGACAGAAAAAAGGTTGAGGGACGCCGCTTCACTCTAGAGGAAAAAATTGCTGCACTCTCCATTTTTAAACAAAGTGCAAAGGCTTATAGATTTTTGCGGAAGATATTTATATTGCCCGCCACTCAAACACTTACAAAAGTACTACAAAAATGCAATCTGCGGCCTGGTCTTAATAAAAATATATTTTTACAATTAGAAAAGAAGGCTAAAAAAATGAAAAACACAGAAAGATTGTGTGTTTTGTGTTAAATAGAAACTATTTAGTTGATAAATTGTACGTAATTTGAAATTGGACGTGGTTATTCTTTTTATAAATGACACAAGTCTGCTACAAATGTCTGCCGTGTGTGGAATAAACGTTTCCCATATTATGATATTTTAATCTTTTATTCTATTAAAACTCCGCACTCTATAACATTTTGCTATATGATGAAATATCTTTAAAAGCTCAAATAACTTACAATGAAAAAAAAGATAAAATAACAGGTGTAATAGATAATGGCCAGCAAAGGCATCCCGATTTTGCTGACCACGCCCAAGTCTTCATGGTGCGTGGTCTAATTAAAAATTTCAAGCAAGCTATATATTATACATTTACAGCCAGTGCGACAAAAGGCCCTGAGTTGGCAACACAAATTAAAACGGTGGTTACTGAGGTGCAACAAGCAGGGTTTGTGGTGGTAGCAACAGTCTGCGACCAAGGGACAAATAATCGCCAGGCAATTCGATTGTTGTTAAATGAGACCAGGGGGGTCTACCTACGAAGAGGGGAAACACCCAAAGAAAAAATTATATTAATAAATGACAAAGAAGTCATACCTATTTATGACCCCCCTCACCTTTTAAAAGGTTTAAGAAACAACTTAATGACAAAGACATTAAATTATGAGAAAGATGGTGTGAAGAAAACAGCCAAATGGTCTCATTTAATAAAACTTCATAAAGAAAACCCTGGCTATAAAGGAATACGCTTGATCCCAAAACTGACAGAATACCACATTAACCCAGAAAAAATGAACAAAATGAAAGTGAAATTTGCGTCTCAGGTGTTTAGTCGCACTGTGGCATCCAATATGGGGTACTTGGCAGGTAATTAACATTTTATTTTTTCAATTGAAATTATTAATTATACAGTACAGACTGCTCGGAAGTTTTTTTTTATTATGGAATGTTTAAACCCTAGATGCATAAAGAAAAATAACATATATATTTTTCTCCTTTTCAGATAAAGGAATTCTGCCTCAAGAATGTCGAGACACCGCAGATCTTCTATTGTTTATGGACAACGTTTTCGACTCTGTCAACGGAAGTCATAACAAAAATAAATATGCTAAACCCTTACTTGGTCCGGCAACGTCAACGTCTGCTCATAAAAAAACATGGGTAGAAGCAAAAAGAGTTTTCAACTCTATGGAGTTTGTGACTTCTGCTGGCAGAGTCGAAAATGTGCCGACTGTAAAAAATTGGGTGTGGACACTGGAAGGAATTGAAGTAATACTAAATAAATTACGTAATGAATACGGAGTGACATCAGTCTGGTTGCGGCACCTAAATCAAGATCCCCTGGAGAATTTCTTCGGGGCAGTTAGAAGTCACGGGTGCCGCAATGTCAACCCAACGTGTGATCAATTTGAGGCAGCTTTTGCCACTCTGCTAATAAATAATTTAAATAGTGTCCACACCCAAGGAAAAAACTGTGAAAATGATTTATGTGATGCTTTATGCTCCTTCGTACTCAACGAAAATACCGAAACCTCGTCGACCTGTACAGTTGATCTAGATAATATATTAGAAATACAATTCGATAGCATAGAGAATAAAGAAAAAGATCCCAGAATATTAGCACCACTGCAATATGTTAGTGGGTATTTTTTGAAAAAATAAAAAACAAAAATTTTTAAAGATTGTAGTGTCTGCAAGTATGTTTTGATGAGTGAAGATGAAATTGAGTATATAAGATACAGAGAGTATGCAGGTCGACGATGGCTTTGTACTCCCAGTAAAAATTTAATAAAAGTAATATCGAATTTCCAAGACATAATTAATCACATCCTTCAAACCAGCCTAGAAGTATTTTATTTAAAAGATATTATTAAAATGTCCATCATGACACTGGTCGATTTTGAATTTATAAATTGTGAAAAACATAAAAAAAAATTGTCGAGTATGTGATTAATATGGTTATTCGATTTATGATTTTTAATTATTGTAAATCAATTAATAAAATTTTAACTGGGAGAAGAGACGTTGACAACGAAGAAGATAAAATACAAATAAAAGCTATAAAGTATCACAAAAAGTGTTGTAAAAGGAAAAAGTAAATGTTATACATAGTCCATTGAAAAGTTACATTTGAGGTAGCATTTGTCGGAGGACGCAATTTTTTTCTTAGATCTTAAGATGTATCTATACCTAGCTATTACCTAGCTCTTGATAATGCCCTGCGTTTTAATGAATACATTAAATAATTGGATCTAAATTTGTTTTATCGAAGTATGCATAATAAGCAATTTGTACCGTTTTAGTTTTTATAAAAAAATGCTTCTACTATATCAGTTAGCCTGCGATGTACTTTTAAATTGCGCACTTGAAAAAAATAAAATCTAGATAGGCGATTAGTTCTACATTAACTCAATCTCAAACATAAATACTTTTCTACTTTTTACTCATAAAATTCATATTTACTTTAATTTAAAAAAGACAATATAAAGAAGAACTAATCGCCTCTCTAGATTTTGTTTTTTAAAGTGCGTAATTTAAAAGTACGCCACTGGCTAACCGTTATAGAAAAAGTATTTTTTATAAAAAAACTAAATTGGAACAAATCACGTATTATTCTTATTTCGATAAAACGAATACAGGGTGGAAAGTTATCATGGGCCCTGGAAGAAAAGTACTTTAAATGTTTAAGGTAATCCGCAAAATTCCAATTTTCTTTCGTATTTTCGCTTTTTGCAGCTCTGTGTCTGGGTGTGTATTGATAAAGAATGATTTGCGACTGTAATAGGCCAGTAGTTACAGAATTATAATCATTTCCATCGTATAAAACGCGATTGTTTGCCTATTTCATGAAAAAGTTATTTAAAAGTGTTGTATGTACTTTAAGGGTTGTATTGGTTATATTAATAGTTATAATTCTGAAACTAATGGCATGTTACAGTCTCAAATCATTCTATATCAACACACTCCCAGACACAGCTGCAAATTGTGAAATTACGTAAGAAAATTTGAATTTCGTGGGCTACCTTGACCATCGACCTTAAGTTAGATTATTTTACTAAAAGGAAACATTCCTTTATTTTTAACACGCTTTTATAACTGGCTGTATTTTAAAGAAATAAAGCGACACTCAAAGACTTTCGAAAATGTGTCGCTCTCGAATCGAGCTGGCTAAAAATGGAAAAAACAACGCCTGCACTTTTATGACATTAATCGATAGGGTCATTCATAAGGATCAAATGCTTCAAACAAATATGATTAATTAAATAAAGAAAAACCATAAATTTTGATCTTTAGATATCAAAAAGCCAATTTAACCGACGAAATTTTCGTGGAATTAAAATAACATCATTAAAATATATATAGTTTTCTTTTAAATTTAAATACTCATGTTTATTAGAGAGATTTGGTCCTTATAAATGACACTAATGTTTCATGTCACAAAAATACACTGTTACTTTTTGGATTTTTGCCCGTTTGATTCCCGAGAGTGGTAAGTGAATTTTCGAAAATATTTTAATACACTTTTGTTTCTTTTACAAAAATGAAAGAATGTTTCTTTTAAGTATATATTTAAGGTAGTTTTCTTCCATTGCCCATTGAAACTTTCCACCCTGTGTAGATCTAAATATTTAATGTATTCGTTGAAACGCAGGGCATGATCAATCGTTAGGTACACAGACATAATATTAAAGGAGAGTCTGTTTAAAGTTAAATCAAAGTCTGTGGGTTTGCAACCTTTGTCCCACGGCTGCCATCTTAGAAAACGGGGTTCAAATCTTTTTAATGGGTTACCTCCATTGCTACTACATGAAAAAGGTCTTAGAAGGCTCTCTGTATTTTTCCTAATGAAATTTCGATCTCCATTTTCAGATTTTTGAAATTTGTATACATAAAGCAAGAAAATAACTATTTTACTCAAAAACTTTTTATATTCCATTCGATCCTGTTTATAATACTGACCAATAACTGCTATAGGACTAACAGTCATTGAAGTACGAATGTGGCCAAAATTATCTGACCTATCCTACAAATTATTTTTTTCCGGTGTGGATCAGGTGTCGTGCCAACATACTGTAACTAAGAAGCAAAAATTGCAAGAAACCTCATAAGAGCTGTTATAAAGATTCTTGTAATTCTGGGTAGGTCAGATAATTGTGGCAACATACTATACTTCAATGATGTTGGTCCTTGAGCAGTTATTGGCCAGTATTGTAATAAACAGGGTCGATTGGAATCAAAAAAGTTTTTGAGTAAAATGGTTATTTTTTTGCTTCTATGTATACATATTTTCGAAAATCTATAAATGAAGATCGATATTTCATTAAAAAATACAAAGAGCCTGCTACCATTAAAAAGATTTCAAGAATCCCTTTTCCCAAGATGGCAGCTGTGGGACAAGAGTTACAACACCACAAACTTGGATTTTATTTTAAACTAGCTTCTGCCCGCGGCTTCGCTCGCGTTAGAAAGGGACAAAAAGCAGCCTATGTTACTCTCCATTCCTTCAACTATATCCACTTAAAAAATCACGTCAATCCGTCGCTCAGTTTTGCCGTGAAAGAAAGACAAACAGACAGACAGACACACTTTCCCATTTATAATATTAGTATGGATTGAACCCCCATGGTATCTATAAAATAAAGTGGAGATAGTTGAAGGGATGGAGAGTAACATAAGCTACTTTTTGTCTCTTTCTAACGCGAGCGAAGCCGCGGGCAAAAGCTAGTAATTTTAATAATAAGCCAATTTTGTAATAAACATATTTTATAATCCAAACATGTAATAAACTCAATTTTTTTAATAAATTTAAAGGTAACTAAATTGTATTATAAAATTGTTTATAATCCAATTTTGTAATAAACATATTTTATAATCCAAACATGTAATAAACATATTTTATTATCCAAACATGTAATAAACTTAATTTTTTTTAATAAATTTAAAGGTAACTAAATTGTATTTCATTTATTCTACCAAGCCTACAAAAAAAAGAATAATAAAAGATTAATAAGTAGCTACAGCAGAATCTAAACAAGCGCACACATGCACATGTGTACACGCACACACAGGCACACTGTTATTCTTGGGAAAGATGTAGTTTCAACATCAATTTCCAGATGGCGCTAGTTTCGGTGACTCGTTTTATCGTACAAGATTGGTCTCTATTTCAGTATATTATAATGTACTCTGTGTATCCCGCCGTACGTCTGGATGTCCGGTGGTAAAATGGGGATGAGGGAATGAGCTCGTGTAGCTCATGAGCACACTCACCGAAGTGCAATCTGTAAAATACCGCCAGACAGGCAACTTTTCGCCGATGTGCTAGTGGTTGAAGTTGAGCCACCAGCTTCTTGTCGCCAATCAACCTTCTGGCCCTGCGATCCACCGAATCCAATGCGGCCAGTTGGTATTTGGCTGAGCCATCCCATAGGTGACTGCAATACTCCATACACGATCGGACTTGAGCTTTATAAAGTGTTAGAAGCTGTCCCGGCGTGAAGTATCGCTTAACCTTGTTAAGGATGCCCAGTTTTTTCGCCGCAGTCTGTGCTTTGGACTCGATGAAAGTGCCGAAGTTGAGGTCAGAACTCAACTCCATGCCAAGGAGTTCAAGGCAGCCGGTTACTTTTACAGATGCACCTCGGAAAGTAGGAGCCAGGTCAAATGGGCTCCGTTTGGCGGAGAACAGACACGCTTGCGTTTTGGCGGCATTGAACTGCACTAGATTGTCATCGCCCCATTGGGACACACGACTCAAGGCAAAGTTCACTCGCTCTACCATGGTCTCTCTCTGTGAACGAATATCGTCCCTACTGTCTTTTGCGCTGGACAAATATCTCTCTACAACAGTACTGTCATCTGCGTAACCGACTATGCTAGGATTTAGCATATCGTTTATATGGAGCAGGAATAGAGTTGCAGAGAGAACAGACCCTTGAAGAACACCGGCATCAATGGCCATTAGGTCCGAAGAGCAGCCGTCGACGACCACTCTGATCGACCTTTCCGTCAAAAAGTTCGATACCCAGCTACAAAAGTCAGCCGGTATGCCATAAGCAGGAAGCTTGCTAAGGAGACTTGCGTGCCAGACCCTGTCAAAGGCCTTTGAGATGTCGAGTGAAACGGCAAGGGCTTCGCCGTTTTTCTCAATGGCTTCACCACAGCATTTATTCATTATATATTCATTGCATAACTTTACACAGTGATTATTAGTAAGGGCATAAGGATCTGAGTTACGTGATATCGCCGCCGCACCGATCGCCTCTACGAGGACATGTCGATGGTCCGCCCATGCGCGATAATTTAACTAAACATGGTGAGTTGCTCGTGTAAATATCTTATTTATAATAAAATTCCAATTGTGTTAAGAAGATTTGCAAGGTTATTTTTCAATACGTGAAACTAATCAAATTATAAAATTAGATAGTGTGTCGTCCTTGTGAAAATGTAGAGGTTTATTGTTTATTTATTTATTTATTTATTGTTTATTTGTTAGTCTATTTATTTGATAGTTTTACCGTGAAATATAACCGAGAGCTTAACATTTTTCAAGTATCAAATTTTCTTTTAGAACAACTGTAGTAACATTCAGTATTATGGCTAATTTAACGTTAATTTATGTATTTAAATGTTTGCGTAGTGTCATAGTAGTGTGCAGTATGAAGTACCAGTGAAGATCTATTATTATTTTATTCCTTATTTTATTATACCTTTTTGAGGTCTGATTTATATCCGTATTCATCTGTATATTTACAGAGACAAGCTTTTTGGTAATAGTACAGCCACTGAAGAAATGAAGTTAGAAATTACATGATTTTTTTTTGGTGAGTGGGAAATCATCCAATGACGGCTCCCGTCCTGGGTGCGGCGGGAGGGCGTGTCAGACTCTTACTGACTAAAACCCACTCATGTTCCTTCGATTGCCCTATAAGTTCCAGGGTCACGGTAACTATTATAAACATTCCGCAACCCCGGCAGGCGTTGGCCCTGTTGGGCCCCTTCCTGTGCTGACTCCTTCTCTTTGAGGCGCGCGTGGAACACTAACGCGCCGTCGACGCGGTCCTGGTCCTAGCCGGGCGGCGAGCTACCCATCGCTCGCCATCCGCAGAACCGCGCCTACGTTGGCCGGTAGTCGTCTTGCGACTCTCGACGTCTTCGCCTGGGTCTTAGTCCGGGGCGAGAGGCTCGTCGTTGCCTCTCGCGCGCCGCCGAATTACATGATATTTGCATAGTAGTTTCTTTTTATGGAGTAAAGGCGCACTAAGAAGAAAAATATTTTGGAAATTTAACCCCTAACGGAATAAAAATGGGCGAGAGCAACATGTAGTGAGAATTCTAAATTAAGTTATGTTTTTAAAATCAATAATAAAGGTGTATATCGTATTTTAAATATGTATTTAATACAAACGACTATAAGAAAACATACAGAACAATAAGTTAATTCGTATTACAATATTTTACCCACATTTCGGTTTACACGTGGGAGGTTTACAAGGATTCGGTTTTGGACATAACGGTTTTGAAGCCTTTTTCGGGCAAGCTGGTTTTGGGCAAGCCGGTTTTGGACAAACCGGTTTTGGTGGACATTCCGGTTTTTTCTTACACGGATCTGAAGAATACCATCTATACAAATTTAAGAAGAGGGTTTTTATGGTGCACGATAGTATTGTGGAACGTATGTTTGCTTTAGGGTTCATGTCTTTGCAAGGGTAGTTTTTAGGGTATGATTTTGATAGAGGCTTGAGGTTGCTGTCTGATTGTGTTTTAGCTGTTGATGAAGCCTCTGAGTTCCTCTCGCCATAATAAAAATTGTACATTGACTTCCAAGGTAATCCATAACCTGAGATGCAGATGGGCCTGGCTTGTACCTGAAAATAAATGAAGTTGTATTCGGTTTGAGTTTGGACATTTTTTTAAATGGATACTGGGCAATAAAGGCTAGAAGCTAACAGCCAACAATGGCTAGCGGCTTCTTAGAAAACGTTGTGTAATTCATTTCAGTTTAATACATTTGTTTTATAAAATGTGATGATAAATACTTCTCTGAAAAATTAAATCTCTAGATAACCCAAGAAATATTTTTAACGGCGCGGCGATAGTGTTTCTTTGAAAAACAGCTTCAAAAACGTTCAAAACGTAAGTTTTGTCCAAATTCATTGTGTATTAACTTATTTACCTGTATTCGATATGGTTTTTGCATAGGGTTCATGAAATAAATCTACTAGGTATATGATTTGCACTATGAACAGTCTATTTAATCCAAAGAGACAATGTGTTGTCGTGGGTATTACATATTAGTAGAGAACAAGTAATTTATTTTCGTTTTGTCTTCATAAATGAATTTTTTTTTCGGTAACGTTGTTGAACGCAAAATATGAGAATATTATCACATTTAAAATTTGTTTATATTACATATTATGTATAACCAGATCTTTTCATGTCATGACTTTCAAGTGGTGTTCAACCGTTTCATGAAATAGCTGTGTTCATTTAACATTAAACGAAATATTTTTTAAAACCTGCCTACCATACATAATGCAAGCAACAGAATAAAAGAAGTAAAAGGCAATAAGAATGTTTCATATTATATTTTATAATTATTATTTCAACCAGATCTACGCGGTGGACATATACGCGGAGGTCCGCACGGCGCAGGTTTTTTCCTACATGGTTTTCTTTTACATAATCTTGGTCCTCCTTTTGGTCCTTTTGGGCAAACTGGTTTATTTGGCCGTTTAGGGGGACAAGGCTTACCACACGGCTTCTTCGGCCTTTTCGGTGGTTTGCACGTTTCTGAATATAATCTATACATATTTAAAAACAGAGATTTGGTGCACTTAAATATTTTGGAAAATAAATGTGTTTTAGGCTCCATATCTTTGCTTGGGTTAGGATAATACGTAGACGAATGCTTGAGATTGTTGTCCAAATGTGGTTTAGCCAGAGGCAGATAACTAAAATTCATTTTGTCATAATAAGTATTGTATATTGAATACCGAGGTAATCCATAATTTGAGATGCATACAGGCCTGGTGTTAACCTGAAAATAAAAAGTATTTTGTATTCAGTTTGAGTTTAGTGGTTTTAATTGCGACACTAGAAAAAACCAAGACTGGTCAGCAGGTGTAATTTAGATAAGTAGTATAATAATAATTTATTAAAAAATGTTTTTTATTATGAAATTTCTTTTTTTTTTTAAATATGTAAAAAATATTTATAATAAAGAATGCTGAGTCATAATTTATTAATATCTTTGTATCAAATATGTAATGTAGATAGTAATTATGTTTTTGTGTAACAGTAAAAAAATGCATTACTCACTAGATAAAATTATGTTTTAATGACTGGTTTACGGTAAGAACTGGTTTACGGTAAATAATTTAGTATTAAATGAAAAAAAAACTAAATGCATAAGATTCACTTTACCTAATGTTAGAAGTACTAGTTGTAATGTTGTATTGAATAAGGATGTACTAGAGTTCGTCGATAAAACAGTTTTTCTGGGGATTACGCTTGACTCAAAGCTGCAGTGGGGTCCTCACTTAACATCTCTTGCGGCGCGGTTAAGTACAGCCGCTTTCGCTGTCAGAAAAATCCGACAGTTAACTGACGTGGATACCGCAAGACTAGTCTATTTTAGCTATTTTCATAGTGTAATGTCTTACGGTATTTTGCTTTGGGGACGTGCTGCAGATATAGATTCCATCTTTATTCTGCAAAAGAGGGCTATCAGAGCCATATATAATCTTCGCAGAAGCGAATCTCTAAGGAATCTGTTTAAAACTATTAACATCATGACGGTACCTTGTCAATATATATATGAAAACATTATGTACGTTCGAAAAAAATCTGCATCTTTTTAAAAAAATAAGTGACAGACATAATTTTAATACTAGAAATAGAAACAAACTTGATCAACCAAGCTTTAGATTATCAAAAGTCCACACATCTTTTATGGGATATTGTGTAAAGTCTATATTAATAATTTCGTCAAGGGGTACGGTAGACTCGATTGAAACATTACCTGAATAACAAAACATAAAAAAATATCGATTTCGAGTCGACAACATATATCCGCAAAATTCGGATTACGGAGATTATTTCGTTTTATTAATTCATTAAATTTTGAGTAATGACACTGACTGACAAACCGCAGTCGCCATTTTGAGTAGACAATATATTATCTCTCAAATACGTCTCGCCAATCAACACGTTGTCGCGTCAAAAAAGTACATTATTCCGACCATACCTATATGTGTACCAGTAACTCATGACAAAAAAAAAAGTAAAACAAATAATGATTTTTATATGGTATTGTTGTCATGTCATCTGTCAAGTGACATTACGTTTGTTTGTTTACATTTGTTATTTTCATGAAATCTTTAGTAAAAAGTGAAAGAATGACTAAGAAACCACCGCGGTTACAATCCAGAAGCACTGTTTATAATGTGTACTGATAAATCTGTAAAGAAGAAGGTGTAGCCTTACACGCAATTTTCGATTTTAGACCGCGTGCTTAGCTTGCGTTGACTGGTTAGTATGAGTCGCTAAAGTTGATACTTTGTTTCATAATATCCATTTATATGAGTTTATCATATGTATATATATATTGCGTAACATATAACTTTGGCTTATTACAGGGGCGTGTACTAATACTATGCGACGAATTATTGCAGAAGGCCGATGAAGAAGGCAGTAGCCTTGGTGTCAGATTCACATGAGCCGCCTAAAGACGTTTGACTTGCCTTATGTGACGATCACTACCATAGTCAATGCGCTAAACGAACTGGGATACCAATCACAAAGCGAATAACCATTTCTTTCATTTTTGTTGTGTAAATAAAGTACTTATATTATAGATTGGGTTTATCTTAATTTATTTTATACTAGCTTTTGCCCGCGACTTCATTTCCGTTCCCGGGGGATTTCCGGGACGAAAACTACCCTATGTCCTTTCTTGGGTCCCAGACTATATGATGTACCGAATCTTATTCAATCGTCTCATCGGCTCATAGAAAAATACAAGTAATCAAACATCACTGTTGAATAAACTGCACAAATTATCACCTATGTCTTATTCTGATTAATAATAACTAATAACACATAGTCGATAATTCTGTAATATTCTGTAAAGTTTCATCAAAATCCGTTCAGTAGTTAATGCGTGAAAGACTAACAAACAAAAATACATACAAATATTTCCTCTTTATAATATTATTAAAAGAACATAGGCCCGATTTAATTGCCAGAATGTTTAAACTTAAATTGGAGGAACTTTTAGATGACATTACAAGGAAACATATTTTTGGAATACCGGGTGCGTGGTTTTACACCATTGAATTTCAAAAACGTGGGCTTCCACATGCTCATATGCTTATTATTCTAAGAAATGAAGATAAACCAAGGTCATCAGAAGATTATGATAAATTTGTGTGTGCAGAAATACCTGATCCAGATAAAGACCAGGAATTATTCCAGACTGTGTCAAAAAATATGATCCATGGGCTATGTGGCCCTGGATATATGAATTCACCCTGCATAAAAAATGATGGAACTGCCTCTAAATGTTCTAAAAACTATCCAAAGACATTTTGCGGAGAAACTAGAGATGGTACCCAAAATGGAGGTTATGCTATAATAAGAAGAAGAGACGACGGAAGAACAATAAAAAATACAATCCCTATCTATGTAAAAAATTTAATGCTCACATAAATGTGGAAATTTGTTCAAGTGTCAAAAGTGTGAAATATATAAATAAATATATTTATAAAGGTCATGACCGAGCAGATACAAATCACAGTAGCGCCACAGGAGTCCAGTGATCAATCGACATCAAGCAATGAAATGAAACACCATGATGAAATTAAGACTTATATTGATACCAGGTATGTTTCGGCTCCTGAAGCAGTTTGGCGAATATTTGAATTTTCAATGCACAAAATGAGTCACACAATTATACAGTTAGGTGTTCATTTGGAAAACCAACAAACTGTCGTATTTACAGATCTGAATGTTCATGAAGCAGCAGCTAGATCAGCAGAAAAATCAACATTATTAGCATTTTTTAAACTAAACAGAACCAAAGAAAGTGCTCGACAATATCTTTACACTGAAATTCCGACACATTTCAGATTTATCCATGGACAGTGGCAACCACGAATATCTCAGTCAGTGGCAGATAAAGTAATTGCAAGAATGTATAATTATTCCTTTTCTGACCGGGAACGATATTATCTCCGGCTATTACTTCTTCACGTCAAAGGGCCGACTTGCTTCAGAGATGTTAGAACTTATGAAAATATTATTTACAACTCATTTCGAGAAGCTGCTCAAGCAAGGGGGCTCCTTTCTGACGATCAAGAATGGGAAAGATGTTTGGATGAAGCAATCGGTTTTAAACTTCCTCGGCAATTACGACAGCTGTTTGCGTTAATTTTGTGAAATAACTGATCCTAACGCTCTTTGGGAAAAGTTTGCATCGCATTTTATCGAAGACTTTACAAGATCACGCCCTGAAATATTATCCAAACAGCTGGCTTTACAAGAAATTGATGAAGCATTAAAACTCCACGGAAAGAGTCTGACAGATTTCGGACTTCCAGAGCCCGATATTAGTGAAAATGATGCTTTCTTATCTGATTCCGTTTATGACTGTGAACATGAAAAAGCAAATGGCTATGAAAAATACCACAAATTGAACTCCGAACAAAAATATGTGGTCGATACAATACTAAACGCTGTGAATAATCCCACAGAGAAAAAGCTGTTTTACCTTGACGGCCCAGGAGGAACTGGAAGAACTTTTATAATTACAACTATTTTACATATTTTAAGATCTGAAAACAAAATATGCCTGCCCATAGCGTTTTCTGGTATTGCAGCAACTCTGTTAGATGGTGGTACAACAGCTCACTCGCGATTTAAAATTCCAATTAATTCAGATGTAGATTCTACGTCTCATATGTCGTTAGGCTCACCGGCCGCTAAGTTATTGAAGGAAACTCATTTAATCATTTGGGATGAAGCACCCATGACTAAAGGTCATGATATTGTTGTAGTTGATCGACTCCTTCAAGATATAATGAAAAATAAATTACCTTTTGGAGGCAAAACTTTATTATTCGCAGGAGATTTTCGTCAGATTTTACCAGTTGTAATAATGGGTCACGAAATGATATTATAAATGCTTCAATTAAGCACTTTTCAATGTGGTCAAACTTTACTCAACTCCAATTGGCTCATAATATGAGAGCTCAGGATGATTTAGAGTTTGCTAAATGGGTATTAACGGTAGGCGATGGATCAGCTAATGAAGATGGTGACGACCATATTGAACTGCCTCTGCGATGCATTGTAGATAAATCAATTGAAGACCATATTTTTGGTGTTTCCCTTAACATAAATGATTATAAAAGTTATTTAATGAAAGCTATACTTACTCCTAAAAACGATGATTGTTTTCAATTGAACGACCAAGTTGTCGAGAAAATCCCCGGCCTACTTAAAATTTACGAGAGTTCTGACGCTGTGGTTGAGGACGATCATAATGTTTATGTTAGTTGATTTAAAATAAAAATTATTTATGTAAAACTATTGCAGTTTTTATTTACTATATTTATTAAACACAATGACCAAAGCTATACGAATCTATGCCTTGCTTGCCTTTAATATTCCTTAAGAACTAATAACTACAGAAATATCTACCTACATTTTGTATCTAGAGGTGTAGTATTATGAGTCACATTTCACCCGAGCGAAGCCGGGTTTTCATCTAGTGTTATAATAAAATACCACTTGATATTCTGCAGCTAAATGAGAGAAAATTTAAAACCTGCATTAAACGCACGCTATGTAGTCAAGCATATTATAAGTTAGAAGACTATATCAATGATAAACATGCTTGGCTCAATGCTGGTCCTGCTCCACCTAAGCTCAGAAATTAGAAAATTTAATAATTGGAATAAAGAAATTTGTTGCTTGGCCTCTTTGTTTTGACATGAATAATTAATTGCATTTATTATTATTTCTTCAGGTAATTAAATTTCACCCATTTATATTTATAGTACAGAACATTGGTTTGTGTAAATTAGAAGCATTTTTGAATATTGTAAATGTGAGTACGATGCCGTTATTTCTTTACACATGTATGATTATATAATACTGACACAAATGGACATGGGGGTTGGGAGAGTTGTCATGCTCGCTTAAAAGTCTCGCTGATGGTGGCGAGTGCGTTGGATCATTTGGTTCCCTCCAAAATGGTTGAGCTAAATGGTGCTGATGTCACGCGTCATGCTCGTGAACGGGCGCTGTCAGTTGAGATCGGTCGTCTCTTAACTGCCATGACTTTTTTATTACTTTTTTTTATACTAATTTGTAAGTTTTTACTTTTTAATTATTAATTTTGTTATTTACTTGCATTGTTTTCACATATAGAAGCACGAAAATCAATGTAACCAAGATTTTGTAAAACATGTTTTTTTTTTTTTAAGAGTGTCCGTGGAGTTTCTTGCCTGTTCTTCTCCATAGAGATCTACGCTTTGGAACAGGCAATTAGCGTCACTTTTCTGACTGACCGACCGACTCTTTGACTATTCATAAGTGCCTATAAATGGTCTAAGTGAAATAAATGCCTTGAATTTTTGAATTTTTTTTGAAATGAAACACAGCGTTTAAAAATTTAGATATTTTGTTTATAAATGAAATTTTCAAATCTTCGGAAACAATGAACGAATATTAAATATTTATTAAATATATTTTGAATGTTGAGGCTAAGACTTGGGAACGTAGGAATTTGTAAAGAAAAAATACCCTACAGAGACAAAGCTTTAAAAAAAAATAGTGTAATCAATTGTGTGTAGTTTTTAAAAGAAAATAGTGCAATAAATTGTGTATAGGTAATTAATTTAACTATTTTTGGTGACAATATTAGGATCAAATTTTATTTGGTTTTATACAAATTAAGTTTACGTCTACATTTTACTTTATATTAATACCTGAGGAACTTTTTCATAAGACTTACATTTACTTAAATGACTCAAGTTGTTGGTAAGACTAATTACATACAATAAAATTACATGTGTGAGTCAGCGCAAATAGAGTAGCAAGATGACCGATCAATTACAATGAGTAAATACAAATTGTTTATAATCTATTTATCCGTAGGTACATATTATCCTGTACTTGTAACAAAAGTATCTCCTTAAATTTAAAATCAAAGTTAGGGCTATGATTTCATTTCCCACACATTTCTTTCTCAAAGTTAGGTAATGGTTACAATTCAAAATGAGGAACTTTGCAATGAATTAAAAATTATTTAATAATGAACATAATATCCAAATTCACCGTCTCTAGTTCACTATATCTTAAACTATCTAACATGCAGGCATTATTTTAAAGGGACGAATTCGAAGGCGATCACCCGGGAGAGCAATAGTGCGAATATTTCATTTCGAATGGAATAAAAAATATTTCATGATGCTCAATTTTTTTCTATTAGTTGCTTACTCTATCTGCACTGACTCGAACAGTCAAGCAAAGAGTCTAAAAACGTCTAACCCGTCTGCAAACAGAAACTAAAAATGTGTAGTTGATTGCGGGCTTAAGACGCTGACAACACCCAAATAGGCTTCTTTCAATCAATTTTTTTGCCAAATCTATACAGTTTGTGACGGCAAAAAAAATATATGTTAATCTTGAACATATTTTTGAAAATCCTATAGAATTCAAAACACGTTATTCAAAAGTTTTCTCGATACAAAAAAATTGTAAACTAACCTCTTAAAATGATTTTAAAACGAATATATTTGTATTACTTATCAACGTACGTCGGTAAAATTTATAACAATAACGTATCTTATTTAAATACAGAATTTGGTTAAGTTTAATTTTTGACTACTCTACTTATTTTAAAGAAATTAATAAATTTTATGGTTTGTAAAAAATAATGAACGCCCGTCATCACGCTTCTCTGTCATACGCATACAATCCGACAGTAACCGCGGAGACGCGCTGCTAGACGGACCTGTGTCAATTTGCCCCGCTATTCATTCGTGTCATATTTTGATGTTTTATATCTACAAACACACATAATATTTTATTTTGTTCCTAGAACTACCTACACTAAGTTGTAAAAATATTGGCACATAAAGACATTAGTATATTTATTTATTTAATGCAATACATATTTATTTACATGTTCAATGACCGCCGTAATGCCTGTATAATGGTATTTTATAGATGCCGAAAGACGAGTTTCGAGTTCAAATCCAAGTTGATTTTTTTTTTAAATCGAATTGGATTCTTTATATTAACTTATTTTTGGATATTTACATCGTTTTTTAAATATATTTTTTTAGTTTATAGAATAATTTCGAATTTTCTTTACAGTAAATAGATACTTTCGGCGAACAATTCAGAAGCAGATGAAGCTTCGGATAAAGATACGAACATAGATGAAAATTGCATTATTTTGATCATAATAAAAAGAAAATCACATTACAAGTCTAGTGAAAAAGTATTGAATTTACATAGACCTATGACTATCTTAGAACTGGACTTATAGGATTATATACTCGAGAACAAAATACCTCACAATATATTCAATTACTTGACAGACAAATAAAGCATTATTTTAAAACTAACTTTATTGCCATAAAAATAACAAGTCAAAGTCAAATCATTTATTTCCATTAGACCAAAAAAAAGCACTTTGAAACGTCATACATATTAAACAAAAGTGAATCTACCGCCCATTCGGAAATGTTGTTACGTATGGAGAAGAATGGGCAAGAAACTCCATACTTACTCTTTTAAAAGAATAGTCGTATTACAAAGTTTTTTTTTACATGGTTAGGCGTGATTTAAAATGAATATAATCCAAAAACCGTTTCCGTCAAAAATTACATGTATATAATAAAAAAAAACTACTTTTTATATAAATTAGAAAATGGAAGCTTTATAATGTTCGCGAGCAAAGTGTTCACATGTTCACAATTAAACTACATTCCTCAAACAATGAAAATAATGTGTGAGCCAGCGCAATGTATAACTAAAATATATATATATATGTGTATATATTTTAGCAAATTTTAGAGAACTTTTTAAGAGGAACAATTCTTTAGTATGTAATTTTTGCGTAACTTCCCGTTTACGCAGCGCCCTCAACGAAGCTTCCAAATAAATATTTTTTACCCGTTTTTATCGCAATATTCATTACTGCCCGGCTCCTATGTGTCTTAGCATTATGTCATATAGCCTAAAACCTGCATAGGAATTAGAATTACAATCGTACCAAGTTTTGTTAAAATCCCTTTATTAGTTATAACCCATGCATACACGCCCTCCACTCATCCTCTATTGTTCATTTTTAATAATATAAGAATAAAAATAATTTATTCTACAAAGAGAAGAAATACTATTCTTTTATTTTCGACACTATGTTATTTAGCAAAAAATAATCCTTGTGATAAAGCCTTTCGATCGGTAGGATAAAACTACAGGCTGATTAATTTTTTCGAGTAACAGGTTCGATTCCCGGTTCAACTATGTATTTATTTAAAAATCTAAGAGGACAGTTTAAAATGTTTTTAAAATTCGAATAACGTCTTCTTTCAGTAAAATGTTCTATCTACAATATTTAAGGTACTTTCCCTCCATATCGCATAGCCGTAGGACACCCTGTATACTCTCGGACTCAGTTAAATAGTCCAAATGAGGTTTCACCATGGAGTTATCTCCAAGGTAAAACCTCATTTGAACTATTTAATTGAAGTGTATGGCTGTACTTATAAATCTAACCTACAAATCTTGCAAACAGCTCAAAATAAAATTATTAAGTACTTTTTAAATATAATTACCAAACACCTACACAAAAAAAAATGCAATGACACAAAGATAATGAACATTTCACAGTAGAAGAGAAAATCTCTAACACCTATTTTTATTTTATGTCGTTATATTTAACCGTTTTTTTAGTATTCGCGTCACGTGGCCTAATGTATCCAAGTTTTTTTCTCATATTTAAGTGACCATAAATAGGTATAACAAGATCCTAGATTTATATACAGGGTGGAATTTTGTAATGTCACCTGAAGGGGAAGTACTCTTAATACTTTAGATATAATATAAATTTATACTTATAGGAAACAATCTTTTATTTTTTAAAGAAACAAAACTGCATTTAAAATGTTTTCGTAAATTCGCTTGTCACAGTCGGGAATCGAACCTGCTAAAATCCAAAAAAGTAACATTTTGTATTTTTTTTTCAAACGTTAGGGCCATTCATAAAAACTAAATCTCTCTAACAAACACAGTTAATTAAAATTAAGGAAAACCGAAAAAAATTAGGAGGAAAAAATTAAGGAAAAAAAAATTTAAGAATTTTATTTTAATTAAACGAAAATTTCGACATTTTATAGCCGTCTTTTAGTTTAAAAAGTTATTATTTCATGGTTTTCCTCTAATTCAATTTTCCCCCTTCAAATTTCAATACTATGCCCTCGGGTTAGTCTGGGACCAAGAGCAAGCCCATAATAATAAAAAAAAAAAATGTTGCTCTTTACCTACATTGTTTTTTCACGTATAGAAGCAACGCAAATGATGTAACCAATTTTTTGTAAAACTTGATGGTTGGTAAGAGTGTCCATGAATTTTCTTGCTTGTTCTTCTCCATAGAGATCTACGCTATATGCTTCACGGTAGCCCGCGAAAATAAAATTTTAGAATGTTTTTTGCAATGCCGCTCAATGTCTGGATGTGTATTCATTCAGTATCATTAGTTGCATTGATTGTGGGTTGATATAGAATGATTTGCAAAACAGCCATCAAAGAGTATATAACTCGATTGAATGACTTTTTCATGAAATAGAGAAGTAATTTGATGATTTCCCATCCAAAAAACTATATTTAAAGTAACATGCAACATCGCGTATTAAGAGTTGGACAACACATAAGCATAAAATATAAAATCCGACAAACAATCGTTGGGCCTTGAGAAGCTTTACGCTCCTAATACTTCTAAAAAGCTAAATCTTTTGTTTTGTCAATTTATTTTAATGAAAATATGTGATGATGAACTCAAATAAAACCAAGGGAATAGGAATGGTCGCACAGTATTGCCATAATGGAATACGTTTAGAGTTTACGAGAACAAGCTCTAACAGAATATCATATTTTTTTGGCCTTTGCCCTTTAACTAAACAAGTACTGAATTCAATAAAACAAGTGCAGGACCACGGGGCCTGTAAGGTCGGCAGTTTATGTTTATATTTTCCTTACATTTATTGTATACTAGCTTTTGCCCGCGACTTCGTCCGCGTAGAATAAAAGTTCCCGTTCCCGGAGGATTTCCGGGATGAAAACTATCCTATGTTCTTTCTGGGGTCCCAGACTTTACTTATCTGTACTAAATCGGTTCAGTGGTTTAGTCGTGAAGAAGAGACAGACAGACAAGAGTTACTTTCCAATTTATAATATTGGTACAGATAAATTCAATATAAATAAAGTATCTTAAAATAAATAAAAAAATACATTAGTTTTTTTAATCGCCTTATCTAATTTGTTGTTAGCTCTTCATGCAGAACAATAAATATATAAGAGCCCCATCTATTGGTTCATTGTTGTCCACGTCCTTTGTTTCTTACTTGGTAGTTTGCTGTAGCACCGCCCGATTTAAACTTTACGAATGGCGCTAGGTTATCGAAGAAATTTTGGGCGTGTCTAAAAATACCAAAACATCGCAACGTAATAGCTGTTGTCAGCGTCTTAAGGCATCCAATTGTTTCCAGTTGAAATCACTCCATTAATTAATTTATAATGTGACATATCAAATTAGAGGATTATTAAACCACATTCATAATAAGTAAATGGATACTGACCCCAATAATCCCCCCATCCGCTATCGCGGATGGTTTTTCTTCACAGCGTTTACTTTAACACAGTCCTTTTAATTTAAACTCTATCTGATCCCGCCTAACCTAGTTAAGCCGACGGAGTTTCTTAAACCAACTAATTAGTTCATAACCGAGCTTGGGGTTTCTAGAGAGGTACGGACAGGAGACGACGATACCTTCCTTCCGACGATACCCTTAAAACCCCGTAAAATTAAATAGAAGAAACAGGGTCTGAAGACTTTGCAAACCACCACAAAAATCTTAAAATATTCAATTTTTAAAACAATGATTTTACAAGTAAAGGACAGTGTTCCTTTACAAGAATATGTATGTCGTAGTCATCTGGTTAAATCAGCTATTTGATTGTATGACTAGCGCGTTCATTGAATGACGACATTTAATTGGATGACTAAACGACAACTCGTCAAGTTGTTTAATGTAACGTTCAACGACTTGACTGAACGTCATTTAGCATTGTCGTTTAATGGGATATAGTCGACTTTGTAATGTTTGTTTAGGGTGACCATAAGTTCGCAACTTAAAAACTTAACTTCCTTTACATAACAAAAATGAGGACATGACATGACACACTTTATTATGATTTTAATTTAAAAAAAAACTTTAAGACTAGCCGGCTTATTTACTTACATACTTCGTTTAATCCAGATGTCATTTAAGGCTATCGCAAGCTGGGTGACTTGTCGCGCGTCTAGTCATAAAATTGTTCAACACAATACATTTTGAATATCTACGCCGTCAGCGCTGACCCTTATAAACCGACATTGACTAAAAACCAAATGGTAATTTTGTAACAAATTACCGAATGTAATGAAATTACGAATGTACCGCAACGTCAATTCTGTGAAAATTACTTATAAACTTAGAAAAGGATACAAAATAGCTTATAATAAAAGTTTTTACGCAAACCCCCAGTGTTGTTCCTCTATCTGTGCTGTTGTGACAGACAGGTTCCCTAACGGTAACTTACCAACTACATAGATTACTAGCTAAATTCGTATATAAGTGTAGATTTTTTTTTAAATCAAAGGCTGTTTGACCTATTCTTTAGAAACCTCCCTCAGTAGAATGAGTTTGACTCGCTTACATTTCCATCCGATTTTGAAAAGGACACTGTTGGTTGCGCAAATGGAAAATTCTCGCATATTTCACTTGAAGAGTGAAAAATCCTGAAAATACGCACAAACCCTATCACAAAAAATACAAATTAATATTTTTTTTTGCATTGAGTTAAAAATACAATTTTTGAAAGAAGAGGCCTACTAGCTTTTTCTGTAGTTAGTAGTATGACTAACTAGACAAAGGATTTCTAATACGAGGCGACTTGTTTAAAAAAAAGATAAATTACATTTTATCACACACATTTAATGAAAAAAACACGAAATCAACATTCAAACTAGCTTTTTTGGCCATAAAATAATTCTAAAAAAGTTTAATGGTTATCTGTATTAAAACTTATTCGTACATAGATCCAGACATTTATCTCTTAAGCCCTCCGCACGGGTCTCCTCCTTTCCTCCCTCCACAAGGCCCACCAGACTTCTGCGACTTCCGAATCTCCGCACAAGGACCTCCTCCTTTTTTACCCCCACCGAGATTAGCACACGGATCCGACTTCTTGCTCCCACATGGGTTTCCTCCAGGAGGAGGTTTACATGCTCCACAATACAACCTACACGTGTTCAAAGAAAAAGTTGAAAGTCGTTTCTTTGGGCAAGGATCTTGGATAAGTTTCGGTTCATAGCATTGACGGCATGCTGGTTTTAGCACAGGACATTCAGGTGTTGCGGGAATAATCTTTGGGGTCTCAGTTTTGCAGGGTTGAAGTACGGTGTCCTTGGGTGGACACTTAGGGTCCTTTCGTTCATAATAGGAGCGGGATGATGACTTCCAGGGTAGGGCTGGAGTGCAGATTTGTTTGGTATGTACCTGGAAATAAATTAGGAGTTTGGATACTTGGCAGTTTGAGCAGCTCACATAACCGTTAAATGGAATCTCAGAAAATTATAATTTTAGCTTCATTGACCTAATAATCAATCTGTTCTGAGTGATTCAGTCAGAGTGATTAGTTACTTTGATTAATATTAAGAAAATTTGTCTTTTCAAAGAAAATAAGTTATTAATATATTTGTCACCACAATGAACACCCGAAAAAGTCCCTAGTTGGTCAAATGATCGCAACCGCAAATGCTAAAAGTTGGGATAGTCTACTTTTTGCGTAAGATTTAGTGATATGCCAAATGCAATTAATATAATTATGCCAATCCAATTGAATTTTGGTTAAAAAGCGAAAAACTCTAACCAAAAACCGATCCAATGGTAAGCTCTAAAAACCCTAGTCCCTTTTAAAAGATTACGTCAAACTAAAATCGACTAAGGGTGTAATTAGACCCATTACGAAGCCGTCCTCTTAATTTACAAAATATAAAAAAAAACTGTTTAATGCAGCATGCAATCTAAGGGTCAGCGCAGACTGAGGGATACTGCTCGAGCAAGCGCTCAAGTGACAAAAAAGTGTGAATAGATAAAGGTGTGAGTGATATAATCAAATAATTCATTTATTTAATACAGAAAAATCTAAGGCAGCCTTAATCATAATAGTTCTGTAATCATAATTTGCCATTTAATCCAAAGTAGTGCAGAGATAACATGGCAGATGCAGGAAAAAATAAACAATAAAAAAATGAAAATTGAAGTGTAAATTTTACGATTTGATTTTTAGTACAATACCTATAAAAAAGTACTTCAATGGTCAAAAATGTCAGTTTAAAAATAGTACCATGGTATAACTCGACGTCGCCACTTCAGCTCTGTCCGTCATCTAGTTATAATAAAAATATGAATTGTACAGGCTGTTGATAACGGTGTAAGTTCCACAATTAAAAGTTAAGGTAAACAAACCTTTAGATTTAGATGTATCATACTCAGGTGTAATGTGGAACTGTTTATTTGTCCCAAATCTTCTATATACTCGTATATAAAATAATGTCGTGTTAGTTACACAATTTATAACTCAAGAACGGCAGAACCGATTTGGTTGAAAATTAGTGGAGAGGTAGCTTAAGACTAGGGGGCGGACATAGAATACTTTTTAACTTCTTTTTTTGGTAACCAAAAATCTGATATAACGCGGGTGAAACCGCGGGGGACAACTAGTAAATAAATAGCTTTCGTCTGGTTTAAAAAAACCTTCCTTAGAAACTTTGTCTTTGTAGGGTATTTATTCATAATGCACCTGGTTTTATACTTCAACTTGTTTGAATACCGGGATACCTTAAAAAAACGTGCGTTAAAAATATAAATTATAAAAATATTGAAATAATATATAAAAAAAAATAGTATATTTCTTTAAGATGGTACTTACCTACTATACGAAGGGCAAGTAAATAAATGTTTGACACAATATATTAAAAACTTTAAGTAAAGCAATAAAAACAAGTAAATAAAATACACTTGACATAAAACTATTTTTTACGGTTGAGTTTTACACGAAAAATTAATTCGTATCACCGATTCTCAACCTTAGCTTTAAATCGAAAAGTAGATTTGAGCCCTTGGTTATTTCAAGTGGAATACGAGAAAGCTTGTCGGGTAATATATTCCAATTATTATTCAATTATATTCCTGTTTTATTTCAATTATTATTTAATCAATGAAAACTGTTCGAGCAATGCTCTGTTTGCGCTGACCCTTTAGCATGCTAAAAATATGCTTACGGGTTCATAACATAGTTCAGAAAAGTTAAGTAAATGTTTTCATTTAAATTAAGTTTTCCAAATTTTTTTGTATTCAGAATACTAATAGTTTAGCGTGGCTTCGTTATGTATCTCTATAGGCAGTGCGCTGCGTTAAGCGGGCGTCCGTCGCGGGCGTCCGAAACGGGTTGAGTTTGTCCGCGACGGACGCCCGCTTAACGCAGCGCACGGCCTTAGGCCTAAAACATACACAAGCGACGTAAGGCAGCAGGCGTGGGACAGGCGTGGCGCCGCTTCAAACCGATTTCATACAAAATGTATGCAGGCGACGTTTTTGAAATTATACTGAAGCGAGGCGGCGCAGACACGCCGCGCCGTTCCGTTTTTTCGCTGCGCCTGCCTCGTGCCTTCGCCTTACGTCACTTGTGTGTGTTTTAGGCCTTACACCCGTATTTCTATTTTTCTTTAATACAATTTCTGTGATTCTTGATCATTATTTCATACACTAAACCCCATCAAACTTATATTATGTATGTTACGCAAGCGCACACGGACTGTACTTCCAAGACGTTCAGGAGCCGCTAGGCTTGTCAATTTTCTAAGATTGGGAGTCTCCCGTCGCCCAAAACCCCTTAAAATGAATGCATATGATATACATTAATATATAATATTTGTTATCTCGTCAAATAAAGCCCCCTCACCCCTCTCATCCCCGAAACCTACAAAATGGATGTCCAGTATTGTGCAAAATACTCCATCCGATCAAAACAATTATAAAAACCATAGATCAATATAAGTAAACGTTGCTTAGCAAGTGCTTTGTCTAAGCATATTACCGTCTTCTTCACACAACCGTCAAACTACGATAGCAAAACAGGGACAGACAAAAGCTAAGTGAAAGTACGTGCTAAGCACCGTCTATTAATGCCAGACTTAGGCCGTTTCTTAACCACTGCCGTCACCGTAAGGTGGCCGAGAACGAGATTATTTCAGGCTGAGTTTGGTGAGGTGACGTGACGTACGGCGGACTTCGTCCGCGTGGAATAATAGTTCCCGTTCCCGGGGGATTCCCGGGATTAAAATTATCCTATGTCCTTTCTCGGGTCCCAAACTATATCTGTACGAAATTTCATTCAAATCGGTTCAGTGGTTTAGCCGTGCCGTGAAGAAGAGACAGACAGACAGAAAGACAGACAGACAGAGTTACTTTCGCATTTATAATATTAGTATGGATATGGATAGTATGGATGGATGTATGAATCGCCATTTCGGCGCCGTCATCTCGTTCTCGTGTGACGGTGACGGCGGCGATGGACAATCGGCCTTAGACTTATAACTAGAATATATTATGGTTTGTTTTTTAATTGTTAAAAGACTGAAAAGACTCACCTTATCAAGCCATTTGCAATGTGCTGGGAACTCCGAAGAAACCTTGTCTATTCCGAGCGGAAGGGAATCTTTCACAAGATTTGAGAACCTCCTTTTAACATAGTCATGGTTGTCTGGTCTGGCAAGTCCGGACCTCTGAACAGCCAATTGTGAGAACCCGTTTCGAAGCTTAGAGTAATATTCCGCTACTTCACAAATATTTTGACATCCTTGTATAACATTTTTTACGAAATAACTTAATTTGAACATGTTAAGAAAATTTAACTTTAAATCATCACTTGAAAATTTTGAGAAATAAAAGTCCGAGTCACTGTTTGTCTGCCATATTTTTTTCAGTATATCATTTGAAAATGTCAGCCAGAGAAAAATAAATTAAAAGAAAATGTGATGTTGTTATGCCATTAATATTTTTTTATAAAAAGGTTGCAGTACTTTTCTGGATGTGAGGCTTCTTTATTTTTAGAATTCGACCGTGGATGATTTATTTATTATTATTACTTAGCCAAATTTTTTCAATGCATTTAACTAGCTGATTCTGACAGACCCTGTCTGTCTAATATATAGAAATGACTGGAATTGGAAGAGAATAATTATCCCGTAGAAGGAGTATTACCCGAATTTGGAACAAATATTTTTTAATTGATAATTTTTTAACGGTTCTCTTTCATAAGCACTTTCCTCCGACTTCAATAAAATTTGATAGAAATAAAAGCCTAATCCGTCCTAAAGCCGTTCTTGTATTTTGTGTTTAGCAACGCATTCGCGAATTATATTTATTTATCTATTTAGATTTGATCTATTTTTATTATTGTAACTTGCCTCACTGACTGTGTCAAATAAAAATTTTTTTTTCCTTTTCTGCACAAAATTTTCGGAACATCTTTAAACTTATATTTCACTCGTGTGAACCAAGGGCGGGCGATATAATAGTAATAACACAAAACAATACCATAAAAAATCTTCTCATAGCCATAATGCACTTGCGCTTTTTCAAGTTTACATAATATATAATGTGAAGGTTGTACTTTCTTAGGCGGGGAGGCTTCGCGCGCGGCGGAGACCACCAGTCGCAGGAGTGGAGCGCACGGATGCGCTAGTGTTGTGACGGTTACTCAACCTTTTAAACTTTTTTATAGTGCTGTGTATGGATAAAATGAGGCTAATATTTTGGGTAAGTTCAAAATTAGTGGTTTTTTTATTTTAGTTTTTTTTTTACGAGTAAAATTTTTGTGTTGTCTTTTCGATTTAAATGTAAAAGTGGGAAATTGGTGTGTCTAATTGATATTTAATTTTGTTATGTTTGATTGAGTGTGACCCATTGGTGCTGTATGGGTGATAAAGAGAAATACGATGCTATCGTGTATATATATCGTTATATTTAAATTTGGAAATCGGTGTGTTTTGATTGTGAATTTTGTGGTGTGAAAATCAATAAATTAAATATAATGTGATAGTTAATTCCATTATGTATTTTTTATTGGAAATTCATGCGCATAATGTGTGTATAAGTATTAAAATTTATTAAAATAATGATACACAAATTTCGTAAATGCAACAAATACCAATGGTATAAAGCTAGATTTGTAAAAAAAACACATGTAAAAGTATTAGAAAACGTCAAGACCACGTTATTTAAAAATAACGCTTGACCGTACAATTTCTCTCTATACATAGCCTTCTATTTCTAAAGCAGACGCCGCAAAAAACAGCTTTCAATTAAATGAATTTAAACATCATTAGAGAACTATGATTAATGTAACAGATTTATATGAATCATACTAATAACAGACTCTAAAGACTATAAATTATACATTCAGAAAAACCTATAAAAAATATTACCATAAAGTTTTATAACGCCGGACATTCACACTAGAGAATGGGCGAGTGATTTATCGAATATCAAAATTTCACTTGCATAATGTATAAATGTATATATTTTGGAAATATTTCCATACATCACATCCTCGAGATTACGTAAAATGTACAGAAAATGTCCGTCAAAAGTAGGTCGACTCGAGATTCGCGGACGGAACTCCTTCGAGTAAAAGACATCAACGCGCGCTCTCGGAAGGTGCTTGCAGTTTTCACCTATTTAGTTGTGTGCTGTATGTATAATAGTGTATTATACAACTTGTAATGTCCACAGGCTGTATATTTATCTGGTTGGAGAATGTCTGGTTCTGCCTGTTAATGTAATAGACGGATGCGAAATTATGTCATAATCATGTGGTAGTATTATACAAAATGAATCACTGGACGCTTAAGTTGTATAAGTTTTAATTTATTATTTTTTTAATTAATAAAAGATAATTAAATCTTCTAGAAGATTTACTTATTACATTGAATAAAACCTTGCGAAGTATTTTCACGGCATGGATTCAAGTTGCTAATCTCATCACGTGATCACTGTTCTTAAATTGCCATTTTCTACAAAATCTGGGACAAGACCGGTCATTAACCTCTAAGCATCCCCTCATCTCGCGAGAGACATCAATAATTACAGCCTCAGACTTCCGGCATCAGATTTATGCAACAGAAATGCATAAGGCTACCGTTTGCATAAATGTAATTACGTTAATTGACGTTTATTATACAATTTTATTGTATATAATTGAGTGCATTCCGAATATCGTTTTTTTATTAAAATTTATAATTTAAAGCATACGATTTTTGATAAAGAATTGGTGGGTGAAATCTATGAATGAAGTGATAGACCGATTGCTATAATAGTGGCTATATTTGTAACAAACTAGCTATCTTTCTTTACTTGTTCTGGGTTTTTGTTACTAACGTAAATTACGGTTGTAGCGAAATGTTAATTAATTAGCTCATACAATTAATACTCAATATTTATAATATCCTCATTAACTTGACTATCATGTACATTATATATTGATACATTTATCCTATTCTGCTGGTAGTACCGGAGTTTAACCACTCTACTTGTAGTATTATAGTTTATATAAATATTTATAAATTGTCTTAACTTTTCTTATATCAGTATAGATTTGAATACCAAGTTGATAAAGTAGTAAACAAAAGTTTGTTTAATTAATACATTAATCAATAACAGGTACGCGTTACTTATCAATTATTATATCTGCAATTTATTAACTACATAAATAAAATGATTTCGCTTAATATTGAGTAATAAATGAATATCATTCCGCTGAGAATTGAATTTAAGACCTTGAAGGACGTAAACAACGACAAGTAAAAGTAAGAAAAGCAATATACGAAAGTTGCTAAATTTATTCCAATGTTTAGATCGTATGTGTTATTTTATATAATTAATGAAATGCCAAGGTCGTCGGCAGATGTTTGCAATGCTTCGGTAACCATCTTTCCATTTCGAAGTTTAATTTTTGGAACTGTTAACGTAATGGGGCAAGTACAGACGGTGCCTTATATAAAGTCTAAGGCTAATTTTGAACGTATCTGTAGCAATTTAAAAAAGATTTAATTTTGTTATTTCGTATAGGAGTACACTATTATAAAAACGATCATTTTAAAATAACTACAACAATTTTAAGAAAATATTTGTTTATTATTCGGATCATACGCGCACTATTGCGTAAAAAATATTTAGTGTGACAATGCCAATACTCTAGTTTACAACATCCCAAACTCTTTATTTTTTTAATGTCGGTTAAAAACTTAAGTTTACTAATTAGTGGAGGTTAACGATAATAACTTAATTGTATCACTTTTAATTGGATTAATTGACTGAATGTCAATTATCCTCATTGTATGTCAATAAATAAAAAAAGTTTTTTTTTATTTCAAAATCTCACATCACACGATATTAAACCTATTAAAAATGATGTAACTTTACAACAGAGAAAGTGTAATTTCATATTAACATCACTCATTTTTGCATATAACTGACATACAAGCATACAATTATATCATAATTGCCAAAATAGTAATTAATTGTTTTGTAAATGTATATGAAATTATACAAATTAAAATTAAATGTATACTTTATAAACAAAATGTGTTATTGTAGGCGTTTTATGAAAGTTAATGAAGTGTATAATATTTTATTGCAAATAATTAGCACTTAGGAAGACCATTGATATTAATGGATTTATTTTCAGAGCAATATCAATACATTTTAAGTTTTATGCTTAATTTAATGATGTTCTTCTAAAAGTGATTGATATTTTTTTATTACAGTCGTATTAACCAATAGTCCCATTGATTCAAGACTATTTTAAAATAAAACTATTTGAAAAAATTATATTTTGGTAACAAAATGTCACAAGAAATGACACTCTCATCGGAATAAATGAGACTACCTGAGAGACGAAGAGACAGGAACTAACAGGTGCCGGTCGTGACCGGTGAGCGGTGACAGTCAACAAATATACAAGTTATACAGAAGTCTCAGAAAATACAATAACCAGAAAGTTTTATACTTTAAGGCCTAAAGTTTTTAGATGTCAAAATAATGTTGACATTTGAAGACTTTGTATAATATCGCTCACTCATATACATATAAGGCTCACTCAGTAAAGTTTTATAATACAATTATGTTAAAATTTAAAATGTCTTATTTTATGAAGATGTTCATATATAATAGCGGAAAAACTGTTACAAAATAGCATTGTGTATCAAGCAAGTAATAGCAGTTATAGGGTACCTCTGAACAGATTTGAGCCCAAACTTTAATTGTAATAATAATATGTTCAATAGTATAATTTCATTTTATCTTATCTCATTCGTGTCGAAGTGATGCGCCTTCAAAATGACATATATGAGAGAAAAAGGAATACATCTGTGTTTACACTCTGACTTACGTTAATAAGTTGTCATGACTGACAACTTATTTTATAGTACGTAAAGTTTAGACAAGAATGGATTAAAGAACCCGGTTAGTCTAAAAGTCGACCTTAACATATTTAGTAATGATAATGACGATAAAAACTTACTAAGACTTCTGAATTCGTTTGCATTGTATGACACCGTGAGTCGAAAGTTACGCACGATCGGCCGCGGTGAATGGGCCGACCAACGTGAAGTTTATTTTGTAAAGCGGTGAAGAAGATTGTGAAGTTAAAGATTTGGAATAAAGATAAAATTTTGACAGATAAGTGTGATGGAACAAGATTTTTATCGATTTGATGTTTATATAGGAAATGGAATGAGATAAGTTTAGTGTGGGACTCGAACGTACAAGATTTTATCGAAATGGTCGTATTTTAGTGATTAGTGATCCTGACTGCTAAGCCAGAAGTTGTGGTCGACACCCAGGACAAACTTTGTGTGATGAGCATGATTGTTTGTTCTGTGTCTGGATGTAATTTATTTTAAATACTAGCTGTCCCCCGCGGTTTCACCCGCGTTATATCAGATTTTTGGTTAAAAGAAGATAAAAAGTATTCTATGTCCGTCCTCTGGTCCTAAGTTACCTCTTCACCAATTTTCAGCCAAAACGGTTCTGCCGTTCTTGAGTTATAAAATGTGTAACTAACACGACTTTCTTTTATATATTTATATATATAAGATAGTACATTACATATTACCAGTTACCCCAAGATATAAATTGGTTTCTTAGTTACACATTCTTGACAAGAAAATAAAGTCTTATAATTATTATTTCCCATAAATGTGCTTTAAGTGGTAAACATAGAAAACCTGTGTGCATATTTAAATAGTAATTTCAAAGTAAGATTTCTTCGTTCTATACATATTTAAATAATAAAGGCACGCGTTTCCGCATAATAAAATAAAGCCTATACATTAAAATCGGGCAGTATGCTAGTGAAATCTGACTTTATACTTTGACCAATGAGGTTGAACATGCCCGCAATACTAACCAGTCTGCCTTAACCTAACACTGCACAAGGACTTGCACGAAAGTATACATTTATACACGTAGTACATTTGGGTATAATTTGTGAACATGGTGTATAAAAGTATGTATTGGATTAGTTTACTTCATTCGCGGTCAAGAAAGAAGTCGTTAGTCATCAAATATTCATAAACACTTTTGCTCTCTTACCATATTTTATTTTAATATTAGTTTCGACATAACTAACATAGGTGAATATGGGCCAGTGGATAAATTCGAAATCGGTCAAGTACCAATATAACTTTCCTATTCAGATATACTTTCTAAGCGCCTTACTAATAATCGCTGCATAAAGTTATGACAGGTTTATACGTCAAAAAATGTATGGTTACACAGGCTTTATTCATTGCATAACTTTACACAGTGATTATTAGTAAGGGCATAAGTTTATCGTGTAGAGATGAAGGAAAATATTATAAGAAAACCTGGACTTAGATGTAACTAATTCCAAAATCGGCAATCCCATTTGAACAAGCGTGGTGATCAATGCTCGGACTTTCTCTGTATGAGAAGAAGATTGCTTTGCAGATTTACTAAGAATCAATAGGCTTTGTATAACCTTTATTAAGTACTGATTATATTTAACATACTATAATATGTGTATGTATGTCATTACCGTCCCTTTTACTTTAGAATTTTATTAACTGGTTTGACTGTCCTAAATTGCTCGAATTAAGGTGACATTATGCCAAGTCAATGTTGAAATATTTTTAGTTTTGTAGGTCATAATTGAATAAGAAAAGTGTATTATGTTCATGCTTTTTGTATGCTTACTTGAAGTTTATTCCCCCAGCAGGGCCAACGCCTGCCGGGGTTGCGGAATGTTTATAGTGGTTACCGTGACCCTGGAACATAAAGGGCAATCGAAGGAACATGAGTGGGTTTTAGTCAGTAAGAGTCTGACACGCCCTCCCGTCGCACCCAGGACGGGAGCAGTCATTGGATGATTTCCCACTCACTAAAAAAAAAAAAAAAAAGTTTATTCTTTAGCAGCTTTCAGTAGTGACTCGATAAATGATTTGATTATATTTATTCCGATAATTCGTAAATATGTAAAACAGTTTAACACATCAATATTGGTGTCTTACTATATTAATACAATTCCAATGAACATAAAAATCCTAAAATCTCAAAGCTTTTATAATCTTTTTAGTGTCATCGATATTTTAGCCTTACTTTTCAATTATTCTAAATATTGAAAACTAGCCTTTGCCCGCGACTTCCTCCGCGTGGAATAATTAGTTCCCGTTCCCGGGGGATTTCCGGGATGAAAACTATCCTATGTCCTTTCCCGGGTCCCAGACTACATCTGTACAAACATTCAAATCAGTTTAGTGGTTTAGGCGTGAAGAAGAGACAGACAGACAGGCAGACAGACTGACAGACAGACATTACTTTCGCATTTATAATACTAGTACGGATCTCTAGTATTGAAATTGAAATCCGTTTTGTAGTCTAAAAGTTTTAAGAAGTTTTTTATACTGTGTGAAGATTAATCCTTCGAACACACGTGATTCGAAACTCAATAGAAAGACAATAAATATAAATATATCCATATCCATGGACAACTCTCACACGACCATCTGATCCCAAACTAAGCAGAGCTTGTACTATGGTAACCAGACAACTGATAAACATACTTAAATAATTTATAAATACATACATAATATTATAGATAAATAGCACCCAGACACAGAACAAACATTCATGCTCATCACATAAAGTTTGTCCTGGGTGGGAATCGAAACCACGACCTCTAGTTTAGCAGTCAGGGTCACTAACCACTAGACCAACCGGCCCGTCAACAATGACAGCGCGAAAGCCGGCTGTCGCTTGATCGTTGAAAGGTTAGCAAGATAAAAACACAGGCATAATATTTCATACTAGGTTTCACCAAACACTATTCTTCTAGCTCATTATGACGTCACGCCAATGCTGTGTCATAAAGGGTGTACACCATAGTACACACACAACCGACAACCATACAGTTCTCCGCCACGGTTGGCTGGTCACAGCCTTGACATTGTATGAAATGGACCGTGACAGCAACCACGCGGTCTAAGTAGGCTTGTTTTAAATACGCGTGTTACACTGTAATGATGCTAGGGATGGTACTGAGTTTAGCTGTGATGTATGTAAGTGTGGTTGTTAAACGTAACTTGAAAATTGCTGCACCGATTAATTTATAGTGTTCATGATTCGAGGTAAACATACTGTCATAATCCTTCAAGGATTGTAATAGAGGTATGATTTGTATTTAACGCAAGACTGCTTCATCTTTACTAATATGTTAAAGTTAAAAAGCTATTTTTTACACGCTAAACTCTACAATGGCCAGTCAAATGCAAAAAATTCTTTCTGATCATGATAGTCAGGCTTACGAAAAAATATCATTATCTCCCTAGCCTTTTCCCAACTGTGTTGGGGTCGGCTGCCAACCTAACCGGATTCAGCTCAATACCGGTGTTTCACGTGGAGCGACTGCCTATCTGACCTCCACAACCCAGTAACTGGGCGACACGATATCTCATGGTTAGACTGGTCAGAGTTTCTGGCTAACCAGTAACGACTGTCAAAGTTCTACGAATGACAACTTACGAAAAAATATACGGCTATATTTATCATCTCACTATAATACTCCATACGGTATTCTAACAATAACCACCAGGAGTCCTCATGTCCTAATTTTGAGAGGTAAGGTATAAACCTTTAGTTGCCTAAAAGCTTACTCAATAACAAGTCTTATATTTCTGATCTTAGCCTTTATACAGGCACAAAAACAAGATCTTGAAGCACAGTGAGTAAGTTTCCCTGCTAACTTTCTCTTTAAATCTCATTTGGTCATCATCAAATTATTACTTACAGTGTTATTACGACATAAATTGCTGAATGCTGTGGTTTCCATACAACTTAAAACGTCAGTAAAGGTATACCGCCGTTTACCCGAATTTTATTTGCCCTAATTTCATTTGCCATAATAGTCAACAGCCATAATATCATACGACATAATACTCATTTGCCCTACTCTCATTTGCCATATTAGTCACGTGCCAGAATCATTGTTTCCCATAAAGTCACTTACCATAACATCATTTGCCATAATCATTGTAAGCCATAATTATCACATGTCCTAATTATCACATGCCATAATTATGATATGCCATAACATAATTTGCCATCGACATCGGGTGTATAACGGTTGTTTATATCAAGAGAAATTGGATGCAATTGGGACTTTAGGGCACCCCGACTCGGACAGGTTAGGTTAGAAGGGGATGGCGGGGTCGTGTGAGCGAGCGAAGCGAGCGAATAGACCCCGCCATCCCCTTCGTGGTTATTTTTTATAAACCACACAGAAGTAGGAGCCCCGCGAAGCGGGGCTCCGTCGACCTAGCCCACCATCAACCATGCACAGAAAAATAAACCATTACGGGGCTTAAATATTTGTCTAATACTTGTTATGCCATTTAAATATTATGCCATTTAAATATTATGTCTAATAATTATTATGGCACATAAAATTATGGCAAACAATACTTATGGCATTCGTATCTTATGGTATCTAAAATTCGGGCAATTAAAAGTATGTCATATGTCTTTTAGGGCAAATGAAACATTCGGGCAAATGAAATTCGGGTAAATGAAATTCGGGAAAATGATGATTATGGCATATAATCTTCGGGCAAACAATAGACAACCCGTCAGTAAAACGTCTCCTTTAGGAAATGTTGGTGAAGTGAGTGTGAGGTGAGCTTGCAAGAGATGTAGGGCAACGTGAAATGTCAGTTGGCATTAAACTTACCTACTTTATTTTTGAAGTTTTCCTACTTTAAGTTTTGAAAAGAGTGTCCGTAGAGTTTCTTGGCTGTTCTTCACCATAGAGTTATACCTACGTTTTGAAACAGGCAACTAGCATCACCTTTCTGACTAATTAACAGACTCTTTGACAATTCATTAGTGCCTGTAAATGGTCTAAGTGAAAATTCAAATTATTCGGGGGACATTGGTGCCGATTCTCTTACTCACAAACTAACGTAAATTTAAGTTAAGTGCATCTTTTTCTTTCCATTTGATTATGAAAAGAACAGAAGATGAAATATTAGTTAAGTCCTGTCAAATTTAGACACTCCATAGATAATTTAGACGCGATTTAAAAACATGGCGTCTAAATACAGGCGCTGTCTAATTCGACAGGATTAAACTAAAATGTATCTTCTGTCCTTTTGTTTAAGAAATGGAACGGGAAAGATCCATTTATCTTAAATTTAGTTAAGTTTGTGAACAAGAGAATCAGCTCCATTGTTATTCTTGAAAGGTCAAACCTGCGGTCAAAAGACCACAACCAAGATAGACACTCTAAGAAGAGAATCAAAGTGTGTTAGAGTTTTTTTATTGCATGACTTCTTGAAGGTCCCAGAACACAGCCACACACACACACAGCTCTTCTAAGACGTGAATTGCAAAAGTTAGAAAGTACTACATCGACTATGCAAGGGTGCATATGGTATGCACCCAAGTGGGTCTATACAAAGGCAATTTGGCGAAATGAGGCACAATATAGTGCTTAGGCGATACTCCTGACCAGACTGTCTCATTTGCTCGAGTGTCCTAACTTTCATTCATGGCGGGCCAGTTGGTCTAGTGGTTAGTGACCCTGACTGCTAAACCGGAGGTCGTGGGTTCGATACCCACCCAGGACAAACTTTGTGTGATAAGCATGATAGTTTGTTCTGTGTCTGGGTGTAATTTATATCTATAATATGTATGTATTTATAAAGTATATAAGTATGTATATCAGTTGTCTGGTTACTATAACACAAGCTCTGCTTAGCTTGGGATCAGGTGACCGTGTGTGGGTTGTCCTAAGATATTTATTTATTTATTTCATTTGCACCTATGACATATGACGGCATAAAGACGACGATATGAAGATGTCTATATGTCTGTTGACCTGTACATCACCTGTGACACAGCAATACGCGGCTTCCTACTGGGCTAGACATTGTAAAATTATTCATTGCTGTTTCTTGACATTCGATGGAGAAAATACCGCAAATTGGTCGAAACAAAACCAGAATAAGTTTATCTATTGTTACATAGAAATATCATACTACCACTTGACCAGCCGACTGTGGATTAAATTGAAAAATCAAAACAAAATCCATCTGATTTTTGTAAGCTTTTTTGTTTACCATAAAATTCATATAAAAATTATACAGAACATTTTCTACAAAACATTTCTAAATTGAAAACTTTCACCTATTTGTTTTAGTATACATACATTTATACGTTTCCTTGTGTGTAGAGTAAAACGGGTTACATCACTATTCACCTATTGCCTAACTTCCGTTATTGGTAAAAGTTTATAAGTAAAAACTTTAAATTATGGCCGATGGTAATCAATAGTATGGTAGATTTTATGCTAATGTTGGTATGACAAGAATTTGCTATGCTGTTGGCAGAATGGTTCGAAAGGAGGTCGGTGTCAATGTGTCATCTTTTCCGCGTCCTGATTGGATTGTGTAAGAACTTTTAAAAGTGGAATAAAGGTTCCAAACTTGAATAAGAATGGTTGGAACCTTTTACGACTTTTATTGTTTTTTTTATCTGTTATTGTAATACACATTGATTCTTATTACGTAAACCTCATTTTTGACGATCTTGTTTATAAAGATCTCTAGAGTCTCTAGTCTCTCTGATAGATATTGCTGTAATAGAAATGCTTTTCCTAAGGTCAGTGAGTCAGGGCTGAATTAAAATCTAAAATTTCTTATAAAAAAGTTACCTAATTATTCTTTAACATCCTAATGTTCACAAGACAACCTAAATCACTGTTTGTTAATAAACTCACAACAATAAAACAAAAGTGTGAACATAAAAAATAAATCATAAACAACAGACGCTCAGTTTAACAGCCATAGATAATCAATGGTACGCTTAATAAGTAGATTTGTTCAACCAATTGGATAATAGCTGATATTACTGTATTACGGCGCCATTGTTAGTCGATAAGTATGTGGAACAATCGTAGAAAAACATTGCGTATGGGAAGTTGTTAGGCAGTAAAAAAATTGTGTGTGATAATGACTTATCAATAAGCTTTGCATGTTTTTTCACCCATGTCTTTGAAAGTAATAATGGTCGTTAAGTTTTTCTTTTATTTTCCAATTTTGTGCGCCAATTTACATTTCGTAAGAAATAGTACGATTTTTTTCTTCCTTAAGTTCGTGGCCAAGGAAAATAGGAGTTCATTCTAAGTCAGTGCTTAGTAGCGTCTATTTACCTCGCCATTAGTGACTACTTACTTTCCAAGTCCAATTAGTCAGTCTGTTTACCATTTTCAAGTTCGTATCTTGGCATGTTTCTTGTGTCATTGTCTTATTTATAGCATTTCTTAGATTGTGTACGGCACATCTATTCGTCAGTCAAATAACTTTATACACAGGTAGATAACTCAATGAATTTCTCCAATAAATATACGTAAAAAAACACAGCTATAAAACTCCATGCAGCTACTTAATAGTCAATTAAAACTCTAAAAGTGCTAAAACGTACCATTAGCACTAATTAAATTATACAAAGTACATCAGATTACGTAAAAAAACATATAATTTTTTGTCGCAATGTCGCATCCACGACTTTCCGTGTGACCTTCAGAGAAAGTTTGAAGTTGTCTACAATTGACACATACAACGTAACACAAAATTGTTATTTCGGCACTAAACTGCTATTCAACTATGAACCGTATGTCTTTAAAATTAAGTGCACGGTTATTTCAACTTTTACTTTTTCATAAATCGCTAAGAGCACCGCAAATAGTTGGAGATTCACTTTCGTTTACTTTTGTCGGTCCGATGTTGCTAATTTAATGAATGGAGATATACGTCATTTTGTTATAGCATCAAATTTATGTTTTCATGTTCGACGAAGACGATTTGGTAAAATTATTTTTAAAATTGTATAGTAGACCGTGTATTTTTATGAACGGCGCGGCGGAATCCACTTGCTAAGTACTTAATCCCTGATATTATATTTCATAACTCCGCCATAATTCTTCTACTAAAGTAATTTCATCTTATCACATTTAACATACCAATCTCTTTTACATAATCCGTTTTTCCCGCCATTTAAAAAATACTACTTTTTTTAATGGCGGGCTGCATCGTTAGAACCACCGATTCATAATAGTAATTACGTGATGTAAGATTATGTCCCTGATTCATTTTTACGACTTAAAAAAAGAAGGATAGCATAGATGAAATGACAAGTGATAGTGATGTGATTTGTGTCTTGTAGAATTTTAAATATCGATAAAGTTGTAATGTTGAGGTTTCCCTTATCTAAATTGATATCGGCCTGTGCGCCGGTTATGTGTGGGTGGTAGTTTTAATTCAATTTTTATCTTAATTATTAAGTTTATAACTTAATTTATGTAACTCACATACTTAAAGCGATATTTAGGAATTGTTTATTAACGCCATATTTGAAAGTATTTACTAAACAATGCCTATTCAAATAAAATCTATTAATAACGTTTAATCTATTAATAACGCGTAATAAAAATGTATTGAGCAATGAGAAAGCCCTACGAAAATAATAATAATTTGCTCAAAACCTTATAACTGTCAGTTCTTTTCCATTAACACGTGTATAAAAAGAAATTATCGATACCACTCTAACCCAAAAATTGGATATCGATATAATAAAGCAATATTTCGTCTCCAGTCTTACGGTATGACAAATGCATGTATTTTATAGTTTTATATGTCTATTTGAATTAGAAAGTTCTTAGAAGGCCGCCGTGGGTTGATTATGGTGACAAAACTGGATGTTTACTTGTTCTTTGGTATGTGTAATGTAAATTGTGATATACGAGTGTAGTTTTATTTCGAAATCGACTACATTTTTGTCGATAAAATATTTAAATTGGTCGCTTCACTATTCTGAATAGGAGGACGGTTGATGTCTTTGGAAACATAATAAATATTATTAATGGACTATAATTTCAAATGTCAGGACATAAAAATGAGATAAATCATGTACCTAGTCTATTCATTGCAATAATATATAACTTTTACTTGTCATCTGGCAACCTCTGTTTGAATTGAATAGATTGCAGAAAATTAGTTTCCTTCATAATAATTAATGTGTGACTGGCTATATATTGCATTTGTGAATACTAGACATAAAACTACCGACTTCCTGTCATAGATTTTTTATGGTTTTCAGAAACGAAAATGTATAAACACTTGGCAAGGTAAAACTTGCGTTGTTATTTTCTAAATAAGCATAAGATTTTATTTCGTAAATAATTATAACGATTTTTAACCAATTAACAAAATATTTTTTTTCAAACCTAATTAAAAATTCAATCCTACAGGAACATAGAAAAATTGAGGTTTCAAATTATTTGTTGATGATATTAAAAGTATCCAATTTAGGTTGCTAATCTCTAGCTTCGGATGGACGGTAGATACGTCAAACTCACTTCAACCAAAGTCACCAATTGAGATCTGGTCTTTAAGAAGCAATAAAAAAAACCACTCACCACTAAATGTCGGCCATAACTTTTTACCATAACGCCCTCCACAAAACTTATGACAAAAACCATGACATTATCATTACATATCTTATGTAACATAATAACTCCATAAACAAACAGAACACGATAATTTGTACAATATTACAAAGTATAATGGTTCTTAAAACTATGCCCATTGATTATGTGTTTCCTAATGTCAGTTGGATGTAAATTTGATGTAATCGTAACATAATAGCTATATTTACATTGAGATTATAGAAAATCTAATGTAGGGTCTATGATTTGTAAAAGATTAGAATGGGATATTTATCCACTCTTGATATTTATAGACTAAGTACATCAAAAGATGCAATTAAACCTTCTAACACACGTGATTTGAGACACAATAGATTGATAGTAGCCCGACAGCCGGCTGTCGGTTTGTCGTTGAAAACATGCCAAACATTTGAATGTAATATTGTCTCTTATACATGAGTTTTTTTAGTATTTTTTTTTCCTCGGGCAAGCACCAACCTTTGTTATTTATTTTCTAAGTTATATAAAGGACGACAACGAGATCAGATTTCCTCACAAGTCTGAAATTGCTAAACAATTGGTCAACGTGGTAACTTCTCCGTGTTAGAAGATTCCTTTTCTCGAGTAACAGACATAATTATTATCTATCAATAACTTGTCTGATTAGGATATGTATAGAAAAAGTAGGTGTAATATGACTTAAGTCTGGTCGTAATGAGTGAATGTTGTAAAAAATATCCTTATTAGTTCAACCATGCTTAATGAAAAAGCTGAAAGCCTTCTCATTGGTCTAATTAAAAGCACTATCTAAGTATGCGAGTTAAGTACTTAACTGCTATCTAATACTAATTACTTTAAGCTCAAGGCTGCGGAGAACCTGTAATATGTTTAAGTAAATAGTTGATTTCCGCTCCACCACCTATAATTGTCAGTTCGCAAAGATCTCGTAAACCACTAAACCAATTTTGATAAACGAGCTGTCTATAGGCGTGGTAGAAAGTTAGCATATTGATTAAACTTTTCCTTTTACGAGGTTAAGACAAGGCCACTTGGGCTACTTTAGCTATAAGCGTATGGAATTGACTTATGTGTTTGAAATAATTTACGAAATGTTTAAAAAAAAATGATATGTAAGTCTTTGTTAAATCTCCAGACTCTGTGTTTTAGATTCTAGATCTTTCACAAATTACTAATTTCCGATAATTTGTTTTGTCAATATCGACCAATTACATTGAGATTTATAAAATTTAGATGTATTTTTTGTGGAAATGAACTAAACAGATTTTTTAATCCTTCGGAAAATATAATTATAATTTTATGAATAATACATGTCAAAATTATCAAGTAAAACCTAGCTTAGGTAATTATAAATAACTTATTAAAATGGTTATTAAACGAACAGTACGTTTTAAACATTAAAGATTACAAGTTAACAATATAAAGATTGCAGATTCCCTTACATTTGGAAGTTGATGGCAAGACGCTCGGTTTCTCTCCAGTCGTGTCGGATTGTCGTCCCATCAAACCATAAGTGAGTTCTCCTGTCGTTACCTACATACTTATTCACTTTTATATCTTCTGCGTACTTTAGCTAAGTAGTTAGACACTTTTGATGACATCTGCAGAATCTTCAACATTACATAGACACAGTCGCTACATAGCTAGATCTTTAAAACTAAGGATTTTGATTCGGGTTTTTTTAATTGGAATGTTTATATTTATAATACATATAAAAATTTAAAAGAAAAATTCAAGATTTTAATGGATTTGTAACACCCATGTGAAGCTGGAGCTAGTATTTATATAAATCTTCTTTACGTGTTCTGTCACCTATCTATTCCTAAACGATTGGACTGATTTCGATATAATTTTGTTGGTATAACCAGTGGGTTCCTCGATGATGATAAAAAAATACAATTGGACCCGGTAGGTGGCTGTTGAAATAGTAGGATGACGTCAGCCGGGTCCTCTAGTATTAATACTAAATTCCAAACCGATTTAAAAAGGATTAAGCACAGTTACATCTGTCTGTTTCTAGGTTACACATACTTAAAATAATGATTACGGTTTCGTAACCTGTAAATGTTGTAACTATAAAAATCTAAGTTCGTTACGGTAAGCAGTTAACTATCTGTTTGCGATAGAAGATGATAATTATCAAGGTCGAGTGTTAGATCTACAAATATTTGCCAGGCTCTTGGGAAATGTAATAACTACATTGATGTTTTGGGGGCCTTAAATTGTTGCAGACTAAAGCTCCAAGTGAAAGTAGATTCATTGTTCAAGTCAAAAAGGGTATACAATTATAAGTGACTTAACTTTGGACAGGGAGAATCTTGATCTTCAAAACCCCCAAAAACTTTGGCTTCAAGTTTCAAAGACTTCCAAGCTTAAAAGTAAGTGCGTGAGGTTCGTTAAGACTTTAGACCTAGTAATAAAAATTATCAGGACCTCAAAAATATAGCCACATTGATACTTGTCTGGTTTTGAAACTATACCAAACCAGTACAGTTAACGAGGCCTTAACCAACACCTTGACATTACAATCCATGTTGATAATAATTACAATGTTAGCAGAAGGTACAAACACCCACTTAAATGCACTTTTCTCGTCAAGCCAAGTGAAACCATCGATTAACCACTTGATTATGATCCGGTGTCGATGTGGACTAGCAGCTCTAGTAGCCGACATGCATCCTTTAACATTGTATTCCCACGGAGACCTGTTCTAAGTGAAAACTGTGAAACTGCTACTTAATGTTGGTTTATCCGCCGTGGTTAACTTAACCTGTTGGTTAACTTATGTAATGTGGTTGTTATGCGGTTTGTGTAGGTTAGTTAAGCTTAGGTTTGTGTGTGTCTAGAGGTTGCAAAAATTCGATAATTTTAATTTTCGAATATTCGAATATTTTTTCAGTGCTATTCGAATTTTATTCGAATATTCGAATATTTACAAAAATTAAAAAAAACACAGAATATCAGCGTTTATGGCTTTAGGAACTATATTTTTATGCAAATAATTAAACCTAGCACAATAATTATTTACTTATTCAACAAAATTTTAAAACAATTAAACATGAAAATGTTATCTCGATATCAGGACGGCCACTAGTCGATATGCATTTAAGCGGAAGTTGAGGATCTATTTTCATAACAAATGAGCAGAGTTTTTTCACCATTTTCTTCCTTGTATATTTATATATTATATGTTTGTATATTACATATTATTATATTAAATATAAGTATATATCTCTTCGATAAATTTGTATTTTTATGTGTATATGTATTTAACTTATATTGTGTTAGTTTTAAGACTACCCACTTAATTTTGTGTTTTAATTATTATTATTTTGTTTCTTTTTCTGTAATTTTGTGTCCTTTTATTGTTATTAATGATGCACCTGCCATGTTTATATCTCATCAACTCTGGGTTGACTAGTAGAGAATGCCTAAGGCATTAAGTCCGCCCTTGTACGCTTGTGCATGAAGTTTAAATAAATAATTAAAATAAATAAATTAATCAAAACAATTATATGTTGTCTTTCTCTCTTGTTAATAATAAAACAAAAAGTATCACATACATACGTAAAAGTGTCGTAAAAACGTTACAGTATTATTTTCATAATATGCAATATTACACTGAAAAATCAGATTCATCAATTATAATTCGGAAATAAATCAGATTTACCTATTATAACATTTTTAAACAAATTTAACTCTCCTGTTAATAATAAGAACAAAATAAACATCTCTCTCTCGCTCGTTAATAATAAAAATAAAAACTATCACATGTCACTAAAAAATCAAAATCGTCAATATTAATTCGGAAAAATCAGATTTACATTATTATAAAATTCTTAAATTAATTTTAAAGTCGTTCTCTCTCCTTAATACTCGTAATAAAAAAAGACAATGCACCACTTTACACATAAATAACAACGTGTTCTGTAAGTGACAAAATGGCGTCGAGTAAAGCGGTGTTGCCAACAACAATTTTCAAGTTCTATCAACATAGACTTTAATTTTTTTGGTAATATTCGAATATTCGATTAAATATTTATTTACTATTCGAATATAAATTTGGAAAGAGTATTCGAATAATTCGAATATTCGAATATTCGATTGCAACCTCTATGTGTGTCACGATTGGCTGATGTTCAATTGTTTAATGGTTGTTTGAAGAGCGTTTGTGGTGAAATAAGTATTGTCATTTATGAGATAACCTTAATTATCAAGAGACCGAACAGTTACTACGAGTCTCCGTTTGACGGATTACTCTAGGCATTCCACATAGTATACGTTATATTTAGATCACACACACACGCTCTCACACATACACACAACCACACCCACTCTCTCTCTCTCACACACACACAATGTCTTACACTCTCAATTTATTATAAATTTTTATTTCTAAGCTTTTATTTTACAAGAACCATTGCTACAAATTATGCGATATTATCTTTAAGTTTTTAGTCCTAGGCTCCAGTAATTATCCGTCCTGCTGATAGCCACGACACAGGCTGTGCCTAGTGTAGCTCTCATTTTAACTCTACCATGTAACTTTTGTGGAATAAATAAATATTATATATTATTAAAAGATAAAGGTTTCTTTGGTCAGGTTGTGTTGGCTAGGACGATCTTTGACACGTAAATTGCTCATACCGCCTTTTACGTATGTTATTTATAGTTAACTGTCGTTAGCGGTTTCGTGGACATCGTCATGCCTTGAATAGGTGGAATTTTCGTACAAATATTAAGGTCTATTTAATTCTTCTAGCCTCAAAACAAATATCGAATGCATATATTTAGGGATTTTAATAATGATATAAGTAACAACAGTCCACATAAAACAAGCCGAACAGATTCCAAACCTGACAATACGCTTTCTCTCACAAACCAGTTTTAAACCCAAAAAAAATTGCGACGTCGGCCAAAAACTGACGTCTAACTGTCTATGGAGTGACGAGTGACACTTTTATCTGTCAGTTCATCAACTCGAATCTATGTCAAGATTTAGCAGACTACAGCTGGACATATGTAAATCAGTCCTTAGTAACAACACCCTGTGTATTTTTGGCGACCTACTAAATTGTTCCATACGCTTTGAAAGTACTACTTTTTAAGATGTTCAAATGAATAACGGACCCCATACAGAATCTCTCGAGTCTTTGTCTGAAATCCACCCTTCTTTTATTTCTGAAACTTTTTTTTTCCTAGCCTATACTGTCCAACTGCTGGGCAAAGGCCTCCGCCAATTCCTTCCTTACTTATTTTTCCTTCGCTTCCTCAAACCAGCCTTCGGGGTATCTATCAAGCTCATCTTGCCGCCTTTTTCTGGGCCGGCCTCGAAGGCAATTTTTTTAAAAATTATACCCTAATCAATAGTTCTTCCCTTATAGATCACCAGTTGTTGTGGTTGTAATTAACCTTTCTGTATGAGTTCAATTCAGATAATGCAGGCTTTTTTAAACTCATTTCACATTTACCTCATATCGTTAGTATTTACTATCAACACACATACAAATACTACTTTTTGCCCTCTAAACGTAATGCCATAGAGAGTACAGCGATCACCGAAACAGCTTGATTACGATGCGCAGAAGCACTCTGCCCAGCTTTCTACATTCCCGCAAGACCGGTGCTGCCCACCGTTATGTCTGTAATATCGCCAGCTCAAAATATCTGCAATGTAGACAGAAACATTCGCAGGGCTGGATTTATTGTTGACGTTAATTAGCAAAGGAATAAACTTGGTGAAATTATTGCTGTCTAGGTGTAATGGTTATTTAAAATTGTTGGTAACGTAACAGTAGGCATACAATTCTGTATAGTTTTAAGTACAATCCGAGTTTTTATGAAGCCCCGTTGACCGACTGGCCGTTCCAGAGATTAGCTAGTTGGCAATTTAAGATTTAGATTAAGCCTAAAATTGGCGTAATAATTAAGTATAAGATATGTTATATTTTCTGTGTATAATTGTCTATGAGACCCTATAGCAGCCACAGTAAGTGTCGATGCGTAGGTACACGCAGGTCGTTAGAAAGCCGATCATCTGTCATCATAACACATGCATTTGCATTCACTTTTGGTACATCAATGATGGGAGTGCATGCGGAAAGAAAATTATTTTCTTTTTACTTGTTCGCTAATTTATTTTAAGGGCCGGCAGAGTGTCAGCTGCTTTTTGGAACCAGTTTTTTACGTAACAGTCTTCGGATAATGTCATTTTGTGTCATTATCACCTTTCTACTAAGAATAAGCTAAGACTGCCGTGCCAATGTTGCAATGTTTGTCCATCAAAAATATGAACTGAGAACACATTATATCCCGAAGTATATACCTACGTACCGTTATATACCTACATATAAGTGTTATACCACAAACTTCAAATTGACAGTTGAGAGTCATTCGATTTTTAGATTTATCGGTCAATTCATGAACATTTTGATGTTAATATTTTGATCAATTAAGGTTTTCCATCAACGATTGTGTGGTGGTGTCTTGCTTGACGACCTAGTGGGAAATAGAACAATTTAATATGCTTCACTTTCTTAAAGAGACTAAGAGAGAGACTGATATGTTATATTTACAGAGACCTTAAATATAACATAACACTTTTTCAGGCAAACATAAAACCAATACTGAACAACACATACGCCTAAATTTCATTACGCGCCAATTAATCTGTCAAAAATAACAGTCAACTTGACAGTTGACATCCATTCCATTTTCAATTTCACTTCTGGAATCTATTCGCGGACGATTGAACAGTGACTATCAAAGAGTTTAGTTTTAAAGGCTAGTAGCGTGGTCAGTACACTTTTACTAGTACGTGATCTATTGTGGTTCGAAGTGGATCGGTGACAGCCGTATCAATCGATTCAATGCATTGACCTACTGCTCTGCTACTGTGGCCTTGATATTGAACGATTTATTCGAGTGCGCTGTAAAAGTGAGTAGTGAAATTTTATTTTATGATTCGAAGAAAAATGGCATAGCCATTATTAGTTAATATATTAACTACTATACGTTAGTCCTAAATGCTATAAAATTACGCTCGAACGAAGTGGTTTTAAGCACGTATATCACATATTTTGCCGGATAAATAATTGTCGGTAAACAGCTATTATAAATGAGGAAGTAAAATCAGAATAACGACCTATTGTGCTATTGAAGTATGCCTACCGTGACCTTTTAGTGTCACATGATCGTATCACTTTTGTCCAACATTGACCTACTGGTCTATAACTTGCACTGTACTTTTGAGGGTAAACGTTTATGTATTTGGCCGATATATTTAATTTCGTTTGCAAAATTTTGGAAGATTTTACTGTAAGATATGACTCAATTTAAAAATTACTCTTAACTGGTTTTTATACCATGAAACTTATTCCAATTATTTATTATGTACATTCAATATTAATTAAATAAATACGAGTTTCACAATTACTAACTACGAACACTGCTTATCGCACTTTCTAACTTCATTGTAAATATTGCTTCCGCTGTGTATTATGTCCAATCTAGTTAGTTATTGACATCTAGTGTTTAGAAAGCTTTATACCCATTAATTAATATTTAGTTATCCTGAGGCAGAGGTTATGGCCTACGTAAAGATAAAGATATATTTTATAGCATAACTTAACTTTGATTTAATGTGTGTATATTTACAGTTACGCTGCAAAATATATGTATATTTTACCTTTCTTTTTTTTATATAATATATATCTGTGACTATTTATTTTTATTTAGAAATAAACTATTTACATACGTATAATATACAAATTAATATGGCTAACTTAAAACTAACTCAAAAACTAATTTATATCTAAAAATAAAACTAAAAATTAAAATATAAATAAGAAAGGGGTTATCCGTTATCGTTTACCTTTCTTACTTCTATGTAAATAGGCCTTATTTCAAAGGTAAAGTGATGTTTGAAAAGTTTAGTCCAAATTAAAGTACAAGAGTTTCAGGCCAATTTCAGTGTTAATCTTAGTTTTAACTAGACTTATGGTAAAGCCTTCAAAACATCAAACGAATTATAAACAAAACTCACCTCTGAGTTTGTTTTGTGGTACTTCTCAGAGTTAGGAAACACCGGCCCCATTATTCAAAGGTTAACCTTTCTACGACCAAGCGACAGCCGGCTGTCTCGAATCACGAGTGTTCGAAGGTTTAAACTAAACGAAAAGCAATATTTGTTAAAAATACAACCAATTTACAAAATAAATTACAATGTGCTCGTTAATTGCCACCCACATTTGTGCATAGAATATGTTCACAGAGATAGTCAATTATGCAAGACAGCAGTAATATTTCGCTGTCTTCTAGAGACTCAAATTGAACTGTCAAAAGTAGCTAACGAGAGTGAGTGCACACAATCATTTATCTTGACTATATTTGAATTAAGACGAGAAATATAAAGACCGGAATGATTTCGCTCAGCAAATTTGCTCTCAATCATAATATATGATGCATTTTTTTATCTTCACAAATTACATAGTTACGTGGTAATAAAGTAGGTATACAAATAGACAAAAAAGGAAGTGTATTTTGTTAGAGTTTTATATTCGCGTTAGAAAGAGACAAAAAGTAGCCTATGTTACTCTCCATCCCTTCAACTATCTCCACTTAAAAAATCGTCAATTCATCGCTCCGTTTTGCCGTGAAAGAAAGACAGACTGACAGACAGACACACTTTTCTATTTATAATATTAGTATGGATTAATACTAGGCTTGTTTATTAGAGCTCCACCTCATTAGTAACTCTATCCTGTTTTCCGCCAATTCTCATAACCTATTTAACCCATTATGATAAAATCGCTTCTCAGGACACCTCTACGTCATAAAAGAAAACCAGTCTTGTACTTATGATTCTAGTTTCAGTAGTTTCGGCTATGCGTATTTGTTTTTTTTTAATTATAATTTGTTTGATGATGTTTATCATCCAAAAGCCTATCTCTATAAAAAGTGAATTTTTGGTCCCGCACCACCCGCTAGGAGATGATTGTACCCATGAAAACAAACAACTTTTATTATGGAACCAACTCTGAAAACTCGAAAAAAATATCAGCTGTTTCATATATTACGGTCGGAGGGCATTGAACTTTTGTTAGGAACAGCTGATATTTTTTTCGCAATTTCAGAGTTGGTTCCATAATAAAAGTTGTTTGTTTTCATGGGTAGAATTATCTCCTAGCGGGTGGTACAGGACTAAAAATTCACCTAGTATATCGCTAAGTATTTTATAAGTTATACTTTGAGCTTTACGCATAAAAATTATAACGCTGTAGAGTTGTAGTGTATTTTTTGTTGTTTATTTGGTCTATGGAATTACTTACTAGTCTGGAAATCGGGAAGGTTTGCCCAAGGGAGCACGATGCACAAACCTACTAGGTTTGTGCATCGTGTATGTAAGTTTAGTCGTAGTTATAGAGTGTTGTGGATGTCTGTTTAAAGACTATTCAAAAGCATATCTTGCAGAATTCCTAGCACTAGAGTTAGTTTGGGTGGTTGTTGATTTTTGTGGCGGTATAAAAATATCAGTTAAGATAAAAATTCAAGGCTATCCCCAACAAAATTCATGACACTAGTATATTATAGTTAAATAGTAGTTGTGTGTCAGTACATGAGTATATGTGAGTGTCAGTTTAAGAAAACTTTTCAAAGGAGTTTCCTACAGAATTCCTAACATTCTTTCTTAATAGTAAAATCACACCTCTCTCCGGTTTACGGAGTCCTGTCGCGAATATACTCGCACAAGCGTAGGCGCATTACACTCATTGTATAAATAAAACATGGCGCCTTCAATACATACGGAGAAAGTGTCGTGAACTTGATCTTTGTATAGTTTCGGTAGATAGGCGCTACTGGTAACGTGAATGGGTTTTTGTTAGGCTGCATGCTTTAACTAAATAACTAACTGTCCACCGCAATTTCGCCTGCATTTAACCTTTCGAATACACATGATTTGAGACACAATCTAAAGACAATACCAGCCTTTCAGCCGGCTGTCGGTTGGTCGTTGAAAGGATAAGTTACTTGGTTACTGTTACACTACCTTAGGTGGTCCTCTGTGTTATTCTTGAGCATAAGTTTAATTATTATTAAGATTAACTCTTTCGAGACAGAGAAATGTTTATTTCTCTTGAAAATTTGTGCAAAAGTATGCGCGAGTGTTTACTCACGCATACTTTTGCACAAATTTTCACGTAAAACGTAGTCCCGCGCCTGTCTGTCTGTATACAATAAACTCAAAAACTACTGAACGGATTTCTACCTATAAACAGAGTGATCTGTGGTGAAGAGTTTATAATGCATGCCTATTAAAGCAGAAGAAATATGCCAATTATAGTAAAAGAATGTCTAATTTGACAATAACAATTTTGCTCATAGAGATTATGCTTGATTATTCACTTTAACCTTACCAGTCATTCTAGAACTTTATTCGCTTGATAACAGTTAAGTATCTAGCAGTTGCAGTTAGTGTCTAGAATCTTTTGGAAAAACAAATAAACATCGAGAAAGTGGAAGAGAGATGGGCGAAATTTGATAGACATACGTGTACACGACGCTCTATCACCATAAGTTGACGATAGCGGGTGATTTCTATGCAAACCGCAACACTTTGAGCGATAGCGGTTACACACACATCTATAAGAATAAAGTGGTCTTTATTGATGCGTTGTTGGCACTTGCGTACGTAAATAGTTCAGACTTTAGTAGGTATTGAACTGTTAATAAATAATACAAGCCTATTACTGTCCTACTGCAGGGCAAAGGTCTCTTCTCAGTCTCACACAGAGGAGGCACGAGCATTGATCACCACGCTTGCTCAAGGAGGATTGGCGATTTCGGAAGTAAAATACATACAAAATAATTCCAGGTTTCCTCTCGATGTTTTTCTTCACCGATGTCAGTAATGTCTAAGTTAAACCTAGAAAGTACGCACGAATTGAAAAGTCATAGTAATCTTATATATAAAATTCCCGTGTCACAATGTTAGTTACCGTACTCCTCTGAAACGGCTTTACCAATTTTTACCAAATTTTATATGCATATTCAGTAGGTCTGAGAATCGGCTAACATCTATTTTTCATACCCCTAAGTGATAAGGGTTGTTCACACTTAAATTTTTTTTAAATTTTTGGACGTTGTCTTTATTTTTTTATAATGTGGCATTAAAAATTACATACAACCCTAATTTTTTACTTTTTTATCACTAACTCCTATTTTTTTATAGTTATTTTAGTAAATTAATCATTTTTCATCCCGCTCGATGACTGATTACAATTATAGTGTTTTTAACTATACTTCGGTTAAAAATCAAGGCAATACAACATTTGCCGGGCCAGCTAGTTTTGATATATTTTTGTCTTAATCTTGGGAAAAGGTCTCCCTTCCTCCTGCTTCCCTCCAGTCCTTGTGCTTGTGCTTCTTCATTCCAAATCATCGGGACGAGAGCAGCCATGCTCATCCTAGAAGTATTTGTGTAATGAGCATGTTTGTAAAATAGTACAAAATAATTAATACAAATCTTCTTTATCGTAGTGCTTTCTGTCACGCATAAAATAACTAGGAAGTAAATTACTTAATTTATGAATACTTATAATACCTCTGACCCTAAAATAACAAACACAACGAACCACTAAAAATTACGAATTAATTAGAATTAATTGGCCTGATAAACATTTTACGTAACATTTATTTAAAGTTTTACACGATACGAGAAAAACTCCAATAAATTTGCATAACACCTATAAGTGAAATGTATTTACCATAATATTCTCATTAGAATATCCCATTACAACATGATTTGCCAATTTCAACCTTAAACCATTAGCATAAAGAACACAGATCGAAATGAAAGTGCATCTCGAAAAGTGAGGTAATCGGATCTATTGTTTTTTTATTCTCACGATAGAGATAAAATGTTTATTGTTGGCAACACTGATTTCAAATTCAGTGTTTTTTTTTACTCTGGCAACGTATGCAAATGTATCCATGTAACCGCTAAAATGCCGTAACTACATGATGTCATTAGTTATAAGATATGTCAGATGATACCATTATGTTCGATTTAGATTGTAGTTTTTGTTCAGCAGGTGTATAATTTTATTCATATTAAGACGGAGATGAATGTGAAACATGACGATGTTTTCATGATAATGTGGCTGTAAGAACAATAATGGTTGATGTCATAGATTATAATTAATTGCTGTAATAAGAAGAAAGTGAAAGAGCTTGCTAATGTAAGATACTAATTATTTACTGTGCAGTTTGTTGGTGTTTGTATTTAACAGTAATGAGATTTATAGTCATTTGAAAAGTTAATTAAAATTGCAGGGATTTTTAATATTTTAGATGGAGAAGGCATGAGCATAGATCACCTAGCTTGATCTAAAGTGACTGCTGAGGCTTAATATTTAATTAAACCATTTACATTATTTAATTACTCCTTGTTCCCAATATATCTATGTCAGTGATCTCAAGATAAACTTAGAAAATGGTTAGTTCTGACCCTGTGTTGAACTCACAAGCGCGAGAAAAGAGAACTCTTAGCTAGCTGTCACTTTCAAACTTGTAGATATGCTTTAAAAAACCATTGGAATTAAGAACGTCCTCCTTTTTGAAGTCGAAAAAAGGACTAATTTTAGTTCAATCGTTTATCCCATATTTTACCTCCTTATGGATTTAATTTTCAATAATCCTTTCTTCAAACAACAAAGGAACCTATTTTCAAAACCACAGTTTGGGCGATGCGTTGACTTACCAGTGGGTCAGGTTTACAGTTACTGTTTTTCCTCTTTTCTCTCGACCTTTGTACATCGTAAAGGTTATGTTTAAAATACATTTCAAAAACAAACCAACAAAGCACCATGTAGGAACATTATTATTTTTAAATGTTGCCCCACACACTTGGAATTTCGGCAGGAATCGTGGGTGCATTAACAAACCTACAAAAACGACCAACCGATACCCACGGCGACAATTTAACTCAATTATAACAATAATATTACAATTTACTTTTATCCCTGACACCCACACACATTAGGAACGCATCCTACGAAAGAAAGTAATTAACTATAATAATACCCACACTTTCGTCTCGGTGACGTAATAGCAATTACGTCATGACGTTACGGTCACTCAGAAATGTGTGATTATCACGTCATGCTACATCATTCAAACGATTGATTCACTATTATCAATCAAATCTCTTTTGTGAGAGATGGCCGTCAATTGTTTTGATCTTTTTGAATGAAGAACGCCGCGTGAGTTTATTGATATGCTATTATATGTGTGAGCGTAATTAATTTAATAACGACTAATATTATCTTCGAATGAGTCGCCCGCATCTCACTCATGAGGTTCAAAAACGAGCAAGTACCAATGTGATTTTTTGAATTCATACCTATTTTCTAAGTTTATCTAGAATAGGATCAAGTGGCTCGGAAAGCTTGTCATTCAAATTAGCTGTCCACTGGAATCGGGAACAGGGTCCTAGAGGTCAAGGCTCCAGAGAAAGGCGAGCCGCATCCAAAGGTATCCATCGATAGCCTCCATAGATGTTGGTCGAGGTTCTTGGCTATTCACATTTTGGCAGAAACAATATCTGATATCACATATCACAACCTCGCAAGCCAAATCGATATTCTTAATTTGTTGGATCTAGGACAATTCTTACAGAGTTATTAGGCCCGAGTCACACCGGAATGGCAGCGGCCGGCAGCGGCCGCCCGCGGCGCCGCGAGGCCGCCAGCGGCTGCCAGCGTCGCTAGAAACGAAAGGCGCGCGGCCGCTGGCGGCGCCGCGGGCAGCCCCGCGACCTTTTTTAGTATTTCAAGCGATACTGGTCTTTGAAGTATGTAGTTAAAGTTTAAAATTATTTCACACTGAAAGCGCTCGCCGCGTCGCTGCCGGCCACTGCCATTTCGGTGTGACTCGGGCCTTAGGCAGAAAATCTGACAACCGTGTATGGAGGTTTGATAGGCAGTTGCTTTATATAAAACACTCTCATTTTGGACCCCTGAACTAGAGCAACAATGCTGCTCTTCACTTTCAATTATACCTAAACACCATCACTATCAATATTTTAAACGTTACTTTCGTTTCGTGACTTACGATTTGATTATCACTCGCTTAAAAACCGTTCGGATGATTTCGCGATAAAGATAATGTAATGGAATTAATGTAATGGGCATTACTGTTATGCGCTGTAAAGTTGTAAGAGTATGGCGTGTTATTAATGGAATTCAGCACTTTAGGAGTACCATATGTTACCCAGTAAATGGTTATAGTCATCATAAGTAACAGAGTGATGGGATTGGTTGTTCTTTAAAAAAAATAGAATTGGGTGCGATGAAAATTATATCAAAACTTTACGTAAATTCAATGCGAGAGTTTCTTTTAACCCGAAGATATATGAAGTAAGTTAAAATGTGTTATTGTTAAGTTCATAAAGTTCTGAATGGTGATTGATATCAATCAGCCGTTACGCATGTAGACTGAACTTAACCTGATCAACGTCATTCAAAGATCAAAATGAAGCGGTTGGTTAAAGGTTACGAAGTTAATACTAAACGAGTTGCCTTATTATACAACCATACCGATATCAGCGATGATAGCACTTACGCATAAGGTGTCAAAATGTACTTACTCACTTAGAAATTCCATCATATGGATACATTATTACTTAACACGAAACGTAATTACTTCTAAAAATATATTGATATCTGATGGGACCTTTGGATATGTGCCCGCTTGTGGTCAACATATTAAAGATAGTTCTTTTATATGTTGACAACAATCTATGATACCTAGATTTATGCAATGATTAGAATAGTTTCTAATCATCGCATAAATCTAGGTATCATAGATTTTGTAGTTGGATTGATGCAGTTTGCCCAGCATCGTGATAGCTAAATCCCTTTGGTGGTGGCCTACCTTTAGATGTAATGATGATGATATTAGTCCTTATAAAACAAACGGGCAACTGTGACCCTTAGGTTCACTTTTTCCCAAAAACCAAGACAAATCAAAATCCGCTGTTCACTCATAACTTAGCCGCATCCGAACGTAGGTGGGTGTTAAATTACCGTGACCGTAGTCGAAGTTGCTGACTTCGTTTCGAGCCATTATGAGAGGCGGTGCATTGGCACCGACCTGACCTTTCATATCCTTTGATGTAAAGAACCTAAATATACTTTCCCGAAGTTATTTTGGAAAGGTTAACAAGAATGAGACTCAATAAATGGGAGTTTACTGCATTTATAAATATAACGAATAGCGTATTAGGTATTAAACTCAGCGACCGAATACGCAATATCACGATATGTTCCAAAACAGGAATCGCCGATGTAGGCCAAGTCTGCCAAGCTTGGACTGGTGGGACTGGACGGGTCACGTATCCCGAATGCATCGAGACGGACCGGAGTAGTCATGAAGTGGGTGCCGAAAGACGGAGGTCGACGCCAAGGGAGGCATAATGCAATACGACTTACAGACATTTCGTAGACTGTCAAGAGAAGGCACGAAATAGGGAACATTCTACTAATAGGCTTTGAGGTAGACCTTTGCTTAGCAGTGGGACAGCATAGGTTGATTAAAAAAACAGGTTTACGAGAAGATGCCCAATTGTAAGCGTACGTCTCTACCAATATTTTCCAGGCGAACCGTCCTTCGTCTTTCGTATTCAGCCATTTCTCGTTACTCTTACTAGGACATTGGTCCACTTTATAGGGAAGTACCATTTAACTACGTATCCTTCTTAGTAAGTACTTACAGCAGTTTACACTACAGCAAGTAATATCAAGAAAATACTAGTTTTTGACCGCGGCTTCGCTCGCGTTAAAAAGAGACAAAAAGTAGCCTATGTTACTCTCCATCCCTTCAACTATCTCCACTTAAAAAATCACGTTAATTCGTCGCTCCGTTTTGCCGTGAAAGAAAGACAAACATACAGACAGACAGACACACTTTCCCATTTATAATATTAGTATGGATATACGGACGTAGATGCGGTCCATTTTATTGAACCATCCTTTGTGAATGTTGGTGTATTAGGAACGAGATTACCTGTTATCCTTTGAAATAACAGGGGTTGATTGGTTTTGAATATTTGTTTAAGAATGCTACATACTGGTGTCTTATTTAAATTCATTGATCTCTGTATTCTCCAGTTTATAAAAATAGTAATGACGACTGACCAGTAGCTTACCAAGAGTCGATTCAACGAAACACAATGCACAATCTTTTATTACGAGATACCCTAAAGTCAGCATAAGTTACGTAACAGTCTTGTGGAATATAATAAAATAGACACAATCCTATTTAAAAATACATGATTAAGAAACGGAAATAACAAGTTTAGAAGAACAATCAACAACATTTTTATCATCGAAAGAGGCTGAAATTCACAAAAGGAAGGAAACTGCCGACATTAATAACAATGAATGGATGCATCTTTTAATCAGTTCCTCGAGAAGCCGCCATTGTGTCATTGTGACACATTAGAGGTAGTTCTTGTAAGTTTTTAATTAACCTGTCTCACAGATAAAATCTTATAATTAGATTTGAATATAGATTTGCATCTTGTTACGAAAGAAGTGTCTCATTTAGTCAAACTTTTACAAAGTTGATGAATATTGTCTTCTTTTTGATGGTAATCTTTTCATTCAAATATTTCTCACAGGTGTTCATTGTAAAATACATTAATGATTAATTATTAAAATTGTTGGATGTGTCCTCATTGTGGTATTACAAGTAGTAGTAGAACACAATTTCAATTTCTGCCTGCAACGTTGTAGTGTTCCGGTTTGAATAGTACCAGTATACTAATACATAATTACATATCATCTTTGTCTCTGGGATCGTACTGCGTCTGCGAAGTCTTTGGTAATGCACATGGCAGTCTCTACATTACACCAGGTAGAACGTCAGGTTGTTTGCTAGATAAAAAAAAAAACTTTTGACTTCATTAAAATTAATGACTAAAGAACAACAATGTCATCATGTCATGAACAAAGAACTGCCGGGGTTGCGGAATGTTTGTAATAGTTACCGTGACCCTGGAACATAAAAGGCAATCGAAGGAACATGAGTGGGTTTTAGTCAGTAAAAGTCTGACACGCCCTCCTGCAGCACCCAGGACGGGAGCAGTCATTTGATGATTTCCCAATCACCAAAAAAAAAAAAATGAACAAAGAACTGAAACAGAATAGTAAAAGATATAAATTGATTTTTATTTGATAATTGGGAGCAGCGTCTACTTCTCTATTTTACCACCACATTTCATTTTTGTTTTATTGCAGTTCAAAAGTCAAGTCTTAATAATTTATCGAAGTCATCGGTCAGTTAGTCATATAGATTTTTAAATTTTAAATACAATAAACGTCATCGTCTCTACGTCTACTATAACCGACATTAAAATCACGAGCAGAATTAAGTTTTCCACACATGAAAACCACATCGCAAACAAAATCATACTGCATTTTCAAACGAGATGACTTCCCATCCGTCCGCTTTCAATAATGTACTAATGACAGGTTACCCAGTGCTGTACTAACCCGCTTCCCGCCCCGGTAATCCCATGTACACTGGAGTACAATTACGCTGCTACACTTTTTCCCATCCCTCCCCATTCCCACGACCTGGCAAATTACCACGAATGTCAGTCTGCAAGTCTGTTAAGGTGTTGACACATCGGCAGGTGCAAGAGTTCTCACTGTCCTGCGAATTTCCTCAAGTTTTTATAGTCTTCTCTTGCATTTAAAAACTGACGCAATGATTTGATAAAATTTTGATATCTGAGAGAAAAATCTAGTATTATCATAAACGTTAGCGTTCGTCAAAAGTTTGCTTTGTTTCGGTTTGAAAAAACTAGATTTGTGTCAAATAACGATTGTCGGTATCATTACAAGCACACAAGATATATCATCTATCGACATATATCTGGAGGTGGTGTCAAAAATATATTTTTATTATTATTTGTCTTCATTTTTCGTTCTCATTGTTTCATAGATGAAATTGCGGCTTCGTGTCTACCTATGAGGAGGCTTGATTTATTAAATTATTAAAACTACTTAAATAATACATTATTATATTACCATTACCAAGAACACAAAATTAAAGCCAATAAAAACAAACAAAAGTGCACCATAATTTTTAACACCTTTATATAATCATTTTACTTAGGCCTAATCAAAGACTTTAATTTACTGTAAATACGATATACCGCATCGCGTGTATAAAAGTGCGTGTCGCTTAACGACAAGCACGCTAGTCTTGCACGCAAGTGTGTGCGCACCTTTACTCTACGAATACAAACCACGATTAGCGGTCGAGTAGGAAACCATTACGCTAAAAACGGTTACGTTGTGATGATGTTAAGGAAAGGAGAAACATTTGATATGATTTATTAGATTAGTGACAGGTTTTGCGTAAAGAGGCAGTTACCTCTTTGTATAAAACCTGTCACTATACTTTTTGATCTAGTAAGCTGTCTCCGCGATTATGTCCGTTTTGTAGGTCTTATGTTTCTGCTTCATTGCCGTTGGTTAAAGAAATCTGATATTTTTAACATAAGTACAATAAAACTTGAGAATAATATTTTTGGTCTTGACATGACGTCTTGATAGTAGTCAAAAGATTACCGGTTAGGGGTGTCTAACGTAGAGCGACTGCTTATTAGACCTCCACAACTCGGTTACTGGATGGGCCGATTCATCTTAATAAGACTGAATTTCCAACTTCTGGCTTCTGACTACCCGTTACAACTGGCAAATGTCTATGGATGACAACCGGGACCCACACGTCTTCACGTGCTTTCCGAAGCAAGGTTTGGAAATCAAACCTTCGATTGCTGCTAAGAAAAACCAGCCATACTGCCATTTAGTTAAACAGTGCAAATAACATAAGTTTAAATTACACATTAAATTAATTATTTTCAATATAATGAACACATTACAAAACTATCATATGAATTGAGAAAGCTTCTCAACATTTTGTAACATTTGCCGTAAAAGTAACTGAATTACAAAGTTTCGTCACCTCGGGTAACGGCACTCTAAATGGCGGACGCCTTTCAATTTCAAGAGTTTGCTCAAATACATAACGTTATGCAAGACATAGTGCTCATGCGCATTTTATTTGCGATGATGTTCAGCTGCAGGTGAACGGGGTCAGAAAAATATTTTGGGTACTAGACAATATTTGACTACTAACCTAGATACTCAGTTTGTTATGTGTTAGCTGGTTTTTCAGGTGAAGCAGAATGTTAAGTATGGTTTTTCCAAATGGAAATTTTCAGTAGCAGTTTGGAAGTACTACACCTCGTTGCTTTGGAAAGCATGAAAAGCCGTTGGTTTTGCGCCTTACCTTCCCATCAAACTTTGCGATTGTATAAAGGGTTCCCTCTTTCCTTAATGAAGCACTGACACAATTGTGCTTTATAATACATATGTTTTGTGTACAGTTGACACAATTGTGCATTATAATACATATGTTTTGTGTACAGTTGACACAGTTGTGCATTATAATACATTATGTTTTTTGTGTACAGTTGACACAATTGTGCATTTTATAAAATATCCGGCTAGCGTTTTATAATCGAATGAATTTTCTTATTATTTTACAAACAAAAAACACACAAACCTTTTCTTTTTAACCACAAAACATTTGAAAGTATACCCATGAGATTAAATTGTACATGATTTCCCAATAGGTCAACATGAAATGAACCTTAGATTCCTTTATTAGAACAACACTTTTCATAAAATCTAATGACTTACGCATTCTAAATGAATAAATTCGACAATAAACCATTAACCTTTACCCCGATCTACCGTGACAAATACTCGTTGCGAATCAACGGGAGCGCACCTAATCAGAAGATGGCTCTAAATGACTCAGTATCGTGGGGGCAATGCTATTCGATTACTCCCGACTTACTATGGAATTCTATTTAAAAGTGGCACAGTCACTGTTTGTTATTAATACGATAATTATTTCTCTAAGAAGTATTTGATAGATCAAAATGAAATAATTAAAAACAAACATTAATAATCATCATCTCCCCATTATTTTTACCAAATATGTTAAGATCAACTTTAAGTTTAAGTGAATTCTGTCTTCAATTACAATACGCACAAGGGCCCACTTATGAGGCTAAGTGCGGACATCCCCAGCGAAACTAAAACTAAAACCGGATTCAGCTGAATACACATGTTTAAAGGGACTATTCGATATCCACAGCCCAGTTACTAATTAGCAAGACCCTGATTAGACTGATTATCACACTCTCTGACTTCTAACTACCTGTAGCGACTGTTAACGATCTACGAATGACAAGTGAGATTAACAAATCTAAGCGCTTTCCGAGCTTTAAGTTCACGAACGGGATGTTAGTGATGTCCTAAACATCTTGAAATGTATTTTTGATTTGATAAAGTCACTTGCCCTGTTAGAACCTACAAAATGCAAGAGAGGTCGCCTTAACTGAACCATCACGGCTATAAAACATTGATCTAGATTTAAAATCAGTATTAGTATTAAAGTAAATAAAAATAACGTTACGTTTAGCATGTACTTCGGCTTAGCTATTTTCTATCTCTATCTTGACATCGTAGTTTGACAGTTGTGCGAAAGTATCAGCAATATTGCTATGTCGAAGCACAGTGGCGCCGATTCTCTTTCGCATAATTAAGATGCACTAAAGACATTTTAGACGCAATTAAAAACATGACCACTGTAAAGTAAAAGTTTAGTTTTTGATTCTCTTGTCTGTGAGCACTAAACTAAATTTAAATTAAGTGCATCTTTCTCTATAAGAGTAATAATTGCTTCATAGCCGTCAAGTGGTGACCCTAAGTAAGTACGGTCTAAATTGCCTCGTCATTCTGCTGAGCACTCCAATATAGGACAGTTATTACGTGCAACCTAATGACTGGTCTAATATGAAGTAGATTTGATGCGCGGACGCAATTCATGTAACGATGTTACGCAATTGAGATGATTTTCTAAGTTCTTTTTTATTTTTTTTTGGTTGAGACGTACTTAATTTGTATTGGTCTGTAAAGTGTAGATTGGTGAATTTTGGTGAGAAAAGCTTAAGGTGCATATTATGTAATTTCAAGTGGCATGACAATTAGAAAATGGAGTACCTAAAGACAAAATTTATTGCAGTTTTTTTACTATTTGGTTTGCATTAAATATTACAATATATAATTTTTTTACGCACTTGTTTTTTACCTTCATATTGCCACTACTGATTTAATTTTCACATTTTATAAATGTTTATCTGAGATATCAATCATAGGTGTTCCCCATGAGGAACAAATAGCTAAGCAAAAAGCTAATGGCGACAAATCGGAACACAAATCAAATGCGTTACACGTTTCTACTATAAGTATAGTAACAACAGATATTTTTTCTCCTATTTGTCACGAGTGATGTCAATCCCAGTGTAATTTAAAATAGACGAAATTCAAGAATCAAGGTGGTTACATACAATCAAGATTGTTAGTTAACCTCTTTTTAATTTGTAACATGTTACAGTTACAAATTAAAACAATCGAAATCGTATTACGTTATAATAGTGTTATTAGTCGGAACATTCTTCAAAAAAATCCCTACGCCAGTCGGAGCATTCTACAATAAATCCCCTAAATTTTCTGTCATTTTTTAAGATTTGGTGTATGATGAGAGATCTGTTACGAGCACGCGTGTGTTCGCGCGACAGTTGTAGCCTTGTTTTGAAGTTTTCCTTACGAGCACACGGGTGTTCGTAACGACAGTTGAGGGGTTAACAGACTGTTTAAAAAGCTGGTATTAAAGTATAATTTACTCAAGAAGATTGTTACAGTTGAAAGTTAAAACAATCGTGGTTGTAGTATTACTATTATTTAACCGACAGTTTAAAAAGGTGGTATTAAAAGAATAAAGCTTTTACTCAGCTGTCGAAATCGTGAGCAAACGGATTATCTTCTAGTAATCTTGTAAATGAAGATGTATTGCTTACAGAATGTAGGTCGAGTGCCAGCAATCTCAGACTTTCAAATAAATATTACTCATAATACCTAACACATGTATTTCCGTGCTATGTTCTACCAACACTCTTTTGAAATACATCAAAACCAGTGTTTAGATTTTTTGCTAAGTATATTGAAATCCTTGACAATTCATAAGGGCATTGTTAAATTTAAAACCTTGAATTTTCAATTTCAAGGATTATTTTTATGGTATTTTTCAAAATTGGAACCACATTAGTTTCGGAGGTAAAAGGGTGGGAGGATTGATTTTAAAAGATAGCAGAGAAGAAATACGTGTGATCTGTAAAAGCTCCGTTTTACGTTTGGTAGCAATAACCGCCTTCTTCGATGTCCTTCTCACCGCTCTGGCTTTCTTAAATCTTCTTTTCTTGTTCAGGTGGTTTTTCTTTGGAATGCGCTTCCTCAGAATACGATGATAATAAACTCAGGACAGTGACCAGTCGATTTACTTTTAAGATAAAAGCTCGTGAACACCTACTAAAGGAGTTGGCAGACTCAATTAATAGTTAATTTGCAGTTCTTCACCACCTTAGTAGTTATATCTCTCAATGACTTTGTTATGTATATATATTTATATGTATGTATATAATATGTATTTATTACTATTGTATATATGTATAATATATGTGTATTTTTATATATTCTACTGGTACTTATGAAATTTTATTTATATCTTTGCACCTGCCATGTTTTGTCTCTGCATCACCCTAAGGTAGACTGGTAGATAATGCCCAAGGCATTAAGTCCGCCGTTGTGCATTGTTTTTTTTTTAAATGTGCATAAAATTTTAATTAAATAAATAAATAATAGTAATAGAAAGCTATATTTATATTTTTTGGTTTTATTGCTTTTTTTTCGTTAGTCTCAATTCCAGATTCTCGAAATAAAGAGCCTTAATTTCATAAATACAAGCTAACAAGAGATAAAAGTGCACTGGCTAATCAGCCTCACTAGTAACCGCAAGATGCACTCTCCATCCACAGATCTATTGATGTTAACGAGAGATCAAAGCTATAAATCATTGGGCAACAAAGTAATGCTGTAGCAACCGATCTATCTAAATCTGTCGGATTAAACGGCCTTCAAGCTACTTGTTCAGTTCATCGGCTTATGTTGGCATAAGTGGATCTGCTTATTTCTTAGTTGATTTGCCTAATAAGGAGGTTTTAGCAGATGCTTAAGATCAGTTAGTGGGGCGCATGTGGTGAAAAAAAAACAAAAGCGCGCGAATTTGGAAGTGTCTGGCTGATGAGGGCACTGCAATGATTGAATGATTGTTTGTCGTAAATACAGTCGGGCAATGATGATTATCTAGTAAGGAATTAATTTGAATTTAGCATAAAATGAAAACTTTGCACTTTTTTGTCTGTACCTACATATTATTATGTTCTGCTTTAGACGTGCTAGATGTGAATTCTTGTAGCTTATCTTAAAAAAAAACTATTTATTTAGTTATTGAAAAAAAAAATTGTTTTTGTTGCTGTCATTACCAGGCGGGTAATCTAACTTAGAAACTCAAGGTTTACAGTCGTTCTAGCTTGTAATGAAGGCTCATATCAAAATGATATCCTTTATTATTCACAAAACAAATATTTTTCAAATAAAATAAAATTAATAAAACTAGAATTAAAATAAAAAATTAAAATAAAATGGCATCAAAAAACTCCTCCGCATCGCTGTCAACCGGTAAAGTGCCCATTTTATTTTAATTCTTTATTTTAATTCTAGTTTTATTAATTTTATTTTATTTGAAAAATATTCGTTTCGTTATTGAAATAAATGATTTGAGTTTGATTTTAGCTTTCATATTTACGATTAGTAAATATCTCAATAGGTTTCAGGTAAAGGAATCAGAGGCGTTCACTCTATTAGTTTAGCAAGATGTCGCAAATATGTAGTTCCCAAGACGATGAACAGAACAGTATGGGAAAATATTAAAATAATACAACGAAATGAAATGATGCAAAGCAAGAGAGTGGTCAGATTTATTGCGCAAACGCACCCACAGACGTAAAGGTTAAACACAGTAATTACACAAAGGAATACTGTGAAACTTTCTTAGTCTGTTGTTTATAGTATTTGTGTTTTCTGTAGACGTCTTTTATAAGGCTTTTGCTCACGACTTCGCACTTTTTGTAGTCAAGTAAAGCTCTTATTAATTGTCAGTTCGCTGAAAATTTTCTACAGCTAGGTAAAAGTACGCTAATTGATTCCATTCGGTATTCAAAATTGTCTGGTCATCTCGAGCTCCTTGTGAGGGATTGTTGAGGGGTTACAGAGGGTTTGACGGGCCAGTTGGTCTGGTGGTTAGTGACCCTGACTGCTAAGCCGGAGGTCGTGGGTTCGATTCCCACCCAGGACAAACTTTGTGTGATGAGCATGATTGTTTGTTCTGTGTCTGGGTGTAATTTATCTATAATAATGTATGTATTTAGAAAGTACTTAAGTATGTATTTCAGTTATCAGGTTACCATAACGCAAGCCATAACTTAGCTTGGGATCAGATGACCGTGTGTGAATTGTCCTAAGATATTTATTTATTTATTGTTTTACAGAAAAGTATAATTTCTTCATGTTCTTCCGTTTGTACTCATAAGCCGAGGACGACCAAACGGTTAAGGCTAGCCTAGCAAAGTGAAACTTTGCTTGCATATGTGCATTTAATACGTCAAATAGGTCTTTCCAAAAAAAATTTTACCAGTTGCAAAATGATTATTTTGATTTAGGTATGAATTTGCGACATATTCAACTATAAAGCGCATTTTTTGGTCATTATAGGGCGTGGCCCTCCCACCCCCTCTAAAAGCAAAACGGCTGACTAAAAGAATCATATTGTTAGTCCAGGTAATGAACTTTCGAGGTAATTTTAGGAGTTATAGAGCTCTAACTTGCAATAGGCTTGCAATTGGTCGGTTTTTTCTGATTATCACCAACTTTAAAGTATCTTTGTTTCTCTGTAAAAGGACACGTTGGTGCAAATTATATTAAGGCGACCCACATTGAGTTGTTTCACTCTATTTTGCAAGTATTCTCACTGCCCACGCCTTTTATCCAAAATGGTAACTTTTACTTTTTTCAGTTTGGCAACACCGTGCTTAATGTAGTGTTGCGAGACACAAATATTCGTTTTGCAACGTGCATTAGGTACTGTGTTTATTTTTGTAAACAGATTGTGAGTAAAATTGGTTTCTATAATCTAAAACTAAGTATATTGCATGTCGTGACCAAATTACTGATGTATTTTCAATGTTGTGCCTACATAAATTATTTTTAGTGTTTCTTAGCATAACGTTTTCCCCAATAAAATAAAATAAAAATAACTTTTTTATGCATATATCGAAATATAGAATTCAGTGTAATTGTACGACAAAGTATAAAGCCTATACTATACAGCTTTACTTTACAAACTAGGCAATATCCATACTAATATTATACCTAAATGGGAAAGTGTGTCTGTCTGTCTGTATGTTTGTCTTTCTTTCACGGCAAAACGGAGCGACGAATTGACGTGATTTTTTAAGTGGAGATAGTTGAAGGGATGGAGAGTAACATAGGCTAATTTTTGTCTCTTTCGAACGTGAGCGAAGCCGCGGGCAAAAGCTAGTATCTTTATATAATTATAATTTTTTCATGTCACGTTGTCTGACCGAGCTGATTTCCGAAACTATTAGATTTCGCACAGATAAGCACTTTGTCCCAATTAAAGTATAGGCTACTTTAATAAACTAATATAACAGTCCCAGCCACGCGTAGCCGGTTCAATTAAGTAGTTTGTTTGTATGTTTTAATTGATTGACACAGCGTTTCATTCAGAACAGTTTTACCTTGATGTACAAAAACTGACACTTCTTATACCAATCTTAAGTACTACACCATAATAATTATGAGAGCTCTCTACAATAAAACCAAAAGCACATTGACTATAATTTCGAATTCCTGCCGAGGGGAGTGTCGGAATCAAAAATGGCTTTCCGTGGTTTACTTTTAATCTTATTGGAATGCCGACGGACTGGTCAACTGGGCAGCCTACCAAAATTTCCTTGACGTTACTGGCACAAGAGTGAAAGAATAGCGTATGTATGAAGCCTTAACTACTGCGAATTTGTGATTGAATAGATAAGTTACTATTTCATAAACGAATTCAGTGATTTGTGAGCTGTATAATAAAGTCGAAGGTATTCTCGGTTTTTACTTTTAAAACTGAACCTCAATTTATTACTTAAAAAATTTTTTTTATTGAGTGTCGGATGGACTATAAAATTGAAAATAAAAATTTAAAATAAAACTCAACATTTACAGATACACTCTTACTCAAAAACTACTGCACGATTTTTTATATAAAGCTTTACAATAAAAACAAAAATTTCGCCTCGAATAACCAAATAATTATTTATTAAAATTATGAAGACATTCAAGAAAAAAAGTGTTCTAATAAAACGCCATGTCTGAACTATGACAAAAACCAAACACGCACAAAAATTAACAAAAGCCTTATTGCTTTGACAGGACGTCTAGAGGTCATCTAGCTAATTCATAACGAGATTTCTATTGTACAGAGCTAGTGCGTTGACATAACAAATCGCTTCCGCGCGTGCCGTCCGCGCGCTCAGGTCCCAAAGTGGGCAAACACAAGCCTTTTCACATCAAAACACTTTCTCCGTCGTTACGTCGTGTGTGTGTGTTTATGTGTGTATGTTTGTGTGTGTTTGCTCGCGTCTTCCTCGTAATAATGACGAGTTTGAATATTGCTTTGCTTTCTTTGTTTTGTCGTCATGATTTTAGATAGGTAATGGAGGTTGTGATCGCTATGTCGTTATGTATGCAGTTTAAATGCGGTCGAATTATCTTTTGTCTTAATGGCCCGATAGCTAGGACTCTCGCTTATATCGCATGAGGTTCTGTGTATTCGAAACCAGGTAGTCTCAAAGTGACTTTTTACATTTTTAAGTTATACTATTAGTCGTTCCTGCGGCTTTATCCGCCCGTTTTCAAACAAACTTCCATTCCCTGTTAGGTCCCCGTAAGCTTTTTAATTTCCAAAAAATACTTTTTAGTGTGTGTGTCTATACTACATGTTATACAGGGTGTCCCACGGCTATGCCACATGCAGGGAAAGTACCTTAATTATTGTAGATAGAGCATTTAACTGAAAGAAGACATTATATGAATTTTAAAATCTATTTAAACTGCATTTATAGATTTTTAAATTATTAAATGGTTGGGCCGGGAATCGAACTTGTTCCAAAAGAAAAAATGATCACTCTGTAGTTTTATCATACCGACCGAAAGGTTTCATCATAAGGATTATTTTTTGCTTAGTAACATAGTGTCGCAAATAAAAGAAAGACCGTGAATTTTAACATTTGATGTAAAATTTTGTTCAGAAAAGTTAGAAGCTTACTTTGCCGCAAAGACATACAATTGACAATCATAACTACTTATTACTAATTAATCTACCCACTTGAGTAGAACGCATTATTTAAATAATAAATATCCACCACAACAAGACCAAAAAATCGGCAGGGAACGAAATAATCAAAAGTCATCACTTTGTATACAAGAAGAAGGGACTCATTTTGAGCATTTGAAAAATTTACTCATTTGTATTTAAAATGTTAAAATTAATGGTCTTTCTTTTATTTTTGACACTATGTTATGTAGAAAAAAATAATCCTTATGATGAAGCCTTTCGATCGGTAGGATAAAACTACAGGCTGATTAAATTTCTCAAGTAACAGGTTCGATTCCCGGTTCAACTATGTATTTATTTAAATATCTATGAGTAAAGTTTAAAATGTTTTTAAAATTCAAATAATGTCTTCTTTCAGTAAAATGTTCTATCTACAATATTTAATGTACTTTCCCTCCATGTGGCATAGCTGTGGGACACCCTGTATAGACATACATAAAGTCCACGAATAATCTCTCTCTTTATATGCAAATATTATTATGTAAGTCAAAAACTTTTCGATAATATATGTAAATATCTTATTACAATAGGGTACGTGGTACTCCAAGTAGGTTGTGGAGGTCACTCAGGTGGCTTCATGTAAATTACTGGCACCTATTCAGTTGTCAGTTAACCTGGAAGTCAAGCCCAACTAAGTAGGAAAAGCTCTCGCGCTCCTCATCAGAAATCGGAAAGTTTCACCCGCGTTTTTGGTCACTGCTCCGCTCCAGTGAGTCGTAACTTGATGTTACATGACCTAGATCCTTCCTCGATAAATAAGCTCACCAACATAAAAATAACTTTTCAAAAATTTACAGAGATTATTACGAACTCGTACAAACAAAATAACTATAAATAAATAAATATCTTTGGACAACTCACACACGGCTATCTGATCCCAAGCTAAGCAGAGCTTGTGTTATGGTAACCAGACAACTGATATACATATTAATTTATCGAACCCACGACCTCCGGTATAGCAGGCCCGTAATTAGACCAACAGGCCCGTCGGCTATGCGAGTCCAGCACAAACGCGCCCCGAAATGCCCAATCGTCTATTTTTGATAAGGGTGTTCAGAAATTATGCCATAAGCAGGCGGCAGCAATGAGGCATTAGGTCCAAAAACCATACCTAATAAAAAAAATTGGCGCTTTGACACTTTTGACAGCAAGTGTCAAAGCGCCTATATTTTCATGTCCTATTGGTGCCGATTTTTTTGTGCACAAACTAACGTAAACTTAAGTTAAGTGCATCTTTCTCTTTCCGTTTAATTAAGAAAAGGACAGAAGATCAAATATTAGTTAAGTCCTGTCAAATTTAGACACTCCATAGATAATTTAGACGCAATTTAAAAACATGGCGTCTAAATATACGTCAATTTTCATCAGGCGCTGTCTAATTTGACAGGATTAAACATAAAAATGGATCTTCTGTCCTTTTCTTTAAGAAATAGAAAGAGAAAGATGCACTTAACTTAAATTTACGTTAGTTTGTGCTTAAGAGAATCGGCACCAATTTCTCGCGCTGCGCTAAGTAGCGGCGCGGCACCTTGATTCGCGAGAATTAATTTACATGACACATCCAAAATCCACAATCCTTTTCAGCCAGCTTACATTAAAACTCTATACAAAATACAGATTGCAATACTACTTCTGTTATGATTACAGTTACCTACTTAATAAATACTTTACAAACCAAGCCAAAATTACGTGATGATAACAAACACCTGTTTTCAAAGCACACCGATTTGCATAATTAACTAATATCTATCTAGTCAAACGTCATTAACTTTTACTTTCTATGAATAGAAAATTAAACGACGTCAAATGCGGAAATCAATAAAATATTAATTTACAAGGTAAAGAAGTCGTTGATTATTACTTAATAAATGCCTCATACTTTAAAAACAGGTAAAGTACATCTATGTTACACAACAAATACGATATTCATATAACAATTAATATCGTCGAATAAAAAATATGATTTCGCGCACAAAACCACCATAAAATCGATTCTTTTCTCTCTGACACTGTGTTAACTTGTGGTGTCTGGACGGACAATACTATTTATAGGTAGGAGCGGAGGCGGCCACGGTGACAACAATGGGTTTTGTTTGATAATATTATACATAAGAACTTACGCTAGGCAGCTAGAAAAAACTTAGCTAGAACTTTCATAACAATGTAGCCACCTTTATTATACCTAATATCATTGAATGTAGCTACATTTATTGTTATGGTATAAATCTTCTCGAATTATAGTATAAAAACGTGTTTTATTATCTTTTTATCTAAACACAGGATTTAATTATGTATTATACTATTTTTATCATTAAACACGTTACACGTTACCTCTGTTCATGCCCATTTCATGTTAATCGTAAAGTTATAGTTCAACTTGCCAGATGCAAAAAAGAACTATCGATAAAACATTCGTTTACCAAATCGACTAATATTTTTATTTATCTTGTTTCAGGTCACAGCCTTGGCTGTGCTCAGCATAGCGACAGCAAAGAATTCTACGGCAAAAACGAAACCGAAACGACAATTGGACAATATAAGAACGCATGAAAATTTACAGTACTCTCTTGTACTTCCACATTCAAGAGTTCAACATTATAGAGCTTTAGGCAACAACCGACGCGTTTCTCATGCTCCAACGAAAGAAAAGCTGCCGCCATACGCGGTCCAAATGGAGCCAGTGGTGCAGTATTCACAAAAGGATCCGCTCTACGACCCCAATCAAGAAAACTTAGAAGAAGCAGTAGTAAACAAAAACGAAATTTACGCTCAGTCCAAAATCCTGAATTTACAAGATCAGTCTGATGAGAGCTATGGCCCTCCTTACGGCACTTTGCCTACCGCTCCTCTGTACAGTCAACACCCTCATTACTACGAAGAACCCGAACCTATAATTGAAATCATTATCAAGGAATCGAATGAGACGCTGCCGGCACCACCTCCTCCACCAGTTCAAAAGAAAAAGAAGGAGCCCGTACACGTTTTCTATGTAAAATACAGCAAAGACCCACATTCTAAAGGCAAGGTCATTTATGAGAAACCTATCCCTGCCATTACTCCTCCAACCAACGACGAAGATGAACATCATGGACATGAAGAGGAATATGTGACGGTAACTCCTGAGCCTTACTTACCTCCTAAGACTACTACTTTGCGAGCCATTATCAAGCCGGAATCCGAAGTTTATCACAGTGACAGCAGTGTGAAGATTACGTTCGGCAGCGAAGGACGTCATTACAGTGACCGGCGCGAAAGTCACAGCCACTCTGAACACCATGAAGAAACAGCTCCAAAGCCAGCTATAGCATTCCCCAACTCGCCACAACCTACCCCACAAAGCCACCGTACCATCCAAATCCAACAAAATCATCCGCAATTAGAGCGTTCAGCGACACCAAAGCCACAGTACGTAGAAACCAGTACTAGACCAACCTTCCTACAACAGCAATATCAACACCAGCATCAGCCCCAGCACCAGCAGCAATCACAATACTTTAGGTCTGGACCCCCGCAAGCCCAAAGTCGCATCCAATTCCAGCCTCAACCAACACCCAATGAACAGCAGCTGCCAAGACAAGGACCTTCAGTGTCACCATTCAGACCCCAACCACAGCCCCAAACATCCCGAATTCCATTTGGTCCTACTCCTATCTTCAACGCGGCTTTCTCAAATGGCCCCATCATTCCACAAACACACTTTGGTAGCCCGACTGCACCCAGCCCAGTAACTGCTTTCCCTACAGCCTCATTCCCTAGAGCAAATAGTGCACCAAACTTCCACTCTCGTATAAATAGCCCACCTACTTTTGCTTCGAGACCTCAGTTCAATGGACCCCCAAGAAGTAGCTTCCACTCTGGACCTCAGAGGCCTTTCCCATCCCAACCTAAAACCTATTTTGATGACCCCAAATATTTGCAAGAGAATTATCACACCATTACCACTGAGGAAGTGGACCCTCCAAAACAACAACAGCTTCCTAACAGGCCCCTGCAACCTTTCGGTCACCCAAGCCCCAGCCCGAGCTCTCCTCAATTCCAAGAGCATCGCCGCCCACCTCTTGTTCCGCTTAATCAACAACTTCCTCAACAGAGACCAGCTCAGCAATTCGTTAGTAAACCATCTATCTCTTTAAATCCTAGCGCTTCTCCATTCTTTAATTTAAAACCTTCCCCACCGCTCATTGAAGATAATCGGCCACCGTTCCACCAACATTCCCTGCAGCCTCAACCCCAACAACAATTTAGTTTCCACCAAGGACCTCAGGGACTTCCTAGACCATCACCTCAGATTCCATTCCAACAACAACCCTCATTCCCTTCACCGTCTCCTTCCCCTCAAAATCTGTTTGTCCCTTCACCGTCTTCTGTTCCTCTATACAATTTCCAGCCTCAACCTTCACCAACGCCCGACGTTTTTCACCAAGGCTCACCATCGGAAAGACCTTTTAGCCACCAATCAAACCTTGAACATCAACAAAACGTAGGCGGCTTAGTTCCTGGTGGCGGTGAATTAGTTCCGGCTATATCTAAATATGAACAGCACATTACGGTTAATGGACCTACGCCTCAAACTTACAATATTGGAGAGTCTAATCCTAGTCAACCTGCACCAACACCTAGTCAACAACAGCAACAGTACCATCAACTGCAACAACAGCGTAACCATCAAGATCAACAACAACGTCAAGAACAACAACAACGTCACCATCAGGAGCAACAACAGCGTCATCAACAACATCAAGAACAACAGCGTCATCAACAACAACAACAAGAACAACAGCGTCATCAACAACAAGAGCAATTACATCGTCAACAACAAGAACAGCAACATCGTCAACAACAAGAACAGCAACATCGTCAACAACAAGAACAGCAACATCGTCAACAACAACAGCAATATCAACAGCAACAGCAGCAATTAGATGCCGAACAGGAACAAGTGAGGCTGCAGTTAGCACAAAACGTTCAAAAGCAGCAAGAAGAAATCCAACGTCTACAAGCACAACTTTTGCATTCGCAACATCAGCAGCAGCAACAACAACAAGAACAATTTCAAAACACTTACCAGCAGCAAGTTCAGGCTACATCGCCTAGATCTCAATTCATCCAAGAGAGATCTCGACCACATCCTACATTTGCCACAAGCACAGTATCCCCGCCTTACTATCAATCATCATCTAGGACTGTAGAAATCAAACCGACAACCCCAAAATACGTATCGTCTACCCAAAATTCAGTAACTTCTGCACCTGAAACTAAAAATGAAGAGAAGAAAAAGAAGCCCAGCATTGAACTTCCTGATGAAGTCCCGGATGACCTTCGTCAACAACTGTTGTCTTCGGGCATTTTAGATAATGCTGACATCAGTGTATTGGATTATGATAAAGTAGGAGACACGCCTTTAGACTCGCTGCCTCCAGACCAGTTAGCTAACTTCTTCAGTGCTGGTGGTGGTCAACAAATTGCATCTAGTGAAGATAGACCCGTCTATGTCAAGCCTAACGGAGATTCTATTCAATCTAGAATTGATGAAGACATTGAAGATGACCAAGAGTTCGCTGCTTCAGAAAATGTTCCCAGTTACGTTGCTTCTCCACCCAATGGTCAAGCCGTAGAAATGAAAGTTGTTCATTTTGACCCTGAAACTCCCGAAGGTCAGAAACTCGCTGAGGAATACATTAAAGAAAACGCCACACAAGTTGATCCGGTAGCATTAAATGATAAAAGGTATAATAGATATTTACCATTGAAAGTAAGTGGCAATCAATTTCCACTTCCGGATGTTCTTAAGGGTCGAAAAGTTACTTCAGTCGTTGTTTTGGCTCCCGTTGAAACTGAAGCTTTAGGCGCCCATACAAGAACCGAGCGAGCAGCTGAAGAAAACTTGAAAGGAATTAAGTTTATCGCTGGAGAAAGCTTGCAAGAAGTACTCAAACGACCAACAAAGGACAACTTCGAGAAGTGGTTAGATGTTGAAAAGAAGACCGCCACTGACTTGCAATCGGTCGTCTTACTCGTGACTGGGTGAGAAAATTATTGCATATGCTTAGTAGATCAGCGCTTAACCATTATGATCTATAATGTTCATTTATGTTTACTTTCAGGGATGCTGAAACTACCGATGGAAAAGAAATCTTCATGTATGACATCGCTTCAGGCAACGTGAACAAGCTAAATGGTGACTTGTCAAACGCATTCATTGAAGCTGCAGAAAACAACTCTCTTAGTAAAGACATTGAATCACTGGCGATTGAAGGCGAAGGTACTCCAGAAAACTTTGAAAAGGGAAAAAATGATGACGTGGCTGCGGAAGGTTCTGAAAATGTGCCATTATTTGTAGACTTATCAGGTTTAAATTTAGATCAGGGAAACACAAACCAAGTGTCAATATCATCAAGTTACAGTAAAATGAAACGTGGCAGATCGTTTAGGAGACATTGATATGCAAATGCCAAATGGTGTCTGATCCTTGTAAATAGCCTAGTATTAGTATTACTAAATTAAATTCAACGCGATTGTTGCGTGTAGTCGTAATTGTTTTTTTACAAAAGTGATAATGGTTGTACAATATAAAAATAACTGCCTATTAAACTTGCTTTCATTTTGGTCCCTGGTTACCTTAATTTCAATTCAATACATATTTACATGATTGTGATTCAATAAGTTTACAATACAATATTTACATGATTGTCATTCATTATACAATACATTTACAAATTAATGATATTCAAATGAGAACTGACTTGTTTTAATCATATTGATTTTGATTGTTTCTGTTGCTGATTTTGTTAAGTTTATTGCAATAGGTACCGATCTATCTATTTATCAAAGATACACCACAAACATTTTGACGTGACAACGTCTTAAATTAGGTTGCGGCTGGGAGTCACTTATGAAAAAATGTAACGCTCGGTAACGTTACGATGAGTCACCGAACGAGAGAGAGGCCCGCCGAATGCCTTGCGTCTCTCTCCCACTCAACTATGATCGGTAAAAGACGTTGTCACGTAAAATCTTCGCCCGTAAAACCGACTTTACAGGCAACCATTTTTTTCCTATTTAATTTCAATAAATTTTAATTTACTTGAATCGATTTTAAAGTAAATCTGTATCGATTCTCTACAGACATTTTAATTTTTTCGCAGCTAGCAACACAGATTCGAACTGTCAAACATATAGATTATTTATGGTGGAAGAGGTTCATACCGCAGTGTAAAATTCACAGTCTTTATTTATTTTCATGTATTTTGCTATAGTTTTTGACTTGTAATCATGATGGAGGGTTCTCTAAGTAAATGGACAAATGTGATGAAGGGTTGGCAGTACCGGTGGTTCGTTCTGGACGAGAATGCTGGCCTGCTTTCTTATTACACGGTAAGTGACGTTTCATACTAACCGTATTACTAAATTAAATGTCGTTTACACTTTGATTTCTATACGGATTTTTATTACTCAGGTTTACTTATCACTTATATGTCGATAAATGCTTAAATTCATCTTTACACATTCGAAATTTTACTCGAAGTCTAACCTTCTCTTAAGAATTTAAATACAGAATAAATACTTTTAAAGTGTATAAAAATACATATTTAATTGGACTCTGCTCAATACCGTGACCTAGTCATTAAACCTATATAATATCCAAATATAATAACAAGATTTCAATTAAATAATAAAAATAATCCAGAGGTGTTAAAAACTCTTTAGTGGCAATGTCAAGGTTAGAGTTTGTTGTTTATGTGTACCATCATAGATGCCAAGGTGAGGCAAAGGCCGTGGGTATACAGCCAATCCAAAGACTTCTTTCTGATTAATGATGGAAAAGAGTTTTATGAGTAAAGAGTTTTTATGGAAATACTTTAGTAGAAAGCGTTGAATAACTTGAATAGTATGAAGAAGTTTATCCTTAGGCCTTAGGGTCTTAATAAAAGTTAATGACTTAGCAGGTAGGTATATTAACTAATAAACAAGTAACATCTGGTAGTTACTTTTCTATTTAGCAAAATAACTCATTGTATTATTGATAGGAAATCAGAATAAAGAAATTAAATTGGAATAATCTTCAACTATCGATGAAGAATGAGAACTTATTTGAACTCTTCAATGATATGATTATAAATTTTTAATTATATATAATTTTAAATTCTATAGGATTAACTGTAAAAAAAAAATTGTGAATCATAGCAGTAGGTACTTTTAGATAAAATTAAAACAAGGATAATGCTGGCCAAAGTCCTCTTCTATAAAACCCTTTTTTATTTGTTAAAGGCCATAATGTACTTTTTCAACCTGTGAAACTAAAACAAACTTTCCCTTTGTTATTTAGAGTAGCTTCAATAACAGATATGCATTTGATATGAGAACAAAAATATTTTTTTTTTAATACATTTTATCAGTATGACATTATCACAAGAATATTTCTATTGAATGATGGCTTTAATCAATTTTTCCTTATTTTAAATTGTTACTTGACATATAAAGGTATCCACTAAGTGATTCTATCATAAAATCTATCGTTACATATTATAAATATTCATATAAATCCTGCTTGTCAGGTCAATTTATCACAATATTTAGTATGGGGGATAACCAATATAGCATTTTGTACTATTCAATACATATTTCTGTTAAGTACAACATTTATGTGAACGAAGCTCTTTACACCACTAGTTTTAAATATCTTTCAACTTCAATTTTATTCTATTTATGGCAATCCACCGAGTTGGTGATAAAGACAAAGACATTTATTCGAAGAATATGGTAGGTTAACAGGTGTTGAACATGGTTCGTACAGCATATCCACCGCATAAAGCGGCATACGAATATTTATGGTTACAGTAAAGAACATTTAACTTGACTTGTAACATAAAGATATAGATGTGTAGATAAAACTAAATTAACTTAAACTAACTCAAAAAGTATCAGCAGATATAATAGCAGCGTTTTACCTTAAAATAAAACGCATGTTGTGTCCGGAGACTCATTCGGGGTCATATAAACAATATTTGAGTCTAGCATCTTCCGTTTCCGTGTCACATCTATATAGGTACATGCTACAATCTCCCACCATCATGACGTATTTCCGTTTTCGTTCACCAGGTGGCTACAGCGCGCCAACTCGTTCATTGTGGCCTCAAAATCCTAAAACTTATAGAAATAATCGCACCAGGCAGTATTTAAAAGTATGACCCCGAATGAGTCTCCGGACACAACATGCGTTTTATTTTAAGGTAAAACGCTGCTATTGTGTCCTTCGGCCTCATTCGGGGTCATATAAACAATATTTGAGGCTTTGTTTGTTATCGCCTGGTGAACGGGACGCCAATGTGTTGTAAAGTATAAAAGTTAAAATTAGATCAATAAATCATTATGTAATTGTAGTGTATTTACTTTCAACCTCTTTAGTTTTTATATTGTCTTTTTATTATACTGCTCTATGATCTTATGTCATGTCGTTTGTTCGGAATATACGTTGCTACGAATATATACACGCTTATTATTTCTGTCCATAATTCGCAGATATTATATTGGCGACGAGGCCAAATCAACGTTATTTGTGTGCGCAGTACTTGACTAATGTAAGTAAAAATGTCGGTCGGTAAAATACAAGACTTTGATGTGAGATCCGGGAGTTGGACTTTGTACGAGGAGCGGTTACAAATGTACTTCATGGTGAATAAGGTCGATAAGGTTATGTGGTTGCCGATGCTGATCACATGCGCGGGTGATGAAACTTACGAGTTATTGAGTACCCTGTGTAGTCCAAAGAAACCGGCGGATTTAACTTACGAAGAAGCCGTTACAATTTTGAAAAATCATCTGGAACCAAAACCTGCTGTCATGGCGGAGCGGTACCGGTTTCGTCAAAGAAGACAAGAAGACGGCGAAGACATAACAAGATACTTGACGGAGATCAAGAAACTGTCAAAGAACTGTGAGTTTGGTGGAAATTTAGAGGAAAATCTGCGGGACCAATTCGTTTGTGGAGTGAAAAGTGACCTCATCAGACAGAGATTATTTGCTGAAGATAATTTAACGTACTCGAGGGCAGTAAAGTTAGCGTGTGGGTTGGAAGCAGCAGAACGAGATGCGGCGCTGGTGGAACAGAAAGCAGCCGCGGAAGGAACAACGGCGGTAAACACGTTACGTACTAAACGTGGGCGTGGCGAGCGCGCGGACTTCGAGCGAGCGCTGGCGGCGGCGCCGCTCACGGCCGGAGGCGCCGGGAGCTGCACAGCGTGCGGATGGCGCGGCCATACAAGTGACGAGTGTCGCTATAAACACTTTGTATGCAGCCGGTGCAAACAAAGTGGGCATCTGAGGCGCGTTTGTCCACAGCCGAGAGAGAACAGGGTAAGAGGAAGGAATCACCCTGTACACCACGCTAAAGCTTCCACGAGGGAGCATTCGACGGCAGGAGCGGAAAGCTCCAGCTCCGAGGAGTTGGAAGAGGTATTGCACCAGCTGTGCTTGAACGGCTATTCTCCGGTGAGTTTATCATTGCTTGTCGATGATCAAAACTTGAGAATGGAAGTTGATACAGGGTCTGCCGTTTCGTGTATAAGCAAAAAAACTTATGATACATATTTTCGTAGTCGATTAATCGAACCATTTAACTTAGTGTTAAAATTTTATGATGGCAGTAATATTAGACCCTTAGGTGTTATAAGGCCAAAAGTTCAGTACATGGATAGAATTAGATACTTGGAATTGTTTGTAATCGATGGAGGTACGACTTCTTTATTAGGCAGGCAATGGTTAGCAGAATTAGATATTAAATTGCCTTCATTTCAACAAAATAATTATGTATACAATGTTAAAGATAGAACAGCTGATACTGTAAATTGTTTGTTAACTAGGTATAAAGGCCTTTTCAGCAGCGGTTTGGGACGGTACACGGGCGGCAAGGCGACACTCCGGCTGCGAGAGGGAGCGACCCCGGTGTTCTGTCGCGCGCGGCCGCTGCCGTACGCTCTGAGGGGTCCGGTCGACGCGGAGCTGGACGCGATGCTGCGCGAGGGTATCATCGAGCCGGTGGAGTGCTCGGACTGGGCGACGCCTTTGGTACCGGTGCGTAAAGCTGACGGAGGACTCCGCATCTGTGCTGATTATAAAGTTACGTTAAACCCTGTCTTACTGGTCGATAGGTATCCGCTACCGAGGATTGACGATCTGTTAGTTAGCTTAAACGGTGCGACATTATTTTCAAAAATTGATTTATCCCTTGCGTATAACCAGATTGAATTGGACAATTCTAAAGATTTGACCGTAGTAAACACTCATCGAGGTTTATTTAAGTATAATAGGCTTGTGTTTGGCTTGTCTTCTAGTCCGGGTATTTTCCAGCGAATAATGATCAATCTGCTTAGTGATATTCCAGGGGTAGCGATATTTCTTGATGACGTCATTATTGGGACGTCAGGAACACAGGATAAGCACATAGAAACGCTAGGAAGGGTTTTTCAGAGGTTACAGGATAACGGTATGAAACTTAAGAGAAGTAAATGCCAATTCATGGTCAATGAAGTGAAATACTTAGGGTATGTTATATCCAAAGACGGCATCAAGGTAGATTCGGATAAAGTTGAAGCAATAATACAAATTCCTAGACCAAAGGATGTAACTGATTTACGGTCTTTCTTAGGCTTAGTTAACTTCTACGCAAAATTCGTTAAGAATTTAAGTTGTGTATTGTCACCTCTTTATGAACTTTTAAAGAAAAATGTTAGTTGGCATTGGAGTAAACAGTGTGAAGAGGCGTTCGTAAAGGTAAAAAAAATATTAACAAGTGCGGAGGTGCTGGCTCATTATGACCCTGATAAGTCATTAACTTTAACTTGTGACGCGAGCGCGCGCGGCATAGGAGGCGTACTCACACAGCCAGGCGCTGACGGACGCGAGCGCCCGATAGTTTATGTGTCGCGTTCATTAAGCAACGCCGAAAAACATTATTCGCAGATAGATCGGGAAGCATTAGCTATCGTATATTGTTTAAAAAAATTACACCAATTTGTTTATGGGCGAAGTTTTGTCTTACGAACCGACCATAAACCGTTAGTTAGTATTTTTGGACCTAAACACGGCGTCCCGGCTATGGCAGCAAGTAGATTGCAGCGATGGGCGATAATTTTATCTGCGTATACATATGAAATAGAATACGTCAATACTAAACAAAACGGTGCAGACGGCTTGTCAAGGTTACCGATTCAATGCAGTAGCGATGAGTTTTCGCGGGTGCCCGAGCAAACGTACTTGCATTTTGCACATAATGCATTGTTATTAGATCATAGGGTGATTAAACAACAAACTATGAAAGATCCGATATTAAGTAGGGTTTTATCTTACATGCGGGATGCTTGGCCCACAGATAATGAGATTAGAGAATTACAGCCATATTTTAATAGACGTAAGGAGTTGTACGAGGAGTTAGGCTGTGTTATGTGGGGACACAGAGTAGTTATTCCGGGCAGCTGTCGAATGAGAGTATTACAGGAGTTACATGAGCCCCACATGGGTATTGTCAAAACAAAAGCGTCAGCTCGTAGTTATGTATGGTGGCCAGGCATCGATGAGGCTATCGAGGCGACGTGTCGGGAGTGCGCGGTGTGCGCGGGGGAGGCGGACGCGCCGCAGCGCCATGCAATCACCCCGTGGCCTTGGCCATCTAAACCATGGACGAGAGTACATCTTGATTTTTTAGGTCCTATATTTGGCAAAACGTATTTAGTTATGGTTGATGCCAGGACTAAATGGCTAGAAGTATTTCCTGTGCCTAGCACGGCGGCTAGTTTTACCATTGAGAAGCTAACAGAAGTTTTTTCTAGATGGGGTTTGCCAAGACAAATAGTTTCAGACAATGGGCCCCCGTTTTCAAGTAAAGAAATGTTTAACTTTTTAGCTAGCAATAATATAGAACATATTTTTTCGGCACCGTATCACCCAGCATCAAATGGGGCTGCCGAGAATGCAGTACGTACAGTGAAAAGAATTATAAGGAAAGCTGTTAAACAAAAAGAAAATATTAATTCGTTTTTAAATACTTTTCTTCTGCATTACCGTAATACGGAGCACTGTTCGACTGGAGTAAGTCCAGCAGCGCTAATGTTAGGAAGGAATTTACGGACGAAATTGGATGCGTTAAGGCCAAGCGTAGACCAAAAGGTTTTAAAGGCTCAGGAACGACAGAAAGAAATAGGAACCCAGGTCAAACGAGACTTACGATTAGGAGAGGAAGTATGGTTGAGGCAGTACAGGGGAGATGAAAAGTGGAGTCCAGGGCAAATAGTAAAAAAAATGGGTACCACTGATTATAGGGTTGTAGACGGATCAGGTAGGGAAATGCACAGGCATATCGACCAGTTAAGACAGCGTCCGCGAAGTTCCTTAATTTGTCCAACTAGTAGTGAATCAGAACAGAGTCCTATCGAAGCAGAGCGACCCGTAAGTCCCGAGGTGCCGCCTGCGCCGGTCACCGTTAAGCCGCGGAGCCCTCAGAGTGTGAGCGAGCCAAGTCCGGTGTTACAATCAACATCGCCTGGGTCAAAAGAGTGTACTTCCGATGGCTCATGTCCTCCTGATGACTCGGTACCCGAGGTAACCCGGACCCGTCCCATCCGTACATGTCGTTTGAAGAAAAATCCAAATTATTGTTCCTTCTTGTGTACTTCCTAATTGTTTAAGTGTTAGTAATTAAGTAGTGTATGTAATAAATAAGGATAGGTAATAATTAGGGTGGAAGATTGTAGTGTATTTACTTTCAACCTCTTTAGTTTTTATATTGTCTTTTTATTATACTGCTCTATGATCTTATGTCATGTCGTTTGTTCGGAATATACGTTGCTACGAATATATACACGCTTATTATTTCTGTCCATAATTCGCAGATATTATAGTAATATGTGTATAAAGAATGAATAAATGGATTTATAACATTTTATATTTTCAAAGCAAAATAGTAATGACAAAATACTTATAATGTCGACTTTGGATTACAAAATAATCAAAAATTCACTTACACACCTTATACAATATCCTTACTTGTTGTAATTTATATGTATCTTATCAACTTACCCTTATTGTCATTTTATTAAGCATATTTTTTAATAATCTTAATTAATTGGCTGAAAAAGATGAATTAAGGAGCTTCCTTTTGGTGGGATAACTTCCCTCCTATAATTTTTTTTTTTTTTTTTTTAATATTACCCGATTTCCAGTTAGCCCGTGCCTTTATCTCATCAAGAGGCTCATTATCTATCTATTATACCTGGAGTAGCCTCTATTCCTGCTACCTTCAAAATAGATTTAACCCAACCTGCCAACATAGTTCTATTATATAATAGTATAATAAATAGTAACTTGTTTAGCTTTTCCACATGTAGTAATAAATGATCGATCTCTAGAACAAAGTTATCGACGCGGTTTTCCAGTGTCTAAACTTTTTAGGCCAACACACGGGATCGACTGCTGGTCTTTCAAGATTGCTAAACAACTTCCAACCTGACCCTTCCAATCTGTCTTTGAACCAAAATGCGGCCAAAACATAATGCTATCCTCACTTACCATACATCTATCTGGGGAGACGCTAAGTAATGTAAGGTCGTGAATCATTTGCCCTTAACACAACAGTAGCACTGCATAGACCCTTGAAATTTCGAATAGCTCTTGACTCTGAAGAGACCTACTGCCAAACCAACCTATCAGCAATTGAGGGTCTCAGGCAGGGGGTGGACATTAACCATTTGTTTTACCAAAATATTTGAACTGTAACGGGCCTCGCTTTTTTATTGCACAACTTAGAGACAACAGATTTATGATGAAGAACAGTACAATAAGATACCTACATATCGAGCCATTTCACTACCTGATAGATCTGAAAAATTTACCCAAACCAGGAACACCAATTTAACCATCTCAACCATGCTTGTCTACATGTATTCAACGTAGACGACCTCCAATCTTCTTTGAGAAGCACTTTTGTTCTTCAGACCAGCCCTTTAGGATTCAGACCACCCCCACATTTCCATACTACTAGATACAGCTCCTTCGCTCGTGGTGGTGGCAGCCCGGTTCTCGTGTCTACGAGTACCTTCGAAAACCTGTGGATCGTAAATGGAGGCGCTATCGCTCTTGTCTTCAAATCTGCTCTCCAGAGTGCTCGAGAGCTTCTCGGTGCGACTAATAGAAATACCCGTCGAGGCTGATTTAGATGCATCAGTACACGACGTATCAAACTCGAAAGAGGGAAGACCCATGCGAAACGAAAGTTCCATCTGAATGTGCGCACGCGTTATGCCTCCATGCTCGACGATCCCTTTGATCTAGAGTTATATAACAAGTTAGTACGTGAGCTGTGCCAGAAGCAAACCGATCTATCTGGGGAACACCCCACTTCGCAAAGACTATGATGGGTAATTGCGTCAATATCGTACTCTTAAAGAATTTGAAAAATCTGATATAAATATAAAGTTCATCAGGGTGAGTACGCTACTATAACCTTGTTGTCGCACTGCAAAAGAAGAGAGGTGTGACTCAGAGACGGAGTGAATTCTAACAAACATTTCAGGATAGATAACATCTCTCTTCTTCTGTCCAGCTGCCCGGTATGTGCAGACCTTTCAACTCCGCCCCTCGAACCTGAATCTGCTGCATATGTGGTTTAAAAAAAAAAAAAAAAGGTTTCTACTTGTGTAGGATGAAGCCACACAGTGGAACTTCCACCATCTCAGTTCTGTTTGCACCCCCCGCCTGGCAAGGGATAAGTAGACTGATATGGCATTTTCAGGCCTAGGTTGCAATAGGCCAAGAGGTGACAAAATTTTAGCGATCCATCGGATCTACCAGTCGAGCAAAATTTTGATCGCCTATGATACTCTGCATTTCTCACAGAGACGTTGTCTGTCGTAGAAGCAACTTCAATAACATTATTTGTATACTGCGAATCACGTTTTCTGGCAAACCTTTTTGATTTGTCCAGAGACTTCAAATAAAACACAGATAGTCTATCATTATAATTATTTTAAGGGATTAGATAGAATCGACTTCTCCCTGTTCATCTGCCAACCCAATCGGCTCAGAGTTTGATGAGCAGTTGCGACTCTTACATGGCTGTAAGTTTGCCGGAGGTCTATCTTCACCATCCAATCCCTTTCCTGAATGAAATCTGGAATCCAATTTACCGAAATCAAACGAAATTTGCTCATTAATTGTTTAAACTTTTTAAATTGTAAATAGCATAGGTTCCGTCGGTTTTGCGAATCGGAAAGAAATATGATACAAAAATTGGAGTTAGTTTGATAAAATCTTTAGTTTTAACAAATTTTGAATTAATACGTCCATCTCTGGAGATGGTACAGTGAGATTGCAATGTTTCACCTGCCTTGGTAAGACCAGAGGCGGTTTCTTCCGAAATTGAATTCGATAAACCTGGCACTATTTTGACTGATTCCTCGCATGATAATTATAAAAAAAAATCTATTTATTTATTTATTTATTTATGGTTTACCAACAGATGTTACAGCTAATCATGACTTATGTTTGGCAGACTTAGAATAGACAATACTGCACACCCAATTAAAGGTAAACACCGCATGCTTAGTGTTTTACAGCTCAAAAAGAAGATGAAGTTATGTTTTCTATTCACTCTGTGGAAAAGGAAAACTATTATTCATCGCCAGTGCCGACGAGCGACTGGACGATTTAAAACCACTAGGTCCAGGGTACGCCGCCTGGCGTCTAGGGTATTTATTATCTTGCAAAGAAAAAAAAAAAAAAAATTACTTGAATAAAAATTTTTGTTGACACCGCCATTATTCTTTACAAAATCATTATAAGGTACTTTGTCCAACAAAAATACACCTGACGGCGTTATATAAAAAGATAATAGGTACACTCGGTAGAAAAGGAAATCTATAATTCATCGTCAGTGCCGACGGGCGACTGGACGATTTACAACCACTAGGTCCAGGGTACGCCGCCTGGGATCTAGGGTATTTCTTATCTTGCCCAGACAGAAAAATAACTTTACTTGTACAACAAAAAAAAAAAAAAAGAAAATTAACACCGCCATTATATCAACAAATTCACTAAAAAGGTGCTTTGTCAAACAAAATTACACTTAACGGTGGTATATAAAAAGATACTAAGTACACTCTGTGGAAAAAAGGAAATCCATAATTCATCGTCAGTGCCAACGGGCGACTGGACAATTTATAACCACTAGGTCCAGGGTACGCCGCCTGGGATCTAGGGTATTTCATTACATGCCAAAAAAAAATACTTTACAAAAAAAAAATATCTTATATCTACTAAAAGGTATTCTGTCAAAATACACGGACGAGCATTGTAAACTTTTTGCGATTCCATGAATCTAACGTTATTCCAGTTATCATTATTGAGGTATTGAATGGAATTTAACAATTTCAACTGATTTGAAGGAGTAGTGGTAGCAGCTGGCTCCTTAAATTGCGTTGCCAAATCAAAATCAAATTATTGAAACTGTGCAGGGGTAGATCCCCTGGCCAGGCCAAATGGCAAACAGCAAACTAGTCATATGCAGTAATCGGTTTCGATATATTAGACGCACAAAACAACGGTTGGCGTAAATGATTTTTCTCATAATTGTTTAATAAATACTTCGCGCCTGTGTATCAGCTCTACGGCTGCAAACCAATGGTAAACAATCACGTAAATTTTATGATAACCGCCAGAGAATGCCAACTGGTCTGATTCAACGTTCCCGGTGAACGGTCTCGACGTGTTTTATAAGTGTCGCTCTGTTTTGAGCTACTTGAAGATAATTAAGATAATTGTCGAGAAAAACTACTACTCGAATACCTAGATTCCTGAAAATCTCGGCTGTCCAGTTGGTCAGCGATGCAAATACTTTGGGTGTACACCATGACCTAGTCAACTGTCTGCCAATAGCACAGCGTCACTTTGCATTACAAGAGCTCGAGTTACAATGCCTAGGAATCTATCTGCCGAGGGTAGATAACAAACTTTTTCAAAAGACTTGATTTCATTACTTACTGCAAGGTCATATTCATGCACCAATTTAAAATTATGGTTACTGTTTTTATAATTTTTCAAAACACGGATGTTGAGGGTAGTAATATAAACGTTTCAAATCACTGACCTGTTTTGCAAGTTTTTACCTTGCTTTGTCCTTGGCTACGCTTACTTTTCTTCTTCTTACTTCTTTTTACGGGATCTTTCCTCCTGTTCAATCTCCCAACTCGGACAGCGATGACTCCGAGGAACTTGAACTCAACGAATCCAATGACGAATCGGATTCATTGCGGTTACGTACATTATCCGCCATCTTAATCGTAATAAAATCTAATTTCTAAACTTACGTTTTTTAAAATAAAAAACTGTATTTTATATTTTATTTTATACTCTATAATTTGAAGCATATACCTAAAATTATTCTAAAAAGTATCGAACGTTAACAACGTTAAACTTTTAAAAGATGTGAACCGACCGAAAAACAGGACGCCAATGAACGAGTTGACGCGCTGTAGCCACCTGGTGAACGAAAACGGAAATACGTCATGATGGTGGGAGATTGTAGCATGTACCTATATAGATGTGACACGGAAACGGAAGATGCTAGACTCAAATATTGTTTATATGACCCCGAATGAGGCCGAAGGACACAACAATAAACTATAATTACATATCTCTTAAATAAAATTAACACAAACAATAACAACTTTGGCATGTAAAACTAATTCCTAAATAACTATTTGTCATCAAAAAAAATCTTTTAATGAGTAGAAGGACTTTATGAGTAGCCACAACTTTAGTTTTTTTTGGAAAAATTGAAAAGGTGATTCTCTGATGATTCCTGTCAATGTCCAGATTGGAAATAATATTGTTCAGTTTAAATGACAATGTACAGTTATTAATTATAGTTTCGATATTATACATGTGTTTTTATAACCAAAAACAAGATGTTCTTAAATATCTTTATTACTGCCATTTTCTTGACTTGGAACTTTCTTGTCTTTCAAATAGTTTTGTCGGAAGAAGTTGTAAAACATATAGTAGACTAATATGACGTTTGGAAAGTATACAACGGTGACTCCCAGTGGTGCCGGGCAGCTTGGTAGAAACACTTGCATGGAGTATACCAGCATGAATGTGAACTGGATCTGAAAAGAGAAAAGTTGTTATTTAAATTAAATGGTTTTTTGTTGCTGTGTGATCTGTCACTAATTTATCTATTTGAAAACTTGTGTCTTACATTAATCTATAGTTGAAAATATTTTTTATGTGAATGTCTTTATCGCTGGAGTTTCTGGTCTGATTATGAAAAATACTTGGGTTTCCTGATCAGGAATACATATTCCGGAAAACTTACTTACCTAAGATAACTTGATAAGGATATGGTATCAAAATCTTATGGCAAATAAGGCTTTTTAAGACTTTTATGACATACGATTTTTTGACAGACATTGACTTAACAAGAATTGACAAAAACTGAGTTTGAAACTTGGCATGAAGTTTGTATTGTATGTAAGCAAAGAAAAGTTTTATTTTTTCTTGGTCAACTTCCATTCACTTTAGTAGATACCTAACTCATGATTTACTATAGCTATGACTAGTATTAGGTACTCTATGACGTCAAATTCGATAAATTGCAACATACCTAATAATGATGACTGACAATCATAATATGATTTGGATGAATGAATGATAAAATAAATTTGAAAAGTTAATAAAACGTGTATTTCGTTATTGTTAGGTGACTTTCATAGACGTCATTTTTCATGTTTAGTCTGTAAGAGCGGATTTAGGGAGGGGGCCATGGGGTCGTAACCCCTTACCCCAGCCTTGGTTTAGGTAGGTCGATTACTAATATTTTGTAATCGAAGTAGGAACCATTTCTGAATTTACTTCGACTGAGTTGAGTGCTCCCCCTCTCCTCTAACTTAAAGACTGAACTTAGACATTCTTCAAAATTTAAAAAATAATAAATGCGTGCAATAACATTTATTGGATGTTTTTTACAAATATCTTTTTTTTACAAAGATTTTGCTCATTTCTAAGCAATAACCAGTTTCGTGCCTTATGCCCTTACTAATAATCACTGTGTAAAGTTATGCAATGAATAAAGCCTGTGTAACCATACATTTTTTGACGTATACACCTGTCATAACTTTATGCAGCAATTATTAGTAAGGTGCTTAGAGTTTATATTAGTAAACCCAACAGTTTACGATTTGGGTTCACCCCGGCAAGACAATGAGACACTTCTTCAATAGCTAATAACTTTATACATATTTGTTTACTGTCAAGCTCATGTCATTTTAAAAGTGCAAGCCAAGGCTTGGCTTCCATGAAGGACACGTCACCGGCTCACCGGTTACACCCATCATCAGTATAATGAAGCTCCTCATAAAATTACCACTCCCAATAACTCTCAATCAGATGTGCAAACGAGGCATAACGTCAGCACGTTCAGTTAAACTATTTCAAAGGAATTGATAATAAAATGCAAATAAGGAAAGCCACCCGTCCTTGGAGAAATGGTTCATTTATCTAGACTACTCCGATGCCGTTTATGCTACGTTTAAAACATGGCGGGCTAATTTGGAAAGTCTATTTTACAAGTTATCTAGGCTCAGTTCAAATTATAGTCATTTTCAATGACTATCTCTGTCGGTGGATTGGATTAATAAAGATAGATAGTTCACATAAGCTCAATCAGCATGTCAAAATTATATCGCTTGTAGATACGGAACGGCACGGGAAGATACTAGATAGGTTATTGTAAATGTTCGTAAGTATATGTGAACTTCAGAATTATGCCAAACTCCAATTTTTTCCGATGAAATAATGAAAAATATTCAGATTAGTTTAAAAGATGATGCGTGTTTTGTTTGTTACTCAATGTAACAAACAAGCTTTCGCCATTGTATTTTTAGTAATGTTTATTTATGTTGTACAGCTAATGTAGCAGCAGATGTGGCTAATTGGGGTCATTGGCCATATCAGCCATATGTCAAAGGAAAATGTGCCCATGTATGTTCAAAATAAAACTTTCAATCTTAACCTTTTTAGCTACATTGGCTCATGCTATAATACGTACGTGTAATAATTTAGATGATCCTGAGGACCAACCGATTGATTAATCAAATCACGAATGTAATGAATCTGATTACTAATGCGATTGCTCGCCAAATACAGATTCAATTCATGCTTTAATTTAATTTAGTTTAACTAACGTTCAACACTTCATCAGAAAATTTTGCACTAACTTAACACGAAAATTATTTAAAAATCGCACAATAAAAACACTTAAACGTAAAATTGCACGAGCATAATACGAAAATGAATTTAAAATCGCACAATAAAACCGATGCTCCAAAAGTGTCAATCGTACATGTAAGGTTTAACCTTGCTATTTGTGCCAACCGTTTGCCAGGAAATTGGATTTTCGACATCGCTGCGGATACATCTGTATGAATTCAAATAGAAGCCTTAATTTTCTGGGAAAGGTTTTCTGCTAGACGTAGAAAAGAACTGGTAAACGTGTTCCATGTAACGCTTGTATTCTTTGACATACATTTAAGATGTCACAAAAATATCTATGCCGTGTTCCAGACGACTGCCTTCTACATCTGACTCATTGCCAAGAATTTATGAAATATTTTATATCAAAACATTTATTGTCATGATTATCTGCACAATAATTGTAGACTACTACACATTTCTCACGTAAGTAAATTCATGATTTATTTATTATCAACTAAACCAGCATTGCCAATACTACACTATTAAACACCGTGTCATCCTCGTATCTTTAGACCAGAACTTTAATTTGCCGGTCCTTAATTGTGGCTACAAGTCCTCAGATCCGCTCACAGGAAATGACCATTTATTTTCCAAGAATTCTCGGTAAAAGTACTTACCATCTGCATAATAGTGAGCCATTTCTTGTATTTGATAAGGGCGGCCTTCATCTTCGGGCTTCCCTCTGCAGATAGGAGGTAATAGCTGTACATGATAACATGTACTGCGTTGTTTATCATTGGAGAGAAAGAGGTTATTCCGCCTGAGGAAAGAAAAATGTTTGTGGATCATTAAGGTCAGCGAAATTTGGACAATATGCTTGAAGAGGTTTCATTTATTAATTGACAAGATTTTTCTCGTGGCTACATGAACGTCGATTTTCGCGGATGTGTAAAAGGAATCAAACTTATGAAGAGTGGGTCAGTAAAAACCTAACGTAGACAATAGTTACTTTCGTATATACAATATTAGTATAAATAATGATAGTTTAACACATCACAAACAAACATCGAGAGTTTTGTGCAAGATACGACTTTGCGCGGCATTAATTATTTTGCACTCTCACACGCAACTATCAACTCTATTCATCTTGACTTAAATCATTATCAAAAATATCTGTACTAACTGTTAATTGGTGAAATGTGTGTGTACCATACACCTCTGCTTAACCTTTCGAAGAATATAGTCGTTATATTTTGATTAACAAGCATATCTAGAGAACTTTTGTTGGAACTGATCTATCGAATAATGGAACCTTTGGAGGCCTTTTCGAAATAGATGCTGTCATAGCAATTCAATTAGATTCTGTCTGTCTTTCTATCAGAGAAGACAAAAGCTACGTGTGTGATATCATCCAAAAGGATATTTTCATTTTCGTGTGTAACTGGGTCAAGTTCTAGTAAAAAGCGTGAGAGATTATGTTTAAAAGCTTTCTCAAGCCTAAAATCTTAAAGAAATTATAGAGATTAGGTTTTAATTAAGTTATCTATGCAAAAATTTTGCCAAAACGAAAAATTATACCAAAACATCGAATCTATTAACATAATTTACCCTAAAATAACAATTATTTTACTATACAAATTAGATTGATTAATAACTAATTTACTTAATTTATTTACGAATGTGTGAGATGTCTTTTCAAGTATATTAACTGCCTCGCACTCTTTTAGAAAGGCCAAACTTTATGTCGGTTTAGGAGTTTGCTGTGTTATCGCGTTATCAGGCATAATAATCTCAATCACGGCCAGCAAACCAGGAACATCAATACTTTAATAACATGCAAAAAGCGTAGAGAGTAAAACAATATTTTCACGTCATCTAAACCTATTCAAATTCAGTCATCCATAATCTGCAAAACGGATATTATTCGAATGAAATTAGCCATGTTATGCCAGGAGGATGAAAACTTGAATACACTTTAATAATATTTTATAGATTTACTGATAATCTGATGGCCTTGCGAATAAATTATGCTAAATAACAAACGATACAAGATTTGCAAAAGCGTAGATTTAATTAATAAGATTTGTGGGATTAGAGATTATTCCGACATCTAGGCTTGGATATCGGTTAGAAATCTGGACTTATTGAGTTATTAAGGTCGTTACGAGGTACAGGGCGGACTAGGCATTTTGATGTTTTAAGCAATTAGTTAGTAAATTGAGAAGTTAAAATTAACTCTACAGGAAATTCCCGAAAGTCTGGGTTGATAGAACAAAGGCAAAAGCCTTACTAATGACAAAAATGATATGCATGTTGCTTTAAAAGTATTATACTTTACTCAGAGCCACAAAAGAAGTCCAATGGTACTTGGAAACAAGGTGCTCAAGTACCAACTTATAGCGGAAGACCGAGTTCATTCTCAGAGAAAGTAAATTGATTGATTGAAGCATCTTCTGAACGTTTCCCACGACACCTGTTAAATGTCAAACCACAACGAGTGGCTAAGTTTCGGCGGCTTTATAAAATGTAGTGACAATTTGACAATGACGACGAAAGTTTATAAAATATTTCGGCTAATAGTAAGTTTAATGCTCAGACATTTATTTGTAAACGAGTTTTATTAAAGCGACTAAAAGTTCAATAGTAGTTTGTTGTCAATAGACGTTATGAAAGTAATAAAGTTAAAAAGATGCAACGGTGGCGGATGCCTTAGGCTATCTCTAAGAGGCATTTATTTCTATTGATTATTCCATAAAACATATGAGAGAATACGTTTTTATCATCAGATCTTCATTTCTAAGCATCACAGCATCACAACCAGTAATATCGGTAGCTTTAATCCCATTAGACCATTCGGATGCCAGGACCCAAATCATCAATGTGTTCCTAACGCGACATGGACTTATCGCCAATCGGGTGCGTTTCTGATCCCGGGCGATACCTGGCCCTTTTTTTATCACAAAACTCGTCCATAAACCATAAATTATCGCTTGATTTGTTTCACTTAGCTTATCGCCAAGTATTTTAAGACCTTGTTTACAAAAATAGCGACCTTAAAATTTTTACACATGATAAGCAAAAGAAAAATTACATTTAATCCACCTTTTTGCCCCTTAAAATGTCGCATATTTGTATGCAAAGACAATGCTTATTCGTTGGCGAATTTCTGCAGGAAGTGGTAAGTGGATTAAAGTCAAAGCCAAAACAAGCAATTCTCTTGACACTTTTTGCAATTTAGTTCTTACAAAATCTTCATTTAACATTATTCTTGTTGCTTCTGAAGGTAACAATGGAGGTAATTAGCAATATAAAGCTATTTAAAATTATAACGTCTTGAATCTTTCTAAGATACGTCTCACCTCAGATTCATTTATATCACTTAAATCCACCAAAGGATAATTTCGTCAAGTACCGCCTCAGTTCTGCACTGTCTTTAACAAGCCTGTTGTCAGGACAGTAATTTGCATACTCCGAGATTCAGTGCGCTCTAAGATTGGCATGTCACTCCGTTAGATGCAATTTCATCGGTCATCTAAGTTTCTACCTCAAATGGTCTCTGATACCTTTTCTCTGTGACATGTCAATATAGCAAGGAAGCTGGTTTTGGCTTATTTGTTGTGATAAACCTTTGGCTTCGCACACCTGTTCCTTAATATAGATATAAATACTGAAAATACCTTCTTATACCTCTAAAACATCGCAAATATAATTATTTACTGTACAAGTGACGTCAATCTTATCGTCTATTATATTTACATTCTCACATTAATATTAAACATTCATGGAAGCGCAAAATCCGCTCCATTCCAATCTACTCAACGGTTATTGAGTTCAATTTGTTTCTATTCAATTATAGGACTTAATATTGCGGTTAGAAACCTTTCATTTGACTTGCTAGCTTCACTGCAAATTAAGTGTTATGAGAGCCGGTCGACAAACACGAAGAGTATCCAAGGCACACACATTATACGGTGTTATACAATAACATTTAATATGATATCACCGTAGGAAAGGTCTCACGCGAGACTAGGGCAGTTCAAAATTACACTCTCGCCTTCGCAAATAGAGATTGTTTTCCGTTGTTAGCTGCGTGGTCAATGCCCAGCCCATCACTTTCACTGGCTGACCATCGCTATCTTCACAATGCTTGTCCAACGATAAAACTACTAGACATTGTTTAGGGTCAGTTTTATCAGCGAATGTGTGGCCAGAGATAACATCGAGATTTAATCGTCTGTCATAATGACGGTACTCGCGAATTGGGGCAAGAGTTCATCGATGGAAAGTTGTTTATTTAGAGGGAGGAATGATTGATGGTATAAACGTTTTGGGGCTGATCTAAAATCAAATAAATCTCTCTATTCGTAACTAGATTTGAATCATTTCTTCCGCATAAATATTTTTTATAGCTGATGCATACAGAGTCGCAGTAAGTAGCTAATGAAGGTTCTTGGGGTTAAAGGTTATGCAAAAGTATGAAAAAGCGGTTTTGAAATCAGGCTGTAAAAATCGTATAGCAATGCGAGCTCAAAACCCTTTTATGGTATTCAGATAAACATAAACGCAATCATACAAATACAATGGCAGCCCTCAATACCGAAACTGGTACAATCGTGATTTTTTTAAAGCCTAGATTTTTTCTGCTACTTTGTCTGCGTTAATGTCGAATATCAGGGTTGTATTCGTCGCAAAATATATAGTAGCCGATGTCCTTCATTGAGGTCAAAACTTAAACCGTACCAATTTCATATAATCATAAAAATCATCGGTTTAACTGACAGACAGAGTTACTGTCGCTTTTTATGAAATCCATTCTAAAACTAGAGAACTATTACTCTTAAAAGCAGTACGATGTCACGTCGCTAATATCAGCGAGATCGCAATAGCTGGTTCGATTAAAAATGATGGTCTCACCACGGTTGCGGCACCACAGTGCATCTACCAGCTATGTTCAGCGACACAATGACGTGTGTTGGCACTAAGAAGCACAGTAAAGCTGGGCATTGACGGTCATTTTTCCGCGTCAGTTAGACTGACGTCCATCCATAATATGATCGTCAGTGACAAATCGATCTCCAGAGTTGGTGGCCCATTTGGAGTGACACACTAGTCACTAGACTGACCCGAAAAATGATCGTCAATGCCCCACTTTACTCAGAAAATCATATGCAACGTGTAATGCATAGACATGCTCACGTTTCGCAGTAGAGATGAGACCCTGTGACCCATATAACCCGCACACCGTACGCATACTCGACCATGTACAGACGAATATTTCGCTGTTTTTTAAGCCAAGCCTCCATTTCGGTAACGCGACATTTGTGGTTTTTTGCAACATATCTTTGAAAGGGTTGAATGAACAGCGGTGTGAGTTACAAAAGCGTTTGTTTATTATGGTTTCGTGGCAACATGCTCTGTCGCTCAACGTGGAATAGAATCTATAACTATGCGAAATTCCAACATACAAAATCGTACGACATCGCGTCACACATCTTCCCTGTTCAAGAGTTTGTGAGGAGCTTTCCACTCTCAAACCTTTATACTTTTTTTCTATCACCCAGGTATCAATCGTCGTAATGCTCCTAAAATTATTAAGTTTTGAGTGTAATTCATTAATTTCGTAATAGTATAGCAATTTCAAAATTTCTTATTTCAATTCTGAAAAAAAAATGCTGAACTGGACTAAACCAGCCAGCATTTCTATATTACCTTCGAAATCCAATATGTCTAATAGTATAGCTCTTACATATATTGGAAATACAAATAAACCACCCGAGAAAATTAACCGTTTTCCCAGTAAATGTTTATCGGTTGTATGAACAAACATTACTTTATATTGTAAAAGCAAATACGGGTGCTCATGCCAATGGGTACCTGTTGAAAGTACTCGCAGTTTCAACTAACTGCATATATTAATTTGTATTGCTGCAGTTTCAATGAACAATCTTAATAACGTGTGCCCTTTGTTTAGGAAATGGAATGGTGTGTTTGTTTCTTAATAAGTTTTTAGGGTTTTCAACAGCCAGCAAAGTAGATAATTATACAGGGCTGTCATATATGATTGAGGTTTTTTTGGAAATAGCTATCTATTTCCATATGTATTGAAATAAAGCTTAAAGTAATCAAGGACCTAATTAGTTTCTGCTACTATTAAAATGTACATTAAAAATATCTTTCGGTTTTTGGCTACGTGAAAATCTCACAAGTGTTTTTGGTGAGGTGGAAATCTTACACTCCCCGGACTTATCCCTAAAGGTGCCCAAATTCCGGGTGCCTTTTGAAGATTTCCCTTCAGCAACAATAAAAAGGTCAGTCAATCAGTAATGTTGAATCTACGAATACTATTTGAAAACAAGTAAGACGTCTAGAGGAAAAAGTAAAAGAAAAACTGTGCAGTTACAATGCCAGCCTCATTTGTAGTGAGCGCCTAAAATGACACATTGATTGGCACCATTCCATTTTAGCAAAAGGCAACCTACGACGTTCACTCTTAGAAATAACCAAAGGAAAATGCTTTGATCATGATTCTACGAAGCTTCAATTACTGCCATAAATACTTTTGATCACTTACATCTTGAGAAATATTGTGAGGTAAATTTTCACACCGGTATCATGTAGTTCTCGCAAAAAAAAAAATGGTTCTGTTCTATTAAACCGGTTTATTTAAAGGTTTTTTGAAGAATACATCAGTTGCTTTCTTATGGGTCAAAATTAGTAAGGCTCTCGCTATTTATACTATGGATTCGGTTTTTTTATTTGGAAATAGGTTATCTAGACATTTTTTATTAAAATCGGCCGTTTCGAAGTTCAAATTTTTTGATATCTTAACCTTTCAACAACCAAGCGACAGCCGGCTATCGGGCTATTATTGTCTTTCTATTGTGTCTCGAATCACGTATGTTAGAATCACATATTATATCAGTATTCCTTAGGCCAAATCCAAAGCAGATTCTTCCAAGATCCATTTTATAGAATGAAACCACAACATCCCTTGAAAAACATAAAAAGAACACTTGATACTTACCTCTTCTATATTTAGCACTGGTGCAAACGAAAGCCTCAGGCTTTCATGTTTTTAAATAAAACCTCCATGTTTTATTTAGAGGCCGTCCGCCGGGCGAAAACATTCAAATGCTTTTCAAATAAGATGGCGTTTCGCGACGATATGGTATTTGATTTGAATTAATCGTGGACATTGAGTCTTTGGTAATGTATGGTAATGGGTTCTGTTGGTTACTTTCTTTATCTATTTTTAGCACGGACTAGGTTCTGATCCCGACTTCGCTTGAGTGAAAGTTAAGCACAGCATTCAAGGATAACGTCTCCTATTAGCGAATGAATTTTCAGAATTGAACCAGTCATCCGAACGCACAGATCAACGCACAGAATTAACCAAATGAAAGCGACAGAACCAAAATGGGTTTGGATTCGCGAGCAAAAGCCAATAATTGATAAAAACCCAATGATGACAACTGACAAACAAAAGAGGGACACAAAACTGTCTTTAACATCACGTACTCTGTCTAAGTGTTCACTTTATTTGGCAATTTTCTCGACGAATTTCCACGCAAAGGCATCAAAGTCTTACGTTTCCAAAGAAATTGGAAACACAATTCCGTAGTTTCGGCGAAGTTTGACTGCCAAGGTTCTGTGAGGAGAACAGCAATTGTGTCTGTTAAGTGGTATTACCTATAGCGCTTAATTATGTTGAATTTGGTCTGTTTTAGTCGGCTTTCGAATTGGTCCTTTCATACTTATTCGGTCCTTTTGGACAATTATGCTGCTAAAACCCGTAGAGCTTTTAATTCATTCCGAAACGCCTTGCTTTAACTAAAGACAACAATAACTTATAGTATCATATTGGAGGAATGTCCAAATAACAACCCATTTTTTCTTACTCGTTAGCCTTACCTTAATTTTGAACCTTTAGAGACTTAGACACAGAACTGCCTAAAACTACTCGTAAAAATACAACGGTAAGGCCATTTACAAGTTTTCCCTGATAACAACAGTGTTATCTCTAGTCCTTTCATACTCATTACTAATTCACTTATCAATAAATTAAAGTACCCACTACCCAATCTCATGAACCTGAAAGCTATCCTCAATCCCACCCAGCTTTGATCACAAGATTAAATTCACTCAGCTGAACATGCTGATCTTCAAAAGGACCCTCAGAATGTACTCCAAGCTTTTTACTGAGGTAATTGAATAATAATGACTTAATAAAAGGTCTTATGTGATTATGATAATATGGTACGAGGATATCATACGTATTTAAGCTTCATAACTTAATAATTAATGTATATAATTAATTAACGGTGTTCAGATATTAAACAGTTTACAAAGGACCAGTTTTTGTGGGACAAAATCGTTTGAAATATTTTCTTAGGGCTGGTAACTTCAGCTCGGATTCATCTAATGATAGGCTTCTAATTCCAAGAAAGAATTAAGGAAGGAAAAAGAAAAGGAAAGGGCTCATTAAGTGAGGAAGGAAACAAAGGCAGGTCAATTTTCTTCTAACAACAATGATTGCAAAAAATGTGTAGGTGGGTGCTTCGTAGATAAATAAACTCCGATTGTTCAAGCTTAAATCAACGCAAACTTAATGTAACACATCTGCTAGATAATTTGTTATATTCATTTTTAATTTGAGAGACTGGGAGTCGATCTTCCGTTGTAAATTGTTAGGCGTGGTCCTTATTCACTTCACAACAGGTCTCGAATCAATCAGGTTTTTCATAGCCAATATTACCGCAAATATTAAATGATGAAGCGTGCCAATTATGTGTACTAAACTGACGTAACCCAATAATATTAACCATGGATCTAACTTAGATATAAAGCTGAAACGTGGTATAACCTTTTATAGGTCGTAAATGGTGGTAATAACAATATAACGTTAGTTCAGGAGGCCTACCATGAACTCTTATAGCAGGTCAATTTTCGACGATAAATAACCTGCCGTGTTTAGTTTGTACCATGAGCGCGCTAAGCAGCAGGCGAGCCAGCGATCACGTGATCTAAACCGGCGAGTGACCACGTGACAGCAGTGTAGTGGCCCACTACACTGCTGTCACGTGGTCACTCGCCGGTTACTAGTGGGCTGCCCTGTTTATTGTACTCACCATAGAGTATTTTTTGACAAATTCGCATGTGACCGTTGAACTGCCCTGCCGTCATTATTTGCAGGCTTGTGAAAGTAAATATAATTGACCTGTTTCAATGAATTTTAAATACAAAAACGTAAGTAATTATAATAATATGCATATAGAATAATTCGGACGTTATTTTAAAGTATTGTAAAATATAGAAAATTATCCGTAAGCTGTGTCTTTCCTGTTAATTTTAGATGTGTGATAAAGACGAAATTTTTTAGTTTTTTCGAAGAAGATAATCGTAGCACCAGTGTGAAAGAAAGGGATAATATTTAAAGAAGAAATAAAGAATTTCAAGAATCTAAATAAAACCTTTCGAGATGCCAGACAGCGCTTTTGTTAAGCTTTACAGCCCAACTAAAGGGCTCACTTGAACTGTAATGAGGAAAGAGAATTCACGCTACGCCCAAAGAAATCAACAGATTTGTTAGCTGAGACCAAGGTTAGTACTAATATATACTTCTATTCATCAGACTAATCATCTTAATACTATATTTGATACTATGCATGCATGGTTTCAGGTTTTACTTGCGCTCTCGTTTTTCGCGAATGGAACCTATCAAAGACAAATACAGTGAAATTCATTGGATTTATTCATTTATTCATTCATTTATTTATTTAAATTAAGGGTCAGCACGACATTTTTAACAACTCTCACATAAATACACAATAAAAAATAACGTAAATATAGACAATATCCTATGCTTCAAATTAACTTGAACTAAGTTGAGTTGATTTCAATATTTTATTTGACTCTAAATGTGCAACTCTGAGTGTACAACTATGTTTTACTTATTTCAGATTTTTAAACAAGTTTGGTATGCCTGGAGTTTAGAGTTTAGAACTCATGTCGCAATAAAACGGCCAGTAGAACATGTAAACCCAAAAAAAAACGTTTTAAATGGGTAAACATTAAGTAAAAAATATATTTAGATCTAACAGTTAATAATATATTTTTTCATTGTTGTAAAAATATATTAGGTGATTCTGGATTTCCATTAAAGAAGTCGATGATGACTCCAGTTATTGATGCACCTCCAAATTCAATTGAAGCTCACTATACTGGGTTGCATGTGAGAAAACGAATTAAGCATTTTCATTTGCAATTGAGCCAATGTGTTGAATCCGGAAGAAGTTTTTCAAAGTACCCAAAACATGACCGACGTCACTTCCGAGGCGCATTCTTCCAGAAGAGCCCAGAATCAAGAACAGCAGCGGGGCCTCCTTACTAGGAGACAGTTCATTGCTCATTTGTGGGATGTAACCTAGAATATTAAAATATATTTTAAGTGTTTATATTTTTGTATGTAACGAATAAACTCAAAAACTACTGGACAGATTACAAATATTCCTTTTTCTTTAGAAAGCTGCATTATCCCTGAGTAATAAAGGCTACATAATATCACGCTATATCCCACGGGAGCGAAGCAATAACCAAAAACCTAACGTTACGTGGGTGAAACCGCGAGGAACAGTAAGTTTTATTATAAAAATCTGGATCTAATTACCGATTATTTATACTCTTCAATGTTCCTACCACACGAGAAATAAGATTTTCAATATTTAGGTAATTAAGTTTATGATTTATTTAGTAACAAAACTTACAGCGGGTCAAGTTGTCCAATCTTTGTTAGCACCACCAACAACCGAATTTAGATTTTTCGCCACCTCAGTCTACATTCTTCCAGGTATTTCCCGAGATTGGGCACTTTTATCACAGCCCATAGCAATATCCCAGCAATAAAATAAAATACGAAACTCTTCGGGAATAATCCATTCGTCACAAATAAGACACTCTTACACATAACCAAGGCCACAAATATTTAATTTTAATAATAAATCCACTTGAGTTTCAAAATTACCTCGTAAATTAATGTACTACTATTTGTCATTTGTCAAATAAATATTCGTTCGAAAATAATCATGAAGTGTCAAAATGGTAACTTTTCGTTTTAAGTTTCACAAGCTGGTGTAAAGGCCTTCGCTTTTACAAATCAGTGCCAAACTCTTTTTATGCCACAGAAAAATGTTTATTTTTCATCACCTTTTAATTTTAAACTGTTTTTATATAAATATTTGTTACTTTTATAAAAACCGTAAAACCGCTGAAGTATTTTAGAACGTTTGTTTTCTAATAATCTTATATAATCTGTGCAACCAATGTACAGGTCATAGACTCAGGACAAAAGTTTAATTGATGCAGGTCAGCCGGAAATGCTCATGGTACAAACACAAAACCTGTCAGGTTGAACATGTCAGGTTAAACTGCCCTGTACTTGGCAGGTAGTTGAATAGTTCATGGTAGGCCACCAGTTATTTTACCGTGATAAGATAGCTAGTACCAACTTGGTTCCGATTTTTGTTTATTAATAAACATCTTCTATCTCTTTGGTATAGGTTTTGTGGTTAGATACACAAAAAAAAATCATAACCATAAACATGGGTCCTCAAACAAGCGATCTAGGCATTTTATAATTGCTTCCGAAAATTAAGACCACTTGTAAAAGTCAGGATTTTCCACCGTGATAGCTTTAACAAGATAATGTCGACGATGCTTCTAAAGTTTTAATAAGTTAATAAAGCTGGATGATTGACGATGTAACTTTAGTCTTGGTCAGCTAACTAGGATGATAATCCTATAACACCGCAGACTGGGCTTGATCTAGTAACTTCGTCTGTCACTGTGGTTAGATAAATTATTTGATATTTCAATGCCATGGCATTATTCCTTTAAGAAGACTATCAACAGATTTAAAGTTAAATTCATAAATACAAATAGGATACAGGCATTAATATCTAGTTTAATGGTTAGTCAAATCTTACATGTGATCTTAAAGAAGTTACTTTTCATAAAGCACGTTTTGGATACAGCCCCCATTAATAAATAAATAAAGTGAGAAATGTGGGTGCAAGATGGTTCCTACCTTCTTGCACACATATTTCTTATACCTAAAAGAGAAAACATAACTTATAATGAGGAATGCTCAAAGAGACCACCTACGTGAAATATATCGTGAAAGTTACAGAAAGTCAATGAATTTTGAATATGTTTTTTTAAGAATTTGGGCGATTTTAGTTCTGGCAGTGTTAAAGGTCAGGTTTTCACCCGGGGAATCGTTATGTGAACCGCTATATATTTTGAGGATGTTCATAAAAGTTGTGGGTAATGGTATTAGGTTGTGGGATCTTTAGTGGGACCACAGATTAATGTTTTATTAATAAATTGTCTTAATATCCTTGGGTAAAAATTCAGACAATAAGGATTTTGTTATTTTAGAACGAGCGTCCGTAGAGTAAATCGCGTGTTTTTTTTTATAATATTTGGTTTTAATCTGGCCTTTCTATTAGTTTGTAATCTCTTAGTTCATTTAAGACATCAATAACATTGGTGAAATAACAATTTTAAAAGAATCCTGAACATAATTCACATGTGTCTAAAATTGCCAATGCACCTTAAGCAAGTTTAGTGATCAATGCTAGAGTCCTCTTAGTATGAGAAGAGTTCTTTGTCTACAGTGAGACAGTAAAAGGCTGGTATTATCCATACTATACTATAATATTATAAATGGGAAAGTGTGTCTGTCTGTCTGTCTGTCTGTCTGTCTGTTTGTCTTTCTTTCACGGCAAAACGGAGCGACGGATTGACGTGATTTTTTAAGTGGAGATAGTTGAAGGGATGAAGAGTAACATAGGCTACTTTTTGTCTCTTTCTAACGCGAGCGAAGCCGCGGGCAGAAGCTAGTTTAAATATAAATGCTTCAAATTTGTAGCCTACAATCTGCCAAATTCCGTAAAAATCTCTCTATCTTACTACTCAGACTGACAAATAATCTCATTTCTTTCCTTTCCGTCTCAAATTCTGGAGACACATTCGATTGTGCGATATCAATATTGATTGCCACATGTGTATCGTTTTGATATATTGTTTCCTTATTAGTTTTGTCATTATTGTCTCGACCCATATCTTGGACATCGTAGGTGTTATACTATTTTCTATCATTCTGCCCACTTTCATTATTAAAACAAACAGTGTTACGCAAACAGAGTCAGTTGACTCCGGTAATGTATTGATTGGTATATTTATAGAACATTGGCTTAGCATGAAGTGCCTGAGGCTGCTTAGTAATTGTTACTGTACATTTTATTTAAAATTTTAAACTTTTTTCTGGTTTCCTTATTTATTTTTACTTGTCATACTTGATTTTGATTACGATACTGAAATCAACAATCCTCTTTGACTTAATTTGAGGATCATTGCTTGTATCTTCTGTGTATACGAAGAGACCTTAGCCCTTTTAAGGTACAATAGTAACTGGATTGTATATAAATTCGATTTTAGTCTTAACTAACACGACAACTAGATCATTAGCCACTGCGCTATTTGCATCTGCCGTTATTATCTATACATGCACACTGACAGGGCTTATTGCAGTAAACCGCTTATGACGCATTAGTTGCAAACATGTGACAAATGAAAATCATATTTAATAGCTACATGTTAGGAATAATGAACTAGATTTTTGTCCTTGCGTGGTTCCAATGAGCGAAGGACAGACAAAAGGGACACTTTATGATTCAGTACTGAAGCCTCATCTACCATTTTTTTCTCTAAAATTTGCCTCAGTTATGGCCGAATACTCAAACGTCACTCAATTCTGAGACGCTCTCAAATCTCTTGCTGTCTTTGTCATTTTAAAGGGAAAAAATAAGGACAGCAATAGATTTGAGAGCGTCACAGAATTAAGTGACGTTTGAGTATTACGCCATTAGTGTTCTTGAACTTGAGGTGAGCTGTCATCCTATTTCCAATAGGGATGTTGACTACATCAAAAGAATGACATTCTGTTTAGTCCGTCTGTTAGACAGTCCAAAAATACTGGACACATATTTTTTGCTTGATCAAATTAATAACAAAATACAAAGATAAAGAGCATCAAAGTTCCGGAGAGGGGGCTTGTGACGTCACTTCTGAGTAAAAATTATACAAAGGCGTGACGTTTCACGAAACTTCAACGCACTGTATTGTCGTCATTTTCTGTTTACGAGAAAAAAGAAAAAATACGTGTCCCAAATTTTTTGATTATCTAACTGACGGACTAATTACTTTTTTTTTGTCATCTCGCCTATTAAACTTGAAAATTAACTTCAGACTCATTTTAGGTAAACTCATCGTGGAAGAAATTTATAGAAATATATTACAGTCTAGAGAAGCTGACTAAACGTTCTCATTTATATCATTTTCCTACTGTAATCTTAATTTACTTGAGGTGGCACAGGATGTGTTCTCGCATATATTTCAATTAACTGACATCGCATTAACCACGCTCATTCTGACCATATTTTCACATCTATAAGTTGCACTAAACCGGCTCTCATAGGGCGCGTTTGAATCAAAGTGCCTCTTTCTTGCTAGTTTATTCATAAATACAACCTACATCAGGCTGCTCTTAAGTATAGTCTATCTCTTTGATTCCAAGTTGGATATACTTCCATGTTTATAAAGGAATTGTCGCCTATGTTCAGACCAAAGGACTATAAATAGACATCACGTGTGACCTACATCCCGCCCATCCCTCGGCTGCACGATAGACATAAAAACCATCTACAAACTTTTCCATCTCCTGACCGCGTTATTGCAGTATCCAGAAATGTTTATACAGCCAACACCGGTTACCCAGTCGCCGCAGCCCCTATCGGTTCCAGCGAAGTCCAATATTGAACGTTCCATAAAATTAGGCCAAGATCCATAAGTCATTGGTAATAGGAAGTCGAGTACTTAGCTATAGTTCCAATTATAGGTAATTCAATGTAAGTAGCGGCTATAACAGAAGATTTGTGGACGGTCGGAACAGTCGGGTAATGGCAGGTCTTAAAGGCATTTCGCAATCGGAAAAACTATTTGGACGAAGGTGTTCCTTTTACGAAATAAGCTGATTATTTCTCTAAAGTATTTTATTCGTTGTAGGCATTGTTGGACTCTTCTTATACTGTTTCGAAGTCTGGACTTTTAGAGTACTTTGTAAAAGTTTGTTTCGGCGTTTCTTTGTTTGAGAGTTTCAGGCAGTAAACGCAAACGGTTGAGATGACGTTTCTTCGCAATATAGCAGCATCGCTGTCTTTTTTTTGCACTTTTATGAAATCGAGCAATTGAAGACATGCACAAAGCACATGATAAAGAACATTTTTAAATATCGGCTTGATATTACTGTGCGCTTTACGCATATGTAGGAGAAAATGAGGTTTTTTTCTTTGTAACTTTTCAAACTTTTTCAGCTCTAATTCCAAACACATTTGTGCTCATTGTCACTCAGTTTTTGACAAATGTGAGAAGTTTTTAGTAATTTTAATATTGTTCAATTAGAAAACCCTACTGTTATAATAAACGCAAACGTTTGTAATGGCAATTGAATTAACCAGAATTTGGCCTTTACCATATTTTATTTATGTAGGTTAATTTAGGAATTTGGTCAATTTTTGAAATCTACGTAGGCAAAATTGTAAACAAAATCTAGTTTACATTTAAACTACTATGAAAGCGAACTGCCAAAGCAATTTTTGTACATAATATTCTGAAGTGACACTCTAAAAATGTTGTGACAACAAGTTCTCGCTAACAAGCGCTGAAAACATTTAAAAATTTTTCTTTGAAGGTATGTTAGCTAGCATATTTTTGTAATTCTCTGCTTTTCTCTGTGTATTAACGCGATCGAGGCTAAGGTCAAGTTTCATTCGGAATATTGCATGTTTGCCTTAATGACCAACATTTTTCATTAATTACAAGATCTTGACTTAAAATCGGTCTGTGAGCTTAATTATTTTTTGTTAATTATTGTAAGCTTTACATTTATGTTCTTTGACGCACTTTGATCGGTGTTTTATGACTTCTATTTTGTACATGTTATTTGACGGTATAATCGGGTTTACTTTTCCTAAAAAAGAACATAAAAACTGACCTTTTATGTACCTACTTAATTTTGAAGTTTTTGAATAATTTTAAATATAACTTTGGGGTATACGTTCTACCAGTTTTCACTGGACATTCACGTAACGCAATTAATCAATTAAGCAAAAAATTTGTGTTTGAAATGAGAGTTAGATCGTTTAGGCATAACTAAGCCAAATCTTTCTACTGATTGCAAAGTTAGGAATTAAACAACACAAGTGATAAGTAAAAGGAAAATTAAAATTAATGTTATTATCAAAGAGGAAGAACTTCGAATGGAATAGAAAATGAAAATACAACATTGTTGTCAACCGTTTAACTAAGCTTCTTACATAAGAATTATGAAACGAATCTGGGACGGAAGGACCAGATCAGCGGTTTTGAAGCACGAGATAACTGAATCGCTTTGTGCTTTACTTACAAAGCTATTGTGGTTTTGTTAGCACTGCGGACAAGCTTAATCCGTGCCCCAGACGGGCAACTGTTGCAGCCAGAACGTTGCGAGTTTGTAGGTACATATATATTTCAAACACGGTTTTGAGGCACGAGATAACTGAATCGCTTTGTGCTTTACTTACAAAGCTATTGTGGTTTTGTTAGCACTGCGGACGAGCTTAATCCGTGCCCCAGACGGGCAACTGTTGCAGCCAGAACGTTGCGTAGTTTGTACATATTAGGATATTTCAAACATTGCACAATCAAAGTTCTTTAAGACTTGAGCTTACATGGAATCCCGTGAGCAATCTTAAACGACATATGACAGTAACCCACAGGACAACCCGTCTGGTCGGAAAATCCTCCCCTTTTTATGGCCGACTAGAACCGTTCCACCCTGATCCTCATAACTCTAAACTAGATAAGCTTTTTAAGCTGAAGGATCAAATGCTCCGCCATTAAATTTTCTGCGTAACACTACGAGGCGAGGAATTTCAGTTCACACCATGTATCCAACTTTCTGTTTTATTAGTATTTTGCAGCATTCATGTCAGCCAACCGACCATAAGTGGCTAGACCACACACTAACGTTCCTTAGTAGCAGCGTCAGCAACAAGTGGCAACATATTGTGGCCAAAACAAGTTGCTCGTTCGCGACAACCCTAAGCCTTTGCATAGCAGCAAAATCGTATTATTACCTTTTCTTTTGCCTTAGATATTGTTATACTCCATAAAGCCAAGAATATCTGACCTATATACGCAAATAACAGCTTGAAAGGCAGTGTTTTATTCATTTCAAATGGATGGTTTCATGCCGTTTGAAGTTTACGAAGCGCCATTCCAACGAACTTTATGTCCGCGTCCCTAGCGAGTCAGTCATCTGTGTCGAATAAACTAAGGTCCGATATGTCGGGGGTCTTATGTATGAGACGGGCAACCTTGGCTAGAAATACAGGGTGATTTTGCGCTTCTTAGAAGGGATGCAAGTAATTATGAATATAAATAGGGAAGCTTAACTGTAGCTTATAAAACCAATTAACTTAGAAAAAGTAGCCATTTGTATTGTGTTGCTCTTAGTTTGATTTTTTGACCTGAAGGAGTCTCGTGAAACCTAACCGTGTAAGCCCAAATATAATGGACATTCTGTTTCCGTCACCGAACCAAGTTCAAATTATTGTATAACGGTGTCGGTAGCTTAATGTGTGTTAAAAGTTTCATATGAATCGGTTTTGTAGAATTCGATGAAAAACCCGTAGCAAGTAAATAAAAAACAAACAATCGAATATACGGGTGACACCAAATAAACCAGTTGAATAAATTCCCTTGTTCTCTTTAAAAATGCTTTACAATACGTTCAGAATGATCAAAAATGAATGATGTTCAGAACAACTAATATTTATTTTTTCATTCATCTAAATTGGTCTCTTGGGAAAACTTCTTCATATTCTAGGGTACTACAACCCGCTGAACGCTGCACACTAAATTAAAATTTCAACTGTACAGGGCATATTTTGTTGAATTATGCATTTTAACTGGACCTTGGTGTGGTTTGGAACGATGCCGACTTTGGAGAAAGGCACGTAACTTAAAGCTCTTCTATGTATGATATGGATGAAACTTTGCTCCTTGAAAATCTTAGGTTAGCAGGATATTTTGTTTGACTAATACAACCCTCTATGGTACCCGATACTCAGTATCATGGTTGTCAATTGGCAAACATTTAATATGCCACTTTTTGACTGCATATAACCTATCTACACTTTTCTACTTATAACATCATTGACCGTAGGTATTACAGCTTTTCAAGTTTACCAATGTAATTATCTCTAAAAGGTACATTATGACTTTGTATGCAAATCATTGCATGTTTAACCAACTACGGCCGGCTTTTCTCAATTACAATTCATCCCTATATCAAAATTCGTTTATTTCATCTCATTTGATGGATCATTTCTTTCAGGCTAGAACTAATACACCATCTTTTATCTCATAATTGTGCAAGTTCAAACAATAAATCTTTTAAATAAATTCAGATTATATACTTACCAATCAAAACGTTCATCGATCAATAGAATTCAATCAGACTTTGTAACAGTTCAATTGATTGCTATTATGGAAACATGACAAAGTGGATCGCGTTTGCCCAAAAAGTTTATTGGCCTATATTTGGAGCGCAAAAAAACTTTTTGTAAATCTCTTAGGGATGCCGAAGATTTGATGCTGATTTTGCTCTAACTGGAATGCGAATTAAAATTCTTGGTTAATAGTGTGTAAAGACTTAATATTTCAGATCCTAAATATCATCGTATGTAAGTCAAGCGAAATGTGTGAATACTAAGAGGAAAGGGATGTCGTGTAACTCAGTAACTGGATTAGACTGGAAGCCGATCTTAACATAGTTATGGTGAGAGAAAAAAAAAGTTTATTTCCCTCCACAAATAACACTTAGTAACTAAGGCTGTAAGTTTTCTTAGTAAAATTAACAATTACCAATAAATTACTTCGATATCATTACAAGCGTTAATTTGTGGGAGACTGGTGCCTAAATTAAGCCGAGGCCTGTATTTTAGGACACCAGGATCTCCTCCCTACTGTTTAAATAGCATGAAGTTATCAGCGAAAGGCTAGGCCACAGGACTATGCTAATGGTTGATAAACATTAGAATAATCTGTTGAAAGGAATCAATATAAGACTTTAGTTAGATTTCACTGCGAAATTTATTTCACGAAATCCTGAATATAATTTCTTTTAAAATAACATTGATACTCATTGTTTTTCAAAAAAATTCAAAATTCAAAGCATTTATTTCACTTAGACCATTTACAGGTACTTATGAATTGTCAAAGAGTCGGTCGGTTAGTCAGAATAGAAAAGTGACGCTAATTGCCTGTTCCAAAACGTAGATCTCTATGGAGAAGAACAGGCAAGAAACTCCACGGACACTCTTTTAAAAAAATCATGTTTTACAAAATCTTGGTTACATTTTCTTTTTGTTGCTTCTACATGTGAAAACAATGTAAGTATGTAACAAAATAAACAAATACAAAATTAAAATATAAAGTCAAAAATTAAAAATAATAATAAAAAGTCATGGCAGTTAAGAGATGACCCATCTCAACTGACAGCGCCCGTTCACGAGCATGACGCGTGGCATCAGCACCATTTAGCTCAACCATTTTGAAGGGAACCGAATGATCCAACGCACTCGCCACCATCAGCGAGACTTTTTGAGCGAGCATGACAATGCTCCTAACCGCCATGTCTATTTGTGTCAGTAGAGAATAAGAGAACTATCGTAATAAATCACTGCATCGTACTCACATTTACAAATATTCAAATATGCATCTAAATTACACAAACCAAAGTTTTGTTCTGTAAATAAATATAAATGGGTGAAATTTAATTAGGTACCTATAAATATAATAACAATAACGATCTTAAATATTCATGTCAAAAATTACAAACATTTTAATCTTCCAATGATTAAAATTTTTAATTTTGGAAATAATGCTTTTAAATTATATAAAACTAAAGTTTTAATCTAAAATCCAAAAATAAGTATAACAGTATAAGTTATTTATGACTATTTAGCATATTTCTCTTCCAAACATCCCTAATTTGTGAGACTAGGTGGCTGTGGAGCAGGACCAGCACCCAACCATGCATTTTTATCTATAATATAATCCTCTAATTTATAGTATGCTTGACTACATAGTGTGCGCTTAATGCATGTTTTAAATTGTTTTTCATTTAATTGAAGAATATTGAGAGGTATTTTATTGTAGCATTTAACGCAATACCCCATAAAAGAAGTATGTACCTTGGACAATCTGAAACTTGGCTGGTCTAATTTGTTCCGGTTTCTTGTATTGAAATTATGCCTGTCACTTATTTTACTAAAGAGCTGAAGATTTTTACGGACATACATAATATTTTCATAAATGTATTGGCAGGGAACCGTCATGATGTTTATTTGTTTAAACAATTCCCTCAGTGATTCGCGTCTGCTGAGGTTATAGATAGCTCTGACAGCCCTCTTTTGCAGAATGAAGATAGAATCTATATCTGCAGCGCGTCCCCAAAGCAAAATACCGTAAGACATGATGCTATGAAAGTAACTAAAATACACCAGTCTCGCGGTATCTACGTCGGTTAATTGTCGGATTTTCCTGACTGCGAATGCAGCTGAACTTAACCGCCCTGCTAGAGATGTTATGTGAGGACCCCACTGCAGCTTAGAGTCAAGCGTGAAGAAAACAGTTTTTTCGACGAATTCTAGAATTGAGCTTTTGAATCTACAAACAAGTTCTATTTCTCTTTTGCCTTTGTTTTTAAGTTCAAAAATATAGTTAGAAGAAATCCCTAGTTTATTTTAGAGGTCGCCATCCCTAATCTATTCCGTCCGGGCGACAGCTGACTTTATGGGCGATTAAAAATGGTTGAATGCAACTTATCGTAAAAATGCCATTTTCAGATTTAACGACAATCGCAGGTATTATTTTGCAGGTTTATTATAAAAGGCGTGTTTTGTTAACTAATAGTCCAGTCCAGAATTTTTGTATAGACCTCTATTACAGTGCTTCCATGAACATGTGAAAAATCGACATACTCTTCAGTTTTGTAATATTTGTATAATAATAATACCAGCCTATAACTGTCCCACTACAGGACAAATGCCTCTTCTTATACAAAGAAGGCACGAGCATTGATCACCACGCTTGCTCAAAGCGGAATGGCGACTTCGGACTTATATTCACTACAAGTCCACGTTTCCTCACGATGTTTTCCTTCACCGATGCCTGTGATGTCCTAGATAAACTTTAGAATATTTGTATAGATATACTTTATTGCCAAATGTACAGTTAAATGTTCAAATATATACGAAACCCTTCTCTGCGAGCCCAAGCGAACTGTACTGGTTTCCAGCCATTTTAAAAAAAAAAACCTCGCTCCTTTTTTCGCTCCATTACACGGTTATTTCATGGTTCATAATCCCCTATTTACTGGTTCGTTACTCCAATTGTTTCAGGCTGGTTGTAATTTGATAATGGTCTAATAGGATTTTGTATTTTGTTCGCAGCCTCTGATAGAGTTATTTCTTTGATGGAATCTTGAATTTTTGGATTTAATGAATTTTGCCACCCACGTTTGCGCTCTCTAATGCTTTCAGCACAAATGACTAAGGGCTGCTTTCTACCCGCTTTGGAGAAGAGAAGAGATGTGTCAAGCAGCCAATCAGCTTGCATTATTTTCACATCCTACCACTTTAATTAGCTTTAGGGCCTTTCACAACCTCGAAATAGTCCCTATCTACAAGATAAATCCATGGATTTTTTGTCTGAATTTATCTGCCAGATTTTTTAATCAGCCCTTGTCAGAAGAATGTGAAACAGGCGCATAGTGCTATACAGTATCATATTGGTTATTTATGAAACGTCGCCTCTCCTGAAACCAGCCATGATCCTCTAGAATCTGGCGGTCGTGACTGAACTCAGGGGATATTGTTATTTGTATTTGGTTGGTTTTAGTCTTTCATTAATAAGGATACACTTGCTTAATTAAATGCAAATATAATATGTATTTCCGCATAGTAACGCCTGATTCTATATCTTACACTTGCTTAGCAAGAACTGCAGCTCATCAATAATACTGTTACCGCCGCTCAACTGTCAAACTACAATGGCGGGATAGAGCAGAAATAGCCAAGATTTGACGCTAAATTGATTAAAATCATTGCATTCCTGTCAATTTGTTTGAAGTTGATAGAGATAGAATGATGTTTTAAATAAGTTAAATTCTAGACGTATATGTTGGTTTGTGATGCAAGTAAGACTAAGGTCAAGATTAATTATGGCTATTGCATAATTATGCTTTAGCTAAGGAATTTTCCTGTCACATACGCACGTAAACTGAGTGTTTTAGAGATTCTTTTGACCTTGGCCATTTGGCTTCCAGTTAAAAGCGGTGCAGTTTTTTTATGCAGTTTTGTTTTAGTTTCATGTTACAGTAAATCTTGTACTTATGAAATACTAGCTTCTGCCCGCGGCTTCGCTCGCGTTAGAAAGAGACAAAAAGTAGCCTATGTTACTCTCCATCCCTTCAACTATCTCCACTTAAAAAAACACGTTAATCCGTCGCTCCGTTTTGCCGTGAAAGAAAGACAAACAGACAGACAGACAGACACACTTTCCCATTTATAATATTAGTATGGATTTCACGACATACCGAAAGTGTCGCAGAAAATGAAGCCATATAATTAAGAAAACCTCTTCTGATCCACCAACACGCTTGCGAAGTACTTTAGCCAATAATCCCACTTAAAGAAGTTATAGTCTAATCGTTGTCGTAATTAAATGACATAACAGGTAATCACAAACAGCCTACAATATTAACCTAAATGTATTCAACAGTTCTTCATGCAAGAATAAATTGCATGTGATTTTTTCCCGCCAAACGTTGGCGGGGAATTTGCGAAATCACCCGTTGGAATTGGTTTGCCCGCACTATGCCTTCAAACGACCCGTGTACACGCGATCCGTAAATAAACGGTTAAATAATATCATTATTTACAATGTAAAGAGCCGTTTTTATTTTTTCGTAACATACAAGTTTGACGATGAACTGTCTGGGGTGATGGATGAGTAACGCGCTTTTACGTCGAAACAAGAGCGTCGGAAGTGTTGATCTTTCCCCGTTTTTAGGCTGGTTTTGCAACTGTACGGTCTCTCCCGGTTGGGTTTCCAGAAGACGATAAAAAATGACCCGCCCTGTCCTGCTACTGCTGCTGCTGTAGTTTTTAAGCCCTGGCTGGGGGCCTTAAGTTACAAAATAGACGGTGGAACAATAAACAACCTTCTAGTGTTAAGTCACAGTGGTACTAGTCCAAGTTCGAACCCACGTCCTCTTACATGAAAGACGCTTTGTATCACTGAGTCATCAATGTAGGTAGGTACTATTGCCTACCTCATAAATCTATCGTTTTTTCCAGTCCATATGGTTCCAGAAATTACCGCATAGATATAAGAAACACCGTGTTAAACAAACAAAACATCTCTTCAGTTTTATTATATTTACTTTATAGATAAGATATAACGTCTTTAAACATTTGTATATGCCATTCTTGTTCAAGTTATCAGGAAGTTACGCATTCAACTGTGGACATTTTTGGGATGATGAGGGACGCTGTGACCTTTACCAAACAATGGATTCTGCAAATGCCATACAAATTTTATCTTAAGGTTCGGAGGAAACCGCACCAGTGTTTGTGTTTGCGTCAGATTCATTTATCATACGGTTTTAACCAATGGACGCGGATGGAGTGATTCATGAGGAAAGCTTATTCATTCAGATCTTGTAAATTGGCTGAAATATACCAATGATTGTAGATGTTGATATAAACCATGTCGACGAAGAATTTTAGTAGTTTGCGCCGCAATAACCGCTGAAGTTAAAAATAATATATTAAGCTGTATTATCCTCTACCTAGCGGGTAAACCTGCTGGCCAAATCGAAATTTGTGCTAGCTAATATTTTAATGCTGAAGAGTTGGTTTGTTTGGTTAAACTAGCAAACCTCATGGGAAAATATTTTAGTTAAATAACCTATTTATTTAGGACAATTAAAACTTCACGGTTCAATCAATAGGAACGGATCAGTGTCCAAGGACAGCTAGTATAATCTAGGTCCGCAATTTTTTTTGTTACGTTATATTACGTGTTATTTCGAAAAGTAATATAATAGACAGTATAAGTAGGCTATAATTTAAAGATAGGGCCTACCCATATTATATGCTACATCTAAAAACGACGTAAAAAGCGAGATTTTTTAATTAAAAAAAAAATAACTGCATATTTGTACGCCTGAATGGTCAAACATAACAGTTCCTGTCTTAACAGATCATCTTGCTTCCATACTATCCATACTATTATAAATGAGAAAGTGTGTCTGTCTGTCTGTATGTTTGTCTTTCTTTCACGGCAAAACGGAGCGACTAATTGACGTGACGTTTTTTAAGTGGAGATAGTTGAAGGGATGGAGAGTAACATAGGCTACTTTTTGTCTCTTTCTAACGCGAGCGAAGCCGCGGGAAACAGCTAGTGCTCTATATGTAGTCAGATTGCATACATCTTGCTTCATTAAAGAAAACGAATATATTATATCTGACGCTCAGTCAAGCGTTTACATTAGAATCCATTGTTAATATCATAAGTCAATACGTAACGAAGATAATTTTATAGCTACTGTTTTCTTTCTATTGTTATAGATCTTTCGACTCAAAGAATATGTTGCATCATGCAATATCATTATGGGTTGTACTTTTATTGTACTACATAATATTATGATGATGATATCATAGTACTTGTTAGCAGGATCCTGATGAAAGTTGTTCCCCATAAAACCACACACATCTAAGTGTTGATGGTAGTTCAGTTTACGCGAGCCAATCAACAAACTATAAATAATACTCTAACTAAATTAATCACTTTATATTAGATCCATACGCCAAGTGCCGTTAGCCCGTAATAACATTATAATCTCTTTTCAAAGTCCTGCTTACTTCCTCTTCAGAGATCTCTAGAGATCTCCAGAGAGACTCTTTGAAAAGACCACATTTTTTTTTTGACATTTGCTTTCACTACTTGGCAAAACTCTTCCACACATTTCAGGGCCAAATGTGACCAAGAAGTTTTATATTTAATCAGTGTTAAATATCTAAAATCACTACGAAAGAATATTGACGTGGGTAAAAATAGAAGGCAGTCAGTAGCAGTGGTACAACTTTTCGACATTGTTTGTCGGTGAAATGAAATTACAGCTAGATTTAAACGTGTGTTTAATCAAAGAAATTGGTCTTCTGACACCGTTTATCTACAAAGCATACATACCTCCAACATACTTCACACCAGCCCAAATCATAATCAGGGTGCTGACATGATGATGGATATGCAAGTAGGAAGCCTGGCGATCCTTCTTCCTCAGTATAAAGAAGGCGGTCTCGAACAGTTCCAGAAGCTTTAGCACCACTGTCCACCACAGGAACCGGAGCATCCTCAGTGCTTCTGGATTCGTAGAGTAGTCAGGTAGCATGCAGCCGAAGTGGTACGTTGTAGTCCATCCTGATGTCATTATCTGGAAGTTACAAGCAACTTTAGTATTTCAAGATTTAAGGGTCAAAGGGACGGTGAAAATAACGCCACGTGGCCTCACTAAGCCGCAAACGATTGCTGTGGCAAAGTAGACTGCATGAAATTTTGTAGTGAAATATGTTCAAAATAGGCTGATAATAATTTAAACTAAATACAAACATCTCTTCATCTCTCAACTTCATATTCATTCAACTATTTTATAAAATAATCAGCAAACAGCCAATCTTAAATGACTTCGGTCTAGCGATATGTTAGTGACACATATTAAGTGATCACCATCACAATGCAATTTTATTTATAACTGTCGACTTTGATGCTACAAAGCTAATTAACTTAATAAAACTAAAATAGATACTGGTGAAATTCTACCAAAATTATCAAACATTTTCAATAGCTCCTTAGGAAAATTTGGGTCCGTTTAAATGATTAATGCATGTACAGTTCACATGTGAAATGTGGGTTCTTTAATGAGGGTCTCGGCGAGTCAACGTTGGCACTCCTGACACGCTCTTAGAGAATAATTCTCTCAAAATAAATAATGTCAAACCAGATGGTCGAATATTTAGGACCTACTGAAACGTATGTGAATAAATGAGTAGGTTCGTGTAGCGTGCCAAGTTTTAGGGATATGGTTAGAGTAGCAGAATACTCCGGAACTTATTCATAATTTAAATGGTATTAAAACAAAATTTTCAATGTATGTTCATATATTCATATTGTATATTGCACACAACAAAACATAACATAATAAACTTATAGAAATACTTAATAAACTTATGTACAATGGCGAGCTTAACCCAAAATTGATTGATTGTATGTTGTCCAAAATCTGTCCCAATTTGTCGGTATTCTGGATCATTGCTTGATTTATGCTGTTATGCCTATTCTACACGGCAATGATAAATCTGTTTGCACAATGTTATTAAAGGAGCTTATGCTCTGCCGATGAGCTAGGCTCAGTGCACCGCCAGCAGTGATTAATTAAAATGCATCCAATTTAATTTCATCGTAGCGTTATAAGTGTGCAGACTGCGCATTGCAATCGATGATGACCTATTGAATAGGAAATGAACCTGTCGCCGATAAAGCTGGGGACTGGAACTGCACAGATAAATCATGTTCGTATGGATTGAGGAGATACTAAAGATAAATCGTTGTCATGTATAATGGGCCTAATGCCCAATGACATGTTACCTGGACGGGATTTGAATACGACTGACGATCGACACAGATAACTGGAGCTTGATAAATTTGCACAAACGGACTCCATAGCTGAGCTTTACACGTAAATTGGGCGGTACGTAGACACCTAGTTAGTTTAGCTTTATTTTCGTTATTCCAACTTCATAAATATGTCACTACTAGCTTTTGCCCGCGCTCGTGTTAGAAAGAGACAAAAAGTAGCCTATGTTACTCTCCATCCCGTCAACTAACTCCACTTAAAAAATCACGTCAATTCGTCGCTCCGTTTTTCCGTGAAAGAAAGACAAACATACAGACAGACAGACAGACACACTTTCCCATTTATATATGGATAATTGCATCGTGTAAATGTTAATCACTATACAATACAGAACAGCGTTGTTAGAAATGTGTAATCCCGTAAGATACCTTGACAGCTGCCTCCCAAAATTAATGCTGCGTATTTGTCACTAATGAGTTTCTTCAAGCCACGTACCAAACCGTAATTAGTTTTCCTCCTATTTGTACAAGTCAGTCGCAGAAGCTCTTTGAGATTGAGAGAACCGTGGTGGCCGGTTAAGGCATTGTTCAGTCCTGAAGAAAGTTTACAAGAATTTACAGTTCGTTGGACAATTACTTGGTCTACTGTTAACGTATTAGTTATTGTATGTAACATATGTGATGCTAATTTTATCACGCCTACGACGGACGTCTTAGACGCTATGAGAAAGCAAATAATTTGTCCAATCCTGTTCACCAAATGGTTGATTATCATCTCCCTTTTTCCAAATGTGTCGTGGCCACCTCTCAGTCTAACATACCTGAATATCAGTGTTTTATATTGAGCGACTGTCAACAAGACCTCCGAGTTTCTGAGTCACACGATACCCCCTGGTTAGTTTGTCAGACTAACTACGTAAAGTTTCGTAACGACTGTCATTCGTAGTTACCAAAGCATTCCGTGCATTCCGGGAATGTCAGTGATGTCCTATGTAAACTTAGGAAGTACTCACTAATTGAAAAAGTCACATTGGTACCTGCACTGTGGAAGTCGATTCTGTTTGTATTTGCTTTGAAAATGTAGACATTGAGTAAGTTTGATTAATTGTTGTGAGGTAGTTCAAGTAATTGCTATCCTTTTGTTTAGGACAAGCGTAGAATCAAAATGTTTGCAGAGAGCAACCAAATACTCGTGCAGTTTTTAGATAAATAGATAATCAACTTAAAAACTACAGCAGAAGAGTTTAAAATTATGATTAACTAGCTTCTGGCTGCGGCTTCGCTCGCGTTAAAAAGAGACAAAAAGTAGCCTATGTTACTCTCCATCCCTTCAACTATCTCCACTTAAAAAATCACGTCAATCCGTCGCTCCGTTTTGCCGTGAAAGAAAGACAAACAGACAGACAGACACACTTTCCCCTTTATAATATTAGTATGGATATTCCCACGATATTTATGATCGTGTATGTTATTTTTTACTGTATCGTCATGCGTCTTAGTTCAATATCAATAAATATCTTAAGTTTTGCTGTCCAGCTGACGCCGATCTCGAGAAGAATATCTTTAATTTAGGAGCAATCATGAAATAAAACTCCCTAATAGCCAAAGACATTTTTATCAAAACTCCTTCACATATCAATTTAATAGCCCAAATGTTCAATTAGACCATAAAGCTGGTCACACAGGGTGCAATAAAAAGCGATGGACACTAGTTTGCCTTCAAAACCGCTCGCTGTATGACTCACGACAACTAATGACTAATCTATTGATGGCCGAACGCGATTATGGGCTGCGAAAACAGCGTTTTGAATAAGCTTTTATTTTGACGGGCCTGTTGGTCTATTGGTTCGTGACCCTGACTGCTAAGCCGGAGATCATGGGTTCGATGCCCACCCAGGACAAACTTTGTGTGATGAGCATGATTGTTTGTTCTGTGTCTGGGTGTAATTTATCTATAATATGTATGTATTTATCTCATATATAAAACTCTCGTGTCACAATGTTACCTTACTCCTTCGAAACGGTTGTCTATTGTTTGCCCGAAGATTATATCATCATTTTCCCGAATTTCATTTGCCCGAATGTTTCATTTGCCCTAAAAGACATATGACATACTTTTAATTGCCCGAATTTTAGATACCATAAGATACGAATGCCATAAGTATTGTTTGCCATATTTTTATGTGCCATAATAATTGTTAGACATAATATTTAAATAGCATAATATTTAAATGGCATAACAAGTATTAGACAAATATTTAAGCCCCGTAATGGTTTTTTTTCTGTGCATGGTTGATGGCGGGCTAGGTCGACGGAGCCCCGCTTCGCGGGGCTCCTACTTCTGTGTGGTTTATTAAAAAATAACCACGAAGGGAATGGCGGGGTCTATTCGCTCGCTTCGCTCGCTCACACGACCCCGCCATCCCCTTCTAACCTAACCTGTCCGAGTCGGGGTGCCCTAAAGTCCCAATTGCATCCAATTTCTCTTGATATAAACAACCGTTATACACCCGATGTCGATGGCAAATTATGTTATGGCATATCATAATTATGGCATCTGATAATTAGGACATGTGATAATTAGGGCTTACAATGATTATGGCAAATGATGTTATGGTAAGTGACTTTATGGGAAACAATGATTCTGGCACGTGACTAATATGGCAAATGAGAGTAGGGCAAATGAGTATTATGTCGTATGATATTATGGCTGTTGACTATTTTGGCAAATGATATTAGGGCAAATAAAATTCGGGTAAACGGCGGTATACCCTTCGAAACTGCTTTACCGATTTTTACCAAATTTTGTATGCATATTCAGTAGGTCTGAGAATCAGCTTATATGAAATAAATTCTTGAAATTTTTAATATCAATTTACAAACAATGAACTTACATAGGTACACAAACAATCAACCACATTTAGTTATTCCAGAGTGTACTCGCTCCGCTCTCTTAACCGCAGTTCTAACGGCCTCAAACATTTTGTTGAATGAAAGTACGGGTGTGGCCTTAAGTCCATAACACGTTTCGTCTCATAAGTCGTAACTCATAAGATTTTAAGTAAATTTCTTTGGAATTTCTAGTGTCACGCAATGTTAAATTCAACGGGCAATAAGTAGAATTAATTGTATGTCTAATGTATTCAAGATGGGATGAAGAAAGTTGCTGATTTGTATGAACTAGTGTAATATTTGTAACGCTTTGTATCGTACACAGACAGTGTATATTATGTACTGTAAAGCAAAGGCCTTTTACTGGTTAGCCAGAAACTATGACCAGTCTAACCAAGAGGTATCGTGTCGCCCAGTTACTGGGTTGTGGAGGTCAGGTAGGCAGTCGCTCCACGTAAAACACCGGTATCCAGCTGAATCCGGTTAGGCTGGCAGCCGACCCCAACACGATTGGGAAAAGGCTAGAGAGATGATGAAAGCAAAGGCCTTTCGGCGACCAAGCGACAGCTAGCTGTCGGACTGCTATTGTCTTTCTATTGGGTCCCGAATCGCGTGTGTTCGAAGGTTCAAATCAACAAAACGCTTAACAGAGCACTTTTGTGATTATCTTTTTATGCTACTACTAGCTTTTGCCCACGGCTTCGCTCACGTTAGAAAGAGACAAAAAGTAGCCTATGTTACTCTCCATCCCTTCAACTATCTCTACTTAAAAAATCACGTCAATTCGTCGCTCCGTTTTGCCGTGAAAGAAAGACAAACATACAGACAGACACACTTTTGCATTTATAATATTAGTATGGATAATTTCGAAAAGCCATACAGCCTGTCTGAAGAACGCTTAATTTTAAAAAAAAAACGCTGATCTGTAGTCCTTAGAAAAGCCAGAGCATGCTCAATTTACAATCCGGGCGTCCGCGGGAGGACTGAGCGAGCGAGGTTGATAGCAACGGGTATGATAATAAAATGTGGCATTAGCGTAATTATAAATAAAAGGCACTGTAACTCCATAAGAAAAAAGTTCTTACTTATCCATTACTTCAGCAATTACTGTTGTAAAAACCTTTTATCTATCCAATTCATGTATTTCTTTTTACATAGAAAAAATGTTGCATGTCATTTCGAGGGAGCTACATCTTGGCTAGGCATAATATGTGTACATAGCCCTCAAGGGGAACTTTGTGTTCTTTTCAACCCTTATCTTGAAACGTAAAATAAAAATGAAACGACAACGGCCGAAGGGCAAATCCGAAGCCCAGTCCTTGTAACTTTGCTTTTATAGGGCAAAGGTTTTTTTTATTGAAATACTACAATACTATCCTTTAAAACTAACACTTTGATGCCCTTACTAATAATCACTGTGTAAAGTTATGCAATGAATAAAGCCTGTGTAACCATACATTTTTTGACGTATAAACCTGTCATAACTTTATGCAGCAGCGTTTATTAGTAAGGCGCTAAAATTATAGTAACTGAAGTACATAAAATAGTACATACTCTTTCGAAATACTAAAAAGGATTATAATTGACCTCAAAGATAGTTGATGAAACCGTTAAGAAGTTATTTTAGCAGTGTATCAACTTATATGATTACATATTCCTAACAAATCTGGCCATTAAAGTCATCATATTTTTTTATTTCAAATCGGATTATATCTTACGAAACTTTGAACGAATCTAAAATTTTCTTAGGTTTTATTTTATTAGTATGAGTATACTATAAAAATATGGCTTATTGGACGATTCGCACGAATTTAACTCGCACAAAACGTGCGAATCGACTCCTTTAAAAAAATATTATTTTTCTGTAGTCGATTCGCACAAAGTTCATTTATTGGCGTGCGAATCGACACCTTCACAAATATGTAGTAGGCTATTCGCACACATATTGTTTTTTTTTTGTTATGAAATGCAGTTAAGATAAAGTACACTTGAGTACAGAAGCAGTAAGGTCAAATGTGTTTTACTCGTAATAGATAGAAAATGGGGTGCCTGGACAGAAAACCTCCACGTGTGCCCGAGGGCTGGAGTTCGCTTATGGATTCTTTCGGGGCGAAGATCAGTCCTTGGGCCGGTGCACTTTGGAAGGTGGGCAACGACTCGTCACTGAGTACGGTGTGCCTGGGGGGTCTCGTTGCCCGCCTGCGAATGTTCTGTCGCTGTGGACTTCACCACCTGTCCCTCTGAATGTAGCAGAGGGCAGTGTGCGTTGCAGTCGGGGAACGGGCTCTGCGTGCACTCACCCTGCCGCAGAGCAGGCAGTTGGGGGTCGTCACCTCCTCCTGTCACCGTTGTTCTCGTAGCCCCGAAGATTGTTACGTTCATGTCTCTGACTTTCGACGGGGTCGAGGGCCTTGGCTTAACCGCCCGGGCCGCGAGGAAGACAAACTCTATAAAAAATTACCAAGTTCTGGTGCGTGGCGAAGATACGAATGGCTGAGGAGTAGTGTCATTTATAACTTGCGTTTGCAGTTATGGATGGCTCATCAGTCTCTAGCGCACCCCCAGCCAGGGAACTGGTGGACCCTCTGGTTGGGTTATAAATGTACTCTTGCCCAGGGACGGGGGGCTACCCTGGGTGTAGTTGACCCGGGAACATAAAGGGCAACCTTAGGAACATGAGTGGGTTTTAGTCAGTAAAAGTCTGACAGGCCCTCCCGCCGCACCTAGGACGGGAGAAGTCATTTTATGATTTCCCACTTCCTGAAAAAAATAGATAGAAAATAAAAGCACAATCTACTACACACATCAACATGGTCTAGGGATATTTTAATTAAACAATTAACTAAAATTCTATTGACATTTTATTAAGACACCCACACATTAAAATAAACCTTGTTTAATATCCTATCTAATCTGATAATAAACTTTTAGATGAAGAAACATTTAAAAATAACTTAGAAGAAGAGGAAAACTCTGATAAAATTTCAATCTTAACTTTATTTTTGAAACATCAAAACCTTAACAAAAAACTATTTCTTATAAAAATTGTTGAAAACTTAAAATTAATAATCCGTGGATCCACCTAAGACTCTCATGACACATCTGCAGCGGTTCTGCATACTCAAAACAAGGGTGTCAATATCCTGTTGCGGAATAATGTCCTGAGTGATGCTAAGATGCAAGAAAAGCTGGTTTTCATGCACAATATCTTCAGGGGAATTCCTAAAAGCTCTTCTCTGAAGCATATCCTAGGCATGCTCAATAGGATTTAAGTCAGGGGATTGTGCAGGCCAGTCTAAAGCTTGTGTTGTAACCAACTTGTATTGCATTGTCGTGCATTGGCTGAAAATTTTGTTTTAATTTACCTTTATCTAAAAGTTCATTATCAGATTAGATAGGATATTAAACAAGGTTTATTTTAATGTGTAGGTGTCTTACAAAAAGTTAATAGAATTTTAGTCATTTAGGTTTAATTGAAATATCCCTAGACCATGTTGATGTGTGTAGATTGTGTTTTTACTTTCTATCTATTACGAGTAAAACACATTTGACCGTACTACTTCTGTACTCAAGTGTACTTTATCTTACCTGCATTTCGTTAAAAACCATATGTGTGCGAATAGCCTACTAAATATTTGTGAAGGTGTCGATTCGCACGCCAATAAATGAACTTTGTGCGAATCGACTACAGAAAAATAATATTTTTTTAAAGGAGTCGATTCGCACGTTTTGTCCGAGTTAAATTCGTGCGAATCGTCCAATAAGCCAAAAATATACCTAGGTAAAGTTTGGAGGAGTAGTAGAGCCATGCTAATAAAATACTACCAATAAATATCTTTGTCTGTAGATATATTAGAAGGAGATAATATGCTAAGGAGGTATCTTCTAAAAACGTTTACGTTTTAAAAAGTGGCGTGCATCACTTTTCCTGCCAGAACTTTAACAAAAAGTAAACTATTTTTAACGGTTTGTTTATTGTTGAATTTAGAAATAGCAAACAGAGAATTTATGAGCTTCGCAAATCGTTCACGTTCTATAAACAAGCAGAATAGTGATGTAAGCTACATGTACACGCGAATTGCAAATAAACTAGGGTATCTATGAGATAAGGATTATTTAAGACTTTTTCTTTTAAAAAAAATATAGATCTTATTTAGATATGTCTGTTCTAACATACGTGTGTTTTAGTCATATGAACTCACGTACACTTTCGACTAAGAATATTGTAAAGTCAGGTAAAGTCACGATACTCACGATAGGGTAGTGGTGGCAGAGCTGTATGTCTCGGGTTCGATAGCCGCATTGAATCTGATGGTTTGTGTATGTAAGTTTATGTTTGTAAACGCATCCACGATATAGTGTATGGCAACGTATTCTTTTTTTATAAAATGTTGTCTAGTTTCGACAGAACCGTAAGTCATTTATTTGACCCGTGCGGGAATCGAAACAGTGACTCAGAAAACAGCAGTATTAGCTCCTAATGGAACAGATTTTGCATGAATTTATCTGCTAGATATTTTAATCAGAACTTATCAGAAGATTGAAACAGACGCTAAAGCTTAAGTAGCCACTGATAACTATGCCTAAGACTTAATAATCAATCAAGCCAAAACTACCCTCTTCTAACTACCCTCACATATTATTATAAATGTTGCCATCACTAAACTTTAAATTGTACCAAAATATTATTTTTAACTGTCTCAAAATATATATTTTTTTAGAATACATACAGTCGTGGTCAACTAATTAGGGACAAACAAAAGTTTCAGCTGAATTTTAACTTTCATGTCCATGGTAGATCAGATAAACTAAATAAATTAGTTTAATTTTATGAAATACTAATTAATATTAAGAATACTTGAAAATTGTGAGCATTGCTTTGAAGTTGATAATATTTTGTAAAAGCAAATTTAAAAACAAATCTCTTGCAACCAAATCGCGGCGTGTGCTGGCTGGCCATCTAATTAGGGACAAAAACAAAAGTAGTGCGTTATATTCCCATTTTTTGAAAATTTGATGGAATGTATTTTTTTTTTAATAATTAAGATTAGAGTCTTTACGTTGACTTTGAATTTGTTGAAATATTAACATAGTATTTAATTAAACTTGGGGCGAAATAAAAGCTCTGATGCAACAATGCTAAAAATAATTATTATTGTTTATTATAGTAAATAGCCATAGCGTAAATTATTAAAACATTGAAATTGCTCCATTATAATGATTTTCAAAACAAGACAATTATAATCCATATTTAAAAATTATACTTTTGAATCCATAAAACGACTAAATGTGCAATCAGAAAGGAAATACCAACAAAAACTATTGTGCAAAAAAATCGCTAAACAGTGATAGCGGCGATAAAAGATCCACTTATGGGCTTTCTATTGATTATAGGTCTGAATAGTGTTGGTATTTGGACTAGAAAATGGCGGTGGAGTAATCTACAACAATCTTTCGACGTCAATTTGTTGAAGCTAAACTGTTTGGCATGATCGTACGAAAAGTTCCAGTGTTGAAAAAATCACAGACTCGCCACGGTTGGTCTTAGTTATGAGGCACCGATATTAAGACTGATTGTCAATAAAAAAATGTTTTGATTTTGGACTAAACGAAGGTACATTTTGTTTCATCAGAAGGCAGGCAGTATTAATGGCGCCTTAAAAAGCAAAAAGTGTCCAAAATACTCCAATAAACAAGTTGAACTTGAGGAGAGAACATAAAACTATGGCGTTGGTTTTCTGAAAATGGTGTGGGACCTTTAGAGCAAATGGAAGGCACACTAGATTCAATTTAATAAAGAGAAATACTACAAGCACCCCAAAACATACTGCACAGTCTGTTAGAACATTTCTCACTGATGAGTAGGTATCGGTTATAAATTGGCCGGCTTAGAGCCCAGACCTAAATGCTTGGAAACATTTTGTGGTACGTTATGAAAGAATAGAAGTTTAAAAATGGTGTAAATAAACTGACTATTAAAAATCAACAGTGGTAACTTTGAAGAAGGCTGTAACAGTATCACTAAAGAGCAATGTGACATTTAGATTGCGTCGATTCCATACCTTTGTTACATGGTTACGGCAATCCTTAGCAATCACTCTGGATATTGATTTGTCTTACAGTACGACACATTAAGCCTAATTGAATAATAAATAAACATATTTTTTCCTTTATTGCTCTCTGCAATAATTATTTTTAATGTTGTCTTAAGTGTCCCTAATTAGTTGTCCAGGGTACGAATAGGATGAAGAAGAAGTTAAGTTGAAATTTGGTCGATATTTATATTACGTGTAGTCCATTCCTTTAATGACTATGCCTATTTGTTAAGATATTGGTTAAGTTTTATATTAATAGTAACTAAACTGCCAAAGTCTCGAGCAAACTAAACTTATGGGAAGGAGAATTAAATGTTACTCATAGTATATCAGGTTGTCCCTAATTAGTTGACCACGACTGTATGTAAATGTAAGTACTAAAATTTTAACATCACAAATGCACTATAATTTAAATTTTAATACATGATTTTTGTTTTGAAAATCAATATTTTATTCTAAGTCCCTGGCGCGTCATTTTGCGAAAGAGACATTCTGCGAAAGAGACGTTCTGCGAAAGAGACATTTTACGAAAGCGACATTCTGCGAAAGAGACGTTTTACGACCAGGGGACATTTTGCGAAAGAGACGTTTTGCACATGAGCCATCGATTGATTGACTATGAAGTAAATAGTAGAAACGAGTCAAACAAGCGTAGCTTGTTACGAGTGATTTTTGGCTATCTACATCTGATCATGATGTATGAACTAAATATCAGAGCAAAAATGCAAATGTTATCACAGATCTAACAAATACAACAGAAAAAATTTAATATTGACCGATAAAGTCAATGACTCAGTGCGTTACTCGCTAAAAATGATAAAAATGGATCTGTGTAATTCCGTACGGATAAAATAAACAATGTGGCGTGATAAGATTTTTGGGATTGTTGTGTCCAAATGTAGATAGCTATAGTAATTATCGTACCTGATTTAATCAAGAGTACTCTACGTAAAACAGAACATGCTAGTACAATTTTAGTGCTTTGGAAAAACATGCCTATTTTGTTTAACTTGTTTCTGTAAGTTAAGTACCATTTCTAATGTCTATGTCATGTTTTTTGTGGAATCCTAATTATTATTTTTCCAAAAATGAAAGTTATTCCCTATAACATCGGCTATCACATAAAGTCCCATAAAATCGGTCCAGCCAGCAGGGTTTCGGAGACTAACTGGAATAACAGACAACACCAAACTAATATCTATAAAAATAAAATAGTAAACTGACTGACCGACTGTTAATAAATATGTCAAAGTACAACCCAAACCGCTAGTCCTAGAAACATCTAACTTGGATGGTATGTTCTTTGTAAAGAGTAGGTATCCACTAAGAAAGGAATTTTGGGAATTTCAACCCTAAACAGTAAAATAAAGGACAGAAGTTTCAACATCTAAGTGGGCAAAGCCACGGGTGGAAGCTATACTTTCATTTGCATTTTTTATGTTTAAATACCTCGGTTAATTTGGTTAAATGGAACTTGAAATCATCTGCCAATTCCTAGCATCCTGGTAGTATCACAAGCTCTCCACAATCTTTATTACGTCATCTATATTCACAGAAAGTGTTTTTTACAAAAAGCGTGTTAAAATAACACTACAGATCCACCTGCGGTTTGCAAAAAGGTCAATATTAGAGCAATCACGACTTTATGATTGAGAAATATCTAACATATCGACAAACCCCTTCAATAGCTATAAATTGACTGTTAGAAGATCTGTCTGTTTAGAAGGGAATATCAACAATACATGGTATAAAACAAAGTCGCTTCTCGCTGTATGAACCTATGCCACAGATTACTGAATAGTTACTTCCTATGCCTAAGTCTTTTTAACCGACTTCAAAAAGGAGGAGGTTCTCAATTCGTCTGTATGTTCTTTTTTTTTTTTTTTGTATGTTTGTTACGCGATATCTCCGTCAATTGTAAACGGATTTTGATGGTTCTTTTTTTGTTTGATAAGTCATGATTCAGGGGTGGTCCCATATAAATTTTGTGACGATCGGTTCAGCGCTTCTCGAAAAATTCACCAAGAACAAAAAAAATGACGAAATATTTATAGACGATGTGTGCTTCGGCATCGGTTGTAGAACACGTCAGAGTCGACACTAAAAAGTAATAAATAAAAACTTTTTTCAAAAAAATAGTAACCGCCTTCAAAAACTAAAAACCCAAAAAATAACAAAAATTTCGGAAGTCGGTGGCTTCTCTTCTGCCAATTAATTTGTGTCGCCACAGACTTCCGAAATTTTTGTTATTTTTTGGGTTTTTAGTTTTTGAAGGCGGTTACTATTTTTTTGAAAAAAGTTTTTATAAACTACGCAACGATTTTGATCCGATTTTTTTAATCGTTATCGAATAATATTGACTCACGAGACAGGTTTATATGTATAATACGTGCATATTATATTAGAGAAAAGCTGGGATTTAAAAATATTTATCATACCAGCGAAGCTAGGGCGGGTCGCTACTCAAAAGTAAAAAAAAAGAATAGCCAAAAAACAGAACAATCCGTCACTCAAAATATACAGCCACGACACGGCAATAAACTAGAATGGAATAAACATGTTAGTTATGATAACCGTCTGGGACCCGTAATAGTATTGTATCATACAATCATTATCAATCATTGCATTGTAATGTTACTGACAACGCGCTAATGTGACCACGCGTTTTGAACACGCGAGATATATTAGTGACAGTCTGACTGATGTATGTTAGTCTTGTTCTTTAATGTCGGGGTTTTGTTATATGTTTTTGGCTGCTGGTTTATTTGAGAGTTAATTAATTACAGTATTATCGTTTAAGATGGAGAATAACGTTAATGTTTGCTAATTATCTTAAACCTGTTGTCTATCTAGTGTATGCTAACACGGGAAAAGAGTAGAAGAAAGATTTAGATTCTCTATTATACTACAAAGTTATTACCATTACCTTCATATTTGTTTCGCCATAGTTAGGTAATGATAAAGTGATTGGTTCTAAGTTTTTTTTTTCATAATTATTTTGCATACTTACAATTTTTTTAAATATACATAAATAGCAAAACAAATAACTTATTTTTTGTTTGTTTAAAGCTCTAATTACATGGACTACCGGTCAAAAAAAATCTAATAATAAAATAACGACACGGTCCACGGTAACAGACAAGTAACCAAAGTTGCGGCTCTAACAGCTGAGGATAGCAAGTAAACTGGTAAATACAGAAATAACTAACTACACAATAAAAAACAATGAAATAATAAAGTTATCTCTTTCATCCGGACTCCGGGTCACGGTGTTATCAATCATACAACAAAGAAACTCGAAATCAATTTGCTCCAAACTTGAACAAATAAAAATATATCAACATTCATGAAGACCTTTTCAGTATTGAATCAAATTGACCCAGCTACCCGGTTGTACACGTACACAAATTATACAGGTACCAAACGTTTAACCGCATGACTGACATACAAAAGAAATCCCTTTTCATCTCCGGGAAAATGGCGGTGAATAAACAATAGAAGAATATACAATTGCTAAAAAAATATACAGGGTTGACTCTTTCAGATGAGAATGAAATGTAACACTTTTTAGATATAATAATAATATTTGCGATCGAATTTTGGGAGACTTAGGTTTGGGATTCAATTGTGGGCTACAACTATCCAACGATGGCTCAACTTTGGATCCAACCTAAGCCTGAACTAATTTATTGAAATCACTCTACAAGCTTGTATGCTTGTAACTATAAACTATAGTTTATAATCATGAAATCCTCGTTTTATGACGGGCGTCTAAGTAAACCTACAACGTGCGTGGTTTCCATTTGACTGGTTTAATATTTTTTTGCTTAAAAGTGCCTTGAGTTTGAATAAATGAGTATCGTATGACTTAATTAGCAAAAAGCCCTTAAAAATAAAAAACAAATAACGAAGACCTCATACTTTTCACTCATCTACCTTTAAAATTTGCCTGTTTAAACTCTAAAATCGACGATTGCTATTCTAAAATCGGACAACAATTAAGAAAGAGTAATTCAAAAATTCATCCAATATATGGTGACCCTACACACACTGGGCGGTATGAAATTGTTCAAATTGACACTGCGTGACCCGAACGTAGCACGGGCCGCGCGGAAACATCCGGTGTGACACACAGATGTACGTATAATTATTGTATGTGCATATAATTTGAATGTGTGCGGGCTACTTGTCGCTTTCACACGCAGAATTTTAAAATTTACTGGATTTTTGAGCTATTTTCATAATACTTTTTTAATATCTATTTCATAGGGGCACGGTCAACTACCGGTGTAACATCTTCCATTTCATGCTAGCTTCTGCCCGCGTTTGAAAGCTGTCTCACTACAGACAAGAATATTTATAGACCTTAATTTTATTTATTCGTATTAATGTGGTCGTCTATCTTGCACATCAGTGATTCTATCAAATAACGTTGAAAGGTAGCCTGGACGTCTAATAAATTTGACAGATAAAATTGATTGATGATTTTCTGACCCGCCACCACTTCTTGACTATTCAAAAGTGCTTGTGAACGGTTTATTGGAATTAAGCAAATCTGTTTTCGAATATTATACCTTCTCTAATTAGAACACCACTCACCCGCCACGTCACAACAGCATTGGCAATATCTTTCCACCATTGTACCATTTGATTAGACCCTCAGTTTATAGGGCCGTATATTCTTCATGTATGCGAGTAGAACCAGCGTGACAACTCAATCCCATTTAAGCTGGGCAATCTTTTTAGCCACGACAATGGTCTATGTTTTGGAGTACTGTTTCTAACGCGATCTGTTTAACTCCATGTGTGTTGCGTTCCCTTGCACATGGGCCAACCTTGAGTTTTATTTACACGACATTAGAATAAAATCATTTTGACATAACTCACCCCCCACGTCACAACAGCATTGGCAACAATCTGGACAATATTGTACCACTTGATTAGACTCCGCAGTTCATAGGCACGTCTGTTCTTCATGTATGCGGGTAGGATCAGCTTAATGGTCACCAGGTACGTGGCTATGATGACTGCCACTGGCTTTGGTGACGTCATCAGTGGCCAGTCTTTGACGCGCTGGTCTGGGGACAAGTGATGTTTTTTGTTATTAAAAATAAAATCTGTTGCAAAAACTAAGTAACTAACTACTTATCTATTAGCCTTGTATGAAGAATGACAACAATTGAATGGAACACTGAAAAAAATGTTCGGTCCTATCACGAATTTTTGATGATTTTACCAAACTTCTTAAGTTGGCTCTTAAGTTGTACAACGCCAACTTAAGAAGTTGTAGAACCGCTGCAGACGTGTCAGGAGAGTCTTAAGTGGATCCACGGATTATTAATTTTAGGTTTCCAACTATTTTTATAAAAAAAAAAAGATGTTTTGAAAAATTAAGAAAACAGGTGTAATCTACCAAATAAATTTGGTAACGCCAACTTAAGAAGTTTGGTAAAATCAACAAAAAATCGTGATAGGACCAAATGTTTTTTTCAGTGAAGGAATGAAACAGTCGATCAATCGTTACATACAAAAACAGCAGCGATATTTTTCAGCGCTTCTAAAATACAAACTCTATTAATTTTTCCAATAATTTTTAACTTTGATATGACTTTAAATAATAAAAACAGATATACTTATTGACTTTTTAGACATTATTTATTAAAGTTTTATTGACTTAAAATATGGCTCACATATTGGCATTATTTAGGTAATTTTCTACAATCATTATCCCAATTTTATAGCCTCTTATAGGTTGAATAACCAAAAATCCTTTCTGGAGCCATGTAGGTTTTCATGACTCTAGCCCCAGTAACTTGATGTCTGCATTACATAGATATAAAATTTTACTACGAGTATTAGGTATATTTATTGACTTCTAACTTAATTAGAAGTAAAATAAATTAATAAAGTCCCACGAAGTTCCACTACGTGTAAATAGTCTTCTCTGTGTCTAATTCTAGTTTCCTGTCAAGCGTCGCAGAGACTTTATTTAGTTAAGTATTTTCTCAGGCTTCAGGTAATAACGTAATGGACCTCATTATCAAATAAGGTATTATGATTAAATTACAGCATTTTATACCAATTGTTTCCTTGTTATCTAGAAGTCGGGCTTCAATGATAATTGGTTTGAGACACAAATCATCAGTTTGTCACAATCTCTTTCGTGAGACAAAACGGTGTGTTGTGTATTTTAAAATAAGTTTATGTAAACAGTGTTGTTTATTGCATAACAAGTGTAATTTACTTTAAAAGAAAGGTATCGTCATCTCCCTAGCATTTTTCGAACTATGCTCTTGCCGAATTTCAATCTCAAGCGACTGCTGTCATACCTTCACAGCCCAGACTTCTGACTTCAAGAAACGACTGCCATAGATTTACAAATGACGATCGGAACCAACGGCTTTACGCACTTTCCCGGATAAATCTAGAAAGTACATTGAATTGATTAGGCTACTTTTATCGGTTTGAAGTAAAGTGAAAAAAAAAGTATTTTTTTCGAGTGTGGAGCACAGTCCATTAAAATAAAAATAATAAAACAAATTAACATGACGTGACAAGTGTACTATAGGACATTTTTATTATTTTAATGTTCGGTGGGCGTCAAAAGTATACTTATGGTTTCGATTCGATATGATACGTTTCCTAAACCAAACACAAATACAGCTTAACAACCGACGTCGACATTTCATATTATTGTTACTAATTTAATTATCCGGAGTGTCAAGGAAGAACCGAAACAATTTAATCTATGAAACAATCAGAAACATTATGAAGATTGCTTTATTTCTTTTTTTTTAGGGTTCCGTACCTCAAAAGGTAAAAACGGAACCCTTATAGGATCACTTTGTTGTCCGTCTGTCCGTCCGTCTGTCAAGACCCTTTTTGACGCGTCGAGATATCAAGCTGCAATTTATATCACATACTCAGGTCTGCTATCACTCAAAGCCGTGAAAAAATCCAGTTTCTAATTCAACGCAAAAAAAAAGATACGGCGGTTCATATTGCATATTTAGAAATTTGCAAGAGAATCAAAACCTACAGGGTACTTCCCAGTGACCTAGAATCATGAAATTTGGCAAGAAGCAAGGTCATGTAGCACAAGTAAAGGGAAAACTCCGAAAACCGTAAATTTGTAGTTTGTTCACATTAGGCGTCCGTCTGTTCGTCCGTCTGTCAAGAACGTTTTTTTCAGGAACACGTCGAGATATCAAGCTGAAATTAATATCACATACTCAGGTCTGCTATCTCTTAAAGCAGTGAAAAACTCAAGTTATTATATCAACGCAATAAAAAGATACGGCGGTTTATATTGCATATTTAGACATTTTCAAGGGAACCAAAACTCAAAACCTACAGGGTACTTCCCATTGATCTAGAATCATGAAATTTGGCAAGAAGCAAGGTAATGTAGCACAAGTATAGGGAAAACTCCGAAAACCGTAAATTTGTAGTTTGTTCACATCAGGCGTCCGTCTGTTCGTCCGTCTGTCAAGAACGTTTTTCTCAGGAACGCGTCGAGATATCAAGCTGAAATTAATATCCACACACTTAGGTCTGCCATCTCTCAAAGCAATAAAAAAAATAAAGTTTCTAAATTAACGCAAGAAAAAGATACGGCGGCGGTTTATACTGCATATTTAGACATTTGCAAGGGAATCAAAACTCAAAACCTATAGGGTACTTCCACAGATATCCGTGGGTACTTCCCATTGACCAAGAATCATGAAATTCAGCAAGAAGCAAGGTCATGTAGCACAAGTAAAGGAAAAACTCTGAAAACCATAAGACTGTAGTTCACATCCGTCCATCCTCCCGGTAGTCCGCCTGTCAAGACCCTTTTTCTCAGAAACGGGTCTGCTATCTCTTAAAGCAGTGAAAAACTCAAGTTTCTAAATCAACGCAATAAAAAGATAGGGCGGTTTATATTGCATTTAGATATTTGCGACTCGAGGGATTCAAAACCTATAGGGTACTTTTCATTAACGGAACCCTCGTTGCGCGAGTCCAACTCGCACTTGACCGGTTTTTACTAAACGAGATGACTGCAGTCTGAATGACCTAGATTTTGTAATGCTGCAAATTGCAGCTTTGTTATATTAAGTGCTAAGTGATTACGGGGGTTCCGTAGTTAAAAATATTTATTAAGCTTTTTATAAAGTCACATTTTAATATTCGCTTTTTTGCGAAACTGAAATTAGCTATTGATAGGGCAGCACAACACAGGCAGCACAGATTGTATTCGTTAAAACAAACAACTTTCCTAAAGTTAATTCCATAGTTTTTTCAAAGCTTAGAAAAAAAATGTTTAAAGAAAATACGCGCGAAATATAAAATTTTCCTTTTTGCTTAGAAGACATATTTATTTATGTGTTTATGTACCGGTCACTTAAAAAAGCTTTTTCCAAAAAAAAAGTAACCGACTTCAAAAACTAAAAGCGCAAAAATAACTATTTTGGAAGTCGGTGGCAACACATCAAAAAGACCGGCAGAAGAAAAGCCACCGACTTCCGAAATAGTTATTTTTGCGCTTTTAGTTTTTGAAGTCGGTTACTTTTTTTTTGGAAAAAGCTTTTTATTTTTGACTTTTTAGTTAGTCTCAATGTCTGACTACGTTTTAGAGTATATTTTAAAAAAATGTACGATTTTCTTTAAAAATTGAGGAGTTCCCTCGATTTTGGCATGATACCATCATCAGATCCTGGACCTGATGACAATGGGACCATTTGGGAAGTCTACCCTTTCAAACAAAAAAAGAATTGTTCAAATCGGTTGGAAAACGACGGAGATATGCGCGAACAAACATAAAAAAAAAAACAAAAAAAAATACAAACATCCGAATTGAGAACCTCCTCCTTTTTTTAGAAGTCGGTTAATAAATAAAAAGACTAGTGATCGCTAGAGCCTTTTCTAACGCGTCACATCAATACAGCCCGAAGGCCTGTTTTACCGAATCGCGTATCTCAAAATGCTAACGCTCTTCGCCGCCATATTTTAAGCATAATCTGTATCAGGTTATCTCCTTAGTAAGTCAGTTTAAGGTGTTCAAGAAGATTATTAGATCATTTATTTCCATTAGACTATTAGAGGGCAGTTTCAACTCCATTTACAAGAAAAATATATAATGCTGTTCCTCACTTAAGTAATTTTCTAAATATAGCTTCACCGTCAAGGCATACCCTTCCTTTGACCCTTTTAGAACCGCCCCGAGGTTAAATACAGGTTAAATTGAATCGGCCCATCTAAACATTGCCACCTTAGAAATAGCTCTACTTACCTTTACCTAAAATATTATTTATGTAAATACTGATATTGGTGTCGATTCTCTTGTTTACAAACTAACGTAAATTTAAGATAAGTGCATTTTTCTCTTTCCATTTAATTAAGAAAAGAACAGAATATAAAATATTAGTTAAGTCCTGTCAAATTTAGACACTCCATAGATAATATAGACGCGTTTTAAAAACATGGCGTCTAAATATACGTCAATTTTCTTCCGGCGCTGTCTAATTTGACAGGATTAAACTAAATTGTATCTTCTGTCCTTTTCTTTAAGAAATGGAAAGAGAAAGATGCATTTAACTTAAAATTAGTCTAGTTTGTGACCAAGGGAATCGGCACCATTATGGCGTTTAAGTTTACGTTTATAAAATGGTAAACTGAATGACTGACTGTTGATATATCAACGCACAACCCGAACCGCTCGCTGGTCCTATGGGTGATGTGTTCTTTTGAAGAGTTAAGTATCCGCTAAGAAAGGGTTTTTGGAAAGTCGACCCCAGATCGACGCACAGCCCAAACCGCGGGTCCTAGAGACATGAAACTTGAACGGCACATTATTTGTGAAGAGTAAGTGTCCATTAAGAGCAGGTTTTTAGAAATTCGACCTTTTAGGGGGTAAAATAGTGGCTGGAAGATCGACCACGCGGGCCAAGCCGCGGACGAAAGCTAATTATCATCTATTTCGGAGTTCATATTTTCGGAATTAGACCTAACTCGAGAATCACAAACCGCAATGCTTATAGGGTCTTTGCTTAGTTTTAAAAGTAACAGCGAGCTTCAAAGATGAAACCAAAATTAAATGCCTGCACTGTTTATATTACTTTTTTTTACGTATTATGCTGAGAAGCGAAACCCCCGGGCCCTCAGATCCCCAGGCCCACGATGTATTAGCTCGTCGGGTACCAAAAGCTTAACAAGGCGATATTTTAATCTTCAAAGCATAACTTAAACCCAAAACGTTTTCACAACACCCCACGGAACCCTGTTACGGTTATTTCAGACGCACGATTTACTCCTGTTATTAGTATCGGCATAAATTAATCTTCAGTCTGTTATCGTTGCATCAGCCACAACAAAGAAATATTAAATCATATTCATCGTGATTTTGCAACATGTTACTTGGGTGAAAGGATCGTAATGATATAATGTACGTCTTGTCTTTTGTTACTGGACTTGAGGTCTAATTTAATAGTGTTTTAGCTACTAGCTGTACACGCGACTTGGCTCCATAGTGTAATAGAAATGAGTGGTTTATACATATTACTAGCTGCCCCCCGCGGTTTCACCCGCGTTAAAAATGTTAAGGGTGAACAACCCTTATCACTTAGGGGTATGAAAAATAGATAGTAGCCGATCCTCAGACCTGAACATGTACACAAAATTTGGTTAAAAATCGGTAAAGCCGTTTCGGAGGAGTAAGGTAACTAACATTGTGACACGAGAATTTTATACCTATACGAAAATTTTATATATAAGATAAGATAAAACAAGATCCCTCGCCGCGTCTTTCTATTCGCGACGAATTCAAAAGTGCTGAAAGGACTTTCAAGCCGTTTTCACCAATGGATAGATTAATGAAAGTTTAGATGTATGATACATAATATAGAAGGAAAAAGTCTAATGCCCTTACTAATATTCACTGTGTAAAGTTATGTCATGAATAAAGCCTGTGTAACCATACATTTTTTGACGTATAAACCTGTCATAACTTTATGCAGCGCTTATTAGTAAGACGCTAAGAATTTTGAAGATTTGTAACGTCCAGTCCGTGCGAGGCAAAATTAAATAGTGTCCAGGCTTTGATGCAAATATTTATTAGAATTTATTCGATAGTATTCGCGTGCCACAACATACAAACTTTACGATTTTTTTATTATGTATAGATGTTAGTTCGTGATTGAATGGACCTAGAATCGGAGTGCTGTTTTTATTATGGAAGCCCCAATTAAATTGTCTGATTTTAGTGAATATGGCTGTGATTAGAATCTAACGACTATATGAGAAGCTGTATTACAACCCAGTCTTGATAGGACTAAAGGAGATGTTTAAGAAATGTATGGAGCTTGGGCCAGTACTATGTACACCTAATGTAAATATCATTATAAAGTATAGTTAACGTTTTTTGATGTTAATCCCCTATATTTTGGCTTCGTTTTTATATATTTTCAATTTAACTCGGTCAAGGAGAGCAACACAGCTACTAATAATTATGGTGGTTAGCAATAAGCGAAATGTCATTTTGAAAATGACGTTTAAAAGAATAAAGTCAAAGTCGTCAATCAAACGTCATAACACCACTGTCATGGCTACCTATAATTAATTATTTGCAATTTTACTTTTATTTAAATTAATTTAATTGTATTTATATGAAAAAAAAAAATCCCTTTTTATCTATGTAGTGTACATAGAGGTGGCCCAAAATCAAACATCTCCTTTGCTAAAAATGAAGTCTTGATAGAACAGTTTGAATAAAAGAAACGCTTTTAAGATTTTTAATAAAAGTCTCACTCTATCCGCTGAACCCATTAATTACGAAGTTTCAAATTAAAGAGTTCTAATTTTAGCCTAAACAACTTTTCAACCAGGTAAAGGGTTTTAAACTTTCCGAGGTTTTTAAAGGACTTGGAAACAAATTTGATAACTTAGACCGAGATGAATTGGCGTAACTTAGCACCTACATTGACTAAGCTATTCTCCATGACTTTCTTGCCTACGTAGTTTGTCAGCTGTGCAAGGGGAAGGGGGAGAAATATGCCTTAGCTAAAGTACTTGCTAAGTATGACAGGTTTCTATTTATATTACCAAGAAAAGCCAAGATTTGTAACACTCGTGCGAAGCTGGGACAGTTTAGTATTTTATAAAAAAAGATTCGGTAATTTAATAAAAACAAAACACAATTAAATGACAGCAACATATTAAATGATTGCGCATTTCCTTATTTCAGCAACTCTCACAACACATGTTCCATTTATTTTATTTTGCCATCTTAAAATCGTGACTAATTTTGTCTAATGCGGTAATCTTGAAGAATGGTGCTACGAAATATACAGAAGATTAACTCCATACGGACATTAACTACAGTCGTTACGAGTAGTCAGAAGTCCGTAAATCTGGCAACCAGTCTTACTAAGGGTATCGTATTATTCAGTAACTTGGGAGCAGTCGCTCCATAAAAAACTAGATTCGGTCAGACTGGACGCCGACCATAACTTATATTGTCGGGCAAAGACTAAAGAATATAAACGAATTTATCCGGTTTGCCAAATAAATGAGTATTCGGCAAAATTGGATGAATAACGTTATTTTCTGTGTATTCTAATACAACTGCAATACCTGACATGAAAACTTTAGTTCTACAAGGACACAGCAACATTGATATGTTAACATTAGACGAAGTACCAAGAATTCAACATACTGCGAATTCTTAAGAAGAAGAATTCTCGTCAGGACTTAACAATGTTGTACTATTTCAAAGAGAAAAGTTTCTGCGTCTGACGTGTGGTTAGTAACTCTATTCTGAAAATCAGATAGTCAGTAGCTGCATGTAAAATTCGGAAATTTTGCTGCATCCAGACTATTCCAGACAGACCTTAAAGTACGATTAGGTACTAATGTGTAGAGTGAATCTTCTGCCAGTATTTCCGTAGTTTCCACGATAAAAACTGGACCATCTAGTGTGCAGGTAAAACGATCGTATTGTCATGATTGTGTAGACGCGGAGAAGTTTTCAAATTATTAGACTTCATTGTTATGGGTGTCGTGATGGTAACAGATCATCTGTATCTATAGTAGAACTTGCTGATTGTAGACATTACAAAAAAAACCTTAATATAATAAAGCTAAGGACATTTTGTTGTAAAAACGCGCTTGTCTACGGAACTAACATTCGAATAGAAAAAATCTTTTTGTTTATGGTATAATGTCTAAATGTCATTCCTTATTTCAGAAAGGCAACATGCTATGATGAAATAATTTAGCATGATGATGCTTTATGAAGGCTTTATGATTATGAAAATCGGGAACTTTTAGTGAAAGTTGTGAAGCTAGACCACATATTTGACACTAAAAAAGTAGTACTTTGTACTCAGAGTATAATGACTGGTATCCAAGGAGGTCAGCAGTTCTGGAAGTCGTTTTAAAAACGTTTACTGTGCTGGCATTTACAAAAATGTCGAGCCATAAAATTTGGTGAAATGACAGATTTTCCTCGTAATTATGTCGTGTTTTGGCATATTCGCTCGTTATTGCTCGATTATGACTTGAAGAGAGGGTTACGAAGCTTTAACTGTTTTGGACAAGAAATTTTATGACCGTCTTGGTTTTTATCGATATTTTTTAATGGAACTATGAAATCATGGTGTTCTAGCCCACTCTTCCCATTCTTCTCTTTTTAAGAGGAGCAGCTAAAGTCCAATATAAGTGACCTTCAGAAGATTATTTTAAAGTCTTATCAAAATAAATAAATTGACTTTAACATCATGTTGCAAGGTAACGAATATTTTGGTCTGTAATCGCGATTGCATAATGAGCAAGCGTCATTCACCATTACATTATTCTTTGTAACATATTCCGGACGAAATTCTAGCGAAAGAGTATTAAATTTACACCTAAATGCGTCTCCGATTCTCCCTTCTACATGGCCGAGCATGCACTAACACGCTGGCGTGGTATTAATTTCTCGCCAATTTTTAAGTTGAAAAAATCGAGTATAAAAATATTCGGCCATATGCTTACCGGGCTACGAGTATTGTAGAGTTGCGTAGTTTTGTATTTAGTGGAATATCCTCTGATTAGATGAGATAGTTTAGTTTTATCTTAATTATAATGTACTTCTGCTATGTTTTTGTTTTTAGTTAGCAGAAGAGGAACCACTGACTACAGATTCATTACATTGTATACCGTCATGCAACATTAAAATAACAACCTTAATTTTTGTTTCCCAAAGTCTCCATGAACAAATTTATATTTATTAACCGACTTTTAAAAAAAGGAGGAGGTTCTCAATTCGAATGTTTGTATGTTTTTTTTTTATGTTTGTTCGCGCATATCTCCGTCGTTTGCCAACCGATTTGAACAATTCTTTTTTTGTTTGAAAGGGTAGACTTCCCAAATGGTCCCATTGTCATCAGGTTCAGGATCTGATGATGGTATCATGCCGAAATCGAGGGAACTCCTCAATTTTTTTATAGAAAAACGTATTTTTTTTTTGAAAGTTACTCTATGAAACGTAGTTGGGACTCTAACTAAAAAGTAAAAAATAAAAAACTTTTTCCAAAATAAAAGATAACCGACTTCAAAAACGAAAAGCTCAAAAATAACTATTTCGGAAGTCGGTGGCAAGGCAACACAATTCGACCGGCAGAAGAGAAGTCACCGACTTCCGAAATAGTTATTTTTGAGCTTTTCGTTTTTGAAGTCGGTTATCTTTTTTTTTGGAAAAAGTTTTTTATACTTACATGGAAGTTTATGTACTACGGGACTATTTCCAAAATCTGAAGTAATAACAATACAGCTGTCCGAAACAACAAACGAACCGATTTTTTTTATCGCCATAGTCGTATTAGTAAATAGTGTGTTAGCTATAACTTTTGACCAACATCTAGAAAAATAATAATCTGTCAACACTCAGTTAGCTCAGGAATCAGATGCAGAATGCGGTTGTTTTGGGTGCTCGCATTGTGAAGAGGTACCGCGATCTGAATCCTTATTCACCGCCAACTTCTTTTATACTATACTAGCTTTCCCCTCTGGTTTTACCCGCGTAGTTTCGGTGCCCGTGGTACTTTCGGGATAAAAACTATCCTGTCCTTTCTCAGGCTATAGACTATCACTGCACCAAATTTCATTCAAATCGGACCGGTAGTTTTAGCGTGAAAGCAAGACAGACAGACAGAGTTACTTTCGCATTTATAATATTACTATGGATAGTATGGGCTTTATTATATTCTAACTTAATAAAATTTAAAAAATATTGATAAAAATATTATTTACTTTTTACCTGCTCTTTCGTAAAACACTACATCGTAAGCTCTTTGAATAACTTCCATGTCAGAAACTGTATTATACACCACCTCACTGTTTGACACTTGGCATTGCAAAGGAGTTAAACCTGCATTGAAAATAATTGTATTCATTGATTTAAATGTAAAATACAAGGAACTTGTTTATTTAATATTGGAAATGTTTATGTATTAGTGAGAAAACTGGGACTTACAATAATAAGTCAATCAACGCACTTTTCTTGCCCTTTAGTTGGATTATAATGGACCGGTATTGTTATGATTATTATATTACGTTTATGAATTATAAATATGAATAATTTAATAAATATAAGGTCTGTAGTTCTGTACCCCCAACCTGCGAACTCGCGCAATGGAAATTCGAATATCAAAAATCTGCTTAGTAATTGTCATGTTACCGTCAAATAGATTTGCAAATAGTCTCTCAACCCTTGAAATTTAAGTACACTGCTCTAAACCTATGTGTATAAATGAGTAGTTTTTTATAAAGTATCTAGTAGCTTGAAGAAAATATATTACGAGTGGCCTAGACATTTTAAAACGAATTAAAAATGGCATCACTCATCCACATCTCGCTCACTCTTTATACTGTGTGATTGAAAGAGCACGATACTTTCCTTTGTTTGGTTGCCATTTTGAATTACGAATTCAAAATGGCAACCAAACAAAGGAAGCGAAGTGAGGCGGAAAAATTGGTGCGAGTTATATCCTGAGTAACATTTTTCCACAGTTTTTATTTAGAATTAATTTCTCTTTGTAATAAAGATTTTTTTCTCTTTTTTTAGTCAAAAGAAAAGATGACCCGTGGAGTTCGGAGAGGTTGCGTGCGTTTGAGGGCAGCTGTCATAGGCATCGATGATGAAGACGATTCCACCTTCACCATCACCGTAGACCACAAGACGTTCCACTTCCAGGTAACAATCAGATCATCTTTATTGTCATAGTTCTAAGATTCAAAGTCGTACAGTAGTATCTTCTTTTTATTGTAAAGAGTTGATGCCTGTATAATAAAACTGATCCTCAAAGAATTTAATATTAGGTACTGTCTCCAGAAACGCAGTTGCGTGACAGGTTGGTTAGCCTTTTTTCGTGAATAATAGTAAAAAACAATATAAGAACAGTAACGAAAGACGCGAACGGAACCTCGTGGGACAGTTAATTCAATATAAATCGCTTCATAACAAATACTTCGACTACGAGTATATTTTTCATACTGTAACGATTTATGTAATGTTTAGAATGCATTTATGTATTGCATCCCTATTGGGCCTGTCCATCCATTATCGCAGCTCTTGTAATGTAACATGTAATGTAATATTGTATTTTTTCTGTTCCACCCCACTCTTGGGCAAAGACTCCTACCATCTTTCTCGTTTCCTCTTTCCAACCTTCCCCTTAATAAAAAAAATATGACATCTATTTCCAGGCACGAGACGGTTCCGAACGGGAGCGTTGGGTGCGAGCCCTAGAAGACACGATATCACGGCACGGCAGACGAGAGCGGTGGTCGCGCTCTATGCCGGCGCCGAGACACAGGCACGGCGACCTCGAGCGACGGATATCTGAGGCCGACGCCTATCTGCAGATCATGATCGAGCTGGTTTCTGTGAGTATTTACGTACTGGGTACTGAATTTACCAAAAATACCTGTGGTCAATTTGACCTCGGGTTAATTAATCTGCTTAGATGAAAGATCGTGATTGATGGTGACATTCATCATCACCCTGCATGTTTGGTTGTACGGTCTGAATTGAAAATTTCTATTTGTGTTGAGCAGCCCAATCACTGAGAACCAACAGGAGCAGAACAGCTACTAATAACGTGTATGAAACTGCGGGGAAAACGAGATTTTAGATAAAAGTTAACTAACGATTGTCTTTTTATGGTGTGATTTTTATTCTATTTGTTTCAGAAAATGAGCATTCGCGTGTCAGAGCTGGCCGATCCACTTGAAAAGAGTAAAGGACAAGTTATATTAGACCATTCCAATGTAAGTGAAATATTTTGCAAAGTATTTAAGTATTCGATGCAATGCAATATGAACCTTATTTTAATAATAATAGAGTATAGTCTGTTTGTATTACCCAAATAACGTGAATATTTTGCCAAATGCGCCAAGTTCAGTCACACCATTAGGGAAAGCACGTGCTTAGTATTGTTTATTTATCTCTACTTTAATTTAACGAGCTTTACCTTAGTCAGAACAAAGTTTAAAATGATGAAACGGACTTAAAGGATTCTAACTGAACCCTGACTTCGATTTGTAAGGTAATTCGAAATGTCGAGTTAACGTTTCAAGAGATTAGGTTTATCTAACCGTCGGCGTCGATTCAAAAGAGAGACGAAATGAGCTATAGGTGAATGGTGTATTATATCATGAACGGTGATCGGATAATCGGATGCATATTTACCTAAAGTGTAGGTGCTGGTTATTATGGATTGCACTTTTGTATAGAAAAGATCCTAGGAATTTGGAATCGACAAATTTAGTTTCTTTTACTACCTATAGTATCAAATTGGGTGTAGGATTATATGGAATGCACTTTTGTACCGAAAAAAAAAAACAGTGATTTCGGATTCAAAAAATGTAATGTTTTTTATAGAGTCAAATCCATGTTACACACCAGTATCGCATTCCCGAATTTTCTGGAATCCCGGGATTTATATTTAAAAAAATATGTTTTAAGGAGCCGCTTCCATAATATCCTAACCAAAAATGAACTTTAGGTAAATATGCATCCGATTATCCGATCACTGACCATGAACCAAGAAATGTAAATCACAATTTATATAAAACTGGTTATTTTTAGACTGCTGTAAAACTAGATTTTAAGTTGATTTGAAATCAATAAATAGTTAGCAAATTGGGTTGTAAACTTACTGTAGTCATAAGGTAGGTGACATTGCTATTCAAAATCTATGGAAGAATCGCGTTTTGACAGCTCATAAAAATTATGTCAATTGATGATGGTGTAAAATACCGTATTGTCAATTTCTAATATCAGGCGTGGAAGTTCACCTCAAACTCTCTTCATCTAAGTCACGGAGTGGAATTCTAGCGAAACAAACCATATCAGGTCTACTAACTTCTAAATTCTAAATGATTTTTTCTGTAATTAGACTGTACGATTGTTTGCTTAGCTGCCTTTCTAGGATTCGATTCACATTCGAAACAAATCTTTTAATGGTCTGATATATTTTAATGAACGATGTTATAATTCAACGAAAATAAAATCCGGTCCCTTTGTCATAATGCTTTTCCTCAGTAGAGCTGTTTTATAGTTACCCGAATCACAGATTACTAAATAGTTACTACGTATCAGATACATCACTCCAATACAAAAACGAAAATACCTACGCTATAATAGCCTACAAAATCATAACAATACTACCAGCTGTTTGCAGCGAGGAGAAATGTGCCAATAAGTACGCACAAAGAGATTTGAGATTGCCCGCCGCGCTGATAATGGTAATAAAACGAATATTTTAGAAAAAACATTTTATTTTAATTTTAGATCGCATATGTTTTAGTTTAATAAAATGATTGATACAATTTTTCCTTCCCTAAATTCCCGATTATTAAATTTTTGTGTCGAAAATATCCGAAACCGCGTAAATAAATTTTAATAAATAATCAAAAGGGAAACAGGATAATTGGGAAACAGGGGAATTGCACAATAATTACGCAATAATAACGTGGTTTCGGCATTTTGATAGTCAGCACGGTACCCGTGACGTGCGAGCACTCAGGCAGGCGCGCGACAGCCCGCTGTCCGTTGTACCGCCGGCGGTACGCGAAGCGGTAGGCATATAACGCGCGGCCTTGAGCGAGTGACGGACGCCTGCCCGAATGTAGTAAGTTCTTGTATTGGGATCTCAAGGGGCCACTGTGTGTTCTTATATTGGCCAGTGAAGGGAATACATTTATAGTACGATTTTTAATTCGAGTCAGAAAAATGACATTTCCAGTGTTGCAGGTTTTTAGTCCCAAATAAATAGTGATGTGGTACAATCGAGTTTTTACAATTAAATCTTAGTCGAGAATATTATTTTGTCAATATCAAATTGCCTTTAATTATAAAACAAATATTACATGTAATTTATGATAATTAAATAGAAGACATACACAGTAGGTAATTTAATATTACATAAAACACTGTTTTATTATTTGTTTTTGGTAAGGTCCATATATCTAAAATCGTATTATTTAATACTGTATGTATTCAATATTTACAATAAAAAAAAACACGTTGATACCTAATAAAATATAGCATGACTAAATGTCTAAGTCTATCGATTGCGGAACATCACTATTGTAGCGGGTCACCCTTTTTGGTATCAGTGACAGTTGCACTTGTCATTTTTCTGACTCGAATTAAAAATCGTACTATAAATTAGATTTTACAAAAATTGCTACCTCTAATAAACATGGAAAATTCAGTATCCTCAGACCCCGAAACACCGGTTCACAACTATCTGTGAGGGAGTGTCAGACTTTTACTGACTAAAGCCCTTCCACGTTCCTTCGGTTGCCCTTTATGTTCTGGGGCCGCGGTAACTAATAGAACAATTCCGCAATCCGGTTAAACCCCCGGTACCCGGTTTCCGGTTTAATTAATTAATTATCCTTATATATTAAAAATGTTATTTAAACATATTTTATTTATTTCCAGGTTATGTTGGACCACATCAAACATTCCATAGTGCTGCTACAAATAGCTAAGGTAAGCATACTCTAAATGACTTAAGTAAAAGAAAGCTTTTAACAAAATCTCGCATTAGAGATAATCGGAAGCATATTTACTCAAAAAACATTTTTTTCATCGGATCGCCTCAAATTTAAATACCAATATTAATTGATAAAAAAAATTTCGCCACATTCTTTGGATACAGAAGGGGCGAAAAGTCGAAAGAATAACGGCTGACATTACTTTGAGTAAATTGCGATAAGGGCAAATAGAAAAAGCGACATGTCATTCTAAATTAATAATCCTCTTATAAACAATTGCAACAAAGTTATAATCTATACTAATATTATAAATGGGAAAGTGTCTTTGTCTGTCTGTTTATATGTTTGTCTTTCATTCACGGCAAAACGGAGCGACGAATTGACGTGATTTTTTAAGTGGAGATAGTTGAAGGGATGGAAAGTAACATAGGCTACTTTTTGTCTCTTTCTAACGCGAGCGAAGCCGCGGGCAAAAGCTAGTTTTAAATAAATGAAAATGTCTGGGATGGCAAAACATCGGCAAGAAGCAGCGGAGATTAGGTGTGCTCGGCTTGCTTGCTTGCTATAAAAGAAGTTTTCATTTGAAATAATAACATTTATAAGTGAAGAGTTAGAGAGAGATCAAGAAGTGAACAGAGATTTTATTGTTAAATATGTATCCGATTATCCGACCTCGCTCCCATTTCTCTAAATTATCGAAACACAAAAAAAAACAATGAAAACAAATTCATTTCTAAAGCCAACATACTAATCAGCATTGTAGCGACATCATTCTTCCTTCGAATATATTTGTAGACGCCATTTTATTTCAAGACACAGCTCTGTCTAACACATTATTATTTAACGCTTGTTTTCTTGCAGAACACAGTAAATCCAGTTAACGGAGTATATCAGGGACCTACAAACCCTTCACAAACACATATCAAACAAGGTATTTGAGTTATTTTTCACATTTTCACTAATCAAGAAGCAGACATAATAGGGATGACGACAACATAAAAAAAAATACTTTGATTGGTCTGTCTGTTGGACCGTCTAAAAATACTGGACACCTATTTTTTTTGCTTGATCAAATTTATAAAAATATACAATGAATTTTGATCTGGGGGCTTTTGACGTCACTGTTCAGTAAGAATTGTCCCTAGTCGTGACGTCACGTGAAAGAGTTCAACGCACTATATCGTCGTCTTTTTTAACCGACTTCTAAAAAAAGGAGGAGGTTCTCAATACGAATGTTTGTTTTTTTTTATGTTTGTTCGCGCATATCTGTCGTTTACCAACCGATTTAAACAATTCTTTTTTTTTTTTGTTTGAAAGGGTAGACTTCCCAAATGGTCCCATTGTCATCAGGTCTAGGATCATGCCGAAATCGAGGGAACTCTTCAATTTATATAGAAAAACGTACATTTTTATTTTGAAAGTTACTCTAAAACGTAGTCAGACATTAAGACTAACTAAAAAGTAAAAAATAAAAAGCTTTTTTTCAAAAAAAAGATAACCGACTTCTAAAACTAAAAGCACAAAAATAACTATTTCGGAAGTCGGTGGCTTCTCTTCCGGTCTATTTGATGTGTTGCCACCGACTTCCAAAATAATTATTATTGTGCTTTTAGTTTTTGAAGTCGGGTATCTTTTTTTTGGAAAAAGCTTTTTTCATATACAGTCGTGCTCAACTATAATTAGTTGAACTAATTAATTGTGAAAAAAATATCAGTTGTTCAGTGCATTAGGGCTAGGCAAACTTAAATGTACAGAACAGCAGATTTTTTTTGCGATGTCAGGTTTGTTCCCGTAGTAAAATTTGTTGGTTATCATGAGCGCAATCACGAGTTTCAGTATCGTACACTCACCTAGTCTACCTACCTAGTCTAGCCTACTCGTCCCTATACCCTATACTAGGTTTATTTTAAAAAATATCAGCTGTTTCATATATTACGGTCGGAGGGCATTGAACTTTTGTTAGGAACAGCTGATATTTTTTTCGCGATTTCAGAGTTGGTTCCATAATAAAAGTTGTTTGTTTTCATGGGTAGAATCATCTAGCGGGTGGTGCAAGACTAAAAATTCACCTTGTATATGTCCAAAACTTTTTGATAGTCTAACTGACGGACTAATTACTTTTTTGTCGTCTTGCCTATTTTTGTAATCACCCATTATATTATGAAACAACATGAACAACCTCACCATTTTTTTTTTCACTTCTGTTTCACCTGGAGTACCCCGAACGCATATTTTGAATAGCTTTGACTAGCTACCTAAACCATCGGTTCTGCTCGGGTTATGTTATAATTTACGACCGGTCCCGTGTTTTTTTTTTATGTATAGTTTTCCTACATAAAAAATACACTTCTTATATTTTGTTTATTCGGTTATTCGTTATAGAGATCAGCGGGCCATCCACTAACGTTCATTCCTTCAGGCTTGTCCCGTCGTTCAATCCGTACAGAAATGCGACGGGATAAAATAAAACCGTTGAAGCCACTAACTAAACCACAATCCTTCGTTCTTTCCCCTGGCTTTATCACGACACGCCAGTCCGGCAGGAAAAACAATCCTTCAGTGACCATCCACACGTTTGTGTACATTCCTGTCACTTTGCATCTTGTCAGCCATACCGAGGGATTGCGCGTGTGTGGATGGTGACAATCCTCCTATTTTATGAAGATTGTTGTCATTTGAAAGGAATGCTCGACATTTTGAATAATCTTTATGGATTATTTTCATTTTGCAACAATTATGTTTATATTTATCTTTATGTTTATGTGAGTGTACCTATATGTATTTATATATATACTACTATATTATGTAAATATATATATTTAATTTTGGTATTATTTTTGTACCTTTGCATTTTGCATCTACCATGATTTGTCTCTGCATCACCCTGCATCAAAATGCCTTAGTGTACGAACTGAGTGAAGAGCGTTCAGCGGAGCGTTGAGCGGAGCGTTGAGCGGAGCGTGCAGCGTTGCGTGCAAGTTGTTCTCGCGCCACTAGGTCGCCACTCAGGACACCTACGTATAAATGCATCTGTTTGATATGGACGCCGCACGCCCCGCCCTGCTAGACGCTCGATTTGAGCGGGCACTCAGGCCCTACACTTAGGCAGAACATATTTATATTTATAAACAGACACTAACTTGATCTCAGCGCGCGTCGCGCCAGTAGCGACAGGACTGGTAGCGAGGTTTTATTCCGTCGTTCTTTCTTGCTCTTGCAAATCCACTGGTGTTCATTCCGTAAGGATTGTCGCGACGGTACGGGTGGCGGGATTTTAATACCGTCATTCTTTCTTGCTCTTGCAAATCCACTGGTTTTCATTCCGTAAGGATTGTCGCGACGGGACGGGTGGTGGGATTTTAATACCGTCATTCTTTCTCGTTGTTGCAAATCCACTGGCGTTCATTCTGTAAGGATTGTACATTCCGGCAGGAATGAACGTTAGTGGATGGCCCGCTATCCTTTAAAAAAAATTGCACAAACAAATTTTATCTCATATTAATATTTATAAACACAAATAAAATAAGGATTCTTACCATAATGTTTAGTACGTAATACCAAACCAATTCTTTTCATGTTACAATTTTATTATCATAAGGATTACCGGCTTGTTTTTCAATACCCAATGTCCTAAAATAGATCTCTATCTGTATACCAAGTTTCAGAAATCAGAAATCAGAAATCAGAAATTTTTATTTGTATAGAATGTAGGTATTACAATTAGATGGTACAACAGTGCAAGAATCCTTGTACATTCTACCTTTCGGCATACAAACATTTGTGAGTCACACATGGCAAAGAAATACATATTTATAGCTCAAGATTAAAAAAGATTATATACGATGAAAAATACAATTATCATAATACATCGTTCAGAAAATCGTTTACAGAATAATAGCATTTACGTAACAGAAAGTCGGTTAACCGTTTTTTGAATATTTTTAATGGTTGTTCTTTTAGATCATTGGGTAACTTATTGTATATCAAGGGTGCCATACATATGACGTTTTTTTTTAACAGTGTGGTATTATAGCCACCGGTGCACAATAATTTTTGATACTGAGATCTCATACAGTTAGTCCTTTTTCGAGTATCATTTAACGATGGAAACAGGTTACGGTTGTTTTTGACAAAGAGAGCTGTTTCAAGAATGTACAAACATGGAAAGGTTAACAATTTGTGTAATTTGAACATAGGAACACAGCTGTCTGTAACCTGCAAGTTGAAAATTGATCTTAAACATCGTTTTTGGGCTTTGAAAATGCTTTCTCTTTCGCTACTGTTCCCCCAAAATATAATGCCAAATCTTAAGGTTGAAATCACGAGGCCATGGTAAGCTACAAGTACTGTATTAGTGTTGACCTTTTTTGAAAGATTGAACAGAATGTAGGCGTAGGTACTTAATCGTTTACAAATATTTTCAGCTTGAGGTCTCCATGTCAATTGATTGTCAATCCAGATTCCTAAAAACTTTGCTACTTTGACAGTTTCAATCTTATATCCATTATAATTGGCGTTTAAGTCTTCCGGACAAATTCGTTGGTGAAAATGCATGATGTTAGTTTTTTTTAAGTTTATTATTAAATTATTATAATTGAGCCAGTTAACTGTAGATTTAAGAGCCTCGTTAATATCATTTTCATAGTATTCTCTATTGGTACATTTAATTAATGCTGTACTGTCGTCAGCAAACAATATAACTGGGTGGTCTAATTGAAGTGGCAGGTCGTTAATATAAATTAAAAATAAAAGCGGACCGAGGACGCTTCCTTGTGGGACGCCATTTTTGATTTTCCTGTAGGAAGATCTGAATTTTACTTCACGTTTTAGGTTTGAGCAAATATTAGAAATTTCAGTATATTGAATTCGGTCTGTAAGATAAGATTTAATTAGATTTAATGCATTTCCTCGAATTCCGTAGGCGTGTAGTTTGTATAAAAGTGTCTCATGATCTACGTAGTCGAACGCTTTGGTCATATCTGTGAAAATGGCGCAAATAGGCCTTTTCTTATCTACGTTTACCATTACAGTTTTTAATAAATCGAATATGGCCATGTTAATATTTTTATTTTTACGAAAACCCTTTTGTTCGTCACGTAGTATGTTGAATTTCAATAGGAAATTGTAAATTAATTCATACAAGATTTTTTCTATAACTTTAGAGAACACGGGTATAAGGGCAATCGGTCTGTAATTCGACATATCTTCTTTATTATTTTTTTTGTGAAGAGGTTTTACAATTACGGTTTTGAGACCTTTAGGAAATACTCCAGAAGATATACTTGCATTAGTGATGTGACATAGAGGACCAGAAATTACATCCGAAACGTATTTTATAACTTTTGTTGTAATGCCGTCGTAACCAAAACTCTTTTTATTCTTTAGCAGTTTAATGATCCTTGACACGTCTTGAGGTACTACTGGGGACACAAAAATCGAATTGGGGTTATGATCTATTTTCTTGATATCATAAGAAGAAGATTTTGGCAAATCTAAGACTTGATCAATGAAAAAGTCGTTGAATGATTCAGCTATGTCTTGAGGGTTAGTTACTATTAAGTCATGTTTATTTATCATAGAGATGGGTTCCTTAAAGTTATTGCTATTATTTATTATTTGCCACGCTGTTTTTGATTTATTTTTGGAATTCAGGAGTAAGTGATTATTTTGGGCTTTTTGAGTTAACTTTACGATTTTTTTAAATTTTCTTGAATAATTATGAAACTTTTGTTTGTTTTCCGCTGTGGGTTTTATTCTTGCCTGCCACAGTAGATAGCGTTGTCTTTTACTGCATATACGAATACCCCGTGATATCCATTTAATTGACTTTCCAAATTTTATTCTTATACATTTTAGGGGAAAACACAAATTGTATAGTAGGAGAAATAAATCTAAGAACATATCATATGCTAAGTTTGGGTCTTCAGTATTATATACTTCTGAAAAAGTTAAAGATAGCAAATGTTTTTTAAATTTTAATAGATTTTCATCCGATATATCTCGTATACTTTTACGCCAAGATTTTATCCGACATGACTTACTTACCTTAATGTTTAAAATTTGAGCTGTGTGATCGGATAGCGCTAGGTCTATTACTTCCCATTTACATTTTTGTTTAAGATTGTGAGCAAAATTATCCAGACAAGTATTGCTGTTAAGCCTGGTAGGTACATTTATTTCTAATTTGAGGTTATAGCTTAAAAGAAAGCATTCAAATTCCAATGTCAATCTATTTCTTATCATTGTATTTACATTAAAGTCACCACACAAGACTATTTTAGGACCATTTTTGGTACAAATATTTTTTAATATATTGTTTAAGATTTCATAAAATTTGCTTAAGTTGCACATTTTTGGGGGTCTATATACACACAATACTATGACATTTTGTTCAACAAGTTTTATAGCGCAACATTCTATTATACCTGCTATCGAGTGTCTCATTATGTCTGGTAATTCTTTATATTCAAGCATTTGTTTTATCAATATACATGCTCCACCGCGCTTTATGTTATTTCTAGAGTAGTATGCTGCTAATTTATAATTTGGAACGTTTATCAGTTTCTCATGGCCAGACATTATGAAATGCTCAGTTATACATAAGATGTCAATATTTATTTGTTTAGATAATAGTTCTTGAATATGAACTGTTAATATATCCGACTTATTTAACAGACCAGCAATATTTTGATGCATAATATAAATGTGATCAAACAAGAAAAAGATCAGAGTTTGAGTTTACAATATGATCGTGGTCAATTTTTAATTCTGATTCAGTATACGTAAAAGACTGTTCTTGATCGATCATAATTAGCGATAGCAAATGATTGAATACATTCCTCATACCATTATTATTGAGTCTTCCAGTATAAGTGGAGAACATGGTAGAATCATAGGCTAAATCAAAATTAGAGTCCAGTAACTTGGCGTACTTGTGTGTGTGAATATCTAAATAAAGTAGATTGCTAAACATCTCAATACGGGAATTAAACATTACAGAATTTCATTTTCATTTTCATAAATGTATTTGCCGGATTTTGTGTGATTTAGTAATAAACATCTAATTATTATTAGAATCAATCGTAACAGCTTATATATTTAGCGCCTTACTAATAATCGCTGCATAAAGTTATGACAGGTTTATACGTCAAAAAATGTATGGTTACACAGACTTTATTCATTGCATAACTTTACACAGTGATTATTAGTAAGGGCATTAAAACGCAGTAATTTGATTACGTGGCACTAATCAATAATAACTTCCCCCAGTTGTAATGTTCGTCTGTTCGTCCCAATATTTTTGACGCTGATTGTACTTCAAACCTGGAAAATACGTTAGGTTGGATTTTAGTGGGGTTGCCTAAAAACCCAACCCCTGCCTACTTTCTGACATATTGGTGTGTTTATTATAATTATCTTCTGTTTCTGTCTCAGATGCAGAGTTATCTCCTCGAGTTGAGATGGGCGCGGAGTGTCGTGAACTGGCCACGCCGACGCATCCGTTGCCGCCTCTCGAACACCTTGACGCGCCTAGTAAGTATCTACGAATTCACTTATTGACACCTTTTGACAACCAGTCGTGTATAGATGACAACCCAAAATGTGCTCAGCATGCCATGGTGACAGTCCCGTATTCAATTTCTTTTTTGACGTAGCTGTCAAAAGGTTAATACAAAGGTAATCCTCAACGCTCGTAGGATTTTTGATCTGCTCTTCAAAAGTCAGCGTCCTTAGTCTTGGGCCTGGAAAAAAAAATTTGGGAAATTAACGCAAATCTATGTATACAAATAGTTTTTTTCCGCTTGCTTCTGATTTTGAAAGAAAACAGCGAAAACGCTGATTCTTATGCTTTGGCCACGAAAAAACCCCCAATAACGTTATCTTATTACAAACGAAAAAGAACTATTTCCACGCATTCAAAAATCAACCTTTAATTCTTTAACATTGGGTTGATTATGTCTTGTGGCATGGTAAAAGTTACGCTGCCCACTATAAATAAAAATAGGATAGATTAGGGTCAGATAAGCAATCGCCCAATGTAAAGAATTGGTATTCTCATTCTGCTACATCCGGCTAGACTGGACCCCAACATATTTGAGAAAAGACGAACGAGTGTTCTGATATACAAAAATAAAGCGAACATTGTTATGGTCTTCGCGGACGATCAACGGACATTTTTAGTACTACATTAAGGTTGTACTTGGGCCGTGCAATACCGCATTTCGCCTGGCGGACAAAAGCGACCTAATAATAGTAACAATAAGAGCACACCGCGGACATCGTCTCCGCCATTGTCCCTCGTCTGCGCGGGCCCTTACTCTGACCAAATTTCCAAAATTTTAAAATCTGTTTAGTTTTTTATCCACAAAAGCGTAAATCCATCAAAATCGCATAAAACATCAGTTAGAAGTAAGAGTTATTAAGAGTTCCTATATTCCCCGGAAACCAATGAATTGAAAACGCTCATTGTTTACATGACAAGCGATGTCGCTGCTGGTGCCGGACACCTCGTACTCGTCTTCTGAGGGGGAGGACGACTTCTATGACGCCGACGACGAGCCTGTGGGCAGCGTCGCGGGACCCAGGTTAGTGGAATTTAGCATTTACGTAAAGATACGGGGTGGAAACTGAACGGGTAGTAGGGAGACTTTACCTTAATCCTTCGAACACACGTGATTTGAGACACAATAAAAAAAACAATAACAGCCCGAAAGACGGCTGTCGGTTGGTCGTTGAAAGGACGTTGCGAAGACCGTTGCACCTTCCCGCGCATTTCCGCGTCGACAGTGTGTTGTGCTAGGCGTGATTTCTATACAAAGTGAGATAAATAAATAAATATTCTTGGACAACTCACACACGGTCATCTGATCCCAAACTAAGCAAAGCTTGTACTATGGTAACCAGACAACTGATATACATACTTATATAATTTATAAATACATACATATTATAGATAAATTACACCCAGACACAGAACAAACAATCGTGCTCATCACACAAAGTTTGTCCTGGGTGGGAATCGAACCCACGACCTCCGGCTTAGCAGTCAGGGTCACTAACCACTAGGCCAACAGGCCCGTCACCTACTTAGATACTTGCATACAATGGTAAAATCTGCCATCACGCGCTACGCGACGGGGCGCGGTGCAGTGGGTGGAATGCCTAAGGTGGATGTTCAAGGTAGCCCGCGAAATTCATATTTTCTTACGTGTTTTTGCAATTTGCACCTCAGTGTTTGTGTCTGTGTTGATATAGTACGATTCGCGACTGTAATAGGAAAAAGTCATCCAATGTGGTTGTATGCACGGTGAGGGTTGTATGCAACAGTTTACTGAAAAAGTTAAATGAGACCGACTCTGGTTGGGGTATTAAAAATACAGATATTGTAAAAAAAACTTAACAAAGAAATTACAACTTTTTGATCAGTACTAGAAACAGAGTCAATTATTGTGTCTGGTGTTGTGTAAAGTGGCGTTTTTCTTGTTATCCATTGCTTTTTTTTCATCTCGTGAATGGAGATCAACATTCAGTAAAATACATGGCTAGTCTCTTAAGGTCATTTTCGTGTAGCTACCTCTTAGTGCCCTTTAGTTTCCACTCAATATATTTATTAACATAGCATTATAGCGCTCCTAAAAGTGCCAACGGACAATGTATGGCTATATTACATGGTCATTGTAATAAATATTGGTGAAATGTTTTACAATATTAGTTACCATTTGTTGAAACAAACTCAAGGATCAGCGTGTTTTCAAGTTGAGGCATTAAAATAAAGGTATTTGCGGGGTCACCCCTTAAGGAAAGATGTTGCCAACAGCTAGTATAAGCAGTTAATAAAAATATTGCATACTGAGTCCTACCGGTAATCAGTTTACCTGTACGTGGATGGAAAATCATTCCATGATCGGAAAACAGTACAACAATGCTCGGACCGCAGGTAAGTGAATATTAACTCTTAGGCCGTAGCCAGAAAGAAAGCTGGAAACTTATAAGCGCTTGCCGGCGCTTGTCAGCGCTGGAAATTATATGAACACGCGCCGTTAAGCACTGAACGGTGCCGACAAGCTTCAACACGCGCTTGTCGGCGCTGGGCGTTGCCATAACAACTGCAAGCAAATCATTCCGACATTTTGCTTAGTCTGCTTCAACCTGCTTCCTTTGTGTAGAACGGACCAGCGCTGACAAGCGCCGGCAAGCGCTTATAAGTTTCCAGCTTTCTTTCTGTATACGGCCTTACGTCGAAGTACGTTTCATTTAGCTTTGTAATTTATTTATTTATTTATTTAAATAGGTTAGCCAACAATTATTACACTTTTACATCACTATTACTAAAAGATATAACACATTTGCGAGTATAATAATCAATTAAAGGCTAACACAGCATGCATAATAGTATCAGTTAACAATACATTAATAAAATATAACAAAGTGATAATTTACGAAAAATAACCGTGTAGAAAACAAGCTGACAGAAAAATATGTTACAATATTAAGGATGCTAAAAAATATAATGAAATTAAAAAAAAAAGTACAAAACATAAGATCACTCTAAATTAATTACAATAAGAAATAATGACGAAACCCAAAATGCTGTGAAGTACTATATATTGCAGTGCATATTAGTAAAAATAGCTTTACGGAATTGACCAACACTGTCACTGTGCACATCAGTCACATCACTATAGCTGTTAATTGTTTTACACAGTCTAGGTATTACATGGTTTGCACCCAACACTGTTCTTCTCAGTGGTGGGCACAGTGGCGTTATTGGTTGACGGGGATATCTCGAGGGAGCGCGAAACCGTAGGAGGCTGAGCAAATCGGGACAATCTATTTGGTTTCTAATTAGTTTAAACAAAAATAGCGCATCATATGCTTCTCTACGAGATGATAGTGAATGCATCCTGAAGTATTGAAGCCGGCTAATGTAGGATTTAAGATGCTTAGCTTTACCCGTTGAGTAGGCGAGGTACCACAAAAACCTTTTTTGTACCCTCTCAATACGCAGCATGTGGTCCGCGTAGTGAGGTCTCCACACAACACTACAGTAGTCTAGAATGCTTCGTACAAGACTGTTATACAATAGGATCTTCGTGCCACTTTTAAATTCTCTGGTGTTCCTTATGACAAAACCTAACATTCTACTGGCTCTTTTAATTATGTTCTCTATATGGGGCAGGAGGGTTAGTTTGCTATCGAAGGTGACTCCAAGGTCCTTGATGGTTGTTACTTCTTGGATCTTGTTATTTTCTATAAAGTAATTTGAACTGATAAAGTTAGCTTTCCTGGTGAATTTTAAGTAGTAACATTTTTCAGTGTTAAGCTGCATTTTATTATTATTGCACCACTCTACGACCCGGTTCATGTCTTCTTGCAGTAGTTCGCTATCTTTTGGGGACTCTATTCTTCTAGCGAACTTCAGATCATCGGCATATAGAAAGCACTCGGAAAAGTGGAAACATTCCGGCAGATCGTTTATAAAAATGTTAAATAAGATAGGAGCGAGGTGAGAACCTTGGGGGGCACCTGAATTAATACCTCGATTAGATGAACGAAAACCATTAATTACAACGAAAAATTCTCTTTCTGTTAGGTATGATTTCAACCATTCTAAAAAGGGTCCCGTGATACCGTATGCTCCTATTTTATATAGTAGAATTTTATGTGAAATCTTGTCAAAGGCTTTACTAAAGTCTGTGTAAATGACGTCATATTGCATATTTACATCCAGTGCTTGCACTATTGACTCCATGAACGATGCCAAATTCGTCGAGGTAGATCTACGTGCCACAAAGCCATGTTGTCGGTTGCTAAGATATAACCCTGTATGTTGTTGTATATAAGGGCAAATCAGAGACTCAAAGATTTTGGCAAAAGAAGAAAGAATAGAAATTGGCCTATAATTAGCAATCATTTCATTATTTTTTTATTTATGTATTGGCACAATTTTTGCTTTCTTCCATTCGCGCGGGAATTGGCCTGATGCTAATGACTTATTATAAGTATAGTGCAGTGGAGTTGTAAGAGCTGATGCACAAGCAGATATGAAAATGGGGGGAATACCGTCTGGACCCGCTCCCTTGTTTATGTTCAAATATTTCAGCTTTTTAAACAAACTATCGTGATCAATAGTTGGAATTGTTAAACATTGGCCATTAATTTGTAATGAATGCAGTAGAGAGGAGTCTAAATTGACTATCATATTTTCATCATCAGTGGCGTACACTGATGAGAAATGATCGGCGAAGAGGTCACAGATGGTTGAGGGATCGGATGTCGTTACGTGCCCGTTAGACATAGTCAACGGATAAGCGCTGGAACCACCGCGTCTATCTTTTATATATTTCCAAAAAATTTTTGGATTTGTTTTTATTTCGTCCTCTAGAGTTTTTGTGTAATTTGAGTAGAGAGTTTTGGCTAATTTCTGGCATCGCTGTGTAATAAGTTTTAATTCTAATTCGTCTAATGGATTTTTATATTTCTTGTATGTAACCTTAATTTATATTTCTCTTTAAGTGCCCTAATAAGGTTTTTGGTAAACCATGTGGGATACCGATTATTTAATTTCTTACAATTGGGCACGAATTTCTGGATAGCATCCTTTACGATATCATAAAAAATGTTGAGCATGTCGTTAACATCGACGGCTTCAGCAAAGAGCTGATGCCAATTTTGCTTATTTAAATAATTATTAATTTGCTCGTAATCCGCTTTATAAAAGTTCGGTCTCGTAGTCTGGCTGTTGTATGACAAGCTATTTTCTTTCGGAAATTTCAAAGTTATATCAAGGGGGGGATGCAATACATCGATGATGGTTAAAGGACACATAGATTCCGATACTAAACAGGATGACGTGTTGGTCAAAACCAGATCCAATATACGCCCTGAGCAGTTCTTTACATTATTGTATTGAGTTAGTTTATTTACATTCAAAAGGTCAAGCAGTCGTAGACATGTTCTTGGTAAAAAATAGGTACCTGGATTCGACTGCCAGTCTATTTTGGCCAAATTAAAATCTCCTACTATACAAACAGGCATGGTTGTAGTGTCAAAAACTTTGTTACAATGTTCGATAAAATGGTCTAGTCTTGTAACAGATACAGGTGGCGGGAGGTATACAGCACAGAGAGCAACTTGATATGATACATTGTTACTTGATACATCTATTGTTACCCAGAGGTCTTCACAGTTACTTTGAAATGATTCAATACGCCTCGAACTAATTTTCTTAGAGACAGCTATCAATACACCACCTCCATTTTTATTGTTGTCAAATCCTGACGTTTCCCTATCTCGCCGATATACTATGTATCTGTCGTCAAACAGCTCGCCATCGGACACACTACAGTTTAACCAAGTTTCTGTTAAAATAATTATATCGTAATTTGAACAAGAGAGATTACAATAAAATGTATGTGTTTTTGTTCGTAGACCTCTGCAATTCTGGTAGAATAAATTTAAACTATTGAATTTTATATTATTTAGATCTATAAGCATGCACTGTTAAAAAAAATGAATAGAAAAAATTATCAGACAATTTTGTTAAGACTATTATTACTCTTAATTAGTATGGATTCAGCTCCGTCTGTTTTCCTTACGAAAATTTTACCATTTCTAATCCATACGTACTTGTAATCCTTTTCCCTTGCCTTAATCCTGCATGCTGCGTGAAGAGCTTTGTAGGTTGGACATAAATGTTCAGCTATGTACACAGGTGTCTTGTGGCCGATGCATCCCAAGTTTTCAGCGTTTAGCTTTTCTATGGAGTTCTTATTGTATTTTATCGTTGAGGCTAAGATTTGATCCCGTAACCTTGGCGAAGATAGTTGTACAACAATCGACCGAGGACGTGTGTTAGATGGATTAGCTTTGGCCACACGGGTACAATGTAGGATGTCTTTTTCTTCTATTTTACAGTTCACAACTTGTCCAATTTTGGTAACAATTTCATAAATATTTTCAGTCTTCTTTTCAGGAACGCATTGAATTTCTAAGTTATTTGCCCTTGACTGTTGTTCTAAGTTCGTGAGACGCATAGTGAGGTCACTAACGGTATTTCTGAGTGCCGTATTTTCAGATTCGAGTCTCCCAACAAGTGCTGTGGTTGACAGCAAGTTGCTTTCAAATTTTTCAAATTTGTCATTCATGAATGATATCGATTCTACAATTTCTTGCATATCTTTTTTTTAATGTACTGAAAGTGACAAAAATACTTCGTAGCGAAAGCATGTTGAAAGGTTCATTTATATGACGGAAAATGCATCGGACGTATTGCAAGGCGTTAATATGTTTGAAGCACTAACTATTCATCATTTGTGTGTATAAAACTTGGTGTTTAATATCTACAAACTGGTCCAGATTTCTCCTTTTTATTTTATTTACTTTCCTTGAAACTTCGACTTAAGTAAAGTCTAAAATTAACTCATAGGACAGAAACGGTATATAAATTAGTTTGTGCATCAAACTGGATTCCTAATTTTATATCCTGTTAAAACATATTTTATTCTTAAATATGCACCTGCCATCATATCTCTGCAGTACCGATGGTTGACTGGTAGAAAATGTGTAATATAAAATGCCTAATTAAGTCCGCCTCTGTACTCTATGCGTGACGTATGAATTATTAAACGTATTCCATCCATCCTTTAACTTGCCAAACTTTTGTGTTCCAAATTGAAAGCCCTTACTTAGGATTTCACTATTTTGCGCAGTGCATCTTTTATCAGATTCGCGTCCACCCCAAAAAGCTAGTGACTGTAATGCCCGCTATCGACCCGGGCTATGTTTGGCTACGGTTCGTTAACATATGCAGAACGAACGACTAATATAGACTTAACCTAAACTAGGACCATTGTTATGGTTGAATATTTTGCTTGAATCAACGAAATTGTACTGAATAATATATTTGAACTATGAGCAATAGGTGTTATTATATTAACGGAAGATCGGGTAGCACCGGACGACTGGTAGCCGATGATAAAATTTCTTCATTTCAGCTTCATTCTTCATAGTTTAAATTGCTAAACAGCTTTTTTTAAAAAAATGAATGTCGCGGCTACCCAGCATCCAATTTCTCCGTACTAAAGAACGATTTTAAGAATTTTTAGTATTCAGTGTTTGTCTACATAATAAGTACCATAAAGGCTACTTAGGCACGTATTAATAGACGTCACTTAATTCTTAGACGCTCTCAAGTTTATTGCTGTCCTTATTTTTCCCTTTAGAATGACAAGGACAGCAAGAGACTTGAGAGCGTCTCGGAGTTGAGTGACGTCTATTAATACGGGCCTTAAAGCGTCAACTACAGGTACAATAAAATGAATTTCGTTGCCCGTTCCAAAAAGGCTAATTTATTCCCCGCCTTTTTTTATAATTTCTGTTCATGACCGCGCATAAGTTTCAACGAAATTGATAGGATTTTATTGAAAGTTTCAAATATATAATGTGTGATCGACCAGTATGAGGACAACAATCCATCACAAGTGAGTCACATTTTATGTTTATACAATTTAATTTGATAACTGTATTATATTTTACAACTAGGTACATACATTATGTTGTCATTACATTATTTAAGGCAGACAATGGGCACATTTTACATAAGGCTTACAATACATAATGTAGTCAAAACTCTTTCCGATTGAAATTAAGTTATAAATTACTAGCTTTTGCCCGCGACTTCGTCCGTGAATTATAGTTCCCGTTCCCGGGGGATTTCCGGGATATAAACTATCCTATGTCCTTTCTCGGGTCTTAGACTATACCTGTACCAAATTTCATTCAAATCGGTTCAGTGGTTTAGACGTGAAGAAGAGACAGACAGACAGAGTTAGTTTCGCATTTATAATATTAGTACGGATTTTTGACGTACAAAACTTAATGAAGCTAAGTAAACCAAACATTTTGCCCAGTTCACTCAATATTAAAATCAGCTAAGTACAAAATAAAACAGCATATTCCTTCCGTTATTTGTAAATGTACCAAACTACTCCTTTCCGTGACTAAACCAGTTGATAACTTAATAACGTGACTTCGGTAATATTACATAAGTTGTAAATGACATGACTTGTAAAGCTGAATAACGAAATTGATGTTTATCATACACCAGTGTGGCGTTATTATTCGTTGAATGTTAGCAGTTTATAAATCTTCGTTTTGTTCGCTTTATCGTGGAAAGTACCGTTTTGAATGAGAACGATTGTAAAATAGATTAAGATTATGCTGTAGTAGAATCCGGGTACCAATGTGACTTTTTCAATTAATATGTACTTTCTAAAGTTTATCTTAGATGTCACTGACACTCCGTGCCTCGAAAAGCACGTAAAGCCCAGCTGTGATTCATAGAACTTTGACAGTCGATAGGCTCAGCCAAAAGCCAGAAAGTCCGACCAGTCTAACCAAGAGGTACTGTGTCTGCCCAGTTGCTGGGTTGTGGAGGTTTGATAAGGAGTCGTTTCACGTAAAACATTGGTATCCAACTGAATTCGGCTAGTCTGGAAGCCGACCCCAACATAGTTGTGAACTGCGGTTGCGGAATAGTTCTAGTTGTTACCGTGACCCTGGCAACCCTAAAGGGCAATCGAAGGAACCAGGTTGGGTTTTATTCGGTAAAAGTCTGACACTCCCTCTCGCCCCGCCCAGGGTGGGAAAAGTCATTTGATGATTTTCCAAATTCAAAAAAACAAGTTTGTTGGGAAAAGACTAGAGAAATGATAAGAGTTCTACCAATTATTAGTCTCTTTCTTTTCTCGTTTGCTGCGATGAAAAGATGATTAAAAGTGTTTGAGTGCTTTTTCTTCTCTTGCTTCGAGTACTACCTGTCTGTATAGTCAAGTAAGTGTCTGACTGAACCTATGGCTAAAAATATGACTTTCGGCTTGGTTCCATTGCGACACGCCGGCCATCCGCGATTGCTAGTAAACAAACAGTTTAAAAATTAGAAATTATTTACAACCAAACCAAAAAAAAATTCTTAGATTTACAAAATATTTGGCGTCGTTTTTGCGGGTGACCTATAAATCGGCTTGAGCGTCGGACACCCCGAAATGGGGACATTGAACTCATCATTATTGACGACTTTTACTGTGGGACTAACCCTGAAATCAAGGAAAAACAGCTGATCTACATTTTGACGAGTTATGTGAACAAAATTGTATTTTTTTTGTCATATATATATGAATTTATATTCCTTTATCGCCACTTTCGGGTAGTAATTTCCAGAAATCCTTTCTTAGTGGATACGTGCTCTTCACAAAGAACCACACTCACTAACGACCAGAGGTTCGGACAGTGCATTAATATAACAACCATCAGTCAGTCAGTTCACCATTTTATACACATATGCATACAGGTAGATAGATTTACATTTTGCACGAATTAACCAATGTTTTTCGTCATATTTAACTTGAATTGCAGTAACAAAGTTCACGACCCCAGTTTGTTGAGTCGTCGACCCACGACCTGATTCCGGCGTGTGGTTTGATGCATATTGTATGCAGCACCGGCATACATACTAATGTGGAGTAGGGACCAGAATTTGTTGATGCATAAAGCTGTGTATTGATGTACTAGGTGGCTCCTGTGATTTCACTCGTATTTTTTTTGGTTACTGCTCTACTATTGTGGGTTGTAGCGTGATGGTATATAGCCTACTGGCTCTTGCCCGCGGCTTCGCTCGCGTTAAAAGAGACAAAAAGTATCCTTTGTCATTCTCGAGCCCTTCAACTATCTCCACTTAAAAAAGGACGTCAATTCATCGCTCCGTTTTGCGGTAAAAACGGGCAAACAGTCTGGATACTATATTTCATGAATAAGGTCATATTTATTTAGAAATAAAGTGACTATAATCCGGCTGCCAGTACCGGAGATTAGCCAGTTCAAACAATCAAAAAAGCAATAGTGGATTTAAACTGAATTTGCCCTCGACTTTGTCCGTGTAGAATACAAGTGTACCAAAAAACTATTTAAGCCATAAATTATACAAGCTGTCCCCCGCGATTTCACCCACAGTAGGTTGTAGCGTGATGTATATTTATTTATTTATTTATTGAACATTTGTAGACTTAACAGGTCAACCCAAAGCGTCTACAAACAAGTTACATTTTAGTAATATACGCGTACAGTTGCTTGTTGGTAGGTACTATTTCATTATATTTAAATTATGGTTAATACAGCAGGTTAATCACAATGTTAGTGTTATACCTACATATATAGCCTATAGCCTTCGTCGATAAATGGGCTATCCAACACAGAAATAATCTTTCAATTCGGACCAAACGGTTAAGGCCCTGCGCAAACGTAGACACTTTTTGTTGCCAGTTACCTACACCGAACACTTTTTGATCGTCATTAGTATGGTGTTAAGTGGAAGCAACTGGACACAAATGTAAACGTACGCGCAGGGAGTGGATGATTTCATACTGATTCTATAGAAATAAAATATTCATCGGTATAGCTTGTATCTCACACAAGACACAAAAGTGTCTACGTTTGCGCTATGCCTAATACTACTACATAATAGATTTTATTTATATGTTACTAGACTAGAAAACATATTTATTCCATTGCTTGAACTAGTCTAACCACCGCCATTACCCTTATTCCGGTTACGGGGCAAGTTCGACATGCATTGCCGTTTTTAGGTCAATTGACAGCGGCTACTCCTGAAATAATCGGTCAATGAACTACTCGTCTCGTTTCGCGGTCGTTTCGCATGCCACCATTATTGTATTGGATACGTGGACCTAGTTTTGTTTTGTATACCCGTATTGATTCGAAATGTACCGATATATTGACACTATTTTTTGTCCTTTGTCGGCTTGTAAATCTATTTGCACCAGTAATTTTTTTTTTTAAATCGGCTCTTAACTGACAGAGATTTGCGTATCAAATAATTAAACAATAATTCGAACGTTTTCATTAAATAAGACTTTATTTATGATAAGAATTTATTCTGTAAAAAAAGCACTTTAGGCTCGGTTCACACAAGTATAGTAGTAAAGCTTTTTTCGCAAAATGAACCTTACCAGGCGTACCAGCCAACCGTCAAATATGAGCCGTCGAATCGTCCACACGTCGTTAATACAGCAAAAAAAACTGCTAACCTAATTTGTATAATCCAGATCTAGTTGTTTGTGTATGTGAGTTCCTAGTAAATTCCTAGCATACTAGCGACGTTCTATAAAAAAGAAAAATATAGTTTTTCAATTAAAAACGCAAGGGGACCAATCTCTTGACGTACGTGTTGAGACTTTTATAACCTAATACTGCAAAAAGAGCAGTACAGTACCGTGTAAGCCTAACTTAAGTAATACATTTTTGAACCCTTCCGTACCCAAGAGCGCACTCTCTTCATTTAATCCTTTTACCCGAGAAAGGCCCGACTTTAATAATAACTTATGCGAGCTCTCACTATTATAAAGTAAACTTTCCTTTAGATAACAACAACTCTTCACTGACCCAAGTATTGTGAGGAGTCTCACATTTTTTTAGTGTTTCGTGGTAACCCTAGGGTTCTGCCTGTCAGTTTGTCTGTCATTGTCTATATCTGTCTTTCAACAAACTGTCTCTTGAAACGTAATAGAGTTGAAAGGAGATGGCATTTTTTGGCATTACAAATTTTGGAAACTTACAGAATTCAAAGCTATATAAAAAAAATGCGCTTATTTTTATGTATTGATAGCCAAAATAACTTTATTATTAACAATTGGGATAAAATCTGGTTAAATATATGAGTAGGTAACTTGATTTGATTTAACACAGAGCGGACTAGTCTTTGTTTTTAAGGCCATGAATACAAGGCTTTTTGGCCTTGCCATGCTACACGATAGTGTCATTGAAAAATATAAAATATATTAATTTAAATGTTTTGAGTATGTACTAGTGCATAAATAAATTAATATAATAAAGATTTAAGTAAGTTAAAATATGTACATACATATACGAGGACTGGATCTAGTAAAGGAATCGATAGTATTTTTTTTGCAACCTAATTGTTCCGATTTTTTTTTATGGCAACACTAAAACTCAAAATAAAAATATCAAATATAACTTTTTTACAAAATAAAAACTTGACATTGGCCTAATGCACAAACGGTGCGGACCCAGAAGAAAAAAAAATAAAAAAATATATAACTTCTTTCTTCTTGTCACATTCCCTCGCTCGCTACCCTCCGTGTTAAGTGTGTTTGTGAATGTTTTATGCCCCCAAAGTATTTCGTGGATTTTACGACGACCTGGCTTGCCTTTGGACTTCATTTTTTAACTTTTTTTTTTCACTTTCACGACTGTGCCAACCTATCGAGTTTGAATAAAAATGGCATAGTACACTTATATGGTAGGTATATGACCAGTGGGTAAATCATTGAACTAAACAAACTTCAACAAGTAGTTACCATTTTTCAAGTAATTACAAAGCAATATGTTAAGCATACAATAAACACTTATAAGTTAAAATTGTAATAGAGGTAAATTAACCTATTTATGTACAAACATTATGCACTTAACCTCACTTTTACAAAAATTAAGATTTCTCTTTATCCCAATTGTCATAATTTTTTATATTTTTTTGAATAAAAGCCTAATATATTACCTATCAAACCATGCCACTTTTATTTCTGTAGAAACTAAAAAGTTTAATGCCAGCCTTCTATGGACTTCTGCCATTCTCCTTTATATGGCCGCTGAAACAACAAATAATAAATTTAAAACATTATTTGCTCAATCTTATATTGTGTGGTACGAAACATTTCGTGTGTGATACCGACTTAAATCGATTTATATACGCCCTATGTCAGATACGTAAAATGTCAGAAATGTGAAAAATTGTCAGAAATCGCAGAATGCCAGATACGCAAAAAGCCAGAAACTTAGAATGCCAGATACGGAAAATGTCAAGAACACAGAATGCCAGATACGCAAAATGTCAAGAACGCGGAATGTCAGGACCTTAATCCAGACTGTTTCTCACCAATTCCTAAGAAACATCATTCAAGTCGAAAAGATTAACGAAAGGACTTGAAACTAAACTATTGATGTCTAAGTCAATGAAAATGTTTGTCGTAAGGTACAAATAAGTATGATTCCCATACATCGTTTGAGATTTTCATTATCGGTATATATAATCTCACACAACTTTTGATAGGATGTGGGAGTCGCCCGCACATAAATAAACCGTACAGTTTCAGCAAACTGAGCACCAAGTTGAAGCAGAATCATTAATAATTGATAAAGTACTCAAGTACATCAGAAACAGAATTGAAAATTGTATGCAAATTCTCTTTATAGTCTGCATATCATCATCATCTCCCTTGCCTTTTTCCCAACCGTGTTGGGGTCGGCTGCCAGCCTAACCGGATTCAGCTGGATACCGGTGTTTTACGTGGAGCGACTGCCTATCTGACCTCCACAACCCAGTAACTGGGCGACACAATACCCCGTGGTTAGACTGGCCAGAGTTTCTGACTAACCGACTGTCAAAGTTCTACGAATGACAACCGGGACCAACGGCTTTACGTGCTTTCCGAGGCATGGGATGTCAGTGATGTCTAAGATAAACTTTAGAAAGTACATATGAATTGAAAAAGTCACATTGGTACTTGCCCGGATTCGAACCCACAACCTCTTACACGAGAGGCGGGCGCCTTATCCACTGGGCCATCACGACATAGTCTGCATAATTATCATATTAGAAACAATTTTGAACGCTATTATTTTCTAATTTTAGTTCATTATCTATTTATCAATATATGCTTTACCATAATATAACTGCTCTGTTTGTTTGATGAGAACCCGTATTATCCAATAGCTCTCATGAGAAAGAAAATTTTCATTTTATCCCTTAACGAACGACGTACTGAATAGCCTATAACACGGTACGATTATACGCACCTTATTCTTAATTGTTTTGTAAAGAAAATAAGCTAAATTAACTAATGAATATTACCCTAGTATACCCGTAGGATGTCGTGATGGCCTAGTGGTTAAGGCACCCGCCTCTCATGCAAGTGGTTGTGGGTTCGAATCTGGGCAAGTACCAATGTGACTTTTTCAATTCATATGTACTTTCTAAAGATTATCTGAGACATCGCAGACATCGGTGAAGGAAAACATCGTGAGGAAACCTGGACTTGTAGTGATTATAAGTCTGAAATCGCCAACCCGTCTTGAGCAAGCGTGGTGATCAATGCTCGTGCCTTCTCTGTATGAGAAGAGGCCTTTGCCCTGTAGTGGGAGAGTTATAGGCTGGTATTATTATTATTATTTTATACCCGTAGGAAAGTTTTAATATATTCTCATTTCTTCAGTTACGTTTTATGAATTTTGCTAGCGACCCGCCTCAACTTAGCACGGGTGTTTCTTTTGTATAATACACGGGTAATTGTATGAAAAATGTATCCATACTAATATTATAAATGGGAAAGTATGTCTGTCTGTCTGTCTGTCTGTTTGTCTTTCTTTCGCGGCAAAACGGAGCGACGGATTGACGTGATTTTTTAAGTGAAGATAGTAGAAGGGATGGAGAGTAACATAGGCTACTTTTTGTCTCTTTCTAACGCGAGCGAAGCCGCAGGCAGAAGCTAGTTTACTATAATATGCATTTTTATACATATAAACTTTCTTATTGAATCACTCTGTCTATTGATGATCGAAGTGCATTAAAAACCACAGGTAGTTTAAAAGATATAAGCTAACAGAGGGTAGCAGCCTACCACTAACTACATTTTATACTATTTGTTGAGGATTTCAATTTTACGCACAATTATATAATGGCGGTTTTCTTGCCCTAGGCGTAATCAACCCAGGGTAGTGCAGAGATAACATGGCAACAAGGTCCATGTAAGACAGGGCGCAATATTATTACAACATTACCAAGCCGCCCAAAGACCTCTCAGATACGTTGCCATTCCGGACACAAAACTGAAGTGGGTCATATGCCTACAATGGTGCTGATCCTCTTGTTCACAAACTTAACTAAATTTGAGTTAAATGCATATTTCTCTTTCCATTTCTTAAAGAAAAGGACAGAAGATACATTTTAATTTAATCCTGTCAAATTAGACAGCGCCTGAAGAAAGTTGACGTTTATTTAGACGCCATGTTTTTAAATCGCGTCTAAATTATCTACGGAGTGTCTAAATTTGACAGGACTTAACTAATATTTTATCTTCTGTCCTTTTCTTAATTAAATAAAAAGAGAAAGATGCACTTAACTTAAATTTACATTTGTTTGTGAATAAGAGAATCGGCATCATTGTATAATTACCCCGGCACTTATATTCCTTAAACAACGTTTTGCGGGAAACAAAGATATGCTTTCAACATTTTGAATGAGATTTATAAAGAACTATGACTACCTCACCACAAGACAGACTTTAATCCAAAATCCTGCAAAAACGAATAATTGCCGACCCGAAGATCGAATCAAAAGTTGCTGAGCTGTGGCATTTTGAAGAATCCAAAGAGTCTTTGAATTGTGTAGACTTCAATTGATTCCTTTGTCTGCTCAAATAATTTACAGTCGCAATGCACTGAAAGCAGTGTTGAAAGAGAACACAGAATTTACTTTTTATTCTCTATTTTGTTATATTTACGTTTTCGCTAACCAGTCAGTAAGCACGTAAAGCGAACCTAGTTAGCTTCAAGGTTCTCTGTGATATGGTTTCTGATTATTTTTTCGCTGAACGGTTGGTTTCTAATAATTTGCTGTTCAAAAATGTTCTATTTTCGATATCAAACTGTGTTATCTAAGCTAAAGGGTTTTTATTTTTGCCCAAAAAACACTATTCTTTAGATATATATTATCCTGTAAACGACCGGTAATGCTGACAATTTTTCCATTTGAGCCACAGGCTCAGGCCTCATGTTTTTGTTGGAGGATGTAAACCACTTAGCACTCCGAATACGCACTGTAAATTGATATATTTTTGTTATTAATATTCTTTTTTTGGATATGAGGCCGATGTTTTCTATCTTACTTACTACTTTGAGCATAAGCATCCGAAACAAAAATCAGAGATCAAAGTTGCTTTGGTCCAAGCGATGCTCACTGGATGAGAGAATTCTTTGTTGTTATTGTGCGGTATACCAATACTCGATGTCTGCAGACTTTTTTTATTAACCAATACCACTTGAAACCACCTTTAACGGTATTTCCAAACTGTTATATCTTAGGGACACTCAAGAAAAGAACTTATAACCTTAACCTTTCGACGACCAAGCGACAGCTGGCTGTCGGGCTGCTATTTTCTTTCTATTGTGGCTCGAGTGTGTTCAACGGACTAAATGCTCGTCGGCCTCAAAGTTAATCCCCGGATTCATGTTATCTTTATATATATAATTCTGCTGTGCGTGTGTATGTCATTAAACTCCTCCTAAACGGCTTGACCGATTTAAATGAATTTTTCTGTATGCGTTTGAGTGGCGCCCTGGATGGTTTAGATTCACAAATCAGCCCGGCAGATGGCGCTAATTGCTTGAAAAAGCATGTGATCTCGGAAACGACCCTAACGATTTCGCTGAAATTTGATATGTGGGGGTTTTCGGGGACGAGAAATCGATCTAGCTCAGTCTTATGTCTGGGGAAGCGCATGTTTTCGAGTTTTAAGTTAAAATGTTTGGCGCCCAACGAAGTGGGCACGGGCCAGCTAGTATACTTATATAACATGAATCCGGGGATTGACTTTTTCTTTATCCGGGGATTCGCTTCAAAATTACAATAGGAACAAAATATTCTCCGAACTAAATTACCCTATAGGCCAACTAAAACCAATCAACTAGGCTTATCGCAGACCATATGTCGGCAGGCTTCATAAGTAATCATACTCAGCTATCTTTAAATGGAATCTAGCCCCGTTCTGACCTAAGATTTATGTCTAGTTTTAGCTTAATATTTGGCTGAGACTACCTATAAATCTAGGCTAGATATTGAAATAGAAATGGGATTGTGGATATATCAACGCATAGCCTTGAAGGGTGTATTCCTTGTGAAGACCTACTATACATATACTATTGGAAATTTTGGGCAAAATAGTGGATGGAAGTTTGACATCCACGCGAGAATGCTTCTGGAAGCAGCGACTAAATTCAACATTTTTTGGAGTTTTGTCTAAGTCCTATATTTATCGGAGGTTTAGTTATAAGTCCCTATTAGTAAACCTCCGATATAACTCATTTGTCAACGGCCTGTATCCCATGAACCTATACAAATAATAATTCTTTGAATCACAGAGTTTTTATTTACATTTAACATCAACGTCTCACTGCTGGCTAGACCTCCCCCAAATTCTTGAAAGAACTCATAATATTAAATATGCAAAATAAACTAAACTTCAAAATTAAAGGGTCCTCATACAAAAAATCCCTTTTGAGAAACCCAGAAACCTATATCTGTATCAGAAACACTTTCAGTGTGAACCCGACTCTCACTAGACCACTTGGAAATGACGTTCAAAAGAAAAATACAGATTATGGTATACTAGCTTTTGCCCGTGGCTTCGCCCGCGTGGATGTCGGTTATATCGCGTTTTCAAGAGAACTCTTCAAAAGTTCGGGATAAAAACTACTCAAGGTCAACTCTATCTCTGTACCAAATTCCATTAAAATCAGTTCAGTGGTTTAGACGTGAAAGCGTAACAGACAGACAGAGTTACTTTCGCATTTATAATATTAGTAGGGATTTAGGTCAAAAATACGTGTAGGTTGACATAAGATGGAATGATTACAAAAAAATATAAAAAACGTTTCAAACATGTTATGCCTTGAAAGGTGTACAAATACAGTTAAAAAAAAAACAGAAAATGTCAAGATTAGCTGACAAATGTGCTTCATTTTTATTTGGAATACATATTTATTATCTTAACCATCACGCCATGATATAATTGTACCTATTCGTTAGTTTTGGGGAGGTTGCTCTATTGCTAAGTATTGCGTGACCATTTAAATTCACGCCTGAATGGCTGACCGCTGAAATTCGTGTTGTTACTGAAAACAATCTAGAAAGTGTATGAATCAGTAATGTTGAGTATGCCTATCGAAGGTTATTTGCAATTGGTGGTTTAAAACGCTTTTGTACGTTTTGTTATTGTGCAGTTCAAAATAATATTATAAATGCGAAAGTGACTCATATTTTTTTTGATAAAAGAATTATCTATCAACGCCGTCACTCTTGCAGCCACAAAAAATATCCATACTAATATTATAAATGGGAAAGTGTGTCTGTCTGTCTGTATGTGTGTCTTTCTTTCACGGCAAAACGGAGCGACGAATTGACGTGATTTTTTGAGTGGAGATAGTTGAAGGGATGGAGAGTAACATAGGCTACTTTTTGTCTCTTTCTAACGCGAGCGAAGCCGCGGGCAAAAGCTATTATAGCCATAAATACTAAATGCTCATCCAAATAATGTCTATTTCAGTCGATCAATGTCGCCATATTGATTCGTCTAAAAGCGGTCTTTAAGGCCGAATTCTACAAGCTGGTATTAATATAATTGAGTTTCTGTTTAGTTTAGGTTATTTAACCCTGATTAATTTTACTAGAACTTTTATTAATATTGAATTACTTTAAACAATTTAATAATTGAGATTTTGCGTATTGGGTCGTTTTGGCTGTTTTAAGATCCAGTAAGTAATGTAAGTAGTTAATGGGTTCCAATGTGTTATAATGCCTCTATTTCGAATGCTAGTTCAATTTACCAATTGCTTTGAACATTTCAATTGCTTTAGTAACTTAGTAAGGGATTGAATTTACTCTTCGTAAATCTATATTTCGTTCATCATCCCACTAGCCGTTTCACTCTTGTCCTTATTAGCGATGACAGGGTCGACTTCCAGTTACAGGGTACACTTTAATCCTTCAAAGAATAGTTGGAACTAAGTCAGTTGATATTTTTACCCCAAGTCTTTCGTTACGTAAAAAACCATTTTGTGCATCCATCCTGAATTTTAAATGACTTTTGTAGCTTCAACTTCAGATTTATGTAATAACTAGCTTTTGCCCGCGGCGTCGCTCGCGTTAGAAAGAGACAAAAAGTAGCCTATGTTACTCTCCGTCCCTTCAACTATCTCCACTCAAAAAATCACGTCAATTCATCGCTCCGTTTTGGCGTGAAAGAAAGACAAACAAACAGACAGACAGACAGACACACTTTCCCATTTATAATATTAGTATGGATTAGTCATTAAAAAAATAATTACACTTATTCGGTTGCTACCGTTGATTAACGCGTTTAAACAAAAACTTTTTTAACTTTATCATACTGTCATAAATTATAAAAGATATCTGTAAATTCTAGACTAACACATTTATCTGTGAATGTCACGAAGGCCGGTTCATTGAACTTTACACTGTAAGCTTTTTAGGCCCATTCTGCTTGACCGAACTGTGGGTAGGGCAGCTATTGTACTCGTTAAAGAAATGTTCTGTTTGCTTTAGACTGACGCACTTTCAGTGTTTGTGTTTGCATTTAAAACTTGATTATTATCTGTAGACCGATCTATTGTATTGGGGGGTTGCTTATAGGTTTTTTGGCTAGCTTTCTTTTAGCCTGCAACATTAACAATTAATATTTTATTTAGGGATCCATTCAAATGGACTTTTAAATTGGACCCATTTGTATCAAAATCCAGATTTGATGATAAATCCACTGGGAATTGGAGTAACCTCAAATTATAGACACAGCAATACATTCACGATACCATTTGATGAAGAAAAAAGTTGTGTTTTTAACGTATCTATCTAGAGATCCAAGACAGTTGAATAGTTTCTCCGGAACTCGTCAAGCTTCAGTGCCTCAGCACACTCAACATGTCCTAGTCGTAAATTTTCAAGATTGGTGATTAACAGAACGGTGGGCTTCTCACAATTACGATAGCTAAATACACTGCAAGTCTATCTCACAGACTCAAGCTAGACACACACTGTGTCACAATCTATTTGTGTTCAAATGTTTATTACGCTTTTCCCGGTCGGTACCAACGTGAATATAACTGTTTTGTTTGTTGTCTTCCTATCTGCCAAAATCTACAGACATACCTACTAATACAATTGCTGTCTAATTAATCTAATTTGTTATTTTTGGTGCTTTAGCAGTAAAACTGTTCTTGTTAATGTTTCATATTTCATTGCGTACTTATTTATTGACTCATGGGTGTTGTATAGGGAGGATAAATGACTTATCTGTTTTAGCTAATTTTAATTATTTTGCACTGTTTTTTATATTTATTTTTATACCTTTCACGTGTACTTATTTACATTGTTTTACATTGTTGAGCGGTTTGCACAGTGGTAAAGCGATTGGCTGCTACGCTTATATTTATATGGTCTACCGGTATTTGTTTTGGGTGTAGTTGTTTGTGTATGTAAGTTTTATAACTCTCCCTATCAGATACATTCCTAGTACGCGACGTTTTGATAAAAGTATTACGTATTTGTAGATTCAACATGAGTAATGATCCGGAGACTTAACCATTATTCCGGGGTTTTCAGAGACGGTATTATCCACTTGTTACTTACTACCTCGAGGTTTACGACAGTATATCATGCCTATAGATACCGAGCTCTGGTTATGAAATATATTAAATAAATAGCTGAATTGAGTTGTTTTCACTAGGCTATAATAACATTTTAAAAATTACTCGTATTCTCGCATTTACTGAAGCGATAATCTAAGACCCACAAGCCAGAACGCTCACAGCGTTTTCGCAGTAAAAGCAAAACCTGTTAAGGTGAAACCAACTCAATTTACGTAAGCGTAATGTTGAAATTTGTATGTAAATGAAAATGTCTGTTTTTGACGCGTGTAGCGAAAAAGTATTTAAGCGTTGTTTTCGTGGCTCAAACTGAAAGGGCTTCAGGCGGTTCATAAATATGAAAGTTTAAACTAACTAAATTAGTTCTAGTTCTATCTTTGAACTGATTCTGTTAAACAATGCGGTTGAAGAAAAGTTTGTACAAGAGACTAACTCGTTAATGAACTAAAGGTTTCTGAGTTCATGAAAACTAGGTAATGAATTCGGTAATTTATACGTTTTGGACGAATTTTAAAGGTGCTACTTGGCAGTAAAGAAAGATTAGATGCTCTCCGCGGTTTACCCGCATCGTTGGTTATTACTCGGCTTCCGTAGGTCGTGGCGGGCGTGATGTTATATAGCTTATATCCCTCCTGGATAAATAGGCTATTCAACACAAAAAACACACATTGGACCGGGTATCCGGAGATTTGCGCGTTCATCAAAAAAATAAATTCTTCAGCTTTATAATATTAGTATAGATTTATTCTACTTTACATATACAGGATTATTGGATAGGCAAGGGCATTTTTCAACACAAATGTTTCTTCGGTGACTCAGGTGTGCATTACGAAAGGTTTTATTAATAAATTCGACCCCTGAGGGGACAAAATACGGAAGAAAAGATTATTTAGAAATCCATCCTTTTCAAAGCAGATCCACGCGAGCGACATCGCCACAATGCCTAGGGTTATTTATATTATGTTATTAATATTATCACTTGTTATATGTAGCAAATTATTTGCGTAACTTCTGTAATTCAAACTATACTCTAGTGTCCTAGAATTAGGTTCATATCGCGTTGCATCGAACACGCAAATAGTTTGCCAAATATGCCAAGTGAAGTCGCACCATTAACCAAAAATTTTATTTAGATACATAATATATAATTATTACCTATATGTATGTATACTTACCGTTATTTTTGGGTGTTTTCATGCCAATAAACTTTAATATTTACTACTAGCTTTTGCCTTTGGCTTCGCTCGAATTAGAAAGAGACAAAAAATAGCCTGTGTCACTCTTCATCCCTTCGACTTCGGGTCTCTACACACTAAGGCCCGTATTAATAGACGTCACTCAACTCCGAGACGCTCTCAAGTCTCTTGCTGTCCTTGTCATTCTAAAGGGAAAAAATAAGGACAGCAAGAGACTTGAGAGCGTCTCGGAGTTGAGTGACGTCTATTAATACAGGCCTTACACTTCACGGTCACTACAGTTCGTCGTTCCGTTTTGCCGGAAAAGACGGACAAACACACTTTGTATTTACTTTGGGAAAATCAACCAGTCACAGTTATACTTTTCCTTCTATGTTTTCATCTAACACTTACCTGTTTAACCTCGTAGGTACTCGCTGAAACACATTAGTTTCTGAAACGCGCCATTAATTGTTATCCTCCATTTCCGACGGAAACACCATTCGGTCTGACAGAACATTTATCAACTTTGATTCGCTTTTCGGTGCTAGTACACTCTTTTTACGATTTTCTTCGCAATTTCTTAGTATTGCGAAGTATTTTTAAGAACGTTATTGTGTAGACTAAGGCGCTGCACAAACGTAGACACTTTTGTGTCTTGTGTCCTACACATAACACTTTTTGATCGTCATTAGTATGTTGTTGTGGTTTAGACTCGAGCAGACCAAATGCGTATGCGTAGACGTAAGCGTAAACGTGCGCGTACCACTGAGTTGTAATGTATGGAACTGTATAAGACAGGACACACCGCTTGCGTAACGTCATCACGTCCACGTGCACGCAAGCGGTGTGTCCTGTCTTATACAGTTCCATACATTACAACTCAGTGGTACGCGCACGTTTACGTCACGTTGACGCTTACGTCTACGCATACGCATTCGGTGTGCTCAAGCCTTTACATTTGTTGTGTCCAGTTGCTTCCACTTAACACTGTCCGACACCAGAAACAAAAGTGTCCACGTTTGCGCAGCGCCTAAAAGGTTTGGGAGGTATTAAGGAAGGTAACCTAGTCATTCATTCATTCGATCAATGCCGAAACAACTGAATATAGGTCTAGTTAAAAAAACGCTAGAACCCAGTTTTAACGTTCTCACTATTATTTTTCCTAGAAAAGCCAAAAATAATAGTTGTATTTTCACCGCTCTGCTACTTAGTACCAAAGCTGATAATTCATCATTGGAAATATCCGTTTAGTATTTAAGTAGAAAAATGTAAAAAATATTGTAGTACAAGCTGTAAAACTCGGAGAAATATTTACCCAATTTACAATCATATGTCAATAACAATAAGGCTAGTTTTTTCCCAAATATCTCAATCAGTACAGCCGAGAAAGCGAGTGTTTATTGTAAATGAACGAACGCACATTGCTGTTTATTTATAAACAGAATTGGGATGCGTCCGTCCGTTGCCGTCGTCGATCGTCGCAGCTATGCGCCGACGCGATACGGTCAGCGGTCAAAGACTATTCTGTTTAGTACGCAGACAAGTCTAACGGGGAATGTAGGTAGAATGCGTAGGCAGCAATAGTTTTTGTTTTATCGCATTTCTTACTCTTGGCGAATAAGAGTTGGAAGAGGGAGAGGTCGAGTTGTTCCTTTCTTAGGCATAGACAGATAAATTTTATTTAGCTAAGAAAAGTTTTAATTGGGTAAGCATTGTCACTGTCACACAACCGACATGACGATTACGATGGCAACATAGTTATTTTAAAGTATGTGCTAGTACGTATATTTATATTTACTTTAGAAATTGGTTTGGCTTAATACCCCTGACACTGTCGCATAACTATCAAATACTAGCCCTCTGCCCTAGGCCATTACCATTATGGGTTTGTAGGCACACAATAGAAAACTAATCAACATTTTCTATTATGTTGGCAACTCTTAACTATGTTACGTTGTATGTTATGTTGTGGTTTTGAATATGATTTTTGTACGTGATAATCGACACGCCACTAGGAAAATTTTATAAATCACTTTATGACTAAGTTAATAAACAGGAAAAGGTCAACACTATTAACGCTGTTTATTTGTCATTTGAATGTTTTGTTTACCTAATTTGGGTTATGCTCCTAGCAACTAGCAATATTGACTTTATCGTAATCGGTCAAATATGACATCTTCTAAATACCTATATAAAAGAAAGTCGTGTTAATAACATATTTTATAACAAGAATGGCAGAACCGATTTTGCTAAAAATTGGTAGGGAGGTAGCTTAGGACCAGGGGACGGACATAGAATCTTTTTATCTTCTTTTTTAGTAACAAAACAGCTAGTTAGTAATATAAAAGTAAAACTGTAAAGTTCAGCGTTGGGAACTTAATAGCTGATTTTATCGATCTCTGTAAACATCGACTAAGCATAAAGCAACCCTGAGCTCGTAAATGAAGGCCAATATTTGTAATTAAAAATGGGTGAAATCTATTCGAAATCTCATTTCAGCGACAATCAATGGCAAAAATGTAACTAGAATAAAATTTGATGGATTGACACAGATTTGAATACGAACGTTCCAAAAACTTACTACAATTTCCCTCCTGTCCCATTTCTTTGCCAATAGATTAATCACAAGTCAAATGACTTCCGAAACAAACAAGCCGGTATCCATAATTGTGATTCCGGTTGCCCTCTCTGTTCTATTTTGGTCTACGTTCATCTCGAGCGGCACTTTAGTGGCCGACGGTACGTGCCGAGCGGCACACCTCTGCGACTCGCTCCCGTCGCGACACGCGATCGATACGCTCAACACTACGCGACGAATCGACGCGACTGTCCTACTGCACGTCGCATTAAACGGCAAAATTACGTACGTCGCACAATTACATGTAATCGCGAGTTTTCACCCCATCATCTTTAACTAACGCATGCTCTATTGTTCTGTGTTTGTGTGGTGTTCTTTTCCATTTAAAAGTGTTTACGTTCTAACTGTTCAACATTGTTCTATTGTAGATTTTCGTAACGTAAACCGTGTTTAGTTTATTTTTGCGACTTCCGATTCTATTGTGGATGTTGTAAAGGATATTCGACTTTATTCTTTGTTTGGTAAGGTCGCTTTGGGGGTGGTGGTAGTTAAACGATATACCGGGCTCATTAGTGAGGAGATGCTGCCTTTTCAGCAGCTAAATGTCAGGTTTGAAGTGGAGTTTTTTTTAGTATAATTAGTTCACATTGTGCTGTTTCTTTTTGAAGTCTTTTTGCCTAACCATAACCTAAGTCAATAATCCGCATTCCTACTAACAAATTTTATTGAACTATTTCAAATTGCAGTTCCGAGCACAAATATTTTATAGTCACGCAAAATTCAGGCGCACAACTTTGACAAAAGTAAATAGGTATTTATTTTGAGTAATTTCAACGCATTATTGCGTGTGGCTGTACTCTTACATCACATGCAGGGAAAACTTAATATTCCAGTCAGGGCTGTACCCCTATCTTTTGTGACAAACATTAGGAGCTGTATAATCATTTCAGCCCCTTTGTCAATGTTATTGAAATCCATCCTAAGTAAACCTTAAACCGTTCGTCACTGAAAAAGGTCCTGTTTTCTTTACAAATTGACAATTCTATTACGAAAATATTACTTTACATAGATTCCTAGCTTTCTTACAAAATCGTCACTTGATAGGCATTTAATATCGTTTTAGGGTGCTAGGGGAGGCCTTTTAAAGATTTTCCGGGGAAGCCAGAGGTTCGGCAAAGGTCAATAAACCCTTCGAGGGTTGGTTATCATTTAATATGTTTAGGGGTCTTCGAAGGGAAAGGAAATGGAAGAAATATTTGAAGGGAAATTCGGTCGCTTTGTATGAGTTTTCTTTTTATGTTAGAAGCTAATTCTTCAGGATTGGAATACATAATACTCCTTTGATGTCCGTACTGCAGCTCTTGTACAATGCGCGTTAAATTAAAACCCCGTATAGTGCTACAATATGGTAATATACCTAACCCTTATTTTAATTAGTAACGCGCATTGCGGAAAATGAGAATTTGTTCTAAATATGCGTTGTTGTGTAAATGTGATACAATGGACAGGATAATTGGGATGAAATGTAAATAAAAGTTAATTCCGAACTGTCAAACCGTTTTAGTTAAGTCTTTGTCTGAAAAACCGCGTTCCCGGCTAGTTAACAAAAAAGTGTTCAATTAATTCAAACATTGAATTTAAATTTTGTTGAAATTGAATTAACTTTATTCAGGCTCTAAAAGATAGGGTAGAATTTAGATGAAGAATTCTAATAAATGACTTGTAACAAAGAAGGAAGAATGGAATGTCATTATGAAGGAGAAAGGAGTTAGCGATAGCATAATGGTTGATAATGAAGAAGCTAATGAATGACTTCTTATAGAGAAGAAAAAATGAAATATCAATATGAAGAAGAAAAGAGTTAGTGATAGCATGATGATTGATAAGGCATCATGAAAGGCAAAAGAAAGTTCATTAGCCGCGTACCCACCTAGCGCACAGGCTCGCGCGGCAGCCTCGCGAGCCAAATGCCTCGGAGCCGAGCCGTGCTCGGTCGAGCAAACGCGCGCCCGAGGCAGGCCGAAGCACGTCCACACCAGCCGAGGCATTTGGCTCGCGAGGCTGCCGCGCGAGCCTGTGCGCTAGGTGGGTACGCGGCTATCTATACATCGTACTTCTAGACAACAAAATAGTTTTGTAACGATACAATGAAACAACAATGATCGGTCACACGAAACCGGGGCACAAAACCAGTCCTCAACAAGTTTAATTAAATACTGAAACGGCAGACTTTCCGAGCTAAACCGATTTACAGGTATCGCTTCAAGTATAGGTATAGAATCGCCCGATATCCCGAACGGGATTAAAAACGGAATCGGGTCGAAGTTTTAAGCACCGTTAAAGCAATTTATATTAGTATTGCACTGGGAGAAATAACGGTTTAGGAAAATTATGCTAAGTATCGGTACCTTCTGCTCTGGACAAATGTCAATGTGACAGCTGTCATTGATGACAGGTGTCTGCCACGCAAAATTGACCTGAATTTGTTGTTTAACTGTGGTATGGTTGCGGTACTCAACGGGCCTGTGGTCGACAAACCATACCAACGGCCAGATTAAGGGGTAGCTAATACGTGAAAAATGAGCCTGAAGGCGTGTACAAACTAACGAAGTGGAACTTGCAATGTAACAGAATTCCCACTGTGTCGCAGTTTGCGTGCACAAACGAGCACACTACGCGCACGAACAGAACGTCAATGTGGACGGCTTTCGTTGCGTGTTACATTTCGTAAGTCTACACACGCCCTAACAGAATTCGCCATGTGTCTGCCTATCTGGCTTGTCTCACCGCATTGAGGAAAATTACCCATATAGTGGAATATATCGTGTGAAAAATGAAACACAGTTGCTGGTTAAATTATTTAGTGGTTTCCTGATAAAATTTTAATGATAAAGATGTAAATAAACAGAAGCAAAAGACATCTTTTAATAAAAACAAGATTTTTGAGGCTCATGATAACTTTCAGTATTTGAATTAGCATCTTTAAAAACATACATAACATAATCCAACGTAGAGTTTAATAGTAGATGTTTATTATTAAATGAATACTTAAATATTTTATCCCTATTGTCATCTAAACGTATTATTATTCGTACATATGATGCAGTTGTATCGGGGTATTTTAAAATACCACAAAAGTACTGCTGAATAAAATGCTTAAATAGAGAATATTTTACAAGCCTGATCGGTCTATAGCAGTAATTCTAACCATTTTACTGTAGAGGAATCAATTGACTTATTAATTTTGTCTTGGTATGAATCACCAGCTGTTTGGAGGTATTCATTCTTTCTAAGGAAGAAACCTTAACCTCGCAGATTTCTACGATTCGAATTCACATCTTAGAATCAGCCTGCAACCTGTGAATCGGCGTGATACTATTTAACCGGTTAAATGCCGTAATTAATGGCTAAATGGAATAGTTAAAGAGCATTGTGTTTCTCATGGATCTGTGCTTCCGGCATTCTAAGGCTTAATGATTGTGACGATGCGATGTCATGGACCGTCACCAATTCTTTTAGCTACCATCACTTGTCTAAGGACCACCCTGTGAGAATTACTAATCTATAAGTTTTAATGTTGTACTAGCTTTTGCCTGCCTCTTCGCCTGTGCGAATGGTTGAACTTTCATCTACTAGTTTACCGGTTTAGGGGTTCAATTTCCAAAAATCCTTTCTTAGTGGATATTTGTCAGTTTACCATTTTTATGTATAAGGATTTATACTTCTTTCGTGACCACAGTTCGTTGTCACTAAAATATTCCATCCCTTTAGTAATTTTCTTTAAAAGGTAACTTCGTTAGCTTTGATAAGATTAGACGGGCGAAGTCAAGCGTTATTAATAGACGGTCATAGTTGGATGATTTATTGTAAGATGTCGGACTCCTGTTTAAATATTTATCATCTTTCCCCTTCAAAACATGTATGATTTGGTGAAAGGTCCTAGGAGTTTCATGATTTTATCTTTTATCTATTGCAATGTTATAAAGAGTGCAAGTTTCGTTGCAAGGTGTGGTTGTCATCAACACCTCCGAGTCTTTCCATCTATGTTAGGGTCAGTTTCCAGTCTAATAGAATCCATCTTAATACCAATATTTTACAGAGAGTGACTGTTTATTATTTAAATCTTCCAGAAAACCTAGTTTGTCTTAACAAACTCACAATATACACTAACTAAACAAACATTATTCATCCACACCCGACAAAGACGAGACAATGCCTATATACTGATGAGACTGGTAGAAAATATACATGCAAAATTTCAGCAGAATATGCGATCAAATTGCGTGCACATTCATCATACCTACATTACTTTGTAACGACTGTATTGTATGTACGATATACGTATATTATATGAAAACCAGGCTATCCTCAGTTCTCTATTTTCCTTTGCTCTAATATTTATACACTCCGACGTCATTCCATCGGGCATTGTCTTCACTTTCACACGTTCATTCCTCGCCTAAGATACGTTACATATCTAGTAACACAATGAACTTATTATTTGTTATCGAAATAATTTTTCCTAAGAATTCTTCGAATGTTCTTTCAAGTTCACTCGTGTATGTCTTTTTTATATGTTATTGGTAATCAGAAACATTTATTATTAGTAAAACATATGTAAAGAAAACAATGCAGAACGTATGAATGCTTTACAGTTACATCTGATATGCATAAAAAAAAACTTGAACTAAGAACTCATCAACCGTGTAATAACTTCAATATTTATCGATTTGTATCTATATCTACAGTCTTGCCACGGGACGTCATGTTGTCCAGCCACTGGGTTGTGCAGGTTTAGTACCCAGTCCTTCCATTTAAAACGCTGTAATTCAGTAAATATAAATTCAGATGGATTAGAAACCGATCCTAACTTAATTGGGAGGCGAGGCAAAAGATAATATAATAATAATAGTTCCTTACTTCCCGTTAGCTTCAGAAGCTGTAGCTATGTTTCAGTATTTTCTGATATTGTAAATCATAGCGACGATATTATCTCATAGACTAAACAATAAGATGCGACACATGTTCAAGGTTGTTTTTGTTATTAGCAATATAGCCAGATGCCCCAATGGAAGACTTCAAAGAAATTGCCAGATTTTATATAGGCCAAGATATAGACAAAACTGTGACGTCAAATAAATAAATATCGAGTGACATCAATCTATATTAAACGTTCGAACATCCGTGAATCGAGACACTATAGAAAGACAATAGCAGCGCGACAGCCGGCTGTTGCTTGGTCGTCGAAAGGTTAATATTATTATGAAGCATAACCGTTTTTTTACAATCCTTTACTGATGAAAATCAACACTATTGGTAAGGTGTAAGGTGCCTTCAACATCTACTAAATCGCAAGCAGAAACTAACTCCAGAAAAAACGCAAAACTATAAATTGTAAACCAATATGAACACAAGATAAAAATAAACTTCAATATCCTAATGGTTTTAAAGTTACATATATTCTACTCTTAACTCTGAATAACATAGTTACTTTGAACAATAAATGTTGTTACTTTGAATATATCGAAGTATGCCAGCGAAGCCACTTATATTAAAAATTCTTTGAATTGATCTAGTCATTCCGACGTCTTGTAGGCAAATACTTTTCGAAATATCTTGCCCATTCTTCTTCAAGCTATCGTTTGATCACTAGATTAATTCATTTTCCTTGTAAATGCTTTTAAACGTGCCTATGAACGGTCTAATTAAAATATTGAATTTCAAATTAATTTTCTCAATATTCTTCACTTATATTAATTTTATCACATCACTGAAAAGCCAAGTAAACTTAATTGGTAATGAATATTTGATGATTCCTAACTTTGTCAGTTACAATAAATTTTCCTCTTCGTTTAGACTCAGTGGAATTTTCGTATTTCAAAACCATTCTAGCAAATTATATTATCCTTAGATCATTCTCAAACCTATTCTTCCAATACAATTAACTTAAAACATTAACTCAGTGCCTCGGAAGTGTGATAATGTAAAACTTTCCAAATATAACAGAATCAGTGTAACTGAAGTGAGAACAGTGCTAAAGTATGATTGTTAAGTTTCTTTATATAGTGCGATGACTGTAGTGTATTGAACTGCACAATGCTGCGTGCGTTGACATCTAGAAGGTGGTCGTTGCGACGCGACAGTGGCAGGTGAGGTCCTATTATCTACGCTTTTGTTCTAATGTAGAACTGTTACTTGTAGTACGTCACGATTTGTTCGGGTTACGTCATTACAGAAATCTTTAATTCTTAGGATCCCGTTCTTCGAGTGTAGGTTCTTTAGGAAACTTCATTCGGGCGAAAGTTAAAGGAGCTTTCATTCAGGCGTGGGTTCGTCGAACAATTGCTCATTCGCGTGTAGATTCGTCGGGCAATCCTTCATTACGCGTAGTTTTTTCATGCAATCGTGTATACGGGGTAAGGAGGTACTTCAGGCAACCGTTCGAGTACGGCCTTAGATACTTTTAGCAGCACACAATTTTTGGTCGATTTCTTCTAATAATCGTTATAAATCTAGAAACTATTCTGCTTTTGCTTCAATAAAACGCTCGTCTCCTATTTATCAGAATAATTCATTGCTCAGTGGAGCATGGTCATTGAGATTGGTATCAAGCAAACGATCAGCTTCTTCATCAATGTTAGTTGTGATTATCAGAACGGATGCTATCACTAATGAGTTGAAGAGTAATTAACGATTATGTATTCTTACGAACAAATTATTTGTGTTGTCTAATGTAAATATCTCCACAACGTTTGAAGTAACCAATGATTTACCTAGGAATGACTAAAAATTTTGAGTAAAGCAGCTTTCCTAAAACAATACAGTAAACCCAAAACAGACTAAAATCCTTATTGATGAAACTTATCTTTTAGTAAATGGAGGATCAGGCTCTGTCCCTAAACTATTCAAATCCATTTACTCGACAACCTTGAACTTAATTGCCGAACATAAGCCTGCCCTGTAGATTGTGCTTAAAAAACTTGGCGGGATGCCATAATCACTAGTTTTGGTACGTAAGAGTATCTTGGATTCTGGTTTTATTGAACGCTCTCTGGTCCCTATTACGACAGCACCCTCAAGATCAACTTGGCCTGTTTTGAATGAGTAAATGAAATCCTTGTTCACTTGTTTTTGTAGAGAAATTTGTTCCATGTGAATACCAGTTCCTACATCCTTGTCCTTATCCAGATCATCCATTACAATTGGATCTGTCGATTTGTCGTAATGAAATAACAGACTAACAGACAAAGTTACTTTCGCATTTACAATGTTAGTGTTAATTCTCCTAAAGGTTTGTTCAATGTCCTTATCCACATCTTTGTCAAAATTCATTACAATCTGTTCAGTCGTTTTGTCATTATTAGATAACAGACAGCATTTGTAATTTACAATAGTAACTAAGTTAGTGTTGATTCTCCAACTAAGATTTATAGGAGTTATAAATTTAGATATCCAATACACACATAAATTACGTTGGACGGAATATTAGTCAATTCGGCAGCTTTTACTTGTCACCTAACTAATTTATGTTTTGCAATGTAAAGTCAGCTTGGAGTTATTACAGTTGGTGCATTGAATGCGAGATGAATTTCGTAATTAGTATTTATTGTATCTAGTTATATCTAGTTATATTTTTATTATTATATTATTTATTCAAACGTTGAATTATCTAATTACCTCTTCATGGTCATTCTATTTATTTTATATTGTAAGTCGTTTACAAACGAATACACAGAGAAAGTAATATTAACCTATACGTAATTTTAGCCTCCACATATTTAAAAAGGACATAATACAAATTATATAATAAGTATAATTTTTATTTCCAATTGATTATTTAAAAAGTTAATTGTTAGTTATAGAAAATAATTATTTTACACTGCAATAATAAAGAACAAGTTGACATCAAGGTCAAGAAGAGGTCTATTAAGTCGACTTGTAGAAAGGACTTTCGGTATTAGCATTATTACATTCTATTGTTCATTCCTTTCTCTTATTCTATTAGTGTTTCTCCGCTTCTTTTATTTTATTTACTAGCCGTCACTCGAAAACTACTGAACCGTTTTAACCTTTCAGCGACCAAGCGACAGCCGGCTGTCGGGCTGCTATTGTGTCTCGAATCACGTGTGTCAAGGTTTAAATGAAATTTCGTCTTGCGATAGCCCGAGAAAGTACATCGGATAGTTTTTATCCACGGGAACCACGCAGTTATGACTGCGGGGGACAGCTTTATTAGTATACTAGCTTTTGCCCGCGACTTCGTCCGCGTGGAATAATAGTTCCTGTTCCTGGGGGATTTCCGGGGTGAAAACTATCTTATGTCCTTTCTCGGATCCCAGACTATATCTGTACCAAATGTCATTCAAATCGGTTCAGTGGTTTGGGCGTGAAGAAGAGACAGACAGACAGAGTTACTTTCGCATTTATAATATTAGTACGGATATTTGCCAAATAACATGTTTCACAGATAAGGTTAGTTAGGTACTATAAGTAATTTTAAACCATGTTAACGTTTAGTGGCGTTTTTAACAAGAGCCAGCTAAGAGCACTTAAAAACTATGACTTGAGCCGAGATAGGTATTAATTATCTAAAGCAGAAAAAGGTGGCTTAGTGACCTCGAAAACTACCATGAGGGATGGTTTGAAAAAACGCGGCAGGTGAAATATTCCGAAACTGGAACCTCTAGTTCCAGTTTCGGAATATTTCACTTTAAAAACGACTAGTAGTTTCGATCTTCAGTGCCGAATACTCCTTCATAGCTACAACTCGAATAAAAGTTAAAATCAATATGTTTCTGGTGCGCAAACTGCATTTGACAGACATCTTGGCGCTCAAAGTTATGATGTTGTAAGTGCCAATTTTTATGAGAACTCGCATTTTACAACTCCGGTAGTAAGTTCTAGGGCTGTTTAAATCGCCTGATAAGTTTTATCTAAAGAATATATAGTACAATTTACCAGCGTATGTATTGAAGATACGTAATCCCTTCTTATTTATCCTGTAACAATTTTGCCTTTAAGGAATAGGAGTTGCTTACTCTACATTCTTGTTGCTCTAAATTCCAACTACGTAACATTGCTGCCTATTCTCCTATTCACTAACTAACGTAAATTTAAGTTAGGTGCATCTTTCTCTTTCCATTTAATTAAGAAAAGGACAGAAGATAAAATATTAGTTAAGTCCTGTCAAATTTAGACACTCCATAGATAATTTAGACGCGATTTAAAAACATGGCGACTAAATATACGTCAATTTTCTTCAGGCGCTGTCTAATTTGACAGGATTAAACTTAAATGTATCTTCTGTCCTTTCCTTTAAAAAATGGAAAGAGAAAGATGCATTTGAATTCAACTTAGTTAAGTTTGTGAACAAAGAATCAGCACCATTGTTTTCGTGTGCACCTCACAAATAGTTATTTACTGTTAGCACTTTTTACTCTAGCCTAAACTGTCCGACTGCTAGGCAAAGGCCTCCCCAAGTCTTTCTGCTCCTGCGTTTTTTCGAACCATCCCTCATGGTAGTTTTCAAGGTCACTAAGCCGCCTTTTCCTGCTTTAGAAAATTAATACCTATCTCGGCTCAAGTCATAGTTTTTAAGTGCTCTTAGCTGGCTCTTGTTAAAAACGCCACTAAACGTTAGAAATTGTTGTTATCGTTAAAAGTGTAAGCAGCTAGTCAGGTTATTTACTGTTAGCAATTTTTACTCTAGCCTATACTGTCCGACTGCTGGGCAAAGGCCTACTCAAGTCTTTATTTTCCTGCGCATCTTCGAACCATCCCTCATGGTAGTTTTCAAGGTTACTAAGTCAACTTTTCCTGCTTTAGAAAATTTATACCTATCTCGGCTTAAGTCACAGTTTTTAAATGCTCTTAGCTGGCTCTTGTTAAAAACGCCACTAAACGTTAGAAATTGTTATTATCGTTAACAGTGTAAGCAGCTAGTCTGCTGCTGACGCTTATGTAGGGTTGGCAGCCGTACTCTTATAATACTCTAAGAGTACGCTAAAATAGGTACTCTATTTTGACCAATTTTTATTAAACTACGTACAATTATTTTTAAAATGACTAAAAGTTGTTAACAGCAAAGGTCTAAAAAAGGTTTTATATTAAATAATGAACTCTATTGCTTTTAGAAAATGTTGGCAACCCTACGCTCATGCAACATTGAAACCACTTTTTTTTATATTCACGGTTAGATAGCGACGTTATTGCAAGACTAGGAGTTACGTACTAATAGTATTAACATATTAGTAGTATACTCTTATAATGGTGAAGAGCTTGTTTGTTTGAACGTGACCATCATCATCTCCCTACGGCTTTACGTCCTTTCCAATGCACGGGATATCAGTGATATCCAAGATAAACTATAGAAAGTACATACATTACATATGAATTGAAAAAGTCACTTTGGCACTTGCCTAGATTCGAACTCTGTCTCTTACGCGAGAGGTGGGGGTTTGTTTGAACGTGATGATCTTCCAAATTGCTGGCCCAATTTTGAAAATTTTATCGCAACCATAAACACTTTGTCCCTGAGTGCGGAATAGGTTATGTTATGGTATAGATTGCTGATTTGTACCGAGACAAAGACGCAGATAAATAAGATGAAAAAAAGAAAAACAAATTAATATTGTTCTTCCAATAAGTGAAGCTATTCGCATAATCCAGTTCCGCCTAAAATCCGCCGGATTAAAGGCCTTGCTAAAATGTATATAACATGATTTAAGTAGTGGTCTATGTTAATGCTAATATTGTATTAGTGAAAATCGCTTGGAAAAGATTTTGTCGTTGACTACTGGATTTGATTTTGACGTGAAATTTTTCCTCAAGTTCTGTTTCTGTTATTTCAGTTTGCTTAAACCTCACTTTCAAGTTCTTGCTAAGGCTCTTTATAAACAGGAAGAATTAAATCTACAAGAATGTTTAAAGCCTTTTTTCAAATTTAGAATTTTTTGCTATTTTTCTTCATGCTTCAGGCTTTCCTTAACATTCTGACTCACTGACCAAACCCTTACAGAAGCAAAAATTACGTATTTCTATATCAAGATAGAGAACAGCTTACCTTAAGTTTCTAGCTATTTTTTCTCAACCTGTACCATAAAGTTCTTGTACAATCGACCAAATGGAATCATGACCCACCATAAGCTTATTTTCCTACAGACATTCAAATACAATTAGGTCGACAATCGCGTAAACTTGTATTAAAAATGTCACACGTCTAGTCTTATTATTTTGACAGCTTCAAACGATTTGTCGTCGAAATGGGTCATGATTCAATTTTGTCGATAGTACCTGCTTTCTTCAACTTCCTGATTAACCGACTTCTAGACAATTCAAAAATGTTGTTCATATTACTTTTCTGCCAACCTGTACTGTTCAACTGCTAGACAAAGGTCTCCCCCATAGCCGGCCACAGTTATCTGAGATGCTTTCGCTTTCCACTCTCCCATTAACCACTTTAAGACGACCCTCCAGCGTTTTCCAGGCCTATCCCCGTGACGATGACCACCCCTGCTTATTCTTATAATTATTTTAAATACTCATGCCTATTTTTCGTCTCTTTTAGTCTTGATTAACGATCTGCCCCTGTATCTAATCCCCTATGTTGATTCCAATTCCAATCTACCTAACCTACAGTATACCTTCATCTAATTGGTATTCATCTCGTTCCGCGGTCTACAAAACTAATTTCACCTCCCGTTTTTGCCTCTGGAGAATTCCTTTGTTTTGCACTAAAAAATTTCATGAACCGTTCTGATAACTAGCGGAATGCCACGTTATTTTTAATTTTGTCGAAGTTTTCCCATTATCTAGACCTGCGTTTTCCAAAGTTCTATTTTGCCGATTTATTATATTTATTTATTTATTTATAGGTACACCAACGACTTATTCACTAGAAACATTTACATGGTTAAAAGTAGCACTTGTATTGTGATACGGTGAATTAAGTCATTTACAGGAGTACACAGCGCTTACAACAATATTGTTTCTTAAATATTAATTACGCTTTAACAGGTCTTTTTTTACTCGTAGTGATGAGAGAAAATACATAAAGAAAGAGAGAAAAAAAAACATCAAATATTATCTAAAACCATAAACGAACTGAGAATTTAAAATTAATCGAAAATGTATCATTAGTATATAAATAAAATCAATATTATGTGTATTTTAATTAATTAAGAAAAAAAAACATAATCGTAATAAAATGGAAATTGAAGTTCAAGTTTAGAAATTAATACTTAAGTTTAGAATTATATACTTAAGTAAAATGAATATGAAATCTTAAGTCACCTTAAAAATGTAAAGATTATTACTTTATCTTATTCAGGTTTCGTAGATGGACCAAAACACTCGCTTGAAAAATTTAAGAGGTTATTGGATACCTTATTGACCTCTGTCCCGACTGGCATATTAATGTAGATACGGGACAGGTCCATCAGGTTATAACTAGCCAAAAACCTTCCCAACCCTATGATCCTTTTACGAAACATGTCTGTCCTGTATAGGAGGCCATATCTTATGTAGATTACTGTGACCACAATGACATATTCACGGTACCACGGGTTCAATCTTGATTAAACCACAATCGAAATGAGTTATACGTGTAGCATACAAATTCATTATATTAACTGCGGAGTCAAGTCTTAATTTAACAAATGGTAGGTCCAATCATAATATCAGTAGGCAAAAAATGAGTGATTAACCGTAGCCGTATTAATAAAGATTTTTCGGGGAAGTTGTTTATTATAATGCAATATAAACGTGTTTAAAATCCGGTCGTTAAATACAAGTCAACTTATTCAGCAGAACTTCATCATTTTTTGTAATTTTTTTTCTTTAAATATCCCACTTTCCATTACCACGTAATCCGGGATAAACTCCTAACCAACAGTGCCTATTATTTTAATTACATAAACTTGTTAATGAACATCTGTGAGCTTCAATTCCAGCGCACATGCCAAGAGGATTACTTTAATAACTCATTAAGCGGAGATATACTACATAAACCAATGCGCATACTGTTTAAATTAAACAGAGTAGATTAGCTGACATTAAGGGCTTGCGCAGACGAGGGACAATAGCTGAGAAAATGTACGTGGTTTGTTTTTATAGATGGGAAATCATCAAATTTTATGTTCCGGGGTCACGGTAACTATTATAAACATTCCGCAACCCCGGCCGGCAGGCGTTGGCCCTGTTGGACCCCTTCCTGTGCTGACTTCTTTTTGAGGCGCGCGTGGAACACTAACGCGCCGTCGACGCGGGCCTGGTCCTAGCCGGGCGGCGAGCTACCCATCGCTCGCCGTCCGCAGAATAGACGCGACGGGCTTTACCATGGTTCTGAAAACAAAGGGCATTGGGTAGTATATAGGACGTGAGGACTGTTCAATATTCTGCCCAGTACCGAGATCTCAAAGGTTGATATCAAAAAGTTATTACAGTATGGTAATCTTGCAACATTTATAATGCTAAAGATTTCGCTTGTCTGTTTGGAGCGGTAAATCTTTAGTATGTTAGATTTTAAAAAGGCTTATCCCTGAACCTTAAAAGCAACTGTTGGACCAGCTTACTATGCTGGGTAAAAGGCGGACAAAAGCTAACACTCTCGGTTTCAACCGCATCGTTACTTACTTCTCTGCTCCCATACTATTCATCATGAATCGGAATACCGTATACAAAAATAAACCACTCCAAATTCCAACCAAACAAATCCCTTCAGTTTTATTAAATAGATTTATAATATAGATCAATTCTATAGATGGCCATATCTCCAAATGGTTGTAGTTTCAAAACTTGGCCGCCATAGCTATAATATTTTATCTCAAAAACTGTACCTACGCAGTGTTTTTCAGTCCCATGCCAAACCGCCCACGAGCCTTTGAGATTTGCATTAGTAGACATGCCGTCTACGTGTCCCCCGTAGCTATTAAGCGTCTGTAAAATGAAATAGTTCAGGAAACCCTTCACTAAATTTCCATGTCTTTCCGAGAGAATTAATTAAGCTTTCGCAAGTCGCAAACCCATGTTACATAATTGTCAAGTCTCGAAAATACTTGTGTTACGCAAAATCCGTCTGGAAATATTCTTGCATAAATTCTACGTTTTATGTCTTTAAAGAATCCTTCTTTCGTACTCTCACCGTACCTGATTTCTAGGGTCTCGTTATTTTTTAAAAGTTCTCAAAGGTAAGAAGAGGTGTACTGTTTTTGTTGAAGTGCTCGTGCTTGAATGTCGCTGGACCATAGTCCTTATAATTCTGCGATAAGTGTTGTTTCTTCTTTGTTTCACAGTATCTATTTGCTCTTTTCCGTTCTAAGACTCCTTTACACCGAGCCGTTACAACCTCAAGTATTAAAACAAGTTCATGTTTTTCAATTCTAGTTGTAACGCAAAAATCTAGAACCTTGAGTAATACCAAACAACGGCACACACAAATGTGATCTAAGAAGGGAGAAGGACGGGCAAGGGGTAAAAAATATTCTACATAATTCACCCATTCCACAACCGCACCTCGATGTACCGACAAAAACTAAGTCAACATAGGACTGTTAACAGTTTACCACAATGTCACTGCAGCATATCGTAGTTACGTTGTGGTAACTACAAAATTCTGTCTGAAATGTAGTAGATCTCGAGCGGCATTGGTCCTTCTCTGTGTCACGTTTCGTCGATATCGTACACACGGCAATATGTGGTCCGTATGATTAAATTAATCCTTTCAATACCAATTAGCATCCCTCTCACGTAGTGTCGTAGTGGTACATGATTCTGGTACATATTAAGAAGCCCTTACACCTTCGAACACACGTGATTCGAACATGACAGCCGGTTGTTGCTTGGTCGTCGAAAGGTTTAACACCATTTGGATAGCGGTAGCGTTGGCAGTTACTTGTCAATTTAATATGGTTGTCCTAAATGACATTTCGACTGTGAACCTTACCTTACAACCGAGGGAAAAATTTAAGGCGCAAAAATTAGCGATTGGTGTAAAACGAAAAGCTTAAAGCAAATAACGCTTCTAGCAATGCGAGCTACAAAATAGTACTTATGGAATGGTATAACAAAGTCAAGGTAATCTTCCAGTTGCTAGTTCACAGTCGACATCCCAGATCAGTATTGTGTCAAAATTAAAAATGGCTGACGTCGCCTCTAATAAATGTTTTATACTAGAAGTTACCAACAGGAAGTTTTCCAGAGGTTTTCCGCTCGAGCTGTTCGCATGACTCAGAAGTGGCTACTTCCATCCAAGCCTGGTTTATGTTTCTTTGAAAAGTGTTCTTTTTTCGGTTGAGTGTTTATTCAGGCCTGGGTTAAAACCTTCTTATTTATTCACGTCTGTACCCCACAACATCTAAGGCTTTCAATTCATTAGTAGAACCTAAACTTTAGCCCTAATTAATCCTACATTTACTTAATCCTTAACAAACACGATTATTTACAATAGATGAACGAAAACGTTGCTCAAAAACACACGCACGCACCAAATTTTTCATATTCTATTGTTTCTCTCATGTTTTTCATGAATTGAAAAGCTCGCAAATTAGAGAAGCCTGAAAAGGTTCGCCTAAGGGGGAAAGTTTCTTAGTAGTCGCTTACGTCATAACCCTCCCTGAGGAGGACCTTCTTTATTCTTCCAAGTCCAACCAATATAAAAACACTTGCGTAAAAGTTTGAGGCATTTTCTCAACCCATATCCCAGGATCATGGTCAATTTTGAATAACTGTAGAGCCATTTTGGTAACCCCGCCCGCATCGCCGTGCGCATTAAGAGGTCGACCCTTTCCGGACATTCAAGCGATGCTATGTATTGTTGTAATGCGGATAATGTTTTTAATGCAAGCACGCAAACTAATGCCACTTGATGGCATATAGTCACTGCCGTCTAAAGTCATTTGTAATACCTAGGTACCGCAGATGCGACGCCATTCCGAAGGCTGAAAATATGTCTCTCGTGCCTTTAACTAAAGCATAACTGTTAACTGCTCAAGTACAGTCATAGAATGCAGTTTACTTTGCCGTCTTCTGGTTGGCAATCAGCAGATTTTCCTCAACACACAAGCGATACATCATCATCTTCCTAGCATTTTCCTAAATTGGGTCACACATTACCCCTTGGTGAGACTGGATAGACTGGCTTTTGACTATCAACGACGACTGTCAAAATTCTACGAATGACAACCAGGACCAATGGTTTTACGAGGTTTTCAGGTCACGGGATAACATTCTAGATAAACATAAAAAGTACATATGAATTGGACAGGTCACATAGGTGCTTGCTGTTTGGACTTGCAAACTCATACTTGAGAGTAGGGCGCCTTAACCACTGAATCATCACAATACACAAGAAATAGAATAGTTACAATTTAACAGTACAACACTCGGTCAACATTGCGGTACCGCGTCACGGCTGCTGGGCGTGAACAGTGCGCCCGACCGCACGCGCTCGTCACGGGCTCGACACTAACACGACACGGATACGACACGCTTGATTGACGATGGCGTGAAAAGATAGTAAAATTAGTGTCTGCGCCTGTAGTTTCTTGTTCATGCGAATCTTCAGTATTTTGGCAAAGCAGTTGAAATAACCTAAGAGCATCGTCACTATATAATGAACTATCTATATTTTAGAATGCGCAGCTTCAGCTTTCTGACTAACTGACTGATTCCTTCAAATGGGGTGAGCCTTAAGTCACGTCTTGGGTCCTATGTAGATTAGATGACTGCTTTTGCTCCTTGCTTATGCTATTGTAAATTAGTAAACTATCCGGAGAGAATAATTATTGAATAAAAAACCTTTATTTCAGGCAGTAATCGGTAATACAAATGAATAATTACATGACTCCTGTTTGTTCTTATTTTGCTCGGAACTTTTCTAGAGAACTTTTAGGAGACCCTTATGTCAACCTAAATTAATTGGTATATTCGAAAAGCGACGTAAGCGATCAATATATTAATATGGCGATTAAAACAATGAACTTCTACGAATAAACTAAACTACGTTTTGCAGCAGTTAGATCATATTCTTCTTATACCTAGGTTGACGTATCTAGTCAATTGTCCGCAAGTAGATAACTCAACTGGATAATCGCTGCACACTTGACGACTTCGTTTGGAATTTGGATACAGTCATAACTAAAGTAGCCTTGGCCATGTAGTAATAGGAAGTACAGCATGGAAAGGTTGGAAACTCCAGTTTATTCTTAAAGCCATGTGTGTCATTATTATAAATAATGTTATCGATTTTGTCTTTTTTTAATTGAACATCGAACAAGCTACGATTCACTCTGTTATATCAACTGTTTTAGGCGAAGCAATACAGAAATACAGCTTTTGTGTAATATAGGAGTGAAATGGAGGAAGTACATACAGTCTAGTCCTAATATGATTTAACATTATTTTCTCAAGTATGACAAAATCTCTCACTATCGTAAACAATATTATGCAACTATTAACAATGCAATAAAGAATCGACATTGATTTAAAATTACATTCCAGATAGCTTGTACGATGTCACATGTTAGACAAAATAAATTTATTCATAAAACTAATCTTAACTCCTAATCTAAAAGGTAAGAACCTCTTCTATTGCCTTTTCGACAAAATATATGGCTGATTAGCAGGACCCGCTACGTTGTATGATAAGGTAATTTAATTAAGTATTCTAGTCACTGTTGTAGGATGTGTAGGTACGTGTTAGACCATTAGTATCTTAGTGAGATAGTTAGTTTTAATGGACCCGTGGCTTTGACCCATTACCTGGTTTTATGTCGTGTGTAATATATTCTTGTTAGGTTTTTCTACCAACTTCTGCTTAGAGTTTAGAATTAAGTTTACGTCCGACATTATCCCGTGGGTCATTAAGAAGAGGTTATAAATCCTAAGTTATATATCCTAATCCTACCTATTTCGTTATTTATGAAACATCTATTTTCAAAATCATGATAAATACACCATTTTTAGTCTGACGTTGTTAGCTTGTTAATATGAAATATCACAACGGGCGGCCTAAAAGCGAGTTATGACTAAAAGACTATAAATAACGCTCCTTGCTTTAATAATAAATCCCTGGCTTGAGTTATTTATAATTCAAAGTTGGATTCTTATTAATGAATTGTTAAGTCTTTTTGGATATTTTTATTCTAACCTTTCAAACTGTTGAAGACAACAAAACTTTTTTAACAAAATGATAAGGTATTTTTTTCCCTAAATAACATTGCTTAGCGGGTGTTTTAACTAAAAAAATATGACTGTCACCGTAGCATATTGTCAAACTACCATAGCAAGATAGAGACGGTGAATAGCTTAGCCAAAGTACGTAAAGTACGTAAAGTACTGTCAGCGTAAGTGCAAATGTCTCAAAAAGTCCTCTCCAAAATTCACCGGAATCTCCTATTCTTCGTCTTCCACATTCGATCTGTCCCAGTTAAGATCCCATGTTTAAGATTGTTTGTCCATCAATTACTAGATATCAATTTAGCAGCGGTTGAAGGAATTAGTAATCTAGACTTGGAAAACGCCAAACTATCTAAGGTGTGCTTCGACTTTGCCATTGTCTTTTTCTATCTTGCCATCGTAGTTTGTCAATTTTGCGACGGAGATTTTTTAATATTGCTCATCCTCAGCAATTATTTATTATGCAACGTTTATTACCCGCTTTCAGAGGTCTGACTGAACTTACATCTGGCTATTTCTAGAATTGAAACAAATCGACCTCTACTATTAGATTTGTGTCGTGTTACTCAGTTAGCTATACTGATTACTAAGGCACGTGCCCACGTTAAACAAGTAGTTTTAGGTTACTGAGTCACATCTGTTTTCAACCCCTCTCTTTCAAGCCATATCGACCAGCATTATATTAAAAGCTTAACACAGGATTTCGGGCTTATTCATAAAACGGTTTTGGATGAAAATAATAATTTGTGCTTATTGATTGTTACGCTTGACGGTTTGGTTAAAATTTTTTCCTTGATTTCTTAAAACCACGATTTTGCCTCCAAGCATCATATTTTTGCTATGATTCACAGGGAATATGAACTGAAACCACATAGACTATAAGCGGCATTCCCCTTGGCTTACAGCCAGTTTACCAAACAAAAGTATTTAAACAATTGTTAAAACCATAAGCAAAAACATATCGGTGATAATAACAATGAGAGAAACTTGGGAAAAGAGAATGTTGAATAAATACTCCTCGAACTAAATACAAATAATTTGAATCTTAACGAAAAAGTAAAGCATTCTAATATTTGCGAAGAAACAAAGTAATATTAATTTGTTGAAGACATCTTTTCAGACGATTCATATAAAATTTATAGCAGTACATTTGGCACGGTGAACGTTATTGTCTAGCTGAGTGCGTATGTTTTTGGCATGCCGCAAGTAAATAAACAATACCCACCCCCGCGTATTGGGTATTGCGTTAGATTTGTTTGTTTTGTTATAAACTTATTGGGGCATGAGAGTAACTGAGTAACTATTGCAGTCTGTAGAAGATCAGTCGAAGATTGTCGAAGAACTAGTAGAGAATCAGCCTGGAAATTTTTGTTAAAATGTTCTTTTAATAACTTAAGCACTTTACTTAAGCTACCTTTACTACCTTTACTAGAGCTAACCAATAATTATATCGATTTAAGCTCAGTTCACTTGACTGTTTAACAATGTTGATAATAGGATCAGCAGTGCCCACTTACTTTCCAATTTACCATTTTTCACGCACCACACCATCCTCAGTAACTTTGATGTTTAAACCGAGTTAATTGTCTTGCTCGTTTACTATGTCATAATTAGCAAATCTGTTATGTTCAGAGTTGATTCCATTCCAGTGGAACAACTCTAAACTCAACCCTTCTCATCTTCATTCCAAAGAACGTTATCATCATTCTCTTTGATACTATTACGTAGGTGGATGCATAAACAACACCGTCATAAAATATTTAAATCTAAAACAACACGTCGGATGTCGTAGTAAATAATAAATATCTTTCATCTCTATATGCAAGCGGTAGTAGTAGTAATATGTAACCCGCTACTACATTTTCCCCGGCATCTATTTCCTTTATTACGCATGGCATTGTTTTTCGATTTTGTTTTATTCTATTACTGATGTGTATGTTCTTGGCAACAGTCCTTTCAAGATATTTCCATGATGAGAAGATTTACATTTAGCTAGACATGCTACGGAGCGTAATAAAACCGTCGCTCCAGATATCATTTGTAGATCGAGACGTCTGTCAGCTATTTAAACGAAGTTAATTGTGAAGGTCCATTACTAACATGTATTAATGTTTATGTTGCCACCGTGTAAAATGCTGGAAAAGACTACGCAGACGAGATTTTGGTAGCCATCCTCAATTGGATGTTGTTTATATAATTTCAATGAATTTTGTAGCTTAGAATCAATACATTTACGCTACAAAATTCATTCAAATCACACAAACAACAACAAAGCACTTAACGACAGCTTTAACCGTCGCCATGTTTACAATTTCAAAACAAACCTTGGACCTAGAAATGGAAAAGTAAAACTAATACCTGAAGAAAATAAAAAAGCGATTGTAAAAGACATAGACCTTGACATGACTCAGTGTTTTATCTATGAAAACGAAGCGGCTGAGGGACATGTCAAGTTTAATCGATATTCGTATATATGTAAGTTGGGTCTTGACAGCGACCCTGTCAGGCAACTGGTGACTTTCGCGTGGGTCATGCTTGTTACTATAGAAGTTACTAACTTTTGCCTTGAATTTCCATCAGATATTTTACCCGTTTGGAGGTCGAATTTCCAAAAATCCTCTCTTAGTAGCTACTTACTCTTCACAAAGAACACACCCTCCCAAGTTTCATGTCTCTAGGACATGAAATTTGAGGTTTGAGCTGTGCGTTGGCGTTGATATATCAACAATCACTCAGTCAGTCGATCAGTCAGTGTACCATTTTATAAATTTGATTAATAAAATAGTTCCAAAAAAGAAATTGAAAATTTAAGAAAAGGTCCACGATGATATTTATTATGATGATGACGATGAGAAAAGGGTACCAATTTACAAACCCAAGAATACCTAAAAGGATACACCTGGTGTCTCCCAAGTGGTAAATACCGTGCAATTACCATACAATTTATAAACAAAATTCTTAAAAAAACGTTTCGCGTGGGAAAATGGAACTGTTCTCATAATATTTCTAATGATATGGAAAACACAGGTGATGTTTTTCCCTTAAGTTATTCTATTATTAGTATCACTATGCCGTATTTGGTTGGTGTAGTTTTAGCGCCTTACTAATAATCGCTGCATAAAGTTATGGCAGATTTATACGTCAAAAAATGTATGGTTACACAGGCTTTATTCATTGCATAACTTTACACAGTGATTATTAGCAAAGGCATTAGACTTCACTACATAAAATGAAATAAAAGAATTCAATAGAATTAAAAACCTGTGTCGAAGTCGTTTTGTTCGCTTTAACATTGGTATTATTATCATTGGCGTCCACTGTTACATATCTTGTATATTCATAAAAAAAAAAAAAAAAATATCCTTGGACAACTCACACACGGTCATCTAATCCCAAACTAAGCAGAGCTTGTACTATGGTAACCAGACGACTGATAAACATACTTATATAAATTAGAAATACATACATACTATAGATAAATTCAATTTTTATTTCGCTTGGTCCACCTCTCATCCAGCTGTTTCTAACTACCATACGCTGATCTGTTCGCTTCACTCTAAAAAGTTCACTTTACGTAAAATCCTACTATCTTATCCAATTTGTAAACAAACTCCATTATAAGCTCTACAGTACATGCAATCGATACGTAAGCTGGCAATGACCCTGGTGCTACACCTGACAAACTCCCATGCGGTTAGAAACACGTCATAATTAAAAGGGGGAGGATATCCCCCTTCAATTTTTAATAACCCTGCAGCCATATTCATTCATTGTTGAAACAAGATTAAAAAATGTTAGCAAACATTACAATTTAAGAGGAAATTGAAATGCCCTTTTGTTTTCTTTATTGCGGTCGTGTTCTCCAAATACAAGAGTCTAATTGAATCTTGTCCTGTGTTTTATTACTTGTATGGGGGTTGTCATGTACATTTTGTAGAACCTCGAGGAATATATATATTTTTTTGTTTCACAGCCTTTATTAGATAGGTAGCCGACAACTAAAGTTTCTTTAACTCCAGGTGTGTTTCAATGTTCTTTATTGTTGTTTCACTGTGATTGATTGATTTCCTCTTTGTACTTGAAACTAAACTGAAGGCGGTTTAGTTCCTTGTGGTTTCGAATCACCGTCCTTAACTTTGTTTAATATCTTTTGTAGTTTAGTGGTTTACTGAGGATTGTTGTGCGTGGGGTCTTAATTTTGATATTCTGATCAGATAAATTGTTATTAGGCTCTCCATTTTGGTATGTACCTAAATATAAATATCTTATAACAATTTAGCAGCCCGGAGATCTAATTTGTCTGCCTTATTCTTTCGAGAGTATTCTTGTTCAGGAATCATTCCTTCCAGCATTACCTCATCAAACCGAAAACCTCTAAATGAGTCACATTAGCATTGATCCCCGTCCCTATAAGTATATGGCGCAGAATTACAACCAGTTAACATTTGAGACCACAGCAGTAATCTAGACTTTGCCAATTATGTATAATGACGTCAACGAATTTTTGAGATATTTTTGTGTAGGAAAACGGTATTTCAGAATTTTCCCACGAACCGGACTTAATTAGGGAACTCACTGTATTGAATTATGCATGACTCGGCAGATTTTATTTTCGCTTTTAGGGTTGATCTCATACTAAAAGTTGTTTGTATTCATAAACTTTTACCCTCTCGACGGCCAGTAAATAAAAAGTTAGCAGTTTAACGTTAAATTATTTAAAAGATTAATGTAGTCCCGCAAAATTACTGTTCAGTCGGTTGAGAAATACCATTAAAAACCGAAACGTCAATAGCGACAGTCGATGACATTCCGTACTTATTCCACTAATATTACAAATGCGAAAGTAACTCTGTCGATATAGTAAATATCTTGCTATATTGGGTACTAAAAAAAGCTCAGCTGCTCCGAATCACAACGTCAACGTTATACCTAGGCACTCCACACCTAGTGCAATCAGCCACTCGTCATTAAAAATTTAATTGACATCAGCCCTTCGCACTGATTACACGTAGCAATGCACTGGTATTTAGCTATTTTGTTCTTAAAAGATATCACAATATCATGAGAAGATAGAAAGGGTTGGAATGGAAAAAAGCCTTAGCCCCGCAGACGACAGTAGGATAAAAATATTAATTGACAAATGTAAGGCCGTATACAGAAAGAAAGCTGGAAACTTATAAGCGCTTGCCGGCGCTGTTAACGCTGGTAATCCGCGCAGGAAAATATATGAACATCGACAACCTTCAACACGCGCTGGTCAGCGCTGGGCGTTGCCATAACAACTGGAAGCAAATCATTCCGACATTTTGATTAGTCTGCTTCAACCTGCTTCCTTTGTGTAGAACGGACCAGCGCCGGTAATCGCTTATAAGTTTCCAGCTTTCTTTCTGTATACGGGCTAAGACTAGTATAGCACAATTAATCTTCTCAATCACAACACACTGCTTTATGCTAAAAACCTTTCTATCTATTAAATCAAGTTTGAAGGAGATAGTTACTATAAACACCATCTCCACTTCCAGGGACAAGAGAATTGAGATGACACGTCTCATCGTGCCATGAAATTCGATAAAAATTTCATGAATATATTTATCATAGTCATGGTAATATTATCGCCACCAAGACGGCGAAAGAATAAACTTTTTCTCGTGGAGATAGCACCTATCATTTTGTATTCCAAACTTTCTGGAAAGGGTTATTCTCTTTTGTAAGTATTTGAATTTTATCTTATTATTTGTTCGTTTTCGATACCTGAAATATTTTACTCTGTATTTTTCTCTTTCTCTTTTGCGATTTCTAATTCAAATTCGAAACATTTGTTTTAGTTAGACCATGTACGGGCACTTAGTTGTCAAAGAGGTAGACTCTTTGACAATTCTTCGGTTAGACAGAAAGGTAATCCTAGTTGTTTGTTCCAAAACGTAGGTAATCTCAATGCAGGAGAACAAACAAGCAATTCCATGGATACTCTTTTCAGTCAACTTTTACAAAATTTTAATTACATTATTTTTGTCTTTTATGTTGAAAACAATGCAAAGAAAAATAATCACCGTCAGCAAACCTTTGAAAACATGAGGCTTTTATCTCCGTCGCCTTAAAAATGACGTACCAGAATTAAATAGTCTAACAGGATGCATGAATATGTTAGATAATATTATAATCTGACCCCCACAACCTAGTTACTGGGTTACACGATAACCTAGATCAGACTGATTGACACACTTTCTGGCTCCCTGGAAACCACTATCCTCACATGACCGTCTATTCTGATCTACAAATCCTGTCCGATCTGAAAACCTGGCAGTCAGTTTCACGCCATCAAAATTTTTAAGTCTATACCTTTACTAGAAAATTCCAAATGAAAAATCCCCTTTTCCGTCCGGAAATCGACCCCACGTCCAGCAGTCGCAGTTAATCTCGTGTCTCTTCACTACATAGTATAGAACTAAGTCGCTTTCAGCTTTTTGTCTGTCCCTATGTATATACGCAACGGATTTTGATGTATTTTTAATAGATAGAGTGATTCATGAGGAAGTTTTATGTAAAGTAAGTGCATATAGAGTGACTGGTAATTAGTATACGATACTTAAACACGTGATTGTGCTCATGATAACAACCAATTTTTATTTTGGGAGCAACCCGAAATCGCGAAAAAAATATCAGCTGTTCAGTACATTAGGCAAACATAAATGTATTAAACAGCTGTTTACTTTCGCGATTTCAGGTTTGTTCCCAAAGTAAAAGTTGTTGCTTATCATGAGCACAATCACGTTTTTAAGTATCGTACACTAATTACCAGTCACCCTATATAATAGAAGAGAAAAGCCGGGATTTAAAAAAAAATTAAAACTCGGACTTGAACTACTTTTATATAATAAGTACTTAAAATACAACATTAAATTGGTTCCATTTAAAACCGGTAGCATCAACCACACTAATAACTTCCAATCACGTTAATAGCTAACCAGCGCGCTACCGGTCACTATCGATCGGGACCAATGGCGTCGAATAAACGTAATCACGTAACGTTACGATTTAGCGCCATTACCGACGCTATGAGGTCACGCCGAAGGTCAAGCAGCATCACGAGGTCAAGTTCGAGGACGAGGTCGAAGGTTCTTCGCGTTTTTCAAAATATCCATAACAATGCTGAGGAATGTGAATTTTTGCTGTTTGATTTGTGATCTCAAATGGTTTATTTTTTCTATTTTTAACGAACACATCAGCTTTTTAATATTGACATGAAAGTACACATGACTAAAGGTCCAAAAAGATGATGAGATGAGATATTTCATAACTCTAACTACTAATTTAACGTACTTAATAATACTATTGGAGTGACTTACAGCGTTATCAATAAAACATCTATTTTCATGTTTGAAACGTTTGTATTATTACAACAAAATATATAACTTTACCTAACCACATTTTAAACAAACAATATTATTCAGGAGCTTTTGTTTACCTTCGCAAAGCCCCACTTTTTGCTTCCAAAGCTTCATTAAAAAGCTATAATTAAAACGATAAAAGAAAATGTCTTCATAAAGTACATTTTTGGCAATTACAGCGACAGTCGTTAATGGATCTCTTTGTGATTATTAATTGCTTTAAAGGGCTAATTTATATAATTAGTCTGTCATTGTATTTCAAAGGTTCAGACTCGAAGTTTAGACCCTAATCACGGTAGAGTGTTTACACTGCCATCAATTACTTTCACCTGACAGGAGGTACTATTACTTGATAGAATAATTAATTATGTTTTATGTAAAGGTACTAGCTGCCTCTCGCGGTTTCACCCGCGTTAAAAATGTTAAGGGTGAACAACCCTTATCACTTAGGGGTATGAAAAATAGATAGTAGCCGATTCTCAGACCTACTGAATATGCATATAAAATTTGGTAAAAATCGGTGAAGCAGTTTCGGAGGAGTAAGGTAACTAACATTGTGACACCGTGACATTTTATATATAAGTTGTATAAATTTTCCTTTTCTTTGAAGTGCCGGTTGTATCTGGCCAATAATGTTTTCAAACGCACAGAGGATGAAACACATAAAAAAAACTCCTACTATTTTTCTGTGCACCTCGCTGGAATGCGACCCCTCTCCCACATCCGCGCGGCGCCCCGTGTTCGCCTCGTTCGTTTAGTAGCGATAGCATTCCGTCAGCGTTACGTCACAGCACGAGGTGCACAGTTAAGTCGTATTTGTTATACAATCACGTTTAGTCAAGCGTAGTGTAGAACGACCTTGCGCGGTGGACCGACAATTTAAATAACGGGGCAGCTGATGGATGCGGGCTATCCAAAATCGTTTGTAAAGGAGTTTATCAGAGCAAGTACTACCAGCATATCTATTTCGCAAAACACCGTTGCTGTGTTCCGGTTTGAAGAGTCGGAAGAAAACTTTCTATAACAAATCTTTGTATGTAAAGGGATATAGTTTTGGTGATAGTTAACACACAGACGAATTTAGAAACATGAAATTTGCATAATGATTTCTTTTTATGAAACAGAGGCGCACAAAGTAGCGATTTTCGGAAATTCAACCCCTAACTGAGGAAAATAAACTGGGAGTGAAATTTTTGACTGGAAGTAAAAAAAAAGGCGGGCCAAGCCGCAAACAATTATAGTCAAAACATAATACTATGTTTGTTTTTCATTTCCTGAAACAAAAACACGACAGAATTTTAATGTCACCGAAGTTTCTCGAACTACAAAGCTATTACACGTCAAGCTTTTAATATGCTGTGAAAATAGTAGTAATCAGGCAGGATTCGTGACTCGGAGTTACCTTGAAGGCTTTGATAAGAAGTATATGTAAATAAAAAAGCCTTTATTGTACTACTTCAGTTAATAACTGAGTTACTAAATTCTACACTTTACATTTATTACATATTTCATTAAAAACATTTATTCTATGTAATATAAATCGTGCCTTTACCCCCCCCCCCCCCCTTTTTTTTGTTTCGGGGTCAGGGGGGGGGTCTGTCAGACTCTTACTGACTAAAAACCACCCCGGTGTTCTTTCTCCCACCTATGCCGAGGAACGCGGAAACTGATACAACTTCCGCAATCCTCGGCTACAGTCATCCACCTTGGTCCAACTCTCTCCCGAAAAATGTCTTCCCACCTTTTCCTTGGTCGAAATATGGTCGGTAATATGCTGTGAGACTATAGTGGTAATCAGGATTCGTGACTCGAAGTTACCTTGAAGGCTTTTGATAAGAAGTATAAGTACCGGTGTATTATTGTGGCGTTGTAAGAAAGTAGGGCGCCGGTAGTACGGTGATGTACGGTCAGGTAGAAAAGTTCAAGTAAATGTCGCCCTAGAAATTGTTCCTGTTTCGTGGGACGTTTGCAAACATAAAAAATTACATAGCTCCCTGCAGGTCGTAAAAGTAATTGTTCTGGACGGAAATGCTTGCAGCGGCAAGAGTTAACTTCCATGCGTCATATTGTCGCTGTTTTGAAAATATCTAGATAAAAAATAATATCACTCCGAAATACACTGAACTCTTAATCTGAAAGAGGATTTAGTTTTCTTTGAAAGTTGTTTGGTTTCACGAGTACAATCACAAGTTTTCACATGGGTCACTGAATACCAGCTACCCTATATGTACAGTCAGTAAAGCTAATTGGGTGTTCAGCTCCAGCATATGTCAGGTAAATATGCTCGTCGCTGGTATTCTGCTGGAACCAAGTGACATTGTCACTACACTTTATGCCTGAAAAGTATTTATTAGTGGAATATAAATTAATTATATAGACCCTCAATCCTGCTTGCAAGCTCAAAATGATTGTTTATAGAACGTCACACCGGCAGTGTAATGTGAAACTACCTCGAAAAATTTTCAAGATTTTTTGTCTTCAAAACCATATTGGTGCCGATTCTCTTGTGCACAAACTAACGTAAATTTAAGTTAAGTGCATCTTTCTCTTTCCATTTCTTAAAGAAAAGGACAGAATATACATTTTAGTTTAATCCTGTCAAATTAGACAGCGCCTGATGAAAATTGACGTATATTTAGACGCCATGTTTTTAAATTGCGTCTAAATTATCTATGGAGTGTCTAAATTTGACAGGACCTAACTAATATTTAATCTTCTGTCCTTTTCTTAATTAAACAGAAAGAGAAAGATGCACCTAACTTAAATTTACGTTAGTTTGTGCACAAGAGAATCAGCACCATTGTCTTTTAAGCAAATTTAACGCAGACCGTACTCTAGATGTTACGATAATACGATTTGATGTTACTGAGTTACCTAAAAAGGTTTCGGAAGTCGTGTTTCTCCACTTAGTTTTATGAAAGGTACATTTTTCAGGGAGATAACTCGCTGTGACAATTTGTGAGTAAAGTTAGCACAAGTAGGTCGAGCAAGTTTGTTAAAGTAAAAGTATTCGCTTTGTCAGGGTTTTTTTACAAGTGGCAATAAAACTAAGGCTTCATTTTTGACTTCCAGCGGGCTATATCTCATGAAAATAAAGACTTGAATTTTTTACAGAATAAGTAGTGGTGTTCCCGAATTAGCATTTTGATTACTTATGTTATATGTATGACAAATAACAATCATAGACCTAGGTCTGCTAAAACCTTTGTTCTCAAAATATATCAAGAAGCTTTTCTCAGGACAGATTTTAAACTTATCAGTACAACAAAATTGAAATTATTTAGTACTTCGAAAACTGATTAACATTTCGACGTGGGTTTGCCTTTAGTCTCTCTCAAAAATCTAATAAAGCCTCTAGAAAGCTTATTTAGTTTAATAAATGTTGTCTTCGAAAAGAGTATATCTAATTCCACTTAAAAAATCAACCTAAATTGCGTTATTCGCGTTTTTGTAAGACCCTCAGAAAATATCCACCCACGTTCCTGAAATCCAGACAAACCTACCATCCTTGCTTTTTTAATCTACCAGGATGGTACGTTTGTACACAATACAATTTAGATTGACAGGAAAATTAAAATCACAATGTAATCCTATTACGTGGAGAAAACACAAAGGTATGATAACAACAGAGCATAATCCTGGTGATTACTATCACAATACACCTACAGCCTCTCCTTTATACACAGAATATGTAATAAGGACGTAATGCTCCGAAATTCCCTTACATTTAGGGCTGTCAGAGACACTGTCACTCGTACGATGGAGATTTAGGGTAAAAGGTCACTTTAAGCAACAGCCGCAGGCAGACGGGAGGTTTGAGGTTCAAAGCCTCTTCAAATTGTAGGATTTTGACGCATCTTTCGTTACACAATAGTAAGGGAGGAATAAAATATGAAACAGAGACATATGGTTCACCGCTAGACACATTCTTTTAGCACTTAATCACTGAGCTAGGGTTCTATCACCATATTCTAGAACCTTATCTAAAAGTTACGAATTTCTTTTAAATGATTTAATTTGAGTTGAGAAATAAGGAGATCCAGTAAATAATTAGCAAAACGCACGTCTCGAATTGGTAAACCATTTCATTCGGTTTAAAATAAGGAGTTATTCAACTAGATTCAACTTTGTTGCTGGTAAATGCCGCTTGAGGGCCTTTTTAACGGTGTAATAGAATTAAACAATGTGATTTCGTGACTCCTAAAGGTGTCACAACCCTATTAAGTCAGAAGCTTAGATTTGACTGCTCGTGGCGAAATGTTCCCAAATGTTACGTATCCGACACAAGGCCGAGTGTTGACCTTTATATTTATACATGATGCCAAAAAGTATTATTTACAGCTACCCAGTGGCTGTTGTGTTGGATAAATCCGGCATTTTCATACTTGCTTTTGAACCTAGTTTATCTTCCGTGTGTATTGTTGAAAAAAATATATATACTGGGTGTATACATACATTTAATGGTCGGTATAAGCTATTCATTCTGTCCATTAAACTAAGTAACATTGAGAGAAAATGATTGCTGGGTAACTTTTATGGCAGCATTGTGCAGCGCCCACGCCCGCTAAATGCGCTTACAAGAGCACTCGTATAACAGTTTCAGCGGTATTTAAGTTTAGTTATAACACTAAAACTTTCTTCGTAAAAACATCAAGTTTGAAATTAACTGTCTCTGTAACAAGGAGGGTCAGAACGTCAGGAAATGATCTGGAAGTTGCAAGTGCAACTGCTCAGCGGGCGGTTCGGTTTTCCATTCCAAAGTCGGGAAAAATACATAGGCGTTTCGATTTTCCTATGATGAATTCCTTAGTATTACTGGATGAAAAAAGCAAAAGATAAAAAAAATGGAGGCAATAAGATGAGGCCTATACTCCTAAGGTGCCAGGACAAACCTTGATACTTAAAAAATATATACTTTAGTACATTTTGTCTAACAAAAAAATTAAGAATATTTTTTCCAATAGCTAAATGTTACCAGTGACAATTTAAAGAAGTAATAGCACCCGGAATTGCCAATCTCGACAATACAACCAGCGTTTATCTCTAGTCGTTATGTCTTTATGAGGCCCGCAGTTACATCCTGCCCTGACCTACCAGCGAAGTGGGCTTTGTTGACGACTCCACATTTTATTATTGGAGATCGTGATAGTTAATCCTTCGAGACACGTGATTCGAGAGACACAGTACTCGTAGAAAGACAATAGACAGCCGGCTGTCGCTTGGTCGTCAAAAGATCAAATTATACAAGCGAAATGTGACTGCGGTAAGCAGTCAATTCTTACCTCCGTTAACATTATAATACACCTCAAGAACACTACTCTTAAATTCTTGAAAGGAGATTTTAAGGACTTAATCTAGATCCCTCCCTTGCCATCTATATCTTATCTATATTTAATCTAGGGGAGATTAAATACTCTCTTTTGACTCATTTCCCTCGCTTTTTCCCAACTATGTTAGGGTCGGCTTCCAGCCTAACCTGATCCAGCTGTTTACATGGAGCGACTGCCTATCGATCCTCCAAAACCAGTAACACGATAGCCAGAAAGTCTGGCAACCAAACTGAACATAAGGATGCTTAGGTTGGTTGCCAGACTTTCTGGCTTCTGACTATTACATTGTAAAAGATCTGCAAATGACAACCGGTACCAACGGCTTTACGTGCTCTCGGAGGCAGTAATTTCTTAGATAAACTTTTTACTACTATGCTACATCTTGTTGATGCAGTTGCCACATTAACTTTAGAGTACTGAGTCTACATTTATGACCTAGTAGTTTTCTCACCTTGTAATAAAAGTCTTACCGTAATAATTCCTAACTTTGCCTTGAAAATATAATTAGGTTACTTTTCATTAAAACACAATGAGGTTAACGACTGCCTAAAAGCGAGGTTAAGCAACATTATGAACGAAATAATATCTTATGCGTGCCCTGATTATACTTAGAGCTTTATTCAGGTATGAATTAGCCGACTTTTCATGGAAACATATTTTCCGCGGTTTTAATCAAATCTTTCGATATGTTTTGCAAATGAAAGACTAGTAGTAGAGCGTTCTGTGAAAGACCTCGTCCAGGAATATACTGCCACATGCCTATATTGCTGCAAAGCAGCGTTGCCTTATTGCTAGAAGGGTTTGGATGCAATAAAATTATGACCGATTTTTCATTACAAAGCAGACCATCTGTCGACCGCTCTGATGTCGCCGCCTAGAAGCCTCACAGATGCGTAACTCATCCAGAGACTAATTGCTTGTAATTGTATCGACTTCTATACTCTTTAAACCAGAACGCAGCAATGCTGCTTTGCGACAGAAATAGGCGCATTAGTTCATAGGAAAAGCATCACCAAGTGCCCTACCAGTATGCCTTAATAAAATATGGCAAATGCTTGCACTGTCTGGACAGGTCCACTTAAATAAGTGTGCTTCTCTCATCAAGAGAGTACCTTAGACATCAACCTTCATGGTCTCGTACATTTTTGACCAATACGATTGTATGGACCTTTCGACGACCAAACGACAGCCGGCTGACGGGTCGCTCTCGTCTGTCTTTTGTGTCTCGAATCACGTGTGTTCGAATGTTCAAAAGACACTTTGACCTCTGAGTCGCTTCGGATGTTTCTTCTCAGAGTAGTCCAGCTAATAAACACCGGGAAAAATCTAAATATTAACGCGTAAGTGTTGTGTATGTAACCTATTTACAAAATAAATATCATTTTACTGATTTTTGTATATGCCTTTTATGTACGAAATGAGACCTATAGAGGAGACAGTATTAATTTCTTATTATTTTTAAAAATGTTACGTAATGTAAACAGAAATCAACAAAAATGAAAGTTTGCTCTCGGAAATACAAAGAAAAGCTCCGTGTTTTAAATTAATTAATTCTCTTAATAATTATTTACAAGGCGCGCTACTTAACGTTTAATATTTCCCGTAGGAATTGTATCGCGGAAACGGAATCAAAGATTTATTTTATTCGTAACATGTTAAATTGTAATACATACAAGTTTTATGGAATTACATGAGACAGATATTTCGTTAATTAATTATTTAAGTTAATTGCGTTGTTAATATCTGATATTAATTTTTGAATCTGTACTTTATTGTTTGACGGCGAAATATTGTTTGCTTATTTGCTGTTATAAAATTAAATCTAATAAAAATATGTCGAAAACTAAGCTGGCTTTGCAGTTTAGACCCTAGTGCCTTAGTGGCTATAGGAGCCAAGCAGCAAACGAACAAACAACCACATCCAAAGTTCTAATGTTATGCCTTACTATAATTCGCATATACATTCCATATAAGTTCCCTCAACGTACTGTTGCCAAAGGCATATGCTGTCGCTGTATTTTATTATGACCACATTGTACCATGCTGATATATCCATTTTTTTTACATATTTTGTAGTAAGCCCTCTCAAAAATAGATGATGCTCCCCAGAAAGTTCCGAAATAAATGAAATACTTACTTTAAGTTATTTCACTAAAGGTTAGAATAACTAAATCGTATTCTAGGTTTAGATAACATTAAGCCAGTTCATTGCACACCGCCTACAGTCCGACCTTTACCCCACGCACGGTACAAACTTCACTTAAGTTGGAAGATATAATATTTATGTGTGGTAAATGCTGTGTTTTTCTTTCTGAAATATCTCATTTATCTTCCAAGCCTAAGATGACATGTAAGCGTTAGGGCCAGTTTCCACCTATCTCATCTCGGTATTTTAGAGCAGTCATATTGCCTTGTAACCAAACGAGGTTCAACAAAACAACAATTTTTATAAAAAAAATGTTGATTTGTTTAGGTTTTGATATTTATAATAAAGTGATTGAATTTTGTCTGAGTTTTTCCTCTTCTTCTAACTTTTTTTTTTTAATTTAAAGTTTATTATGAGATTAGATAGGCAAGGTTTATTTTAATGTGTAGGTGTCTTAACAAAAAGTTAATAGAATTTTAGTTATTTAGGTTTAATTGAAATATCCCTAGACCAAGTTGATGTGTAAGTACTATGTATCCCTAGACCAAGTTGATGTGTAAGTACTATGTATCCCTAGACCAAGTTGATGTGTAAGTACTATGTATCCCTAGACCAAGTTGATGTGTAAGTACTATGTATCCCTAGACCAAGTTGATGTGTAAGTACTATGTATAATCTACAATGAAGTGAAAAGCAATAGAATCCGAGTTAATGTTTAATTGTACAATACAAAAAGCATCTGGCAAAAAATAACGCAGCAACACTGCTTTATGGCTTGAATAGGTGAATAGCTTGACTCTGTGAAAAGGGCTTATACAGGGATGTACGGGATGTACCCCTGCATAAGCCCATTTCCCAGAGTCAAGCTACCGTACAGGCTTGTTTTTTGCACAAAAAATATTACTTTATTGGATACAATTCTAGTTTATTATCAGTTAGTAAATGTCGTGATGGCCTAGTGGTTAAGGCGTCCGCGTCCGCCTCTCATACAAGAGGTTGTGGGTTCAAATCCGGGCAAGAACCAATGTGACTTTCTTAATTCATATATTCATATATACTTTCTAAAAATGTACTTATCTTGGACGTCACAGACATCGGTGAAGGAAAAACATCGTGAGGAAACCTGGACTTGTAGTAAATTATATGAGTCCGAAATCGCCAATCCGCTTTGAGCAAGCGTGGTGATCAATGCTCGTGCCTTCTCTGTATGAGAAGAGGCCTTTGCCCCTCAGTGGGATAGTAATAGGCTGGTATTATTTATTTATCAATTAGCAAATATGTATTACTCTAACTTACTTTATAGATCTTTGCACGCAAAATAAACAAAAGTTAAGCCAGAAAAACTTCATTGAAACACGTGTTAACATCAGACATCCTACCAGGGCTTGAAAACGTTACCAATTCACATTAAAAATAACGTTAAGTAACGTTATTTCCATAGAGATACTTGCATATCGGTATGATTTGGTAGCGTTATTTAGTAACATAACATTAAAAGAACGTTAAAAATAGCGTTAAAAATTACCGGTATTTTTAATGTTATTGTGAAAATAGCGGTAACAAGTTAACGGTATATTTTGGTTATTTTATGCGACGTTGTCCTTTTTTTCAAGGCCGCGCGGGCGCGGCTCCGTGGGTAGTGGCGGCGCCGCGCCGCGCCGGTAACAAAACTGACTCATACCGATAAAATTAACGTTATCGTACATTATAACGTTACGTATGTTTAACGGTAAAATGTGCCAGATATAACGTTAAATTTGGTAACGTTATTTAATAGATAACGATATCTGCATCAAAGGGCTGTAACGATACCATATTTTTAACGGTATTTCAAGCCCTGCATCCTACCAACAAGTCTACACGCCTGAACAGAACCCTCTCAATAATAAATTCGAGTTATTATCCAGGGAGCGATAAGTTACGTGAACCGTCGTTACCAACGACAGACGGGCCATAATAAGCTTTATATTTTCATACAAAACGTTGAAGAAAGACAGTTTGACGAGCTATTTTGTCACTTTATCTCGTTTCTGGAGGCCGTTATTTTGTTACAGAACGCAGTTATTTAATTTATCGCGAAGTTGAAAGATTTTGTCGCAGAGTTGTATGTTCTGCGCACGACTTCGGTCGCGTGGTAGTCTAGCATTCTATAAAACTTTTTTTTTACCATAGTAAAAGTAGTTTTCGGCCATAGTGTAGCTTTCTCATCATTTTCGCAGTTGCGAAAAGGCTAGAGAGATGATTATGTGATGGTGCATATTTTTTAATATCGTAGACATTTTATATACGGCGTGAACCCTCGCTGCTATGTAATATGCCGAAGGCAAAATGACATAGCAATCAGACTCGGATAGGGTAGGTCAGAAGACTAGTCGAGAGCGGAGCTTGATTTAGAGCTGGTTATTTTTTTTAAAGCACCCAGAAATCTATTGATCTAAATACAATTTGGATTGCTTTAATATTTTGCCAATTTTCGACGTTTATAAAATGCCAACGCATTATGGATTGAAACAAAATGCTTGCGATATATACATAAGTGCGTACTGGCTTATGCTTAAAGTTGTCTCGTCGTTTCGATAGTGTGGAATTGCAATATTACTTTTTAGTGTGCTAATCGAATTTTGTACTGCTATGTTTTAATACTTGTAATCGAATCGAATCCAACTTTGGATTTGTGAGTTATTTCGCTTTCATTCCTAACTTTTCATAATACAGTAGTCGTACATAAAATGTTCTAATTAATAGCATCATAAACATACCTACTTACAGGTCGTTGTGCCTTCACTCAGTATTCCTAAGTTAATTAGCGTTCGTGCAAATTATAAGAGCATGTGAACCAGTAATTATGCTTATGGACTCGATATTTTTGCAACATATTTTAATGTTACTTACTCATGGAGTATACACAATTCATTCCCATCAAGATTATACCTGTAAAGTTTTAGATTATTTGATTTTGGGTATTTAGTCTGACCGGCCCAAATCAAAAATAATTAAATATTTAAATAGTTAAAATTCATAAACTTAGCGACTATTACAATGTATGAGACTGTACTTTTAAATTAATTTTGAATTCATTTTATCACCGGTCCTTTCGAACGTAGGCGATTTTTGTTTACGGTCGAATGGCCCGCGGGCCCTTCGATTTGGGCCGTTCAGACTAAATACCTTGATTTTAACCTTCGAACACACGTGATTCGACATACAATAGAAAGACAATAGCAGCGCGACAACCGGCTGTCGCTTGGTCGTCGAAAGGTTAATGGAATTTGTTCGACATAACATCATTTTTCTTTATACATACGCTAGGCATTTATCCTGTGTCGTGGCACACTCATTTAGAATACATACAGATTTAGATGAAATACCTGTAGGAATAGAACCGCGATTTGCTGTTATGACGGCAACAGATAACAGAGAATTTCCCAAAAGGCTCCAAAAACCACATAACTTCGTGGCAAATCTTATACTTATACCGTAATAAGGGAGTGTGTACCCAACAATCCTTTCCCTCCCTTAGGGCCATCAATTCTTTGTAAACGGCAATTTATTTTACGCAGGGGGCTTATTACTTTTTTCCCCTAATAGTTCCGTCTTGTCGACTTCGCACGATGTGCGCAGCCAATTTCGTTTCAAGAATCGAACAGTCTCATAAGTGTGAATAATATCTGAGTACAGTAATATTGATGCTAAAGTAACGTCACGCATGAACCAGAACTGACAGCATTTCTTAACGATGATTTTTATTAGGCTCTATAAATAAATGTTTACATTGTTTTTTACTTTGGGAGTGTAACTTCGGCTGTGGGGTTAAATGTTGATAATTAATCATAACTGAACTCGTCTAGGTCAATTGTTTTAATCTAGGTCTGTTTATCAGGCCCGAACGCACGATCCAGCGAGTTTTTTACATGGCAAGTGACATCAGCAAGAAAAAAGAACTTTGTAAAAAATCAGTAAAATCATATTTATTTTGTAAATAGGTTATAAAAATAACACTTTTACACGTCAATATTGTTTTTTTTTAAATTAAGCGAACGATGGGGCCGGTGTTTCGTAGCTGCACTGCTCTGAGAAGAAACATCCGAAACAAACTCAGAGGTCAAAGTCTCTTTTAAAGTCCATACAATCGTATTGGTCAAAAATGTGCGAGAACCATGGAGGATTGTCTGAGGTACTCTCTAGATGAGAGAAGCACACAGATTTGAGTGGACCTGTCCAGACAGTGCAAGCATTTGTCAGTAATCGTTTAGCTCAACTAAAAACTTTAAGGAGCTCAACGTCTTGACGAACAGTACCAAAGTAAGGACATTTGGGTAGGCCGCATTAAATACTCAAACCGTCAGACAGGACAGTTGTGACAGGAACCTTTTAATTTCTGGACTTGAAAAGAAACAATCATCCAGAGTTTGTTTCGACGTTTCTTCTCAGAGGTATTCAGTTAGAAAGTGCCGAAACCAGAAGCCGTTCAATATTTTTTTTACGGCCTTCTCCCTTAACCTACTTTAAGATATCTGGAATTAACATAAATGTCCGGAAGACACAAACAATAATTGTTCTGACGAAACCCTTTCGGTTGAAGCCTCAAAATCGGTGAAATGATGACCATAGAACTAAACATATATTCTGTATTGTTACAGCGCCAGCCGTACTTGCCAGGCAGAGGGCGCGGCCGAGCAGGACTCGTCGCAGCCCGTCGACCTGCCCCGCACACGCGATGGAGAGATTGACTATGATGGTAAGCATACAACAGAATCTTCTTCTTTATAGACCTTCCTCTGGGAGGCTTGGTTTCCGCTGTCTTTTTGGCTAAACCATAATTCGTTGTTATTCCAACTAGCCCACTTCCATCCAGGAGCAAGATTACCCTCAATATTATTCTCAAGGCTTCCGGGAGTAACTTTAGAGAGCCATTTCTTTGTCCGATCTACATACAGTACACAACAATATAAACTGTCTATTCCTTCGTCGTTAAGGCAGTCTATCTGCCAGAAGGTTACAGTTTTTTTTCTTTTGATGAAGTGGTTCGAAGCGAGCCGTTAGCTCTTTTGATGCGAGTGACCGAGGGACCGACAACTCTCCTCCAACGTACCACTCATTATAATTGATTAATAATGTTAAGGTTGCCATCGGGACCACTGTCCGGTCCCGAAAGCCCCATCAAAAATGATATTTAATTTCAACGTGGCGCACGGGACTGTGGTGCCAGCTCCAAAAGCCTCCCGACCCTTATCTTCACCGCTCGAGGCTTACTATTGGAGTATAGTGCGATAACTTAGTTAGAAATAAAAGAACATAAAAAGTCCTCTTATCTTCCAAACGATATAACAAAATGTTATAGGTCGTGCCCAAACGCACGTCATCAAATACTTTCCAAGAAAACCTAACAACACTACGTTATTCCCGTCACGATTACTTTACAAGGAGTACTTATCCTTTAATAATGCGTGCACATAGTTTGTGGGGCTTCTTCAGATTAGCATACAATGTGTAAGACGGGGCTTACTCGTGATCAAGTCGTGCGTTTACGCACACAGATGTAACGGCCCTTAAATGTGTTAATGTAGTCGTACTATAATATTTTAATTTATAATGAAACTTTTGTTCCATAGAACTTATTACCTACTAGCTGTTACACGCGGTTTCACCCGCGTAATGACAGGTTTTTGGTCAACTGCTCCGCTCTTTTTGGTCATAGCGTGATATTACATAGCTGTTACTCAGAGATAATGTCGCATTCTAATGGTGAAAGGTGAAAGAGTTATCGAAATCCGTCCAGTAGTTTTTGAGTTTATTCGTAACAAAATAAGTTGTTTGTAGATAGGACCAATGAGAGAGATCCAATACTACGATAGCACCACTGTTTAATTAAAATATAAACAAAATACGTGCCTAATCTTCAAGCAATACTGCTGCGTTGGCCAACATTCCGTTGCTATTTGTACAGTAACCAAGTCATAACAGGAGCTCTCCATGCTTTATAACCCCCAAGGGTGCTGTTCATTTATCCACATACATAGAGTTATCTACTTACATAGACTAGCTATACCTTGTGGTTTCACCCGCAACTTTGGTTACTACACCGCTTCTGTAGATCTAAGCGTGATGTTTTATAGCCTACATAAAACTTTCTTCGATGAATGGGTTATCTATCACAAAAATCCGTACATCCGTACTATAATATTATAAATGCGAAAGTAACTCTGTCTGTCTGTCAGTCTGTCTCTTCTTCACGCCTAAACCACTGAACCGGTTTGAATGAATTAAATATTTCGTACAGATATAGTCTGAGACCCGAGAAAGGACATAGGATAGTTTTCATCCCGGAAATCCCCCGGGAACGGGAACTATTATTCCACGCAGACGAAGTCGCGAGCAAAAGCTAGTATTTTATAAATTAGAATTAGTATTTATGATGAGCGCTTTTAACCATACAAACAAATTCTTCAGCTATTTATATTAATATAGGCATAGAAACAACTAGGACTAAGTATGTAGTGTAGTTAAATAAACAGTACATACATACACTGACAGTTATTCGATGCAAACCCATACAATTCGATCCGGCTAAGCCTTTCCCAGTCTCCTGGCACACTTCCAAATATATCAGGGGGCGTGTATGAAGGACTCGACATATATTTATGTCATCGGAAAATTATACCGGTCTAGTCATTTGTAAAGATTAGACTATAGCAATACTATGTCTTATACCTACGAGGACCTAGACTTGGTGACTTATTAGTTCAGTCTAGTCTGTAGTATTCAGACGCATGTTTTTTTTTCATTTGGAATATATGCCAAGGTAGTCCTTGGCATATATTACATAGTTGTAACGTATGGTTTGGGTGAGTCGGCAATAATTTTTGTCTTAACATTTAAGACAAATGTAAAGCTGTATGTATACTTGGGGGACAACACTACGCGAACAGCGGCAGCGTGAACCTTGAGTTTAAATTAGTTTTGCAGCTTCCTATTTGCAACGTATAATTTACGTTTATAACATGAGATGATGCAGAAACAGAAAAAGTGTCTAAAAAGTTGAGCTAGTCCCATGTGTATCGTGTGTGGGAAAATGAACGTATGAATTTTTGTTTAGGCTCTTAGTAGATTGAATAACAGATATTTTGTCTTAACATAATTTTACTAGAAAGAGCCAAAAAATCTTGCAAACCGGAATCCAAAATAAAGGTCTATTGGATAATACACTTTTGGACTGTTATGAGATAAAAAAATAAATAAAATAAATAAATATCCTGGGACAACTCACACACGGTCATCTGATCCCAAACTAAGCAGAGCTTGTACTATGGTAACCAGACAACTGATAAACATACTTAAATAATTTATAAATACATACTTACATATTATAGAACAATTACATCCAGACACAGAACAAACAATAATGCTCATCACACAAAGTTTGTCCTGGGTGGGAATCGAACCCACGACCTCCGGCGTAGCAGTCAGGTTCACTAACCACTAGACCAACAGGCCCGTCAGATGACCATACAATCTCATGTAATTCTTTGCCTTCAACTAATGTAACTGGCGAATGATATTATGTTAAAGTACAATTTATTAATATACAACACTAACAATGATTGATTGAAAAAAATAGATTATTTTCTTCTTAAATGCACCTGCCGTATTATCTCTACACCACCCTCGATTGACTGGTAGAGAATGCTTTAGGCATAAGTCCGCCACTGTACATTTTGTGCATCCATACTTCCATACTAATATTATAAATGGGAAAGTGTGTCTGTCTGTCTGTATGTTTGTCTTTCTTTCACGGCAAAACGGAGCGACGAATTGACGTGATTTTTTAAGTGGAGATAGTTGAAGGGATGGAGAGTAACATAGGCTACTTTTTGTCTCTTTCTAACGCGAGCGAAGCCGCGGGCAAAAGCTAGTTACGAATAAATCATTACATAGTATAAAACGAAGTCGCTATCCTCCGTCTGTACTACCTATGCATGTGTCTTTAAACCTCAGACACAATAGAAAGACAATAGCAGCCCGACAGCCGGCAGTCGCTTGGTCGTGGAAAGGTTAAAACTACACAACAGAATTTAATGCGGTATTTTAAATAGATAGAACAATTCAAGAGGAACGTTTATATGCATGTTATAGTAAAGCCGGGGCTTTTAAAGATTTCTAACACACGTGCGAAGCTGGGACTGCGTAAATAATTAAATAGGTAATGTAAAAACATGAACTCCCCGTACCTAATACCTGACTTTTTGTTACAGCGTTGTACGAAGACGAGTCGGACAGCGACCTGGGCTCTATGGAGAACCACGGCTCCGTCGTCACCCACCTCCTGTCGCAGGTCAAGATCGGAATGGATCTCACCAAGGTATGTAAAGAATATCATCATTTTAGCCGCCTTCTCGTCTTGCCGTTATGAGCTAACCTACACCTCTCATCATCCGTTGATTTGGCTACAAGAGGTTATTACAAAAGGCCGTAAAACACTTTAGATAAGAAACTGAGTTAAAGTCTTCATCCATCATTTAAAAGGGAGGATCCTCCAACTATAGTCTGTTTTTTTGAACAAAACGAGTACCAAACATTTTTTCTGCGTTTCTATTGGTCCACATAATCAGCATAAGTGTTATTATTAGTGTTAAAACGTTGGCTCCGCCTCGACTAATTTCCCATCTCTATCTCTCTCTGTCAATACCGGAAATGTGAAAGAGATATACTCAGTACTCGTTTATTAAAAAAATAGACTATAGAGCGACGAAGCTGGTAGGGCTACTGCCGACGGCTGTTGTCGGGGGTTTTGTATTATATACGCCAAAGTCAAACTTTGATTTGTAATTCAAATGTTGGGATTAGATGTCGCCACCATAACGCGGGGTTTCTCTGTCTCTGTCTGTAGGGAATCTCACAACACGTTTGAACTTCTCCACTTCAACAAGTTACAATAAAGTTAAAATTCTATGAGAACGTTTATTGTCATTCAAGAAAAGAGGTTCTTGTACAATGTTTTTAGCGTAAGTTTTCCTTGCAGATTTTAAGTAGCCTGTATTTGACCGGTAACACGAATCTTTTCTTGTATTTTATACCTTACGGAGACATTGAGAACGACTTATATTCTAAATATCAGCCTTTCGACGGCCAAGCGACAGCCGGCTGTTGCGCTGCTATTGTGTCTCGAATCACGTGTTTCGAAGATTTAATAGGCATCAGTCTATTCTTTATTAAGTGCTCAATTCTAAGTTACATTACAGACGAATACTCGCGGTGAAGTACGCATCAACAAAATAACACTACCCATGTATTTTATTTATTGTATCTTTTTGCTTGAATTACGATAAGGGTCAAGTGAAATGAATGTTTATTTAGCCCTGAATGTGTATTGTGCGGTAATTCAATCAAGGAATAGTCAAAGTCAAAGTCAAATCATTTATTTCCATTAGGCCAAAAAGGCACTTTGAAACGTCATACTTATAAACAAAAGTGAATCTACCGCCCATTCGGAAATGTTGTTACGTGTAAATAAGTGAACCGATTCGAATTACGAACACCTGACACCATTTGAAATTCTGTTTTAATTTAGAGGAATGGTTTTAAAAACATGTATATAATTTTTAGTGGTATGCGGAAACAAAATGTATAGTACCTCGTCTTCCATTGATAACTGAGGATCCTCGGACCTGGGTTACCTACCGATTGTTTAAATCTTGTTTATACATATATGCCAAAATGATGTGGGGTCAAACTCTGATTGCGATGTAGATGTAGGATATTAGTTGTAGCCACAACAGTAACAGTACTCAGGCGGACCAGCTCCCCCAGTCAACCTAGGATGGTGATATTATAACTAGATGATCCACGATTCTCTGTAGAGTTGATATTTTAACAGTAAGCAACACAATAGTAATCCAGATATTGTTCACAGGTTGTGCTACCGACATTTATCCTGGAGAGGCGATCGCTGCTAGAGATGTACGCAGACTCCTTCGCACATCCCGACCAATTCGTAAAGTAAGTTTCGGAACAAATTAAATGCTCACTAAAATAATATTCTTGTGTACCAAAAATAGTAGATGATCACCAAATTTTGTTAGGTTAGGTTAAAACTGCGATATTTACCTTAGTCAAAATCAAAACCAGTCTAATTCATATGAATAGGAAAATAAATACATAAACATAATAGTAAATGATCACCAATCATTTTCTTTTTTTGTCTGACATATTATGTTATTATATCTCGTGGTAAGTTAAACATAAGCCGTAAGTTTCTTGTATTATATAACAGCTTTTGCCCGCGGCTTCGCTCGCTAGAAACAAACACTCACCATCCCTACAACTATCACCACTTAAAATATCACGTTAAAGGCCTACGCAGACCGGGGCGGCATGGCAAGGGATTTTGCCGTGAGTCAGCGCATACTGGCCGCTTAGATACCGCGGCATTCCAGCACTTTGCCACGGCATGCCACGGCGTGCCGCGGCTCGACAAAGCACGCCTCAGCGACTCCTGCTGCCCGATACACTTTTAGTCTTCAGTTGCGTTTGGTCGAGTGTTGGTGTGCCTCAGTTTTAAAATGAGTCACCACCGGAGTCCGTGGCATACCGTTGCATACCGCAGTATGCCACGGCATCCCGCCACGGGAGCCTGTGGCGCGTCTTTTCATGCCGTGCGATAAAATCCCTTTCAATGCCACGGCATCATTGTAAAGCATAGCAATTTATGTCGTAATTCTGTAACAGTACGGTTGAATGTCCATTAGTAAAAATTAAAATCCCTTGCCATGCCATCCCGGTCTGCGTAGGTCCTAATTCGTCACACACACACACACCCATACAGACACGCACACTCACACACTTTCCTAATTATAATATTACTTCCATCCCCTCTTTAAAATCCTTTCTTAGTGGTTACTTAACTCTTTACAAAGAACGTCTTTTATGTCTCTAGTAGCAGCGGCTTGGGCTGTGCGTTGATATATGAACAGTCAGTCAATTAGCTTACCATTTTAAATAGATTTTAGTAGTTGGATTGAATACTATGCATATCCCGACCATTTCGTAAAGCGATTATACTGTATTATGTGTTTTACCGGATACTATTGCGCTATTTCCTAACTACGTGAAACATATAATAATCCGCTCTCGTACTAGCTTTGTTCGGTCAAGTAGACCTCAAAAATTCCGGATATGATATTCTGAATATTTAAGAGCCTACACAAACACAAGGCCGAGACAAATTCTACTAATATTATAGATAGGAAAGTGTCTGTTTGTTTGTCCGTCTTTCACGTCAAATCGGAGCGACGAATTGACGTGATTTTTAAGTACTGTAGAGGCCAGGGGGACCACATCTCTTCTGTACCGATGCGGTACAGAAGAGATGTGATTACTCTAATTACTTTAATAAAAGGGATTTTTCATATTCATTTTATATTATCATAATTAAATTATTTTTACATCGACTGCTTGTCAGCCATATGCTGTCAACTATTTCTTAATTAGAAAATATTTCATTTCATCGTCAACAATAAATCTAAAAAGGCTTTATTATACTATCAGCCAGGGTCTCTACAGTACTTTCTCAATTTTTCGAGCGAAGCCTCGAGCAAAAGGCAGAAGAATAATAAAGATAAAGACATAAAGTCGAAAATTGTGTGCAATAAATGTCCCTGTACCCTTCAGGATAGTAGACCAGCCTACTCCTCGCGACCGTATGGTACAAGTAGTCCGCTGGTACCTCAGCTCATACCACGCGGGTCGCAAGTCGCAGGTCGCCAAGAAACCTTACAACCCCATCCTTGGCGAGGTCTTCAGATGCCACTGGGACATGGACGGTGCCCCTGTTGAGAGTAACAACTCTAATATTGAGAAGGTAAGGTTTAAATTTGCTTGAAATATTTGTGCGTTAAGATTAAAATTTTGTTTTTGGTTCTGGCGCGTTGAGTAAAGCTGTATTTTAATATCTGATATGAGCTGTGTTAGTAGTATTGTTAGATATTTTTAGTAGAAGTCCCAACCTTTAAAACATTTTACCCGTCTGAATTTTGAAAAGGAGCATACATGCCAAGTGGTTTTACTTGTACTTCTACCAAAAACTTTGTCCGAATTTCCAAGTAGTATATCTTTCTTTGTCTTCAAATAACTTGTCTTAGTCATGGTATCCTATAACTACTAAAAACTATTTGTAAAATAATAGTAAACCCTATAGTTTCAACATAGGGTTAAAACTTCATATTCCAGGCTCTACCTACTTTGGAATCCAATGGCTGTGTGCGACTCCCAAGATATTTGTTTATTTTATCTTATACTGTCGCCACTAAAAACTATTTGTAGAATAATAATGAACCCTATGTGTTCAACACAAGGTTAAAACTTCAGATTCTAGGCTTTGCTTAGTTTGGGTACTAATGACCATTTGTGACTCCTAAGACATATATTTATTTTTTCCAATTATTTCCTTACAGCAAGAAGTAGGCGACGGGCCAGTCCCCTGGTGCACACCGGACCAGCTTTCCTTTGTAGCGGAGCAAGTCTCCCACCATCCCCCCATTTCGGCCTTCTACGCCGAACACGTAAACAAACGCATCCAGTTCGAGGCCTGGGTGTGGACTAAGAGCAAATTCCTGGGACTGTCCATCGGAGTTCATAATATTGGGAAAGGAACTGTCACACTTATTGATACGGGTGAAGAGTATACGCTTACATTCCCTAATGGATATGGCAGGTGAGATATTTTATATAGTTGCTTAAGTGAATATCTGTGTAGATTCTTTTTTACTGCTAATATAAATGTGAAATTGGGTTTGTTTTTGTATGGACATGTGTTACCCTTTCGTGCAAATACCATAAGATGATAAGCTACCGAAAAGTGATACATAATATATCTTGATACCACCTTTATTACTAAACGGGGTACCTCTAAGTCGTGTTGCACAGTTTAAATATCTTGGTCACATTGTAACTGAGAATTTGAGTGACGAATTAGACATTGAAAGGGAGCGCAGGGCATTGTCGGTGCGCGGTAATATGTTGGCTCACAGATTCGCTCGGTGTACTGTTCCTGTTAAAATAACAATGTTCAAGGCATTCTGCCAGACATTCTACATCAGCGGTCTGTGGGCAAACTTTACACAAAAAGCCTACAATGCCTTGCGCGTCCAGTATAATAATGTGTTCAGGGCTCTGTTTCGGCTTCCACGATTTTGCAGTGCATCTGGCATGTTTGCTGACGCTAGCGTAGATGACTTCTATACAATTATGCGTAAAAAAGTAGCTTCAGTGGTGCGGCTAGTTCGTGGGAGCCGGAATAGCGTTCTACGGATGATAGGCGACAGACATGATACTGTTCTGCTCAGTAGGTTCACTGAACTCTATGTGTTGGGATACGGTCGAGACCAGTGAGCCTATTGAGTAGACCCCCCCCCCCCCATTATTTAGTGTTAAGCCTAGGTTTTTATTATTATTATCAATTACTAACATTAGTTATAAGTAATAAATTGTTACTAACGAAATTACCGTGTCTATGGACTTTGTGGTCCGAAATAAATGATTTTTATTTTTATTTTTATTATTTTATTTATTTATATCACTTTTCGGTCGCTTATCGTCTATTTCACCAATTCTGAATTAAGTCTGTTAAATAAATTTATAAATACTGTCCGGGCAATCTTAGAAACATTAAGCAAAGAACTGAAGCTACAAGTTTCTAGCTAGTTCATATAAATTTTGTTTGCAATCCACAGATCGATACTAACAGTCCCCTGGATAGAGCTGGGCGGCTCAGTGTGCATAGAATGCGTGCAGACTGGCCACAAAGCGAACATAGAGTTCCTCACAAAGCCGTTCTACGGCGGCAAGAAGCACCGAGTGACTTGTGAAGTGTTCGCGGGGGTGGACAAGAAGCCTTATTACACTGCCCAGGGAGAATGGAACTCTAGGATGGACGGACGATGGACTGAGTCTGGGGTAAGTGAAGTTTTTCATAGTTAGGGTTGTATTGGCAGGGAATCCCACTTCTGATGGAAGTGTTACATATGGGGGTTATAGCCAGGCCTTTTCAATGTTTAGAAATATACCAGCATTTTTTTTTAAACAAAAGTGCTTATCTTTTAAAATTTTAAATATTAGTTAAATGAAAGGACAATGTTGTAACTTTATTAGTACACGGCTGCAATGAAGGGCCTCTTACTAAGCAGGTAATCCTTACGACAAGTTGAATGGGTGTGTAACTTGTCCCAAGACATTATTAATTTGTGTAAATAGAGATGTTATTTGTCTGTCCCCAACAGGGTCCATAATTGTTACTATATTATATTGTTCTATTTGCCACCTATAAGTTTACATTATGGATTACAATAACCGATTTGATTTATTATAAAACCCCCCACAGCGCACAGAAGTTCTATTCGAAGTATCAGGCATGAAGGCGCGGCGTAAGCGCGTGGCGCCGGTGTCGCGGCAGGCGGCGCACGAGTCGCGGCGCGTGTGGCGACACGTCACGTGTGCGCTGCGCGCCGCCGACACCGACGCCGCCACGCTCGCCAAGCGCGCTGTGGAGCAGGCACAGAGGGACGCCGTCAAGACCAGGGAGGCCAACGCTGAGAAGTGGGCTACACTGGTATGTGTCTTAAACTTTCGAACACACGTAATTCGAGACACAATAGCAACGCGACAGCCGGCTGTCGCTTGGTAGTCGAAAGGTTAATCTATATCTAGGGACCAGTTGAAAACCAGCGTCTGGCGCTTATAGCTTGACATTTTTGCTGAACTGGACCTTTTTGACACTGATGTCGGAGACACTAATATTAAGAACCTTATTATTATTTTATTATCTAAACTTACGAAATTGTTTTTTTATCATTTTGAATTTATTATACTAAAGGTCCCAAAGACTTGGAAAGTGTGTTATTTCTGTGAAGGATTTTTGAGAATTCCACCCCTAAAGGAATAAAATAGGAGGTGGTGGATATTTTTCCAAATCTACATAGGTGAAGCCACGGGAGACAGCTAGTATATGTATAAATACTATACTTGTACAGTCTAAAACACCAGGACTATAACGATATTACCATCTTTGTTACAGCTATTCACCCCTAAAGGCGAAGACGGATGGGAGTACGCGACGCCCCTCAAAAAGCGCGTCAACCCAGCAAAGACAACGCCCCAACATAAAAACGGAGAAACCGCCGAAAACACTAGATAATCTACTCAACAAACATCCTTGAACTATTGAAATAAGGTAGAAACTCCTTTGTCACAGCAAACCGGACCTTGTAGGGTAGGACAATGTTCACAGTGACGCACTGTTCCAGCGGCACCGTACTTCGGATATGTTCGGCCATCTTCGGTGACAGGAACGGGACGACCATATCTTGTTGTCTCTTACTAATGATGGATTTAGATGGATACCCGAAGTGAGGTGTTGTATGTTTAAGAAACCGGGAAAGTTGGACCGTTAAGTCTATTTTGCCATAATTTTACGATTTTTGATGTCGCGCATGCCTGTAAACTGTTACACTATAATTTATATTATTTTTTATACTTATTGTTTAATTTCAAGTGAAAACAAGAAAAAAAGTTGAGGACCTACCTACAACACATACAAAACACGTATTAAAATATTTACATTGAAATTAACTTGCTCCTATAATACAATACTTATGACCCCTACTAGTATTTATATTACTACGATCCGATTTGTCAATTCACGTATTTACTAAGTAACAATAGTCGTATAATGCTACAACGTAACAAAGCAAGCGGCAAGCGTTGTAACAATAGTGCAACATTACGAAGCAACATGCAACATTGCATGCACTTAAGTTACGCCATTGTTATTTAACGAAAGAATTAAGTGATGTTGTGCAATGTATCTCAATGATACGCAATTTTTAACTAATAATTTTTACATTATTGTGGACGAAAAACTAATGGTAATTCAACCAGTATTTTTTTGATATCTTTCTTTTCAGTGTACGTAGTGCAAAACGTTTTTATTCAATATCTTACAGTTATGCCAATTTCACACGAGGGCAGAACACTACTGTTCTGTACGTTCAAACATTGGTACAGCCCACTGTTCTGCCTCACTGTTCAGCCCTTGTGTTAAATCGGCATTATACTTTTTGAGTCGGATTGACATGTATACTGTTATATACTGTCGAGTGTCGTCTTTTTAATAATATCTGTGGAAATGTGTCGAATCAAATATTCGATATCTCGATAATATTTACCTTATTATGTTCTATTTGTCAGACTACAAAAATAGAAGTAAAAGCACTTATTTAAAACTTTTGATTTTGTCATTCTTTTTTTCATATGGTTTCTGTGCAAGAACAATAATACTAAGCCAGCAGCCATTGTCAAATAGTAAACGAAGCAAATGTCTAACGCATCATGCTTTCTATTTTCAAGACTATCAATATTTCCTACCAGCATAGCATGCGCGACCCTATACATTAAGTTTTATTTTATAATTCATATTTTCTTGTAAATTCTCAATCTTATTATGGCCTATTATAGATGATTCAGCAATAATACTTGTAAATAATGTTATATTTCAAATTGCAAAGCTTGTGAATTCTGTTCGATTCGGCACGCGACGAGCACCGTACGAACCACGCATGGACTTAGAAAATAATAATTTAAAATAAGTACGTTTCGGTCGAAGTACGGTAATGTTAAGTTGCGAATTTAATGAGTATTATGAATGATGTTATTATAGTAAATAGTTGGTTATAGTGGGCAGCTGTAGTGTTGTGAGAATTAAAAGGTATGGCTAACAAATTGTACCTTCGATAAAATAGGGATTGAAAAATACTGGATTTTCTGATGCGAAAACAAACTCACGAATTCGTGAAACGTGATATAAATTATTGAAAAGCTTATAATAATACTTTTTAATGGAATAATCAATAATGTAAATTTAATTAATGTTAAGAATTTTTGTGACTTATTTTATCGGAGGTAATAAATAAATAAAAATTACAAATTTCCAAATAGGAATTATCTCATTGAATTTTCACGTAATTTACACAAAATACATAATAACTATGTATCCCATTTTTTAATGCAATTGTTAGGTCAGTCGGTATAAATCGCCGTAGATATATCATTTTGTGAAACATTATATGAAAAAGTTTTCGGTGTTGTAGAGTAAAAAAACTATTCAGAAAAGGATACATATAAATTAAAAAAAAAACGGTTATCAAAACCGTTAATATCAAGTAAGTAGGTAGTTTCATAAAAACTTTTTCATACAATGATCTTCCAAAGTCCATTTAGATTCTATACTTTTTGTATGCTACTGTAGTTTGTATGTAGTGCTATAACTCTATTACTGTTAGTAATATCCCGTTTAGTATATGGAGTGCGCATACGCTATGGTAAAATGTCTAGAGAAATGATCAGTTAAATGATCGTTAAAAATCTCATCTTCTATCAATTGGCGACCAGATTCGAATTTAAAAATCTGTGAAATTAAAGTTTTATAATAATAAAGAATGTCACTAAACAGTAAGTAAAGGTGCAAGGCAAAATTTTGCCAAATGTCTTCTCAACACTAAAAGGATAAAAAAAAAACTTTCTATAATAAAATAATTGATACAATATAGATAATAAAAATAATTGTGAAAATTGAAGCCACAGAAAGAGAAAGGCCATGCGGGGTAGTGAACGGCCATAAGCGTCTCAAAATAGCGGGCCATCCACTAGCGTTCATTCCTGCCGGAATGTACAATCCTTACAGAATGAACGCCAGTGGATTTGCAACAACGAGAAAGAATGACGGTATTAAAATCCCACCATCCATCCCGTCGCGACAATCCTTACGGAATGAAAACCAGTGGATTTGCAAGAGCAAGAAAGAATGACGGTATTAAAATCCCGCCACCCGTACCGTCGCGACAATCCTTACGGAATGAACACCAGTGGATTTGCAAGAGCAAGAAAGAACGACGGTATAAAACCTCGCTACCAGTCCTGTCGCTACTGGCGCGACGCGCGCTGTGATCAAGTTAGTGTCTGTTTATAAATATAAATATGTTCTGCCTAAGTGTAGGGCCTGAGTGCCCGCTCAAATCGAGCGTCTAGCAGGGCGGGGCGTGCGGCGTCCATATCAAACAGATGCATTTACACGTAGGTGTCCTGAGTGGCGACCTAGTGGCGCGAGAACAATTTGCACGCAACGCTGCACGCTCCGCTCAACGCTCCGCTGAACGCTCTTCACTCAGTTCGTACACTAAGGCATTTTGATGCAGGGTGATGCAGAGACAAATCATGGTAGATGCAAAATGCAAAGGTACAAAAATAATACCAAAATTAAATATATATATTTACATAATATAGTAGTATATATAAATACATATAGGTACACTCACATAAACATAAAGATAAATATAAACATAATTGTTGCAAAATGAAAATAATCCATAAAGATTATTCAAAATGACGAGCATTCCTTTCAAATGACAACAATCTTCATAAAATAGGAGGATTGTCACCATCCACACACGCGCAATCCCTCGGTATGGCTGACAAGATGCAAAGTGACAGGAATGTACACAAACGTGTGGATGGTCACTGAAGGATTGTTTTTCCTGCCGGACTGGCGTGTCGTGATAAAGCGAGGGGAAAGAACGAAGGATTGTGGTTTAGTTAGTGGCTTCAACGGTTTTATTTTATCCCGTCGCATTTCTGTACGGATTGAACGACGGGACAAGCCTGAAGGAATGAACGTTAGTGGATGGCCCGCTAATGCCGTGAATTTGTCGCCTCTGTTCGTGCGCCTAGGTGTGCTCACTTTAAGAATTCTCTTACATTGAATTTAACATTACAGCAATCTGGAGTCCAGACTAACACTGGACAGGCCTCTAAGGCATTTATAGCCTTCCTTGCCTCCATCTAGAGACGCATTTGCCGCGTCTATCGGGATATTACTAAACAAATTTAATTTAAAACTTTCCAATCTTCTGTCACCATTGTCCATCCGTTTCTGCGATGTCCATTGGACTCTAAACTTCACCTAACGTTAGTCAGTAGGTGCTCACGTTTCTAAGTCCACTGTACGTCGGTTCAATAATAATTAGTGAAAAGACTGACATTGTGAACGAAATCATACGGAATCGACGGTCACGTGCAAAATAATAATTAATGATTAATTATGAATTATTCAAATCACATAGACTTATTTAATTACATAGTTATAACTACCATGTTGTATATTTAAATAAAAAATTAAATTATTTTATGTGTTTCGTTTTTGTTACCTTTTGTTGAATTCCCTTATCATCGTTAACCGACAGACAGACGAGTGGGATCGGTTAGTTTTTAATGTATAAGTATTATTACATAACTTTGTCCGCCTGTTACCCATTCACGCCTAAAATACTAAGGGCCGATTTTTCAAACGCCAGATAACTTTTATCTGAAGAGTAAGTTTGACGTTTTGACAGCTTTTGTATAAAAAATATGTCAAACCGCCATATTTATTCCTCAGATAAAAGTTAACTGATGATTGAATCAGCTCTAAACCGATTAAAATTAAATTTGTTTTATAGGATGAAAAAGGACATATGATATTTTTAAGGTCATTTTTTGAAACCCGTGCAGTCAAAGCAGAGGACAACAGCTAGTTTAATAAATAAAACAATAGAGAATTCAGTTTCAAGTTGAATGTAATTGACATTAAAAAATCACAAAATCATAAAATTGTGGTTTTAGAAGCGGCAAACGTAAAAAATATTATCCGTAGGGTAACTTGGACTAACTTGTTAGCTGAATGCTGAAAAAAAACATCGTTTTGGTTAGAACTACAACTTTAAGCTTCTGAACTACAGAGGCCTTTGCACACCTTCCATATTTCGGCATTTTCTCAGCTCGTTTGTCCATCACCGCCGTCACTGTCACCGTGTCACTTCACCGAGAACTAGATAATTTCAGGTCAAGTTTTATATGAAGTGACATGACGTGCGGTGGACACGCGGCTATAGTAATGAGGGTTTTTTGGCAGCACGTAGCACAGTGTATAATTTCGCCTCAAAAGCGGACATCCTCGTTTTATATGCTATTTAGAAAGATAGAAATCGAACAAATCCCCTAATAAAACTCCGGTGACGTTATCTATCATAGTTTTCGAGAAAATTTGAAAATTGAGAAAAATCCATAGAAACCATTGAAACGTTTTATTTCCGTATATAATAATTTTTTCCATTTAATGTTTTTTGGTTATGATTCAAATGTATTTGAGGCACCTATTTATATTAAAAAAGTTAAAAAATCTCGACTGAATTAGGCGAAAAATTTTTTTTTCTGTTATTTAATTTATATTTTTTTTCTGAGATGTCCTGCAATATTAGCTTTTTTTTTAAATGCCAAATTATTAGTTACTGTACCTATTACTTCCACAAAAAAAACTAGATGCTTTAAACGTAGGACTTCGGAGATATTAAATTTTAAAATTTTAAGTTAGGGTTGTCACTCAAGTTTATGGTTTACTTCTGTGGTGGTCGTTATATTTATTTAAGATTTTGTGGATAAGAATGAACTTAAAATTCCTATAATAATATTATGTATATCTCTTATATCTTATTTTTATCGCGTAATATTAAAACTTAGCATTACGACATGTACCTATTTGTTGGTTATAAGGGGGTTATAAGACTTAAAATTGTATTCAGTTTTGCGGTTGTTATCCAATTCTTCGATTTCTCTTAAATTGCAGTCACCGTAATTTTATTTTTGTTTTCTTGATATGGATTTTAAAATTATATCACTATTTCAGATAGGGCGTAAACTGTCATTTCTCTTTTTTTGGTAATGCTTATAACAAATAAGTCCAGTGTTTTTCTCTCTTTTCTCTCGTAAACTCATACTGGCTATCCACCGCAGTTTCAGCTGCATTTTTGTTTACTGCTTCACCTCCATAGGTAGTAGCGTGATGTTATATTAGTTTTATGTATTTTGCATTCATGTTTTTTGAACCACATGTATTTTGCTTTCATATTATAATAGAATTAAAAAAAACTCATATTACACATTTGTTTTATCTCGAGGTGGTTCAATATTTTTTAACAAATGTTGCTAATAGATATTGTGTAATTTTTCCATAACATAGTCTAACATTATATTTGACCATCGTATAGACCCATCAAATAAACTCACTTTTGTTTGTGACAACCCTATTTCCATAGAAATTGATGAAAAACTTAGAAACGTTATAGTTCTGAAGTCCTGTAAGTTAAATGTTCCAATTTTTCACAGTAAGAAGCTACATGACTAGAGTGAATTTCTTTGGTAAAACAAAATGCTAATGTCATATAGAAAATTTTATATAATTTAGTTTCTAAAATTAAGAAAATATTTTTTTACTCGCGTTCCAGGGAAAGCAAAGACTTGTAATTTATACACGACATTATTAAAACAACCTTCAATTCATGGTTAATTTTAAATAAAGCGAGAGTTTGTTATTTTGGGAAATATCTACAAAAAAGTTTTAGGCAAAGTTCATTGACCTTTCAAAAAAACTCTTGTAGCTTCAAAATTAAGAAATATATTTAAACTGGTGTTTCATATTATATTGTATAACAGTTATATCCATCGAAATTAACTATAAAAAGAGGATGTCCGCTTTTGAAGCAAAATTATACACTGTGCGTAGGCGTCAGGTCCAACTGCAGCATGATTGGTGAATTTTGTAGGGATGAGACGTATTTACTAAACCAGGTTTTAAAACCAGGGCTTTGCTTCAAAGTACGGCGCCCTGGTATGAAGTAAAAAATACTTGCAAGTATGAAAGTATTTCCTATGCTATCGGGCACCGGCAGAACTAGAAAATACTTTCATAGGAAATTGATCCATGTTACTCTTTACTATAAGGAGCACAATCGCATTTGCAAATAAAAATACCTTTGTATCTAAGTATACTATTTTTGAGGATCCGATTATAATTCTAATTTCTATTTGCATACGAATCAATTTCCCATGAAAGTTTGCTTCAAAGTACGGCGGCGCCCTGGTACGAAGTAAGAAAAACTTGGAAGTTTGTATGGAAGTATTTCCTATGCTATTGGGCACCGGCAGAGCTAGAAAATACTTTCATAGGAAATTGATCCCTATTGTCCTTAACTATAAGGAGCACAGTTGCATTTGCAAATAAAAATACTTTCTTATCAAAGTATATTATTTGAGGATAAGATTATAATACTTATTTCTGTTATCATACTAATCAATTTCCCGTGGCAAAAGTGTTGGCGTTGCCGACCGCTAATGCCGCGGCCACGAGCCCTTTACTGCACTGAAATACGCATTTAGTATAAAATACTTTCAAGTATTTTAATACCTGGTTTCTGACCCTGGTATTTGTTCAAACTGGTACTTGCAAGCCCTGGTATTAATGTTTGCAAGTATGTCTCATCCCTAGAATTTTGACATATCTGTCGATAAAACGGCATGACATTGACAGATATGTCAAAAATTCACCAATCATGCTGCAGTTGGACCTGACGCCTACCTATTGCCATCAAGCGGATTTCTCATACGCAAAAGCCCTCATTGTATATGTCGTCACTTTGGCGCCGTTATCGCGTTCTTGGTGACGACGGTGGTGGACACACTGCCTTATTCAAGCCTGAATCACTGAAGGACATAGGCACAATGCACACTAGATCCACGATTCCATGTAAGCCAGGGTCGTAGCTCTCTACATGCTAGGCTGCACTGAGGCCACAAATGTATTTTAAACGCTTAGTTTCCGGAGGAGGACTGACTGACTGTCTTGCAAATGATTGTGATTTTTGTCCTAACAAAAGATAGACCATTATGTTAACTAACAAATATTTTGACATTTATCAAAAACTATTAAAATATGAATAGCCCACTCACAAAAGAAAGATTTCTTCTCACACGGCGTGCCTTTAATCAGGTTGGTAGTTGGTGCGGTCATGACCCTGAAGTTGACCTTCTCGAAGTCCATGGCCTCGTACAGGAACCGGGACTGTCTGTCGCTCAAGATCCACAGATTGCCTTCTTTGTCTATCTGCATTTATATAAAAAACTTTTAGGGTTTCGTATTCATTGCGTTATATATAAGTGGGACGCTGTTATTGAGTATCCGCTGTCTAACCGTCCGTCTGCCGCAGGCATACGCTTAAGCTGGTCTTTTGATACACTAGACACCTGATTTTTAAATTAATGTGGTGGTTGATGATGTGAAAGAAAAATTGACTCTGCACCAAAATAATGAAAATATATGAAATTAAGTTCATAATTTACGTTGTTTTGAGGCATACACGGCCGTATATTTGACTACGTTGACATGTAAGTTATTTTTTTCTCAGTTTCAAGGGAGTTGAAGACTGTTTAAAAAAAATCAACTTGATACCACCACGCGTTGAGAAAAACCTAAACACACAACCAAGTGATCCTTTATGGGTGTCTTCTGCCTACCTTTTGGTTTACGGAATCATAAAAACAAGTAGGTACATACTTTGACGTCATTTGGAAACTCCATCAGATTGCAGTCGCTGAGGATCAAGGGAGTGTTTTCTTGGTTAAATTCCTTGTCCATGTTCCAACATCCTAAGCCGTTTTTGCAAACCTGTTAAATAAGGCGCAGAACTTAAAGCATCAATAGATTCCTTCAATCGATTTTTAACTTTATCACTAAAGGATTTGGTTAAGATTAGGAAACACTTTTTGGGTAACTTAATTAATGTTCCGTGTGTGTGTGCAGTGCATAACTCTAGCTTATAATATAAACTGTCCCCGCAGTTTCACCCACGTTGTTACATTTGCCGCACCCAGGGCGGGAGCAGTCATTTGATGATTTCCCACTCACCAAAAAAAAAATTACATTTTTGGTTACAGGTCCCATGGGTCGTACCATGATGTTATATAGCCTACGTCTTATTCTGATGTATAAGCTACTGTAAGGTTTCATCAAAATCCGTTAAGTAGTTTTTGCGTGAAAGAGTTAAAAACATAAATACATACAAATCTTTCCTCTATATAATATTAGTATAGATTTCTATTGAAAAAAATTGATCCAGCCTTAAGTCGAGGGGTGGGGGTTACATAGTCGAGTGCAGTCAAATAATTTTATAAATCCAAAATAATAACAGTTATTGGCGCCGATTCTCTTATTCACAAACTAACCTAAATTTAAGTTAAGTGCATCTTTCTCTTTCCATATCATTAAGAAAAGGACAGAAGATAAAATATTAGTTAAGCCCTGTCAAATTTCGATACTCCATAGATAATTTAGACGCGATTAAAAACATGGCGACTACTGGTGATACTTACGCCAATTTTCTTCAGGCGCTGTCTAATTTGACAGGATTAAACTAAAATCTATCTTCTGTCCTTTTCTATAAGAAATGGAAAGAGAAAGAGTCATTTAACTTAAATTTTGTTTAGTTTGTGAACAAGAGAATCAGCACCATTGACCTAAACCTCTCACCCCTGTCACGTGCAGAAAAGGGTGTGTTAGGTTCAGATAAATATAATTAGCTCATCACCTGTGTAAAGAACATGACGTTAGTAGTCGGGTCTATAGAACAGGCTGTGGCTTGTGACTTGGGCCCTCTATCGCCAATTATCTGAAAATATGGAAACCTTTAATTATATATTTAAAGTGGACGATTTTAGTTATTATTTCGCCAGAATAATTCTGATTAAGTATAATCCAAATTAGTCTAATTATTTCCCGTGGCATAAAAATTGTGTATTTTTGCAGTAGATTTCCAGGCTAATTCCATCGTGACTTGGGATTCAAGTGATTGACTTAGGCTTTACTTAGTGCCCTGCATTGCTCAACCCGTATTCAGATATGCCACTGGCTTGCATAAGTTCGGGGTTCTTTCATCAACTTCATCAACTTGTAAGTATTGAAACTAGACAATAGTTTCGCGGCGTAACTTCATCGCTTAAGTCCCCGTCAATATAATTATAGATACATGAATTAGGTCCCAAATCTTACACAAGTCTGGGTAGATTTAACTATGCCGACACAAACCTCAACTCCATTGAATATGTCTTCGGCAGGCGCGTTCTTATTTCTCAACAGCTTTGTGGACATTTTGAACAGTTTAGTACTTGACGTCGGATGTAGGTACAAGTCGCTGAAACTAAAAGAAGAATTTCATAATTAAACAATTTTAAAATTTCTAGTCTATTAGGTGCTTATTTTGGTCATCGTGAATAATACATGTTAGATACCACTCCCACATAAGTTCAACGCTTTGTCGCAAGATGGACCGATGACAGTCTCGTAGAGATTGCCGGCCAATGTTGGATTTGGGTAGCTCGCGATCGGTACATGGAAATATTTAATTTTATTTATTTAAAGTTTCCGGCTAATATGATGATGATAAGGCCAACAAATTAGGTACGTAAATAATGTACTGCCATAATCAGCTCACCCGTCCTTCTTTGGCTGCGACAAAGTAGCAGAAGACACTCCGTCACTCCAATAAAAGTCGATCCCTCCAACTTTGTAGACCCCAGCGTGGGGGTCAAAATGGAAGTAATGGTTCTCGACTCGCCACGCGTCGTTGGCCTTCATGCTATACACTATGATGGCGTTAGACCCCATGTCCGTGATGTAGGCATAGGCTTCAGAACAGGCACTGTTGCAATCCTTGGTTATTGTTTCTACTGTCTAGGAAAAAAGAACCATGCACTATATTCCAAGAGTGCGCAAACGTAGAAATAATTATGATACATATGTGAGGTAAGGGGTAGTTTTTACGCTCGAAGGGACAATGTAGCCAATGCTCAGACATACAGCGTTTTTCGATAAATTTAAAAACTTAAAAAGACAGGCTTATTAGTAATCCACGCTTAAACCAAACTACTAAATTCACCATCATCTCCCTAGCCTTTTCCATCCTATGTATATTGCGGTGTACTTCCAGCCAAACCGGTTTCAACTCGATACCTGTGTTTTACGTGGAGTGACTACCTATCATACCTCCACAACCCAGTAACTAGGCGACACAATACGTCTGGGTTAGACTGGTCAGAATTTCTGGCTTCTTACTACCCGTAACGATTGTCAAAGTTCTAAGAATTACAACCGGTTTACGTGCTTTTCGAGGCATGGGATGTAAGTGATGTCCAAGAAAAACTTAAGAAAGTACATATGAAATTGAAAAAGTCACATTGGCACTTGCCCCGATTCGAATCGACAACAAGGTAAGAGACACGAGAAGCGTGCGCCTTATTCACTGGGCCCTCACGACATTACACAAATCAAACTACTAAATTCTGGAAGGCGAAATAAGAAACAATCTTGGATTCAATTCCGGATAAAATACGGGATGAAAATTTGTGTCGTAGGAAACCGTTATTATACCCATTCAGTAGTTCTCTCGTTTTTTTACCTGAAAACGATTAACCTTTCAACGACCAACCGACAGCCGGTTGTCGGGCTGCTATTGTCTTTCTCACATCACGTGTGTTCGAAGGATTAATCCTTTAATATTTACTTACAATGCTAGTCAATATGGAGGATTCTCTCAACACATCACTATTTAGCACATACTTCTTGATAAGCTCGTCAGTTTTCAAGTCAAACACTAGCACGGCTGGATCCGTCACTTGATTTACTTCCGCTGTGGAGAACATAAGCTTGATGTTCATTTTTCCCGAAGGACTAGTGTGTACCTATAGTGCCTACGTGCACATTTGCTACTGACAAAATTCCTGAAGGGAAACCCTCTTCACTCAGTTCGTACACTTAATCTCCAACTTATTGGACATAATCTGAAGTCGTGGTTTGTGTAAAAACAATGGTGATGCAGCCCGGAAAATTGTACAGGGTCATAGTAGTGAGACAAAAAGTACCCCTTAAATGCACATGTTCTTTCTTACAAGTTTAGTAGACAGTAAGCCAACCACTCTTTCGTCCAGGGGACGTACCACCAGCCCTTATTAGCAGTATTACTTTGATATTACTTTCAGTGGGAAAGAGACGGCGCTAGACAACGTGTCTAACGGTGTCACTTGCACACTCCTGAACAGGAATAAAACAATCTTACTTTAAACGTCATGGTACGGGGGCAGGGGAGCTGTTCCCTTCCGGGCTGTGGTGATAATAATAATAATCCACTTACTACTCATATCCGTAACGCCATTATCCACGACCCAAAGCCGATCACACTTGTCCACGTGGACCCTGAAGGTGGACACAACCGTCCTGTTGGAAACCACCGAGCCTTCAGCGCTGAGGCATCCCTCGTCCCAGTTCGGGTACGGATGCAGAGGCGCGTCTTGAGTGTCGTTTAAATAGACGTAGTTTAAAGAGGAAGGGACGCCTACATGGGGGAAATGTTGCGGGTTAGATCTGTTCTGAAGGAAGGACATCAGAAAACACCACTGCAGCTAAGTGAAGACACAACTTGCGAACGTATAGATAACGAGGTCCATAGTTAACTTATATGTATATGTTTGTATATATAAGTACCTATACATAGTAATAATACGATAGTAGCCTATCCCACATCTTACTAGTACTACTAGCTACTACAATTATAACGGCTAATGATTGTGAGAAAAGATGTAAAACGTTCCACGAGAGAACTATACAGTAGCCGCGCTAGGTACTTTTGAAAGCATGAACATCAGAAGAAGAAAGCAACTTCTAACTTAAAACGGAGAATAAACTAGTGGTTCATGAATAAAGGCTCATTACAGCCACCCGGCAGCCACTCCGCACCGACTCGCCTTATAACCGAGGCGATCCGGTGACGCTACGGTACGGAGTTTATATGGACTTGTATGGGCATGCCATAGAAGTCCATATAAAGAATACTAGCCGCAGGAGGCGAGTCGGTGCGGAGTGGCTGCCGGGTGGCTGTAATGAGCTATGACCTAAATCGATTCCAGTATTTAGTTTACTTAATAACTGTTCTGGTGATTCTAAAGCTAAGACTCGCATTTGAGTAGCCTTGGAGTGAGGTAGTCGCTGAAAAACCAAAAGAATAAATTAATTATCTAGCCTTTTTTCCACCGAGGAATGGTAATGAACAATTTATCATTCCATCTTGCTATCCCTGTGGGCATGTTGTTGGTGGCTATGTATGTCCCATTTTCTATGGACATCTCTCTCATGTCACAGTCCTGGCATGGCCATGCGTAATCGATGGTCCTCCACTGGAACTTTGGAGGCACTAGCAGTACCGCTTGATGTAGAAAGAATAGAATCAGAAACACGGAAAAATAAGACATTATTTTTGTGTTAATTGGTACTTTTACAATTTTTATTGTTTTTACATTTTACTAAAATTCTGGCATGTCTTGTCTGGTTACAGCTGACATATGAACGTGTTAGGGTGCATTGTGTCAAAGATCTTTCTAGATGATTGCATCAACATACAAACTCATTCGATCAATAAACTATGCAATAGATAGTTAGCCTGGTCTAGTGGCCTGGTGTTGTCTCCTGGTGAATAAGCTTCAGTGACAGAACAAATGACATGGCCTCTGCTTCTGTTCTGCTCATTAGTTTCTATTAGCTAGAACACTTATTGTACGCTTTGAAGACTATCGATAGGCCCTGGCACTTGGCTATTTGGCTGTCGTCACATAGGTCATTATAATAATTATGATCGGATTTGAGAAGTACGTAAAATAAATTTCTTGATTCGTAGTTTTGGTTCGAACCATTTAGATTGATTCAAAATAGATTTTGCGTATAACTTAAAAGTAACATGTCATGACAGTATATAATAATGTGCTGTAACAAACAATAATACAATAATCATAAAAGTGCGAGTTTATAAATAAAGGGGCCAATGGAATAACTAAACGTGTTAAACGTCAAACCAAGCTTTCATTCATCTACGTCAGGTAGCATATTGATGATATACACATTTTTGGCATGAATGGTTCGTTTGTCACTGTTGTACTTGTATTAATTTTGTATTTCTACCTCTCTCTCGCATGCTTTGCGAGCACACACCTGAAACTCTGCGGTGTGGTGCAGGCAGTGGAAAATCTGGCAATTCACTTCAGATGTCACGCAAATAAAATGTTGTTCAATAATATCTAATTTGTTAATTGAAAATAATCTATTGAATGACGTCCTGAGGCCTTGGCGTGTTGTTATCGGGAAGTGCATCGTTATATTAACCGAAAAAATGTCAACGGAAAACGAAGAAACTTTGAATATAAATGGTGCAGTGAATGCAGAGCCGAGCAAAGAAAAACGGATCGGCTGCGCTCATTACAAACGTCGTGCAAAGTTCGTGGTAAGAATCAATAATTAATCAATAATTTGATAATTCATTTTGTCTGGGTGCGATAACACTACAGTCGGGGGCTATTTAAAAACCTTACGCAGAAGTCTGGGTAGTTGTAGTGACATGCGGATTTCAGAAACAAAGATAATGTCAACGAACTAGAAGGAGCGCATCATACGTTATATTATTATTGCCGCGAAGTAAATGAACCCATTTGAACCAATTTCCCAAAATTAGGCCCTCACGATTTGGTCCAAGCGTGGCAAACCCGCTTTTTGAGAATTTGACCTCTTTCGCAATAATAAACAATAGTGCTAAAGTCTGATTCGCAGATTTGGTCCTGCATTTTGGTACTCACATGATTTTAAATTTAGAACATTGAATTTAACATCATGAAAGCTCCTTTGTTTGCTAAAGCTCTTCTATATAAATATGGAAAGTTACTGATTGCTTAAATAAATCATCATCAGTCTAGCCTTTTTCAAAATATTATATAAATATGAGTAAACTATATTGAAGAATATCATCTAGCTTTGCTTTGGGCATTTCCATTTACACATTTTCTGGTTTAAAAGTCAAAAATAGATCTCAAATTTTATTGTATATTAATTAGCTCTAGTTATCAATTCACTCATAAATTATTATCAGCAATTTGATATTATCTTAAAAAGTTGGATGATGCAAGTTACTCTATTTTATCAAAAAAACATTATTCATCTCCATTGATCGGCCTCATGGTTTAGTGATAAGTAACTATGACTGCGAAGGCACAGGTCATGCGTTCAATTCCCACCAAAAAACAAAGGATGATTTGGTTCTGTGTATATATGTACAGTTAGCAAAGCAGATAAGTAGGCAGGGCTGTCAGATGCAGTTTAAGTTTTCTCAAAAACCCATGGATATTTTCTAATAAAAATTTAAAGAAAATAGCTAGTTCTTCAATTAGGTTAAATTTCATTTGTATACAGTCATTGGTATTCAAGAAAACCTCAATTGTAGATGACGGCCCTGCATACCTATCTACTTAGCTGACCGTACCTACATATTTATAAATGATATAAATGTAAAATGTATGTAAATTGTTATATGAATAAATAAATAAACTAAATGTAAGTGTGTATTCTGCTATTACATTAGCTATAGCCGACAACTGCGCTCTGACAGTGCAGTGGGCTGGGACGGCATACCACCGCTAATTTTGAAAAACTGTCGACATGTACTGGTTCCACCAATTACATATCTTTTTAATCGTTGCCTACAGGAGGGTGTTTTTCCGGAGGCTTTTAAAAAAGCTGTGGTCCATCCAGTGCACAAGGGAGGGAGCAGAGACTGTGTCAATAACTACAGACCGATATCGGTCCTACCTGCACTATCTAAAATTCTCGAAAAAATTCTCAATAACTCCCTACGGAAATTTCTCGACAAACACCAACTCATTGCTAAAAACCAATACGGATTTCGGACAAGTTTATCTACAGAAGATGCAGTTCTGGATTTTACGCAGCAAGTTGCCTCAAATCTAGATAAAAAATCGAAATGCCTGGGTATATTCCTGGACCTTTCGAAGGCTTTTGACACGGTCTCTGTTCCCAAACTCATTAAGAAATTAGAAAATATTGGTGTGCGTGGAATGCCTCTACACATCTTTAAGGACTACCTAAAAAATCGTAGGCAATGTATTAAAATTGATAATCACCTAAGTGATGAGTTCCTCGTGACATATGATGTTCCTCAAGGAGGAATCCTCTCCCCGACACTATTTCAGATCTACGTAAATGACCTCTGCAGACTGAGTCTTCCAAACAGTAAAATTTATGCTTACGCAGACGATACCGCTATCCTTGTTGACGGAACCACTTGGGACAGTGTTAAAGCAAATGCAGAGATGGCTATGACTAAAGTTATGCACTGGCTAAACTCGAATCTTCTTACACTGAACCTACAAAAAACGACGTATATTCCTTTCGCTTTAAGACGTAACGCTAAACCATCTCCTTCTTTTAGTATAACTGCTCATTCTTGCACAAACTCGCCCACCCACTGTAACTGTCCTCCGCTTGCAAGATCCGAAACTGTTAAATACCTTGGAGTACAAATAGACGACGGACTGAGATGGGACCAACAAATTGACGCCGTCACCTCCAGAACATTACGACTAATACATATATTCAAGTCTCTTAGACTATCCGCAGACCGGAAAACACTAAAGATGGTTAAGAAATTAGAAAATATTGGTGTGCGTGGAATGCCTCTACACATCTTTAAGGACTACCTAAAAAATCGTAGGCAATGTATTAAAATTGATAATCACCTAAGTGATGAGTTCCTCGTGACATATGGTGTTCCTCAAGGAGGAATCCTCTCCCCGACACTATTTCAGATCTACGTAAATGACCTCTGCAGACTGAGTCTTCCAAACAGTAAAATTTATGCTTACGCAGACGATACCGCTATCCTTGTTGACGGAACCACTTGGGACAGTGTTAAAGCAAATGCAGAGATGGCTATGACTAAAGTTATGCACTGGCTAAACTCGAATCTTCTTACACTGAACCTACAAAAAACGACGTATATTCCTTTCGCTTTAAGACGTAACGCTAAACCATCTCCTTCTTTTAGTATAACTGCTCATTCTTGCACAAACTCGCCCACCCACTGTAACTGTCCTCCGCTTGCAAGATCCGAAACTGTTAAATACCTTGGAGTACAAATAGACGACGGACTGAGATGGGACCAACAAATTGACGCCGTCACCTCCAGAACATTACGACTAATACATATATTCAAGTCTCTTAGACTATCCGCAGACCGGAAAACACTAAAGATGGTGTATCATGCACTATGCCAATCAGTGATTGGTTATTGCATAGTTGCGTCACAGTTTAACGATCCATACAGTTGGTAAACGCCTTTGATGTCGGACGACACCGCCGCCGCCCGCCGCCCGTGTAGGTATTTACGCTACCGTGTGCAAATGTGCAAGGGTTGTCAAATTCATAATTGAATATTACCTACATGTGAGAATTACGCGGCTGTGGGGTTTTATAAAGGGGGGCAAATTTTTCATTATTTTTGCGATAGGACACACCGTTTTCGAGATACAAGCTTTAGAAGAAAAAAAGACAGGTCACAGCGGCATGCGACTACGGTCATAACCTGGAAACAGACTGGCACACAGGACAGAAGGTACCTAAGTACCTTTGCTTATTGTTTTATCCGGTTTTTCGTAGTCAGGTTTTAGTTTTTTTTAACTTTTGTATAAATAAATAAATAACCTAACATTGCGTGAACAGTGTCCAAGTGCCTGATATAGCCCGTTCGCAAAGCGTATATACCTACAATACGAAATATAAATGATGCCGATTGAAATGTTTTTCCGATTGTAATAATATAACGTATACGAATACGTGTATAACTTAACTTTACTTGTACCTACTATAATTATTATATACGTAACTATAAACACGACGAGTTTATACAAAATAAATATTAGTAGATACCCACCTGTTTAATACGAATTTATAAGAATAAACTTACCTCGCGTTACGGGGAAATCTATGAAATCTTAAATCCTTATTGTGTCTCGTTGTCGAGGAACATACGTACACAGAACAAGAAGTGTGCACCATTATAATAAGTTTATTCAATGATTCTTGAAAACTCGCTCGCGATTTACACGGATGCGTTAGCCCCAGAGTTTGGTCCCCCCAACTACGCGCACTCGTGGGCAGCGATCCGCGCCGCCCACTTCCCCTCGAGATCCCCGCCGTTGCTCTATGCAAGTACATTCGTTTTACAACTGTATGGATCGTAAAACTGTGGTTGCGTGGGGCGGTGCTTCAAAGACTGCTTTCCTAAGGGTGGAGAGAGCACAGAGAGCTATTCTTAAAGTCATGACAAAAAAACCTTACAGGTTTCCAACGACAGAACTGTTCTCTGACTGTAAGGTACTTACAGTTCGTCAGCTTTATGTGCTCAAATCCACCCTTAGAAAGCACGCAGGTCTTCCACCTCCTACTCCCGATAAACGCACGTACCTTCCACCAAGTATCCAACACAAGACTTCCTTCGCGAAACGTCAATATTATATACTAAGTACGCATATTTATAAAACCATTAACAAACACCTCAATATTATAAATCTTAATTCATATGAACTAAAATTTAAACTAACGGAGTGGCTGCTTCTTAAGGACTACTCTTATACGGAGTCTTTACTTACCTATCTTGTGTAATACACCCACATCCACCACCCATACACACACACACACGCACACACACACACACACACACACACACACACACCACACACGAACTCAACACTCTAAGACACACAATTTTTTAACTCTTTGTGTACCATACAGTAGAATGACACAGTCCACTTGAGATAAGTTTTTGTTGATTATTGTAACCCTAGACCGTAAACTACCTCTTAAAATACAGGTATACCCTAGCTTAAGAGGTAGAGTATTACTCTTGTACAGAACTTGCAACAATAACATTAAATGTGCATACTAAATATTGAACTGTATCTCAAACTCTGTATGTTTTTTGGATAAATAAAGATATTATTATTATTATTTTAAAATATGTTTCCATATCTCGGGACCCTGAGGTCCCGGACTTTTGGAAGGCGTACGAGGGGCCGAAGCCAACTCGCAGAGGCCCCTTGAGGAAAAACTTTTTGTGGAATGGGACACCGACCGACGATTATCCCTATATGCACTATGTAAGTGCACCTAAGGACAACCCCCGGTTGGTGTTGGACTATTGTAAAATATGGCAACTTACAAAAATTTTGGACTATGGGTTTGGATTCTTTCATGAATAAGGTACCAGAAACTATGGAGTGACTATGGCCCCTGCCTGACCAATGGTTGTATACACTGATAGAATGGCAGGGGGTGACTTGCACACTCAGTAAATGGGCCCCCGAAAACGGCCGCTAGCACATAGTGACGTAGCGACAAGGGGGCAACATATATCGAGGTGCTAGAGGAGTGGAGAGGTATTCCACGGCTATCAGGACAATCCCGGAAGTACGGTCAAGATCCCTACCAGCATCTTACTGGAATACTTCCTTCCCCCGAGCACGTATGCTCTTGCGAATCTCCACTCAAACCAGCCAATGAAGGCAAGAGTGAGGTGGGAGCCTTGTTCCTCGTCAGTGCTCACTCTGGCCGGCCAGTTAAGGCAAGCCAGAGATGAAGAACAAAGGGTCTCCCAGGAGGTCAGGTCCACGGGGTCGCTACTGCCCGACAGCTCGCCACAAGCTGCCCTGCGGGTTTATTATTATTATTATTATTATTCAAATAATCCATTTTTCAGACCCCCTGCTGCAACAAGGTGTATGTCTGCCGATACTGCCATGATGAGAACGAACAGCACTACTTCAACCGGAAGTCAGTCACAGAGCTCATATGCACAGAGTGTGACAAAAGACAGAAGGTACAGGAGGAGTGTGAGAGCTGTGGAGTCAGATTCGGAAAGGTAAACTAGAAATTCTACTTTCGATATTATCTTAGTCTAGTCTTCATAGACTATTACAGTGAGACAACTCATAGGACAAGTCGCTCAAATAAATCATTTGACGGGCCTGTTGGTCTAGTGGTTAGTGAGCTTGACTGCTAAGCCGGAGGTCGTGAGTTCAATTCCCACCTGGGACAAACTAGCTGTGATGGGTATGGTTGTTTGATCTGTGTCTGGGTGTAATTTATATAAGTATGTATATCAGTTATCTGGTTTTAGCTCTGCTTAGTTTGAGATCAGATGGCTGTGTGTCAGTTGCCCAAGATATTTATTTAAATATGCTATTAGAAAATTTCAGCCATCTTATTGTACTATTGTTAATCAGACAAATTGCCAAGAAGCAGAATCCAGAAAGAAAAAGAAAAATTGTTGGTTTATTCACATGATTAGAAGAAAAACTATTACTCTGATTTGTATGAGTATATTGTACTAAAGTGTCACACCACCTTGTCAGAATTGAAATCACAGTCAAAATTCAAAATTCAAAGCATTTATTTCACTTAGACCATTTACAGGTACTTATGAATTGTCAAAGAGTCGGTCGGTCTGTTAGTCAGAAAAAGTGACGCTAATTGCCTGTTCCAAAACGTAGATCTCTATGGAGAAGAACAGGCAAGAAACTCCACGGACACTCTTTTTAAAAATATCATGTTTTACAAAGTCTTGGTTACATTTTCTTTTTGGTGCTTCTACATGTGAAAACAATCTATATATATAAAACAAAGTCGGGTTTGTATCAACACTTATAACTCGAGATCGGCTAGACCAATTTTCATGGTTTTTGGTTCGTTGGATTTGTCCCCGCCCCGAATAGCAGAATACATCTTAAAAATAATGAAAAATCGACGAGAACATAATTATAAAAGATGAATCATTTAAAAAAAAAACGGGTATTAATGAATGAAAACTTAAGATAACAAAAGTACTAGGCGCGCAGTAACGTGAAGTAGTCATGTACGAAAATTTAAAATTCACTGTATTCTTAATTTTCTCACAAGATCACCTTAATCAATCCAAAGTACTAGGCGCGCAGTAACGTGAAGTAGTCATGTACGAAAATTTAAAATTCACTGTATTCTTAATTTTCTCACAAGATCACCTTAATCAGTCCAAAGTACTAGGCGCGCAGTAACGTGAAGTGGTAAATAGAAAACGATCGATCGACGAATCGATTAATTAGGTAGTAGGTAGGTAGTAGGTAGGTAGTAGGTAGGTAGTAGGTAGGTAGTAGGTAGGTAGTAGGTAGGTAGTAGGTAGGTAGTAGGTAGGTAGTAGGTAGGTAGTAGGTAGGTAGTAGGTAGGTAGTAGGTAGGTAGTAGGTAGGTAGTAGGTAGGTAGTAGGTAGGTAGTAGGTAGGTAGTAGGTAGGTAGTAGGTAGGTAGTAGGTAGGTAGTAGGTAGGTAGTAGGTAGGTAGTAGGTAGGTAGTAGGTAGGTAGTAGGTAGGTAGTAGGTAGGTAGGTAGTAGGTAGGTAGTAGGTAGGTAGTAGGTAGGTAGTAGGTAGGTAGTAGGTAGGTAGTAGGTAGGTAGTAGGTAGGTAGTAGGTAGGTAGTAGGTAGGTAGTAGGTAGGTAGTAGGTAGGTAGTAGGTAGTAGGTAGGTAGTAGGTAGGTAGTAGGTAGGTAGTAGGTAGGTAGTAGGTAGGTAGTAGGTAGGTAGTAGGTAGGTAGTAGGTAGGTAGTAGGTAGGTAGTAGGTAGGTAGTAGGTAGGTAGTAGGTAGGTAGTAGGTAGGTAGTAGGTAGGTAGTAGGTAGGTAGTAGGTAGGTAGTAGGTAGGTAGTAGGTAGGTAGTAGGTAGGTAGTAGGTAGGTAGTAGGTAGGTAGTAGGTAGGTAGTAGGTAGGTAGTAGGTAGGTAGTAGGTAGGTAGTAGGTAGGTAGTAGGTAGGTAGTAGGTAGGTAGTAGGTAGGTAGTAGGTAGGTAGTAGGTAGGTAGTAGGTAGGTAGTAGGTAGGTAGTAGGTAGGTAGTAGGTAGGTAGTAGGTAGGTAGTAGGTAGGTAGTAGGTAGGTAGTAGGTAGGTAGTAGGTAGGTAGTAGGTAGGTAGTAGGTAGGTAGTAGGTAGGTAGTAGGTAGGTAGTAGGTAGGTAGTAGGTAGGTAGTAGGTAGGTAGTATGTCAATTCGAATTCAATATTCATAGTTGACAGGACAACGTCTGTCGGGTCAGCTAGTGTAAGTATATAACAAAATAAACAAATACAAAATTAAAATAAAAAGTCAAAAATAAAAAGTCATGGCAGTTAAGAGATGACCCATCTCAACTGATAGCGCCCGTTCACGAGCATGACGCGTGACATCAGCACCATTTAGCTCAACCATTTTGAAGGGAACCGAATGATCCAACGCACTCGCCACCATCAGCGAGACTTTTTGAGCGAGCATGACAATGCTCCTAACCGCCATGTCTATTTGTGTCAGTAGAAAACTATCGTAATAAATCACTGCATCGTACTCACATTTACAAAAACTCAAATATGCATCTAAATTACACAAACCAAAGTTTTGTACTGTAAATAAATATAAATAAGTGAAATTTAATTGCTTATAAAACTTATAATAATAAAGATCTTGAATATTAATGTCAAAAATTAAGGGGACAAGAAACATTTTCTATCTTCCAATGATTAAAATTTCTAATTTGTGAGCTTATGTGGAGCAGGACCAGCATTTAGCCAAGCATGTTTGTCATTGATATAATCTTCTAACTTATAATAAGCTTGTTTACATAGCGTGTGCTTAATGCATGTTTTAAATTTTTTCTCATTCAGATGGAGAATTTCGAGTGGTATTTTATTATAGCATTTTACACAGTACCCCGTAAAAGAAGTGTGGACTTTTGACAATCTAAAACTTGGTTGATCCAATTTGTTCTTATTTCTGGTATTAAAATTATGCCTGTCACTTATTTTACTAAAAAGATGAAGATTTTTCCGAACGTACATTATGTTTTCGTATATATATTGACAAGGTACCGTCATGATGTTAATACTTTTAAACAAATCCCTTAGAGATTCGCGGCTGCGGAGATTATATATAGCACGGACAGCCCTCTTTTGCAATACAAAGACGGAATCTATATCTGCGGCACGTCCCCAAAGCAAAATACCGTAAGACATCACACTATGAAAGTAGCTAAAATAGACTAGTCTTGCGGTATCTACGTCAGTTAATTGCCGGATTTTTCTGACAGCGAAAGCAGCTGAACTTAACCGCGCTGTAAGAGATGTTATGTGAGGGCCCCACTGCAGCTTTGAGTCGAGCGTTATCCCCAAGAAAACCGTTTTTTCGACGAATTCTAGTATATCCTTATTCAATACAACATTACATTCAGTACTTCTAACATTCGGTAAAGTAAATCTTATGCATTTCGTTTTCTTTTCATTTAGTACTAAATTATTAACAGTAAACCAGTTATGAACCTTAAGCATAGCGTTATTTACGTCGTCAAGGTGTTGTGCCCGTCTATTCACTTTAAAAATCAGTGAAGTGTCATCAGCAAATAACACCATTTGAGGTTGGTTTTCCAGCAAACATGGTAAATCATTAATATAGACTAAAAAAAGCAAAGGACCCAAAATTGATCCTTGCGGTACTCCCATTTTTACCTTTGAGCCCAGTGAATTTACACCATTAATTTGAACCTGCTGCAGTCGATCATTTAGATAGGATTTTACTAAACTTAGCGCTAATTTCCCGAGCCCGTAATGCTCAAGTTTTAAAAGAAGTGTTTCATGACTCACGCAATCAAAAGCCTTGGAGAGGTCGCAGAAAATGCCAATAGCATCTTGCGACTCTTCCCATGCTGTAAAAATATGTTTAATTAAAGTGACACCGGCGTCAGTAGTACAACGACCTCTGGTGAAACCATACTGTTGATCATGTAATATATTATTGCTGTTAAAATGACTGAGCATCTGGTTAAACATGATTTTTTCAAATACTTTACTAAAAACCGGCAAAACAGATACGGGTCTATAATTATTAGTGTCTTTGCTATCTCCAGATTTAAAAAGTGGGATTACTTTGCTATGCTTCATTAGATCCGGAAAAACTCCTTGATCTATACACAAATTAAAAATACAAGCTAAGCATGGGGCTATTGTCTCTATAACCGATTTATACACATTAGTAGACATGCCCCATAGATCTTCAGTAGCCTTGATTTTCAGTTGCTTAAAAGCCTTTACCACAACTACAGGGTTAATATGTTTAAATTTAAATTCCATGCGGCAGGCTGAAACATTTGCTTTTAGCAAATCAACGGCAAGAGAGGGTGAGGAATCTAAACTTTTAGTGGTTTCAGTTGGGATATTAGTAAAAAATGACATAAATTCCTGAGCCACATCAATGTTACTACTTATGAGACCACGCGACGTCTCCAGTGTATAATCAATATTGTTTTTCTTATTCCTATTTGTTTCATTATTAATAATTTTCCATACGGCCTTTATTTTATTGTCTGCTGACTTAACCTTGTTGCTAATAAATAAGGCTTTGGCTGCCTTGCAAGCATTTTTAAATATTTTTGAATAATTGCTAACAAACTTATTAAAAGTGTCTGTATTGTTATAAGGCTTAAGGCCATACAGCTCAAATAGTCTATCCCTGCTTTTTCTAATACCGCGAGTTGCCCAGTCCGAGAATACAAATTTCGGGCAAATAGTTTTGGTTTTTTTCTAGAAAATATTATTAAACCCAGTTTGCACGACTGCAAAAAATTGTTCATATAGAATATTTCCATTCTCCATGTCAAAGCTTTGGCTATTTAAGTTATCAATCAAAGTGCTATTAAATTTATTTAAATTACTCAATGTTATTGGTCTAGACTGAATCTGCATTTTTTGTAATGGTATATAGGACTCAAAAGAAACGATTTGTCCACTGTGATCAGACGGGAGATAATCTACTATGGCTTTATCCAAATAGTCGCAACAACAAAAAACATTATCAATACATGTAGCAGTAGTCGTGGTAATACGGGTTGGTTCTAGAAACACATTTGACAAATTGAACGACTTAAATAGACTTACTAATCTACTGCTATTAGAATTATTATCTAAAATATTAACATTAAAATCGCCACAGATTATTATTGATTTATTACCAGCTACGAGTTTAGTCAAAACATCTTCCATTGTGGACTCAAACACAGAATAGTTTTGATGATTTGGGGGTCTGTAAACACACACTATGACATACTTATCTAGCTCAACACAAGACAGCTCAATAATATGTTCAACTGATAAATCAACTATGTCTTTACGAGATTTAGATTTGATACTTCGTTTTATCAAGATTAATGAACCCCCACGAATCATAAGTTTACGGTTATAACAACTCCCCATAATATAATTCTCATAGTTAATTAACATTTCACCCTCTTTAAACCAATGTTCAGTGAAACATACAATGTCAAACATAGTCTTTTCTAAAAATAACTCAATTTCTAATTGTTTGGAAGAAAAACCTTGAATATTTTGATGAAATAATTTCAAGGAATGTTGCTTAGCCCCTTTTTTACAATTTGGTACATAATCATTGCCAGAAGGTACCTTCATGTTCATAAAATTAGCAAAGTTATTATTACTAGTACCTTCTGTTGTCTTGCTGACTAGTTTAAACAATTTACCACCTTAACATTAGTATGATTACTAACTATGGTGGGTCTTATTACACAAGACTTCGACATACTAATTATGTCTGAGTAAAAATTAAAAGCTAATAGCCGAGCTATCTGACGTCTAAAGCTAATGGGCAGATACACTGTATCTCTAGTCGATTTCAATCTTTCATCAACAATAGTGTTGGTGTCAAAAAATTCTAACTTGTCACTATAGTGACTAACTAAGAATTGCATATGATTATTTAACATATGTATCTTGTGATTCTGACTATTTGAAAGGTGCTCAAAGTAAGGGAAAGCAGTAAATATTGAGATGAAATTCTTGACTTATGATATGTGTAAGACATATTTGTGATACAATTTTTTCTTCATGTGCCTTGTAATATAAGAACTCTGTTCAGAAATCTTAACTACCTATGGCAAAGATACCAACTATATACTAAAGAATCACTATATGAAGCAAATCTAATTTCTTGTCAGTAAAAATACTACTAGCCATACTGAACTCCATAAGCTATTACCGTCACACTGCAGGGTAAAGGCTCATTCTCATAAAAAGAAGGCACAACCATTCATCACCATGGCAAGGTGAATTGGCGATTTTTGACTTAGATTATTATGTACAGTGTCCTTTACCTATCTCTGTAATGTCTAAGATAAACTTGAGGAATACGGTAATTGACTAGATACAAAACAAACAATAATTGATGTGCTAGGCCATCACTTAAAAAAAAATCTATTTATCTGCACACATAAATATCAAATCCAATTACTGTGATAAGATTCAATATTTTAATTCATCCTTGATTATTCACATTTGGAAATGTATCGCAATTAGCATATTATAGTACATTAAACAAGGGTTATAGCGTGTTGTGTGCACCCTAGTCGCGTGACTTGCACACAATGCGTGTTTTTCGGCATTTAAAGAATTTTTGACGCGTGTTATACCCAAACAAATTTAAAATTTGTAACATTGCGCGCCGGTGGCATTTCTATAGTCCGTTTTTTTAAACAAACGAGTACCCAAAATTTTGTCTGCGTTTCTATTGGTCCACATAATCAGCATAAGTGTTATTATTGGTGTTAAAAGCGTTGGCTTCGCCTCGACTAATTTCCCATCTCTCTCTGTCAATACCGGAAATGTGAAAGAGATAATGCTCAGTACTCGTTTGTTAAAAAAAATTGACTATAGCGTATTAGTTTTTCTGCTTTCGCTGTATAAAGCTGCCGTTCCTTGCTTTACTTGGCGTTTACGATTAACATAAAGGCATATTCACGGTAGGACACGTGTCCTGAGCGCCATTAAAGAAAGTGGTTATAATCGCCAGACATTAAATATGTATATCAAAAAAAAAAAAACCACAACTCCAAACCAAATAATATCAAACAATCTCATAATGTTTACTATCTCACACCACAAATCAGTTTACGTATTCATTTGAACTTTAATTTTTAAATAGTGATATGATAGCCATATTGATTTGGCAAATAAGTGCCAAATTGGTTTTACTGTTAGTTGACGATTAATCACAATAATAATAATTAACTAGCGACCGAAGCCAACATCGAGGGGATGTTAGAAATCCTTGAACTTCTCGACTTTTCTCTGCTATAATAAGCTTGCAGTGTACACCTAAACATTTCCTATGAATCACTGTCTATTCGTGAATTCGGCATGTAAATTCGTTCTGTAGGTATTGAATTTATTGCGAATAGATAGACACGGTAGGCACCTTTGCTTTACAGTATGTAATATGATGTTTATACCTCCCCATTACTGAAAATTGCTTTATTCAGATACTAGCGACCCGCCCCAGCTTCGCGCGGGTGTAACAAATATTTGAGAATCCCAGCTTTATTCTACTATATATATTGTATGTAATATGTTTTATACATATAAACCTTCCAAGTGAATCACAAAATCTGTTGCGTAGTTTTAAAGTCGTCTCTTCACACACACATAAAGAGAGGAAAGCCACTTTGTTTAATACTATTTAATCATTTCCACACACCATTTACTATCTAAAACTTAATTTCCACAGTACACATGTCTGATCTGCAATTTGTTCGACGATGACGACAAGCGGCAGTACCACTGCGAGGGATGTGGCATCTGCCGCGTCGGAGGGAGGGATCGCTTTTTCCACTGCGAGCGCTGCAACATGTGCCTTCCCGTGCAGCTGCAGCAAGTCGGACACAGGGTGAGACAAGTTGCAGTACTTATAGACAAGTGGCAGTACATTGTGTAGACATCTGCCGCGTTGGAGGCAGGGACCGGTTCTTCCACTGCGAGCGCTGCAACAAGTGGCTGCCCGCGCCGCTGCAGCAAGTGGGACACAGGGTGAGACAAGTTACAGTACATTGTACAGGCGACATTCGTGCTTTGGAAAGCACGTATAGTTGTTGATCATGCTAGTGATCTCCACCCAGTTGGAATATTGTCCAATTGGACGGCCCTGCTCTCGCAAGGAAAGTGGGTATGCATCTGTGTTTGTGTACGCTTTTGTACACTACGCTGTCACCAGTGTACTTGGCTAGTAGTCTCTCAATCGGTGACTGAATTCAGCTTACATAATATTATTAACTGTTTCCATTTGACCTTGTCTTAAAAACAGAACCAGCTTATACAACGCTATATAAATTTTTTCCGTGTTTCCTTTCGGTGAAAGATGGTGTTGTATATAAAAATAAATATATCTTGTCCATCCGTTGTCTCCGTCACCTTCTTCGTTATACAGGGTGTTAAAAACCTAATTTTGTTACACTTATTAAAGAATAATATAAATTGTCCACCGCCAGTGCGTGGAGAACGTGTCTCGCTCCAACTGCCCGGTGTGCCTGGAGGACATCCACACGTCGCGCATCCCGTGCCACATCCCCGACTGCGGCCACCTGCTGCACCGCCCGTGCTTCGAGCAGCTGCTGCACTCGGGACACTACGCCTGCCCCACCTGCCAGACCAGCATGATCGACATGACCAATGTGAGTGTACTACTGCTGCACTCGGGACACTACGCCTGCCCCACCTGCCAGACCAGCATGATCGACATGACCAATGTGAGTGTACTACTGCTGCACTCGGGACACTACGCCTGCCCCACCTGCCAGACCAGCATGATCGACATGACCAATGTGAGTGTACTACTGCTGCACTCGGGACACTACGCCTGCCCCACCTGCCAGACCAGCATGATCGACATGACCAATGTGAGTGTACTACTGCTGCACTCGGGACACTACGCCTGCCCCACCTGCCAGACCAGCATGATCGACATGACCAATGTGAGTGTACTACTGCTGCACTCGGGACACTACGCCTGCCCCACCTGCCAGACCAGCATGATCGACATGACCAATGTGAGTGTACTACTGCTGCACTCGGGACACTACGCCTGCCCCACCTGCCAGACCAGCATGATCGACATGACCAATGTGAGTGTACTACTGCTGCACTCGGGACACTACGCCTGCCCCACCTGCCAGACCAGCATGATCGACATGACCAATGTGAGTGTACTACTGCTGCACTCGGGACACTACGCCTGCCCCACCTGCCAGACCAGCATGATCGACATGACCAATGTGAGTGTACTACTGCTGCACTCGGGACACTACGCCTGCCCCACCTGCCAGACCAGCATGATCGACATGACCAATGTGAGTGTACTACTGCTGCACTCGGGACACTACGCCTGCCCCACCTGCCAGACCAGCATGATCGACATGACCAATGTGAGTGTACTACTGCTGCACTCGGGACACTACGCCTGCCCCACCTGCCAGACCAGCATGATCGACATGACCAATGTGAGTGTACTACTGCTGCACTCGGGACACTACGCCTGCCCCACCTGCCAGACCAGCATGATCGACATGACCAATGTGAGTGTACTACTGCTGCACTCGGGACACTACGCCTGCCCCACCTGCCAGACCAGCATGATCGACATGACCAATGTGAGTGTACTACTGCTGCACTCGGGACACTACGCCTGCCCCACCTGCCAGACCAGCATGATCGACATGACCAATGTGAGTGTACTACTGCTGCACTCGGGACACTACGCCTGCCCCACCTGCCAGACCAGCATGATCGACATGACCAATGTGAGTGTACTACTGCTGCACTCGGGACACTACGCCTGCCCCACCTGCCAGACCAGCATGATCGACATGACCAATGTGAGTGTACTACTGCTGCACTCGGGACACTACGCCTGCCCCACCTGCCAGACCAGCATGATCGACATGACCAATGTGAGTGTACTACTGCTGCACTCGGGACACTACGCCTGCCCCACCTGCCAGACCAGCATGATCGACATGACCAATGTGAGTGTACTACTGCTGCACTCGGGACACTACGCCTGCCCCACCTGCCAGACCAGCATGATCGACATGACCAATGTGAGTGTACTACTGCTGCACTCGGGACACTACGCCTGCCCCACCTGCCAGACCAGCATGATCGACATGACCAATGTGAGTGTACTACTGCTGCACTCGGGACACTACGCCTGCCCCACCTGCCAGACCAGCATGATCGACATGACCAATGTGAGTGTACTACTGCTGCACTCGGGACACTACGCCTGCCCCACCTGCCAGACCAGCATGATCGACATGACCAATGTGAGTGTACTACTGCTGCACTCGGGACACTACGCCTGCCCCACCTGCCAGACCAGCATGATCGACATGACCAATGTGAGTGTACTACTGCTGCACTCGGGACACTACGCCTGCCCCACCTGCCAGACCAGCATGATCGACATGACCAATGTGAGTGTACTACTGCTGCACTCGGGACACTACGCCTGCCCCACCTGCCAGACCAGCATGATCGACATGACCAAGTTTTTGATGACGAGTTTACTACTGGTATTCATCATCATCAGCTGAAAGACGTCCACAGACGGTCTCCCCTAAAGATTTCCACATGCAACCGTTCCGCCGCCCGCATCAAACGGAACTTTGTTGATCTGGGATCTTCGGTCCATCTTCCAGGAGGTCTGCCCACGCTGCTTTGAATTTACAAAAGCTCATATTGAAAAACAATTCGCATTCCAATCTATATTGCGGATTTTTATTTAACAGTTAAGCGTAAATGAATTCGTTAGTTGATATTGCTAATTGGTCAAGAATTAATACTACTACTACTACTCAACGCATTTTTTTGAAAATCCCTTTATATTGGAACTGGAATTAAGTTTATTAGTGGCTCATTTGATATTTATGTTTTTAGTAGTAGTTAGTATGTTCGATATGTAATTAATATTAACAAATTATTTTTGTAGTGAAAAAGTCAGTAAGTCGCTTGACTTACTGACTGTTTTTCATAATCGTAAAATGTTTATTCTCAAGAAAAGATCAACATAAGATTCTGTGGATACAAACATTATTTTGTGTTGTATCTTCCTACAGTTGTGGAGTTATTTGGACTCCGAGGTAGCTGCGACCCCAATGCCGCCAGAGTACGCGGATTACAAAGCAACTATTCTCTGCAAGGATTGTCATAAGGTACAGCACTTTAATTTATTTATTTACACTTTATGCACAAAGATACAGACCAAGTTATATGTGAAATGGCTAAAATTGGAACTATGGCTGACATGACATTTCAGTTATACATTTATTTATTTATTTATTTAAACTTTATGTACTAACACCGTACAGAGGCGGACTTAATGCCTTAGGCATTTTCTACCAGTCTACCTTATCATCATTCATCATTAGTCATTTGACTTCATTTGAGTGTTCTCTGTCTCTTTCTCTTTGCATTTTGAATAGACGGAGTCGCCCTCCTTCAGTTCACAGATAACTTGGTCTGTCTGTACTATGGTGACCTGCACTATGCATTCTCTACCAGTCAATCAAGAGTGGTGAACACATTTGTAAAACGTTGAATACACTAACAACTAAAAAAATATGAATTTCGACGGGCTATCTTCTAAGAAAACTAGTGTAATAATGACCGAGTGTTGGTCTAGTGGTTAGTGATCCTGAATGCTAAACCAGGGTTCGGTTGCGATTCCCACCCAATAAAAATATTTGTGTAATGAGCATGATTTTTGTATGGTTTGTTATGTGTCTGGTTACTATGAAACAGGCTCTGTCTAGTTGGAGACCAGATGACTGTGTGAGAGTTGTCCCAAGACAATTATTTGTTATGAATTTTTTGTTGTAGTTGTCGACAGTAAAGTTCCACGTAGTCGGGTTGAAGTGCCAGCACTGCGGCGCCTACAACACATGCCAGACCAACGGATTCCATAAGTAAGTATACACTATACTGTATTAAATAAAAAATATCATCAATCATCATCTGTCTAACCTTTCCCGAAATGTGTTAGGTTCAGCTCCAGACTACAGTCAAACTTAAATGGGGTATTTTATTTTACATCATTAGCCAATAAATGTAAGGCACAATTTTTATAAAACTTCTCTTAATTCATTTTCAAAATTAGATTTTTAGATGCTTTAAAATCAATAAATAGTTAGCAAAGCAACGAGTGACATTGTCATACAAATTTTATAGGTGGATTGCGTTTTGACAGCTCATAAAAAGTACGTCAATTGATGATGGTCTATTATTTTAAAAATTGCTTTGTTTATTTTCTATATTTACAATGCCTCTTTTAACATGTACGACTTGTTACGTTGTTCTCACATAGTACCTTAGATTAACAATAAATGATGTAACCAAATTTTTGTAATCTATTGATTTTAAAAGAGTGTCCATGGAGTTTCTTGCTCGCTCTTCTCCATGGGACCTACTATTTGGAACGAGCAACTAGCTTCAATTTTCTGACAGACTAACACCTTGACGATTCGAAAGTACCTGTAAATGGTTTGTTTGATACCGTATTGTTTGTTTCCATTAGACCATATACCAGAAATAAATCTCGTTCCCTATTCCATAATTTTACAAGTGTAATTTTTATTTACAAAATGTGAACATTTCTTCACATTTCCAGGGATTCAACCAGCCCACAAGCGGGCGACTCGTCGACAGCGACTTCAACGTCGACTAGTCGCAGCGGATCGTCGTCGGCGGCGTTTCCTGAGACACGCGAGGAGTCGCAGAACGACGAGTTACCGCGCGCCAATCCCTTAGACGAACCACCACAGGCTTGACATATCGTGTAGGTACTACGAGAGGCGCGATGATAAGTAGAGGGAATTCGAGCGCCTACTGAGTAGCTAAGCGGGACCTGGGGCCCAGGGGCCTGACATTGGGTACCTGGCATTAGGCCTGAGGACTGGGGTCCTGAATCAGGGTAACTGGCATTGGGGCCCAAAAACAAGGTACCTGGTACTGGAGGCCTGAGACTGGGTACCTATCAATGGGGGCCCGAGTGTAGGTACCTGGCATTGGGCCCAAAGACTGAGAGCCTCGGGCTAGGTATCTGACATTGGGGCCCAAGATCTGGGGCCTAGGACTAGGTACCTGGCTTTGGCTCGGAGACCTGGGTTCACGGACCCGGTGACACCACACATTCGTCCGCTAGTTGCTTAGTTAAGTAATAATTATCTAAATATATAATTTATCAAAATGTCCAGTGTAAACAAAATAAAATTAAGGTAGTCCCATTTTGTTTGAAATATCTAGTTTTACTTGACAACGCACGCATAAGAACGAAAGAAGCAATATTAGCAAAATAAGGAAGGTTATATAATTGAAACGGTGAATATTTTAACTAGATTTCTTTAAATATTTAATACCGCAATAACTTCAGAAACATTGAAAAGGCACTAGAAACAGATGTTCTACAAGAATTCTCACAAACTAGCAACTATATAAGTAGAATATTCGTAAATCCATACTAATATTATAAATGCGAAAGTTACTCTGTCTGTCTGTCTCTTCTTCACGCCTACACCACTGAACCGATTTGAATGATTGGTACAGATATAGTCTGGGACCCGAGAAAGGACATATTATAATAGTTTTCATCCCGGAAATCCCCCAGGAACGAAAACTATTATTGCACGCGGACGAAGTCGCGGGCAAAAGCTAGTAACAAATATGGCCGATACTCACTAAATCCGTTTAATTCGATCTCGCTCATTACTCGTGTGAATCTATTCTGTCCAATAAATTAAGTCATTAGAGAACTTTTGGAATATATAATAATTATTTGACAAATAGACATACATTTCTAGAGCCCAGAATCGACTATTTATTGGCTGTATGGGTAAATTTTTTCAAACGATTCAGAGCCATATTTCGTAATATAAGTAAGGTTGAAGTGGGCTTGTACGCGAGGAACCATATATGGTTCCTTGGGACTCAACTCAAATACGTGCCGCCCGACATACCGGTTGTTTCGTTATTTGCCTGTCATAAAAAAAATACTGATTTAAATTGATAATTTTAAGATCTTGAATTTAAAGTTAAATCTTTAATAATTTTGCTGTTATACAATATCTTTAGATTATGTCCGCGTGGATGTCGGACTTCCAACCACATAAAAATTAGTTTTTATTGTCAAACATTATTATAAAGGTCAAATAAAATTTAATTTAAAATCATGTTCTCAATAGAGTGTTACAATATTATCGTGTGCAGCTTGCTATATTATGTGTGCAAATTCAATATAATATGTAGGTACTATTTTATTTATGAAAAGCTTATCTTCTATAAAAAAAATATGGCTTATATAAAAACAATATTGTTTTAAATTATTTTATGACGATAACACAAGAAAGTAAAATACTGTTAGAAAAGTATGATCTACTTTAGTTTAAAAAAAGCCAGTAGTCAAATGACTATGATGCTCAATTTTCAATTATTATCGAGTTAAAAACACTATAAATTATAGCACGGCAGAAATCGCAATTATATATTGTCAGAATATCATAAAAAGTTGTGTAAGTGGTCATGAGTTTAGTACAATATAGTTTAGTAGTAGTACTTATGGCAAAATTAATAAGAATACAAGCAAATCCTGTAGACACAGTTAACTATTGATTGCCTATAATAACCTAGTACCGTTAATAACTAATTAAATATCCAGCAAGCAAATATTATCGGCCAAACAAAACAGTAGAGATTATGATGCCTTTTCGCTCACACAGTAAGCGAGCAAGGGAGATAGAAAGAAGGTAAGCACTATTTTCAATTTGTTCTTTAACAATTTGGTCTATAATTGCTTACATATCCAACCAATACCGGATGTACACACGGCTACACATCAAGCTATACAAAACCAGTTTTAGCTGACTTCGCATTGTGTGTTTTTCGTACAAGCAGAAGTCAGCTTATACTGGTTAAGTAAAGCTTGATGTGTAGCCCACCGTACTTTAATAGAAGTAGGATTCAATGTTTTCTAAAATATTGTGCCTTGTCCATTACCAACACTGAATCTGCAAACAATCTATCGAAGAAAAATAAGCAATTTGGAATTTTGAGTTCTAAAGTAAGGTATTTTAAACTCCAATTTTAATTAGTGACCTGTTTAGAAAAGCAATATTAAATAAATAGGTTGTAATGTTTATATAAAACACGTTTACAAATTGTAGTTATTTACATATTTAACCGTTTTGCTGTTTTCCCTAGTATATAGTTTTAGGCTATCTGCTAGATGTTTCTCGTTTTTATTCATTGGTAATGTTAGAGATTATATGTATAATATATGCTTAGCTTGAATAATACAAATTTTAGAAAAGGTACGTTGAAATATATTGCAACATTGTGATATTGAGAGTCGGGTGTATTCGACTTCACCTGTTGTGGAATTAGACAGTATTTTTATTGTTTTATGAATCTAATATTTCGGAGGTCAATTGAACATTTTTACGCTAGAGCGTTCGTGATATACCTACGCTCTTCAGCTTATATAAATGGTAAACAATCTTATTTCTTATATAGTAGTAGGACCAACACCGAATTCCCAAAAAATCAACTGTTGCACACAGTTATTAAAATAAAACTTTGTGTTTTATTAAAACAGTGTAGAAACAATAAGATTGTTGTTCGAAGAGTAGTCCTTTAGTTAAATTTTTATTCTCAGATTTCTGTTTAAAAAAATCCTGTCTAATTCCATGATTCGGTTTTTATCCGGTTTAATACCAGACCTTAGTACTAAGTAGACTAATTTAATTTTTTAAATAATTAAGCACCTAATATTTATTTTTAGTGGTGTGCAACTTGTGGCCGACTATTTATTATTTAGGCGATTTATATTTGTTTAGTCTACCATTACAGTTGGTATACCAAAAAATCTTATTGTTATAGCTTTCATTGCGTTCCATGTATTTTTATTATGATTGAAGCGGTAAAATATTTTTAGCGAAATTATTTTGTTTTGCATTTTTTATTTATTAACTGTCTGTTACGAAGCTTTTTTAGTGTTTGTAATGATTGGTGCAGTCCAAGGAAATTCAGAGTAAAGATTTTTTCAAGATATTGAATATTATACAGTTGTCTGTCTAAAGCTTTGTAAATTTAATTTATCAATTGACAATGAACTGAAATGCATTATATATAGAGTTGAAAATTGTGTACAAGATATATTTATATCTTTCACGCAAACATACAATCGTCATTCTAATTTCTGTTATATTTTGGTTCATTATCACCCTCAAAGCTGGTCATTAATAGTTCTGCGCCCACAGTTTTATTTAAAGCTAAATCGAACGAGAACGATCAAATGAATTGTGGATGTCTTAGTTAATACTTATGCAACTTATGTGACAGATAATAAGATTTAATATTCAATATCACGAATTTATCTATTGTTGGTTGATTCTGAGCTTAACCTTATAATATTGACTATTCATCCCCTTTTATTGTTACAAAGCATGTTACTGGTCCATCCAAACTGCTACAATGCAACGCGCAACACGCAACACTACGTAGCATAACAGCAGATCAATGGCCGATTAATCAAACGTCACTCAATTTTAAGACGCTGACAACTGTCTTTACTTGTAATAACATGTTTTTGTTTCTATACCTCGACCTAACGCTTAGTGCTGTTGATGAATCTAAGGCCCGTATTAATAGACGTCACTCAACTCCGAGACGCTCTCAAATCTATTGCTGTCCTTATTTTTTTCCTTTAGAATGACAAGGACAGCAAGAGACTTGAGAGCGTCTCAGAACTGAGTGACGTCTATTAATACGGGCCTAAGTTCGGCAACTCATCAACGCAAGCCTCACACAGCCTCCCTGAAGTCAACCGTGCTAAATTGTTTTTCAAGTTCCAAGAGCTACGGGTTTATAAACGACTAGATTCGACTCTTTTAGAGCGACAAAGCAAAACAAATTTGAGAGCATCTTAAAATTAAGTTACGTTTGAGTATTCAGCCATATGTTTCCTGTAATTATAGGATTTTTAATAAAAAAATGTGTTTAGTTTGATAATTTTAAGCCTTTTGAAGCCATTCTGACTACACAGAAAGCTGGTGCCCGAACTGTAAATAAATATTTTAGGTGAAATAAATAAACATCAATTAGCACGATTTAACATTTGAAAGAATATTAGCAGACGTAATATTATTTGTCTTTTTTTGGTTTACCTGCCCAGAAAGAGACATCATTCCCTCCCGAAAGATCCCAAGGTCTCGATAACTGGTACTTTTAGTATCTTTAATGTACTTCTGATTTTCATTTTAATATTTAATTTTTCTCTTCATTCTCTCTCTCTGTTGACCTAAGTATAAAACGAATTGGAGTCACTTTTGAGTTTGCCAGAATGTTCGATATTGACACTTATTGTTATATCAAAATAGAGAAGAACACTGCATAGGCTTTTTTACTGACTTATTAGCTGTCAACTATATGAGTTCAAGGCCCTCTAACGCCACAAACCACTACACATTTAATGCTAAACTTAGTTTAAACATCATTCAGTCTCTTTCTAGTTCAACCAATTTGACAGGGATAGAATGATAACCTAAGCGCCTGTTTCACATTCTTTTGATAAGTTCTGATTATAATAACTGGCAGATAAATTCATACAAAATCTGTTCCATTTTGAATTTATCTTGTGGCCCTAAGAGAAAGATATAGAGACCGTTACTCCAAATAAGTGCTAAATAATGTTTGTTTATATCAGCGGTTTAATGTAATGTTAGATTGTTCTACTCTACTTATTATGTTTTTTTTCCGTTGTATGAACAGATAAAAATGCAGCCAATAAATGCGATATTTATAATACCAATATTGTTGTTTCTTTTGTAATTAATCCCCATTCGGAACAGATATTTAAATGGCCTCGATGTTTCCAGAATCGTTAAGGAAACTGAGCCGAAGGCCTTGGTTAGCTTTAGTTTCCTGATCATGAATTCAGATCCGGGTACCTGAATACTTCGACAAAAACACAGTATTTAAGGTGCCGAATAAAAAACACCTTTAATATGTTTGCAATAAAACACAAAACGCTTTGCAATAACACTTTATTCGTCCAAACGTTACAAAAAGTTATAAAACACCTTTCCTAAACTAGGAATGATTTGGGAATGTATTAAGCGTTAGTGTAGTACACTTGAGGACAACATTACTGACGTTGGGATAGCGTTAATTGTTAATAATAGCGCATGATTGTATAAAAAATGGTTAAAAGCAGTTGAAAATTTCATTTGAAATAGAATATTTATTATTAAATAAATAAAAAATAAAATGTTTATTCACAAAAATTACAAATACGTACTTATTATATAAAACAGTTGTTGGTAAATCTGTACAAATCAAGTTTATAACCCTGCCTCTTAAATTAGGATAAACCCGTATTTTAAGAGTAAGTGTTCGGCCACTTAATTTTTTTAAATAAATAATGATTTAAGACAAGTGTACGGTGCTGAGGTTATTCTTATTTTACACTTTAATGTCCAAGTTGCTTCACAATGTCAGACTGACACATTGACTTTTATTTATATTAAGTTACAATACGGTTCAAATTGCAATGATTGTCATACTTATGAAACTTAAACTATTTTTTTTGCCCTCAAGTGTACAAACTATTTGAGGAGTTATTTCTATAAGTACATAAGTAAATAACAGCATGATTATGAACATATACAATTTCACAATAAATCTAACACTTATATCATATTTTGTTCATTTAAATATAAAATCCTACTACATAGAAAATAAAATTATATAAAGGAACCTTGGGTTTGCTATGTAATATAACACTATTGCAGCACATTCGAAATTTAATTTTTTAAACTTAAATGAAATACATTTTCTATTAGGTCAACTTGAAAGCTAATCTTATACATTTTAATAACGATACTATATATAAGCTTACGTATGAGCTCAGAAAATAGCGTTTTTATGTACTTATTATAATGTTTAAAAAGCTGCGATATTATTGTAAATGGTCAACAAATTATACCTATACTTGGTCAAAGAGCATTCATGTACACTTATAATACGCCTTTTTATAACTTGTACTGCACATGAAAACATGAATATTATACGGCTATAGATACAATTAAGAAAAATAAGATACAACTATTTATTTTAGCTACGCAAACTAGGTACATTAATTCCCAAATAACTAGAACACATTTTTAATTCCTTTGTAATCGACACCAAATTTTAAATGAATGACGTCATAGGGCTACAATACAAAATCTACGAATAAATCGCGAATTCAAGAATCAAGAAATCGGTAATTTGACAACTTCTAGGCAATGTTTACAGCCCTATTATTAACCTTTCTAATTAAAACTACTCGTCACAATACATTTAATTTTATAACAACAGTTATCAAAAGCTACCAATATTTTTGAATGAGCAATCGTTACACTTGAGCTCAATGCGCGCGTAAATTACAATAGCGAGGCGGTAATGACAGCTTGGGCTTTAGAAAGAGGAGGACAGATGTGAGTGATAAAGACAAAAGAACAACGATTCTTGAAGACATTGTAATTTTAAGAAAGGTCCTTTATCAACCATTTTTTTTTGTTTGTTGATGGCGAAAAATTATTAAAATAAACGAAACGAGAACCAAAAGGAGAGCAATGTATTGAAGTATCTAGAATAGTTATTACATTATTAAAGCAAATTCAAGATTCTTGCAGATTTATTTTTTGAGGTGAGCACAGTTTTATGAACCATTTTCGGTAGGCATTCATAAAACTGAAGAGATTGTTAGAATGAAGGTGGTCTTCGGTTAAGTTACAATGATAGCAGCCCATATTGAGCCATAGCCCTTTGGCCAGAACATATTATCAGATCGTATTACCGTCCGTGTACTGTACTTTATATAACTTTACATACATAAACACATGCTCCTTATGGGATAAGCTAGAGAAGGCATAATTTTATATTATGGGCTTATACTACATAAATATTCATAATATGATTAGAAAAATAACGATAATTATAAATTGTTGTGATATTTAGAATTCTAAAACAATTTCTTTTGTTGCAATTTTTAACATTATAATAACTTTTAGTTTTATAACTTTTTTTTTTTAATAATTTTTATCATTATTTTTCTAATGTCATATTGAATGTAATATAGGCACAGACGAAAGCATATAAAGGTTCTACAATCTGTCGTTTGTGTTTATTATTTAAAACTTCAATTGATTTTTAACCTTATAGCTAAAGATTTAGGTTCATTATTGTTTGTTAGGGAAAACTTGACAGTTTCGGGTAGCTTAAAATGGCGTCTGTACATTCAATATCTTTAAGGATTTTATGGCAGTGCTATCAATTAATTCTAAGAAATCTCTAGTTTCGATTCAAATGTTTCATTTACTTGTTAAACATTAAATAAAGGTGCTTATAATTAAATTATTTTAAAGTCGTTACGATGCTTTTTTAAGACAAATTGCATTGTTTTGAAGTCTAAGCTAATGTTTTTTTTAAACTAAATCACACTTGTATTTAATTTAAGTATTTTATAGCATCATTAGTATTAAAATACTTAATCGTTTTTATGCTTGAGGTGTTTTAGATTTCCTTATGGTTAAGGATATTTTAGAAGAATAGGAAATGCCTTTATGTCTTACCTAACTACTCATAAATAAGTTGTTCTTAGACTACCTATGTGAAAATAACATATTTTTTTACTTTAAAATAAAGGGCAAACAAAGTGAGTTTAAACAAATAATATATAACATAAAACTAGATTTTCTTTCATATACAAATATAAATAGAGAAATAAAGCATAACAAATTGCAAAAGTAAATAGAAATAGATATCTATATCAAAGCATTGGTAAGGCTAATTAAATTTGCATTTATTACTAAATGCGTTGAGTTAAACATAGCACGAATTGTGATATTTCTTGTACACCAACTAAGAAAGAATTGACCCACAATAATTCAAATTTACTTCTATTTTCCCGACTGCTGTTTCAAGTAGGTCTAAATATTTTTCCATGAAACTTTTTATAAATATGGGTTTCACAAGACAATGTAATATTATGACAATATTAACTCGACAGACTAAACTAAGAACTAACGTAAAGAAAAGAAAATACAATTAAATTTGTATTTTAAGTTTAGTTGAAGAACAATATACGGAGCACCAATTATTAACTAAAAAAATATATTATTATGCTCTTGTTATGTTTGAGATCAAGCCTTAACATAACGGGTTGGTATAATAATATGGCTTTTAGCTCTCTATATCACTTCAAGTTTAAATAGTGCTAATCCTTACTAATATTATAAATGCGAAAGTAACTCTGTCTGTCTGTCTTTCTGTCTGTCTGTCTGTCTGTCTGTCTGTCTGTCTGTCTGTCTGTCTCTTCTTCACGCCTAAACCACTGAACCGATTTGAATGAAATTTGGTACAGATATAGTCTGGGACCCGAGAAAGGACATAGGATAGTTTTCATCCCGGAAATCCCCCGGGGGCGGGAATAATTACTCCACGCAGACGAAGTCGCGGGCGAAAGCTAGTTTATTAATAAATGAAGAGATATTTTTGTATGTGATAGACAATAAAAAACATAAATAAGTAACAGACCATGATTGATAGCAATTTTCTTAAAAATCTAATAAAAAATAATATAAAATTAGAAGAAAAACATTCATTAATTCATTTAACCTTTCAACGACTAACCGGCAGCCGGCTGTCGGGCTGCTATTGTCTTTCTGTTGTGTCTCAAATCACGGGTGTTCGAAGGATTAAATTACGTTTGAGGATATCTTGGGTTACTTTGAGAAAATTTATATTAAATCTGCCCTGGTTACTTAATTATTTTCTTGACTGTACACACCTCTTTTTCTGCAAATTTCGCGATAGTAGTGTAACATTTGGCATAGTGAAAGTTTATAAAGAAATAAGGCCGAATCTCGAGCACCGCGCGACCTCAGAATTTTATGATTACGTAAATTAATTATCTAAGTTCATACATTTTATTTTCTTTATGATTTGCATAGCTCAACGGCGCATCTACTAACATCCAGTCAAAATATGTGACAAGAATATCACATGATAAAATTAATTAATGAACTAGCTGCCCGCGACTTCGCCCGCGTTTAAGTTAAGTATGCTATGGAATTCAGCAAGAGTAGGTTTTTTGTAATCAGACCAATGCTCTCAGATATCCTTTTAAATACAAATTAACAAGGTGTTTTGATTTTAAAGTACCAGTTAAAAGTCTTTAGAGGTATAGAGTGTAGATAGGTTACCCAAACAAAATTCTATCTTCAAAAACGGCACACTAACGCACACATACATTACACGTCAAAGTAGGATGACATGATTGAAGTAGTGCGAGTGAAAAAGAGATAAACGTCAAATGTCAACGCGATATTCAGTATCACGTTGGTCAATTGGCAAACTTTTAATGTGCCATTTTTTGACTGCATATAACCTATCTACACTTTTTTACTTATAACATCATTGGATTTACTAGCGACCCGCCCCTGCTTCACACGGGTATTACAAATCTTTGATAATCCCGACTTTTTTTTACTATATTTTGTATGTATTATACATATAAACCTTCCACGTGTATCATGCTATCTATTAAACCGCATCAAAATCCGTTGCGTAGTTTCAAAGATCTAAGCATACATGTACAGAGGAACGCGACTTTTTATTATGAAATTATATCAGATCTGCGATAATTGTAGCAACAAGTTAAATTTCCAAATAACAAGAAACCATAGGATTAAAAGGTACGCTAAGTATAAAGATAATTTGGTCCAGATCAAAAACGAGATAAGCTATTTTTTTTATGACAAAAAAAAAGTAATTAGTCCGTCAGATAGATTGTCAAAAAATTTTGGACACGTATTTTTTCTTTTTTCTCGTAAACGAAAAATGACGACGATACAGTGCGTTGAAGTTGTGCGTGACGTCACGATTTGATACAATTTTTGCATTACGGTGACGTCAAAAGCCCCCACTCCAGAACTTTGTTGCTCTTTATCTTTATACTTTTTTATTAATTTGATCAAGCAAAAAATACGTGTCCCGTATTTTTGGCCGATCTACAAGACGGACTAAACAGAATGCCATTTTTTTTATGCTGTCGTCATCCCTATTACAAATATAAAATTACTATTATAGTAGGTATTGATAAGGGGAATAACTACAATATATTTATTTGTTATTGATTAAAGCTGTTTTTGTTTGCTTAGTAGATATGCTATATTTGTTATCATAGTAAAATTGTAGTGAGAAAGAGTTTAAACTCTGTATTTCTAAATTTTCCGAAGCCAAGAGAGCTTTTTATCTAATACTCGATTCAATTTCGAGCATCAAGAAAGCAGATGACTCGGGGAAGCAAATATTTTTGATTATGTTTAAGTTCTAGTCAGTGACGAACCATAGGGTGGCAAAGCGGGGCCCTGGAATGGGCCAAGCTGGAGGGGCCCATTACCCGTGAGATGATGAAACTAAAATCATGAGATAAGTTTGTCTTCTTTTATCTATTCGTCCTTCTTTTATATATCGCATAATTTGCCCAATACAATATTGTATGGACTTTAAAAGAGACTGACCTCTGAGTTTGTTTCGGTTGTTTCTTTTCAGAGTAGTCCAGATAGGAAACACCGGCGTCATCGTTCGATTAAAATAAGTAACAAAAAATGACGTGTAAAAGTGTAATTTTTTATCTATTTACTAAATAAAATTTATTTATCATTTATTCCTTCGAATGTAAAGCAAAATCACTTGGTTTTAAGTGACCTCAATCTGTTATAGATATCTACAAAATCTGAGGCCTAGCAGATTGTTTGCCAACTAAAAAACTAAGCTAACATGCTTGATGTGCAATCACAACATACTGAAAGAACATCGTTAAATGTTAACTGTGTTACAAACGAAGGTCAATGAACCTGTGTTACTAGAGAATGATTTTGAAATACGAATTTCCATACAAAAGCAAACTTTACATAGGAATTCTATGTACTGGACATTCGTGTTTTTTTAGCCAAACCAAAACAACGTTTGTAGCACCGATATGGATTTATTTACAGTATTTTAAAGTGTTAAAGAAACACAGGTCAAACCCGTCAAGTGAGAATCCTATTCGATGAATTGTTGATATGTTCGTTATAAAAAAAAACCCCTACTGTATTAGCATTTGCAAATTCTTAGCAAAAGAAAAGAAAGTTTTATCAACTTTTTGTTACACCGTTAAAACAACATAAGTCATTTAAAATTTGTCACGGGCCCCTAACTTTAGAATACGTCCCTGGATCCGTCATTGGCGTAAACACCCCTTCCCCGAGAGCTAAAGATTTAAAGCGGTATCACAAATCTATACTGTTTATAGAAATATTATGAGCAGTTAACCTCATTGGTTGTACGAACTACCGTCAAAGACGGTAAGTAACAATTGTTCTAAATTTAAAGTCTTACGATACTTTATGGAAGTTCGTGGAAGTCGAAGTCTGTGTACAGCTGTTCCACGCGTTTGTAGACTTCGTCGCAGGACGATAAAGTTTGCGGTAATATCGCTAGGGCCGCTGTTAAACTTTCGTCTGTACCAAATATCTGAAACAAAGACATGCATATCGTGAAACGCATAATCCTGTTAACATTATGTATATGTATGGTAATCAGAGAAATTTAGGGCTTGCTTCATATTGTTCTGAACAGTCCCGGTTAGAATAACTTGCAGATTATTTTTCACCAATTCTGTTACATTAAAAGCACACAGCAAAATTTCGTCAGTAGCAGTTCAAGTTTTTTTTTCATAAAAATGTTTTATACATTATATTCTTACATAAGTCCTTACAAAGTTTCGCGTTAAAAAAATTTCGTATTCTGAAGTACCGTAGTAAATTATAAAGCAATACTTTGACGCATAATACGTGCAATAAATCACGCTTGGGTAATCAAGATATATTAAAAGAAACGAATCAAAATAACAGAAGAACCGTGGAAGAACCGTACGTCATACAAAACATGAAAAGACTCAAAAATCATGGTGAAATCATGGGTCGAGGGGCTTTCCATGGAAATGATTATGCGAATATTCAACTTTTCTAAGCAGAAGGTAATGCTTAAAGCCGGACTTACATTACGAAACTAGTTGCTTGAAATTAGTTTTATAACACTATAATTTCACGTGTAAGTGTTCAGTTTTACAAGGCATTCATTGTAAAACTGAACATTTACACGTGTAAATGTTCAGTTTTACAATGAATGCCTTGTAAAACTGAACACACAGCGACAGACAGCGAAGTTTTAGTAAAGTTTGTCTACAAAACCCTAGTAGTTTCACGTGAAACTACTGGTCAAATTAGTGTTATAAAACTAATTTCAAGCCACTAGTTTCGTAATGTAAATCCGGCTTTAGGGTTTTGTAGACAAACTTTACTAAAACTTCGCTGTCTGTCTGCCACCAGGCTGTATCTCATGAGCCGTGATAGCTAGACAGTTAATATTTTTCTTCTTTTATAATAAATATTTAGCTTCTTACAAATCATATTCAGATTAACAAACACAATACTATACATATTAAACGACATGTCAAATATCAATAGTTGACAAATAAAAAATTAAAAAATATTCTAATTATTGACATTGAGTTATAATGTACTTCGTACTAGAGGAGTCACCTCAACTAATTTTTTTGTAACACGAGTTAGAGTGCATGCACCCTAACTCACTTAGTCTATGTCGAGCGCTTGCAGCAGCTAGACAATTTCGAGTGCAAAGTTTTGTTCAAAAAATATGCCTTCGTGTGCATCGAGATACTGTTCAAACAGCTTTAGAAATATAAATAAAATTCAAGGAGGGATTTTTTACCAGTAAGTTCAAAATATTATCTTTAAAACATGCCTAATTTTATTATTTGTAATTATTATTGGAAAGTATGACGACGAGTCACCTCGACGGCGGCCATGTTGATGTTAATATCAAAGAGTAAAATATTTGTTGCATGCGCAGAATGGACACTATCGTCGGGTAACGTTAAACAATTACGAACAAGAAAATGTTATTAATAATCATGAGAAAAAATGTATTAAGTAATATGAATATTTTTTATTTATTAAATATATAATATTTTTTTAAGGTTTCGTCGGCCGTGTCCTAGTACTAGAGATTTATGGATTAAATTTATTCAGAAGAATCGCAGCAAAGTCACGTGATTGCCAATAGAATATTCACGAATATGTTCCGTTCATTTCAAGGAAAACGAGGAATAGACCACAAAGTCAGAAGAGTACTTATATTATTTCATGGGAATTAAATTTTTTACAGTTTAAATTCGTTTTATTTGTATAATATCATACAAGATATTGTGAGGCAACTGAAAATACTTATGTATCTTCTAAATTCACGACTTCCCGACTAATTTTCCACGTATACACTGACCGACACTTTGATACTCTATCTCACACAATCGACATCACATAATTTTATGTTATACATTTCTTATTTTAAATATAACTATTTCTATAACGATACCCATAATGCACATAATATTAAAGAAGCCTATAGAAGTCTACTTCAAAAATATGTCGCATCTGCGCGCATTGGTGTTATCTATGGCACCCGCTTGCACTGCGCATGCTCCGCTGTCACCAAATTACGCGCCATATTTTGTTTGAAATAGCTCCTCTAGTACGTAGTACATTATAACTCAATGATTATTGACAGTCTAATGATTGAAGGGTTTGTGGCACATCCGGGCGGGATGTGCCACAAACTCTTCAATCATTAGACTTCACACACACAAAAGATCTCGCCCCCGGGCGAGATGTCCACTTTTTTAAATGTGCATGAGTGTATTCGCCCGAAAAATAATGTCCTATGTAAAATAAATGATACTGGGATGTCTCTTATTAAAAAATAACTTTTTAATGTTTTGGCTAAATCGTATATTTTTTATTTTTAAATAAATATCAGATGAATCTGCAAACCATAAAGTTAAATGATATATTTAAACAGTACATTATTTTTCGGGCGAATGAAATGAAATTGTTGATTATGTAAGTAGGATATAAAATCACTTTTACATGTAATTTATATATTTTTTTAAAACTAGATGGAGGCGGCATTCCCTAGCTGGACTACCTCTGAGAAGAAATGCCGAAACAAACTCATGAATATACCCATGCACATTTTAAAAAGTGGACATCTCTATCTTTCGTGGGCGGGATGTCCCATAGCCCGATTTAAGAAGGCTACAGGCTATATAACATCATCAAAGATGAGGGTGATGTTATATAGCTTGTTATAGAGACTGCTAGTCTTTTGATGAATTCTTTCACAAGGATCTCTACTACTCCATATTATGTTGTTCAATGTTAAATGTGAGATAGTTTCACGGAAGCGTGCAGTCGTTATTAAGTGATTATTCGGTGGAGTAGAGGCGTTAAATATTTCAAGGTTGCGTATATTCGTTGTCAAATGATTCGCAGAACTAGACACGGCCATGCTATTCCGTGTTACACTTTTCTAAATCACATAATGCAAACGATTGATAGCTCGAATCTCTAGCTTACATCAACAAATTCACACGAAAAAGATTTTATAAAATAAAACGTTTTAACAGGCAGGTCATAATGGCCCAGTGATTAAATCGCCCGTCTCTCATGTAACAGGTTGTGGGTTTGAATTCGAACGAGTATCAATGTTACTTTTTTGATTCATATGTACTTTCTAAAGTTTATCTTGGACGTCACTGACACTACGTGCCCGAAAGCACGTAAAGTCGTTGTTTTCGTAGTTTTTTATTAGTCAGTCAAAATCTGACCTCCCTCCCGCCCCGACCAGAAGTGGGAGAAGTCAGCATGAAACGTATTTTCAAATATTATACAAGACTCTGCGGCATATGAGGGAAGCACTAGCGAGACTATCGCTGCTATTATTGATATTTGTTGTAGTTTTATGTGACAAATAATAAGTTCTTCATAAATTCTGCAATAACTTTTTTATTGTAGTTTCATGAAAATAAAATGTTTATTTCAATAAATTTGCAAGTCATTATACGAATAGGTAACACGATACAGCCTTGTATAATAAAATCAATAGCGCCGCGCACTAGAATGCAATATTAACTATCAGTTAACATAGCTATCCAAACTGGTTCTCACAATTATAAATGTACTTATGTACAGTTCGAAAAATAGATAGATATGCAGGGTTTGTCGGATATACTCGTTTTTTTTTTGGGAGTGGGAAATCATCAAATGACTGATCCCGTCCTGGGTGCGGCGGGAGGGCGCGTCAGACTTTTACTTACTAAAACCCACTCATGTTCCTTCGGTTGCGGATATACTCATAATTTATTTACCGTGTGATTTAATTAAGCAAACCGCTGATGCTATGGACACGAAACTTGAAGGTATTCTTTGTGAAAAGTAAGTATCCACTAAGAAAGGATATTTGTTAATTCCATCCCTAAAGGGATAAAAAATAGTAATATTTTTCATTCCTTTCAATTTCATTTTTACCGACTTCACAAAAAGGAGGAGGTACTATGTTCGGCTGTTTGTATGTTTTTTTTTTTTTTTTTTTGTATGTTTGTTCATGGATTACTCCGTCAATTGTCAACGGATTTTCAAAATTCTTTTTTTGTTCGAAAGCAGATAGTTCTGAGGTGGTCCCATTGTCACCAAGTTAGGATCTGATGATGGGATCTTAGAGAAATCGAAGGCAACCCTCAAATTTTATAGGCTCACTTATTGTTTTTCGCATATTTTATGAAGTATCTTGTGTATTTGCGTATGGTTGTCACCATCTCAGTTAGCTGAGCTGATGATGGAAGGTACAACTCCTTAACAGTAAGAAGTTACTCGAACAGGCAAGGACTGTTTTAGTAAATTGTTTTGATGTTTGATAGGGCATTTGCCACATTTGGGCTCATGATCATCAAGTCATGACCTGATGCTGCAGTCAGGATAGTCTGCAGAGTACCTAACTCCTCGACAAATAACAGCAGATATATCGTGTTTAGGCTCATTGAAAAGGGCTCGATGTGTGGATAAACGTACTGTTAATGAGGAACACCGAAGTATAGAGACCTGATGCTGAAGCCAGGAGCATCAGAAAAAGTACAAACCTTGAAATTACAGCACAGTAGTCGTGTTTGGGCTCATTTTAAACAGGACTAAATTTTAACTCGACACTAAAAAGTAAAAAATAAAAAACTTTTTACAAAAAAAAATAACCGACTTCAAAAAGTAAAAACTTAAAAATAACTTAAATTTCGGAAGTCGGTGGCAACACAAATTGACTGGCAGAAGAAAAGACACCGACTTCCGAAATTTAAGTTATTTTTAAGTTTTTACTTTTTGAAGTCGGTTATTTTTTTTTGTAAAAAGTTTTTTAATACATCTATTCGTGTTCAAAAAAACTTAAAAAGTGGAACCGTACACTTTTGTTCTTTGATGACTGTACATTGAGAAATATCGATTGCGACCACAAATTGCTCCAATTGTTAAATGGTATTGTATTGATTTTCAAGGTTTTATTTAGACAACCTTGCCAGAAGTCAGGTATAAGATCTGTCCTGTTTATTCAACAATAACTAGGTTTTGTTTGCGTCAAAGTTCAAAAAAAAGTCAAAGTGACTTAAAAAAAACTTAAAATAAATTATCTTAAACACATGTATTCATGATTTTCACTACGCGTTATATTTAAAAAAAAAACATCTTCACTTCAACGCAAACGTTATAAGAACTTTTTAAAACCTAAGCTAACCCCGGTTTATTCCAACTACGACGTAAATGAGTTGCAAACTACAGAACACTTACACTCTGCAGTCAACAGTTGGTTTGCGACGTAGACACTATTACCCTAAACCACTCCCCTGATTTTGATAAAACTTCCTACGGATTAAGCTTGAACTCCAATGAAGGTCTTAGGCATCTTGTTGACGACCGCTTTTGTCAAAGGATGACGGGCCAACGCGTTGAGTTTCTATGAAAGGGTGCAACGGATAAGTGTCCATCGTGTTAACAAACGCTCGGGTTTAACACACACCGTCCTATTGAACACTGCGCGTTCCGTTATCGTCAATAAGAGGCCTAGGCTTGAAGGAATTTAATTTGAAGTTAAATAAAAAGTAGCCTATGGACCACGATAACCAAAAGCAAAATTGGGTAGTTTACACCATTAGCTAATAAATGTTAGACACAATTTCTATAAAACCTCTTTTAATTTCAGGCCATAAATTCGATTCATTTTCAATTTGCTATAAAATTTGAATTTTAGTTGCTTTGAAATCAATAAATAGATAGTTTTTTTTTGGTGAGTGGGGAATTATCCAATGACTGCTCCCGTCCTGGGTGCGGCGGGAGGGCGTGTCAGACTCTTACTGACTAAAACCCACTCATGTTCCTTCTATTGCCCTTTATGTTCCAGGGTCACGGTAACTATTATAAACATTCCGCAACCCCGGATAAGTAGATAGTCAACTGAGTTGTTATTTTTGTGACGTCATAAGTTGCCATTGCCATACAAAATCTATCGGAGAATTGCGTTTTGACAGCTCATAAAAAGTACGTCAATTGATAATGGTGGAAACTACCGTATTGTATTACCTTTTTCAACAGATCAGGTCTTGAAGGCAGCGCGTGCATGGCTAACGTGGCCGCCTTCCTGATGTACCAGGGGTGGAAGTTAGCCAGGGTCTCGTTGTAGGAGCCCTGACACGTGGTGCATGTGTTCGCGTTCTCCTCGGACTCGCTGAGGCGTTTCAGGAACAGGCGTATGAAGTCTGAAACAAATTGTTGGGATAATGTAAAGGTGCTAAATATTTGAGTATTAAGTTGTAAACGGTACGTCTACCGCGGGAGACAGCTAGTCTATAATAAAATTATATAAAGCTTAAGAATTTATTTCTTTGTTCGTTTGTTTGTTTGATAAAAAAAATATTTTAGTTTAGCCCATATATCTATAAAGGCTATAGGCTATTATAAAACATTAGCTTTTGCGCGCGGCTTCGCTCGCGTTAGAAAGAGACAAAAATTAGCCTATGTTACTCTCCATCCCTTCAACTATCTCCACTTAAAAAATCACGTCAATTCGTCGCTCCGTTTTGCCGTGAAAGAAAGATAAACATACAGACACACAGACAGACAGACACACTTTCCCATTTATAATATTAGTATAAAGTATAATATTAGTATGGATAACGCTACGACCAATGGGAGCGGCACCGAATTCGCGGATGAAACATTCACGCAGTTTTACTACCGTAATGATAGGTTTTTGGTTAACTGCTTCGCATCTGTGGCATAGCGTAATATTATTTAACCTATGTTACTCGCTAATAACGCAGCTTTACGTTTTTGAATACTTTTTCAAATTGGTACAGTAGTTACGAAGCCTATTCAATGCAAACAATCAAATCTTTCCTCTTTATAATATTAGTATAGATATGCGAGTAAAAAAACAATGCTATTGATTGTAATGCTGTGTCCAATTGAAAGTGACATAATTTAAATTGAATGAAACAACATCGAATCACTGTCCCTATTAACGCTTCTAAGTATGCGACATACGTTTAAACATTATACGTTTTTAAGAACAACTTTATTTAACCTTTCAACTACCAACCGACAGCCGGCTGTCGGGCTGCTATTGTCTTTCTATTGTGTCTCAAATCACGTGTGTTTGTAGGATTAATTAATCATTTACTTGGGGGGCCTGTTGGTCTAGTGGTTAGTGACCCTGACTGCTAAGCCGGAGGTCGTGGGTTCCATTTCCACCCAGGACAAACTTTGTGTGATGAGTATGATTGTTTGTTCTGTGTCTGGGTGTGATTTATCTATAATATGTATGTATTTATAAATTACAAGCTTTAGCCCGCGACTTCGTCTGCGAGAATAATAGTTCTCGTTCCCGGAGAATTTGCGAAATGAAAACTATCCCTTGTCCTTTCTCGGGTCCCAGGCTATATCTGTACAAAATTTCATTTAATTTTTTTCTGTCTGTCTCTTCTTCACGCCTAAACCATTCAGTGGTTTAGGCGTGAAGAAGAGACAGACAGACAGAGTTACTTTCGCATTTATAATATTAGTATGGATTTAAGTATGCTATAGCCTATGTTATTTGCTAATAACGTAGTTTTACGTTGGTGAAATAATCAAATCGGTTCAGTAGTTAGGGAGCCCATATTTAATGCAAACAAACAATCAAATCTTTCGTCTTTATAATATTGGTACTTATAGATATGCGAGTAAAAAAACTATTATATATTATATGCTATTTATATATGCTATTGTAACGTTGTGCCAGATTGAAACTGAGATAATTTAAATTGAATGAAACAACATCGAATCACTGTCCCATTTTAAAGCTAACATTTCTATTTAAGAATACGATATATATGTATATGTTTGTTTATAAATTTTTATTTAAAGGTGACGTCCGCGTCAATTTAGGGTTTGTTATAATTATATTGAGTTTACTGTACATATATCATTAATTATTCATTTATTATACAACGTACATTGATTTGTATTTTTCAATTGATATTTCATAATTTTATAAACCAGAGAAGACCAAAATATTCGACTAAACCAAAATAACGAAATGTTATATAGCCTATAGCCTTCCTCGCTAAATAGACTATTATAACACCAAACAAACTCCGCTTATAAGTTATAGAAATCGGATTTCGTGATCCCCGTATTATTTGCGTGATGTCATTCAAAATAATACATTTTGCTAATTAATTTATTATGGCATTTATGAGTAAGCCCGACCCTCCAATTAAGGATAATGAAAACAAGTATTTGAGATCACTCTGCTTAATTAAACAATATTATAATATAGTCCTGATTTGTCTTTACTTTTAAAGTTCAAAATTGCAAAGCAGTTGGAACGTGAATACTCAGAATAAAATAGATATTTCAAATCATGGGGCATTGTCGTGCGATTTTTAAGCCTATTGACAAGAGATCACTTCAGTTAATACCTTCATGGTCCTCGCATAATTTGACCAATACAATATTGTATGGACTTTAAAAGAGACTTTGACCTCTGAGTTTGTTTCGGTTGTTTCTTCTCAGAGTAGTCCAGCTAGGAAACACAGGCCCCATCGTTCGATTAAAATAAGAAAAAAAAATGACGTGTAAAAGTGTAATTTATTACCTATTTACAAAAATAAATCATTTATCATTTATTTATCATTTATGACATAAGGTTTAAATCTCTATAGCAGACCCTGTGACAATGTGTAAATACTTGAAATTGGCAACTTATAATTATAATTGTAGCAAAAAAAAGAATACTAATTTCTGCGTTAGTTTTAACATTAGTCCATCATTTTATGTTTAATGGAATCTCTAGACAAAAAAGGCTTATTTATTACAAGGTATTCCCACGGCTTTTTTAATGAGGTCTTTGTTTATCGGCCCGATTCCGTGGGTCCTCGCGTGATTAATAGTTATTCTCAATAATATAACTATTAAAATCCTTTTTAGGATTCATTCAAATAAGTTAGGTAGTTTTTGGGTAAAAATGTAACGTTGTATGAATAGGTTTTGTTCATCCTCACAAACTTTCGTGTTTGTAATAGTTATAGAAATAGAAACTTTCGATAATAAATGTGAAAATATTATAAATAAATATTAAAAAACAGTCCCCTGCTGCGTCCGTTTGTCCGTTCACGATGAGCTGAAAAACTGCTGAACGGATTTTCATATTTTATGCCATTTTTACGAATAGACAGACTGATTCATGCAAATTAAAGTTTATGTATTATCGAGGAGAAAAGAAAAGAGTTTAAAAGATATGTAACGGGGCGCTAGGAAGTTATAAGACGGAAATAGAAAGTTTTAAAATATAATCCGAAATATCCGAAAGCAGAAATAATATTATAAATGCGAAAGTAACTCTGTCTGTCTGTCTCTTCTTCACGCTTAAACCGCTGAACCAATTTGAATGAAATTTGGTACAGATATAGTCTGGGACCCGAGAAAGGACATAGGATAGTTTTCATCCCGGAAATCCCCCGGGAATGGGAACTATTATTCCACGCAGGCAAAAACTAGTGTATAAATAACAAAAAAAAAACTTTAAGGCGCAAGACTAACTGGAGCATGACTGAGAGAAATTTGAAAAACCTGTCTTAAAATATTCATCTACACATAAAAATGTACTTTATTCGAATACAATAAGTGTTAATTAGCATTGATAATTAGAACATTCTCCAGTGCAGATATAAATAATTAGTTTGATATAAAACAGCTGTTAAATTACAATAATTGTGTCATTAAATATCTAGGTCGCCAGCTGGCTTATTCAAACTGCAAACATGAAACTAATATTACAATTTCATTACAAGAACTTTTTGCATTTCACAATCAACCTGGTTTCACTCGCGTTTTTGATGACTGCGCCACTCCCATAGACCTTCAAATGCTGTTTTAAAGCTTATTTGAAGGTTTATGGAAGTGGCGCAGACCTTTACACTTCTTTAGGACTTTCTAGTAGCTTTACATTCCTCGATAAATGGGCTATCCAACACAAAAATATTTTTTCAATTCTGGCTAGTAGTTCCTAAGATAAGTGCGTTCAACCAAACAAATAAATTCTTCAGATTTATTATTACCCGACGGCCGAAAGGAGGGTTGTATTAGTAGTTTTAGTTTTAGTTTTAGTTTCGCTGGGCTTGTCCGCACTTAGCCTCATAATTGGGCCATTGTGCGTGTGTGGCTTGTCGCCTATTTCAACCATCCCACACTTTCCCAGAATCGTAGGAGACTTTTCAGTCTGCCAAAGATTTCTGGAAGTGACCCGGGGTGTTGGAGTAGTTTTGCCCGTTGTTCGGCCACACTGTTACATTCCATGAGGACGTGTTGTGGCGTTTCTTCTGCCTCTAAGCAGCCTCTGCATAGAGGGCTGTCTGTTACACCTATTGTGAATAGGTGCTTGTTTAAGGGACAGTGACCTGTTATGGTTTCTATAACTGTTTTGATTTTGTCCCTATTCAGTTTAATAAGTTTTCGGGCAAACTTCTTGGTCATGACTGGGATGGCGTGTTTTGTTTGTCTACAGCTGTTGCTGTTACGCCATTCTTCAAGGTGGATTTCTTTGGTTTTCTCCTTTAGCCAGGATTTTATTTGGGTTGGGGGTATGGGTAACAGTGGTGTTGGTCCATAGACCGTACTGTTTGACCCCCTTTTGGCAAGTTCGTCCGCTGCGTCATTTCCCAGCGAGTTGCTGTGTCCTTTTATCCATTGCAGTGTTACCGTGTTACATTCTGCAATGGTTTGGAGGGCATTGTGACATTCCATTATCAGGGCTGAGTGGATTGTGTTGTTTCTCAGGGCTTGAAGAACAGAGGTGCTGTCCGAGATGATTTTCACTCGGATGTCCCTGATACCTCTAGCTTGTGTTGCCTGTGCCGCTTTGGTGATTGCTAAGCATTCTGCTTGAAATTGGGTTTGGGTTGTATTAGTAGTAGGATATATTAATATAATGAAGATGCGAGTACTTTTCGTGATGGAACCGCGGCCGCGGGAGACAACTATTGCAGAGGTTCTCAAAGGTTTTTTGGACTTTCGGAACCCCTGAGTTATTATGTCAGTTGATGTGATGAAATGAACTCATTCAAACATTACAATAGCCTCATTAAAAACCAAAATCTATTCATAAAAATTGTAAAGAGAACAACATACCCAATCCTCGATGCAAACGGAGCATTGTTCTTGATCCGGACACAAATCCAATTTTGTCACACAAACTTGTCTCTTTTTCATACTTCATCATTTTCTTAAAAGAATCGTATTGTACTGCGTCCTCTCCTTCTCTGTGTTTCTCCATTATTTTTATTTTACTTTTAACATCGCTGCTTACGAATGAGAATACTGATCCTATTAAATTGAGGAATCTGAAATATGAGTATTTGGTTAACTTAAATAAATAAATAAAAATTTATTTATTGCTAAATGAGTTGCTAAGCTGAAAACTTGAGAACAACTGAAATAAAGAGAGATAAAATTAGTATAGTTGGAACTAATTTAAAAATCTGAGATAAACTTAGCATCACTTCCCCTATGGAATATATTTATTATTTTCTTGAACAGAACAGGATCTGTCAGTGCCCTCATAGTTAGTATAGATAAGATCCATAATGTAAGTAATATTCTTTTCATAAACAATGTTAAGATTGGGTTCCAATTTAGCCAAATACAACTTAATACTGGAGCATTACATGAATTACATGATGCTACTACATTTGGCCACCACAACCAAATTATTTGGTAATTGAATACATAGTGATAAGAATTTTGGGCTTCTGACTATATTATGTAACAACTGCCAGATATCTACGAATAACAAGTGGGACCAAAAACTTTGCAAGTTTTTTTGTGGCATGGAGGAGTGGTCACACTATGACCATTTAATCTTTGAGCTTCTACTGAAAATTTTAAAATGGAAAAATTTGATAACACTTTTTCCGACTTTGGAAATCCTAATAATCTGGGAGCCTTACACAAAAATATTGATTTGTGATTAGACTTTGGAGAATAAGTATCAAGACATCTGTTTCAAAAAGTTCATGACTGGTTACAGATCCGAGAAGAACAAAACAAAATGTCTGGACTTTAAAAAAGATTATGATCTTAGTTTGTGTCGGTATTTCTTCTCAGAGGTAGTCAGTAAGAAAATGCCAACTCCATCTAGTTTTAAAAATATGATGTTTAAAACTGATTTATATCCTACTTGCATTATAAAAGATTTTATTAAACAAGCATTCACATTTCTGGCTAAACTTATGATTAGACATATGGCTTGGTGTGGAGCAGTCATATTACACTAATTAGTAGTAGAAATATTTCTAAGTGAGTGTGATAAGCTAAATAAATACAAAATACTTAAGATTAGATAGGTATTTAACCTTCATTTACTTTGTTCTCAGGAATTATTAGATTCAACACATCTTCTACACCTTATACATTGCTATTGCAAATACTCAATATCTTTATTGCTTTACCATAAATAAATAATCACAAATAAAGATTAAATGCTAGTTTTTGCTCAGAGCTTCTCCTGTATGCATACATGCATACAAAGTTGTTGATATTAAAGAGTTGCCCATGTCCTTTCTTGGGTTTTAGCAAATATAAAATTTTACCAACATTACTTCTGTGATTTATCTGTGAGTGTGTAACAGAGTTCTTTCTGCATTAACAATATTAATTTGTACTGGTATGGAAAACAAATTATTCCAAGAAGTACTTGATATCTAATGCAAACCTAAAGTAATTCTTTAACTCAAGTATCTGTTGCTACATGAAAAATCATAAAAATCATAAAATCATATTTATTTTGTAAATAGGTTATATCATAACACTTTTACACGTCAAATTTTTTGTTTTTTTTTTTTTGTTTTTTTTTTAAGCGAACGATGGGGCCGGTGTTTCGTAGCTGGACTGCTCTGAGAAGAAACATCCGAAACAAACTCAGAGGTCAAAGTCTCTTTTAAAGTCCATACAATCGTATTGGTCAAAAATGTGCGAGAACCATGGAGGTTAATGTCTGAGGCACTCTCTTGATGAGAGAGGGACACAGATTTGAGTGGACCTGTCCAGACAGTGCAAGCATTTGTCAGTAGTCGTTTAGCTCAACTAAAAACTAAGGAGCCCAACGTCTTGACGAACAGTACCAAAGTAAGGACATTTGGGTAGGCCGCATTAAATACTCAAACCGTCAGACCGCATATTTAAAAAAAAAAAACCAACGACTTCCATAGTCCTCACATTCACAAAAATAAATGTCACAAAAACATATACACAATACTTTAAAAAGTACATATCAATGTCAAATAGTAATACACATAAAAAAAAGATTATATACTTTAAAAAGTACACATCAATGTCAAATAGAAATACATAAAAAAGATTATATACTTTAAAAAGTACACATAAATGTCAAAATAATAATTGAAATGTCAAAGAGAAAAGAAATGTAAATAAAGTAAATAATGGCCAATGTATTATCGAAACAGCTCAATCCCAAGCATTTGAATCCTCAATGTAATCTTTGACAGAGTAAAAAGCTTTCTGACAAAGTCTACGTTTTATAAATAATTTAAATTTAGTAATGCTAAGTTCTTGAATTTGTCTGGGTAGTTTATTATAAAAGCGTATACATTGACATTTAAACGAGCCACCTATTTTCTTAAGCCTAGTTGAAGGAACTATGTATTTGTCCTTATTTCTTGTATTTATATTATGGATATCACTGTATTTTTTAAACAAATTAATATTTTTATGCGCGTACAACAAATTTTCATATACAGTACCTGGCCAAATTATTAGGGACACTTCCTAGATTTCTGTATTATCGAGTTAGTCAGATTATTTCTGGAAAATTACTAGGTGTAGGCCCAATCGGTATTTTTTATTAAAAAACCGTGTTATTTAAGATAATAAAAATAATAAATGTGAAGGCAAAATTAAAACTGTTAATTTATAAAAAAAATATATCGCATTAATAAGTTGTAAGGAATTATTTTGTGTAAATTTTAATATTTTGTGATGCCTCCTTTTCCTGTCATATTAGCTCTTATAAGGCATGGTATACGTTATATACATAATATAACAACTGTTAAAGGCTTGTGTTATGATTGCACTCAATTATAAGAGCTGCAATGAGCTGGAGTTAGGTGGCAATGACATGCTTAGCGATAGCCCTCTTGGTAAGTTTCTGCATGTTCTTAATAGAGTTCGTATCTTGTGGTTTATCTGGTCAGGGCAAAATATTAATATATTTTTCAGCCAGAAATGCTGTAGCACTATTGCCCTTGAGACACAATGCAGAAACGGCCATAAAAATGTACTTTTCGACCAGCAGGGAACCTTTTTTCGACTTGTGGCAATAATTGAGTTTCTAGTGCTTGCTAGTACAGATCTTGCCTTATGGTCATTTCCGCGATATACAGGCACCCCAAGTTTTTAGAAGAGATCACAAATCGCACCGTGATTAGCCTGGTTGTTTAATTTTCCCTAAAAAAGAAATCTGCATGGAGCTGTTCTCGGACAGTTCTAGGATGTGTGCGACTACAAATGAGCTCTTGTCGATTCACACCTGAAACAATTATTCATTGGAGAAGCATACCTAAAAATAATGCAATGATCACTGAATAGTGCTTTTCGTACGTATAACAATATTAAAAGTAATATTATTAACCAACTGCTATCTGCCACAATCATATATCGGCGATGCCTACCCCACTGCAGTCTTTTCTACATTATGGTCACGGTGTGGCGTGATTTTTGATCGGCCGATGATTTATTCAATTCTCTTCGGTTAGCCACCGTCAAACTGTCCTATAGAATACTTCTGTTTTCTCGTCTAATCCCTCGTTTACAATCGTAGTCAGGCAGATAACACACTTTTTACCGTATTTCAGGCAGATATCCCCGATTTTATGGTCTGAACAAAGAGTGGTGATCCGTTTTCTGCCACATTTTTTCACAATGTCTGTTTCCAGAAGTTTGATCTGATCAGTTTTTACTTTAATTCTGTTTACTGCATACTTAAAGACACCTGTAACAGCTGCTAAATCTCTCTGGGAGTGTATAAAATGCAGTAATAACATTTGTATTTTTATGATTTTTGGTGGAGACGGTCTAAAGCTTCGCCCTTTCTAAAAAGTAGAATTTTTGTACATATCGCGTCAAACAGTTACCAAAATTTAATATTATGCATTCAATTTAGAAAAAAAAAGGTAATTATAAGAAACATTACCTACGGTTCGATTAGTTTAAATAGAAACATCTTGTAAAATTAAAACCAAAAATATTTTTTGCCATCAATGAAACAAACATAATTTTTAATAGAAGTACGAAATGGCTATTCATTATTATGCTATACCACATTTTCGAAAATGGCTCGATCTCATGGTGCTATCACATATCAAAATTAATAATAATGATACCAGGAGTAATACCAAACCACAAAAACCTATATGAAATTATTTATTTTCTTGATAAAGGAGTTTGAACAAAAAAAAATTACTCTACGAATACTGTCCCTAATAATTTGGCCACCGATGGTATATATTGGCACGGCACAGTCACAGTCATGAATCATATAGTTAACTTGTAATGCATATGAATGAGAGAATAATTAAAATACTTCTCTAGACATTTGCTTTATAAGGAAATTATCCTCTTTTATATTGACTGAATATGTATAAGACCTAGTCTTATACAGGACAAGTGAACTACAATCATACTCTCTATAGAAATGACACTCAATTAATTGTCTTTATTGTTCTATACAAAATCATTGTTTCACTTTGAACACCTCAATGCAAAATACAGCAAAATCATGTACTGCAATGGCAACTTCTCGCAAATAAGAACTAAATGACCTCGCCAACTAATTTTCCTATCTTATCTAAGCATTAAGATTTTTAAAATCCATATGGAAACAGTATAAATATCTTACTTTACTAATTCGTTGTAACCGTCTATGTACGCTTCAATGACTACGTCGTCCTCCTCTTTAAGGCTTCTTTGAAAGCTTTGGTGGACATGGTGTAAATCCAGTGAGTTTTCGTTCGACATTTCTCTCAAAATTGTCGAATAACAATACAATTTTAAATCACTGTAGTACACAAATGATACAACTTACGAATGCGATTTGTGTTCAACTAAATGACAGAGGCGGAGAGGCCGTCACTGTCAGTGAAGACAAACTTTTTGGCATTGACATTCTTTTGACATAATTATGACTTTCATCTAGCCTAGAGGTGGGATGAGACAAACGATTATGAATGTCGCATCGACAATGTCGTCCCACCCAATTGCCACAAGAAGAAGAAAAAGAAGAAATGTATAAGGTTTAGGTTACTGAATCCCTTGAATCCTAACACCTACCTACCGGCTATCGCTTGGTCGTCGAAAGGTTAGCATACACGGCATACAGAAACCTGTGGCCGTTTATAGCGGTCGTAACTTTGCACCTATCTATGCTACTGTCAGGCATTTTGCAATACAATAATTTTTTTTTTTTTTTTTTTTTGGAGTTTATGGCTTGGTTGCTAGGACCTTTAAGCCAAGTCTGGATATGTATTGCTCGTCACTTCACTTCACTGATCACTAAGAAGTTTAAAGTTTATTAATAGTGGATTTCACAAACTTGTATATTGGAATAAAGTTCTTTTTCTCTTTTAATAAATCACACAAGCGGCGGGAGGGATTAATATTCACTTCACACAATTCACTTGCAAGAATCAAAACGTTCCAACGAAAAAGTTTGACAGCCGTTAAACAGATGTTCTACATCACATTTTGGATCTTGACAGTAAGTACAAGCGCTACTATTCACGATTTTTAGTCGGTGCAAATGGGCTGGTGTGCTGGAATGTCCGAGTCTCAGGCGATTTATTGTTGTAATGAAATCACGGCTAGCTGTGTTAAGGTCATCATACCAAGGTTTTTTCGGTATGTTATCTTCAATTTGTCCATACCATTTCCCTTTCTGTTCTTGTTCTGATTTCCAAAATTCGTGCCACAAGTGCATTGCATCTTTCTTAATGGATGGATAAGAATCAGTAAATGGGATTCGCATTGTTTGTCTTACATCTAACGCATTAATTCCCTCACATGCTGTCCTATCTGCTATTTCATTTCCAGTGATGCCCTTATGAGATGGTACCCACATAAAAGTTACCTCAATACCATTTGCTGCATATTTGTGTAGTAATTGTTTTATATGAAATAAAAGATAATTAGTTTTGAAGTGCAGCTTAGTAATTGTAAGGCTGTTAATTAAACTAAGAGAGTCAGAAATAATTAAAAAGACTGTACAAAAATTTACATGTGGTATACGTTTCAGAGCTTCTAGAACAGCATATGCCTCCGCTGTAAAAATGGAACAACTGTTACACAAAACAAAACTCTGCATAAATTTGGTTTGAGGGTCATACACAGCACTACGTACATGAGAATCAGTTTTGCTTCCATCATATAAAATCTGTAATAATGACTATTTTGTCCCAGAAATTCAAGATATTCATCATTTGATTCTACTCTGTATTTGATTATTTTAACTGGTAATATTAAGCTATTATAGGGTGCTATGTAGCAAGGCCAAATTATGTTTTTATAAATAGTTGAATATTTATTTTGTATTTCCAGATAAATAGAACTTAATTTGGGAAAAACACCTTGAAGCAATTTGGAACCAGATGTCAGTGGATCCTCAGGATATATTACATAAGGTAAGATACTGTTATGAACTTGTGTATTGTTTGATGCTACCATTTTAATACAAAACCGTTTGGATAATATTAGTCTTCTTAAACAAAGGGGCATTATGTTTGATTCCACCTCCATTGCTCTAATGGGGGTCGAACACATGGCACCTAAAATTATTCTAAGAGCTTTGTTCTGTATAACGTCTAGTCTATTTACATATCTACTGTTTAAATAAGCCAAGCAACTATAGTCAAAGTGGCTTCTGACAATAGATTTATACAGCATAGCTAAAGTTTTGGGATCTGCTCCCCAAGATACGCCAGCTAAACATCTAAGTACATTTATACCTCTTAAGGCATTCTGTGCAACATATTGAATGTGTTGTTGAAATGATAAATTAGAGTCTATAATAACACCTAAGAATTTGTGAGAGTTACTCTTTGGTAAGGCTGTGTTATTAATAGCTACATCTATTGTTGGAGTATCTTTACTAAATATCATAACTGTACTCTTATTGGGGTTAATCTTTAAATCTAATTCATTATAATAATATGTGTATAGTTCGTTTAGAGCAATATTTACATTATTTACAGCTATATCTACCTCATTATTTACACTATATAAAACCAAATCATCTGCAAATTGCAGAATATTTGTATTATTGGTATTTACATATTTACAAATTTCACTGGTGTATATGTTGTACAGTAGAGGCGATAAAGTTGCGCCTTGCATAGTGCCCTTTGATGTAATTTCTGGACCATACAGCATATTATTATGTTTGACATACAATGTCCGATTGGTCAAGAAATTGTATATCCACTTACAAAGGAGACCAGGAATACCTATCTTAGATAAGACTGTAACTAATATTGATGGCTGAACATTATCAAATGCACCTTGTACATCAAGAAATGCACACACAACTGATTTGTATTTTTTCGCATATTTCAGATCAGAAACAAGAGTGACGAAACTGTCAGCACAACTTCTGCCTCTACGGAAACCATATTGTATATTTGGAATAATGCCTTTGGATTCAACAAACCAATCAAGACGAATTTTGATCATATTCTCAAATATTTTGCCTAAACACGAGGATAAAGATATGGGACGATATGAATTTGCGTTATCTGGAGGTTTATTAGGTTTAAGAATAGGTATTACACATTGTGTTTTCCAAGATTTAGGTATAATTTGGTGAAACCAAAGTGCATTAAGTATTTGTAAGAATATTTTCTGAGCTGATATGTTTAGATTTTTAATTAAGAGATATGGAATGTTATCTAATCCTGGTGTGGTGTCTTTACGTGATTGTAAACTAGATCTGAACTCTTCAAAAGTAAATGGATCTAGAAGGAATTTTGCGTCCTTATTGTTGTTATGAAGCATAAAATAATCATCTAAGTTTTCTATATGTTTACAATTGGCTGTTAACTTTTCTAAAAAGGGACTAACAAATTCATCACAATATGATTTGTTACATGTCTTAATTCCTTTAAACATCTTAATATGATTCCAAATTTTACTGATTGGTGTTGTTCTATTAAAACTGTTGCATAAATTCCTCCAACCACACTTTTTTTCCTCTGAAATGGTTTTTTTCTTAAGTGCATCTAATTTTTTATATTGAATAAAGTTAGGAATAGTTGGATTCGCACGATAATATTTTAATGCTTCATATGACGCAATCACAGCCTGTTCACACCTAAGATTCCACCAAGGTGCAGGTGGTTTACTCTTAAAGGTACTTGTTTTGATAAATTTGGGGACACACTCCAGTTTCAGTGCGACAAGTCTGTCAATAAATGCATTATAAGCCTGCAATGGATAACGCATATCCACAGTTACGCAATCAAAATTCTTTTCAGAAAGTAGTGAGTATCGATTCCAGTCTGTTTTATTATATAAGAACTTTTCATCTGGAGGGTTGTATTGATATTTGTTAATACTTAATGCAATGTTTGTAATTGTAGGGTAATGGTAGCTACCCATGGCATCATCATGAACAGACCATTCACATAGTGGTGCAATATTTGGGCTAACAAACGTTACATCAATTGCTGATGGATTACGTGTGGGATAATTAACAGTAGTAAAACTGCCATCATTTAAAATGCATAAATCATTCTCATCTATTATATTATATAAATCATGTCCTCGACCTTTTGTAGATAAGCAGCCAAATGCTACATGATGTGCATTAAAGTCTCCACTGACAAATATCGGTTTAGGAAGATCTTTTATCATATGTTGCAGCCTATTAATTCTGATGTGACCACTTGTGGGAGGACAATAAACGCATAAAATAGTAATGTTGCCTACTTCCGTACACAAAGATATAGCAATAGTTTGAATGTCTTCAAAAAATGTAGTATCTAAAACTTTGTATTTTAGGTGAGGTTTTATTAATATTGCAACACCATTGTGACTGTTTTTAGAGTTTTTATTGTAAGTATTATAACCAGATATTTTAAACTTTTGTCCATCTTTAAACCACGTTTCATTAAGTAAACAAATGTCAATATTTTGATTTTGTAAAAAATTTATCAAATAAGGTTTTTATTATTGGCACTCTGAATATTAAATTGCGCAATTCGTAACTGAGACACTACGTTACCAGAGGCTAAATCCATTATATTGCCAGATTTTTAACAAGCATATCTTTTATGCTTGATGATGTCACTGGGACACCATCAGTTTTGTTACCTAATGCAACTATAGTTTGAACTAAGGCCATTAAAATATCATTGTTGCCAATGATTTGGGTTTTTAATGACTGTACATTTGTCGTCTGAGACAGAGTTGGGACAGATTTATTTACATTTTTAGCATTATTTACATTATGTACATTATTCACAGGGGGTTTATATTCCGGCTTAGCCGGTTTACGTGGGATACGCAGAGGTGGGAATTCATTATCATTGTTTAAATTAGTTATAACTTTTGTAGTAGCAACACTTGCATATGTTATCTTATTCTTTTTTTTCTTCTATTTTTTTCATTTTAATTGGACATAGTTTAGAAATTGCTAAGTGAGGACCACTACAATTCGCACAACATAATTCATTCGGTTTGTCACAGTCACGATATATATGGTCGCCGCCGCAGCAACTACATCTCTGCTTGCCATTACAAATTTTTGCTGAATGATTAAATTTCATGCATCGATAGCATTGCTGCAACGGTGGCACATATTCGAATACACGATATGAAAATAGGTCATATTTAACAAAATCTGGTAATGCATTAGCAAGAAATGTGATGCTCACTGTTTGTAAAGGCACTTTCTGTCTATCTACTTTTTTCATAAATCTTCTTATAGCAATTATTTCATATTGTGAAGACAGTTTTGAGTATAATTCTTTATTAGAAATACTTGCCGGGACAAAACGTATGATGCCTGTTTTTTCTATTTGTGCTGCCGGTATAAAAGCTCTTAGATTATTCCTTTGCAGGAAGTCAGAATTGTTCAGGAAATTATTCGCCTGGTTGTATTGCTTAAAGATAATTACTAGTTTATTAGCATTCACTCTGTGAATAACTGATACTCCTTTAATGTCAGGATTTGTTGTAAATATATGATTTAAGTAAATCGGACTTTTATTTCCTATGCGCTCTGTACCCGTACTTTGCACATATACTTTAAATTCAGAGTTAGTGGAATTTTCTGGATATAGTCTTTTATAATTTGGTTTAAAATAAGGTAAGTAATTAATGTCACTTCCCTCACCGCCGCTGTTGCCGCTGTTGAGGTCCATGTCCTTGTCCTCCCGTTGCCTTTTTCGCGAGTCGGGATTGGGGGCCGTACCCCCAATCCCTTCGTTACCATCCATAAATAAGTTACTATACGATACTATTTTACAAAAATATACACAAATAAAATAGGAAAAACTAAAGAAAATAAAATTAAAATTTGGAGCTAAATTTGAAACACCCGCTCAATTTAACTTTCCCGCCCAAAAAAAAACGCAATACAATAAAATAAAATTGCTAGAGATGTCCAGTTTAAATTGGTAGATATCGGTATATCTTGTACGTTTTGTTATTGCTAAAGCAAATCATGTGATTTTGTCCTCGTTCAAGCTTTCATCCTCTACAGATCTGTCACTGTCAAAATATCTCCAAGGTCTCCCTCCCGAATGAATCGTCGTCCTCCGCTATAAAAAAATATTTACTTTTCGACGTCTCAGTTATCGCTGTCTTGGATAACAAAATAATAGGTGAACAATTTGCATATCATGTAATTTAAAACCTGTGAATGAACGTTGCAATTGTATTTTGTCATCGCCTTGACTTATCCGGTGAGTGTTATTTTTCTACCTACACGCGAAAATATGACAAGTTTCATATTTTATTTTTAGTTACGGCGTCGAGTGGCTCTTGCTCTCAAGTATTTGGGTTATTCGACAAATGGTGGTTGTGTTATTAAGTATTTTTCGTATATAATTGTTGGATAGTGAACTTTTCGGCACATTTTGCTAAGTGCGTTTCATCTTCTATTGTATTCAGGGGTTTCCCGTGAGAAACTTGTTGCAAGAATTCAAAGTTTTTCTACCGTGACTATTCCTCTGACTTGCGTATTTAAAAAGTGAGTAATATCAATTCACTATTGAGTAAAATTTGCTTCGATATCTCTGAGTCATTACAAAGATAAACAAAGTGCTTTAAATTAAATTGTTTGAGTCTACTTGTAAAACAGCATATTGGTAAGCAGTTTGGTACTTATTCACTGAAATATTTGCAATATTCAGCCCACTAGTGAGCTTTTGATTTTATCTCAATTTATTTAGGTTAGTAGGACATGAGTTAATTTTCATAAGTTCATATCTATAGGATAGAAAATGTACCTCTCGTAATCAGTTGTGTGCTAGGGGTAAAATTTAGGACAAGCCCATAATATTTTTACCCCAGAAAAACCCCTGAAAACCACTGAAACACTTCCAAAAGCTATTAACTTTTTAATATTTATTTACTTAAAGGCTAATACTTTATTGATGATTTGATCAGGAAATATGACTCTATAAAAACAAGTTTCCATAAAAGCAATAGGATAGTCTGTCTCGTAAAGAAGAGAGTCTGTCTGTATGTCTTGTAAATGACAAATATAATACTGTATTGCACTAAAGCTAAGTGGTGGGATATGAAAATAATACGAGCGGATTGGCTGCACAGCACATCTCCTTTCCTCTCCGCTTAGATGGGATCCAGCCCTAAGTTTAAACCAGGCACAATGAAACAAGATTTCTATTCTCTATCATTCTACTCTTAAAGCTCTCACTCATTCCTAATCTAGTGTAATCCAGTACTTATCCGAATGTCCCTAGACTTTGCACTAAAACACCATTTTATATATGAATGTATAACATGCAATGTGTCTCTTATCAAAAACTGCAGGATGATATTAACATTCATTAATTAAAGAAAGAGAAAAGAAATATACTTACAATATGATAATGGTATCTTTAAGCATTTCAATCACTTAGGTATACCTAATTGACGGGCCTGTTGGTCTAGTGGTCAGTGACCCTGACTGCTAAGCCAGAGGTCGTGGGTTCGATTCCCACCCAGGACAAACTTTGTGTGATGAGCATAATTGTTTGTTCTGTGTCTGGGTGTTATTTATCCATAATATGTATGTATTTAAAAAATATATAAGTATGTATATCAGTTGTCTGATTACCATAACACAAGCTCCGCTTAGCTTGGGATCAGATAGCCGTGTGTAAGATGTCAAAAAAAAAAAAAATTGTTTTATACAAAACTTTCGCATTAGCTTCTTTATTACATTTACTAGCTGTAGTTGGTTTCTACTCTTCTCCTAAAGGGTGTAGCATGATGTTAGATAGCCATAAACTTCATCGTTAAATGGGCTATCTTTATATGCTTTGCGCTGTAGCAAGGTGCGGGTGACACATTCAGTAACATTTCATTTCACTTAAGAAAGTTGCAGTGTTTTATAAATTATGACTTTAGTAGTTCTGCTGTACCACATTTCTAATACACTAAATCATTAATAACTGTAGTAAATTAATTTCAACCCAACCAGAATGCACTAAACCACAAATAAAATTAATTTGGGTTAAAAATTAAGCAATGTGTTATTCGTATAACGTAACGCCTTCGACGTAATTAGTGATGGGATGTCCTGCTACGATGGAATGTCGATATTATCTATATCTTCTATACTTATAATAAAACTGTAGAGAGGTCAATTCTGTACATTGAATATATATTCAAAATTTTTATTGGAGGATGATTGGTGATCGATACTGATGCCAAAAATGCAATTAGTAAATTTTTTGTCTGTCTGTCTGTCTGTCTGTCTGTCTGTATGTGCACGCATGGGTTAAAAACTACTGAAGGGATTTAAACCAAACTTGGTACGATTGTAATCCATACTTCCGGGCAGGTTATAGGCTATATAACGTAACGCTAAGACACATAGGAGCCGAGCAGTAATGAAATATTTGACAAAAACGGGGGAAAAATGTTCCTTTTGAGAGATTCCGTTGCGTGCGCTTCGTAAATGGTAGAAGTTACGCAAAAATCATGTACTAAAGAATTGTTCCTCTTAAAAAGTTCTAAAAAAAAGTCCGCGACAGCATATGTCTAATATTTATAGTTCACTCACTATAACCATTTTTATGGCAATGAAATTAGCTCTAAGATAATTCATGATTTGTCAGGGTGTTTTATAATGAATATAGTATTAATCCTAATTGATGTAAATTCGTTATCCAATAAAAGTTTTTAATTATGTACAAAACTGTCGTTTACATCATTAAATTTCAATAAATAATATCTTCGGAGACATCACAGTTTTAAAATTACTCCGCAGCAATATAATAATGGTACGTACGGGCAGTAACAAAGCTGGCCGGCTTTGCAAGATATTCGTAGCTTATTCATCAGAATAACACATAATATTGTTCTTCATTACATTGCGCCATGAGCCACGGAAGCCAATCAGTAACCAAAAACCTAACATAACGCGGGTACGCGAGGATTGTGCCTAAGTGGTGACCTCTCGCGCCCGTTGCTGGTTTAGGTCATGTTTCGGGGCGAGACTGAACGGGAAGCCGTCACCTCCTTCTGCGAATCAGTCATGCTGAGGCAGCGTCAAGCCATGCGCGGGTCTACGGACGGCGAGCGATGGGTAGCTCGCCGCCCGACTAGGACCGGCCCGTGTCGACGGCACGTTCGTTCCACGCGCGCCTCAAAGAGCAGTCAGCACGTGACGGGGCCCTCTAGGGCTAATGCCTGCCGGGGATGCGGAATAGTTCTAATAGTTACCGTGGCCCCAGAACATAAAGGGCAACCGAAGGAACAAGGGTGGGGTTTAGTCAGTAAAAGTCTGCCACTCCCTCATGAGAAGTCATTTGATCAATTCCCATCCTTTAAAAACATAACGCGGGTGAAACTGCGGTATATAAATACATATTTAATATTAAACTCACTGACTAATATTAAACGCGTTTGTTATTTAACTAACTACAGACATGAAACTTGAAAGGTTTATTCTTTGTGAAGAGTAAATAGCCACTAATCATTTAACACCTTCAGGGTTAAAATAGAGGACAGAAGTACGACATCTACGCAGGCGAAGCCGCGGGCGAAAGCTAGTATATAATAATACTAGCTGATCCGTGCCCACTTCGTTGGGCGGTAAACATTTTAACTTGTGATGTACTGAGTGCTATGATTTATTTCCCGACTGCCAAAAGAAGGGTTTTGTTTTTATTGCATATCAGAAAGATGCTGCTCACGTTCAGCGCTAGATTCCTGAACAGGCGATGTAATCACAGTTTGGCTTACGATGCGCCATAGAGCAAAAATATTGTCACAAAAAAAAAACATAAACCCGATTTTGTTATTTTATATTAGTACTAGCGGTCGCCCGCAGTTCCGCCCGCGTGGATGTCGTTTACCGCTGCAATTATATTTTGTTCATGAAGACGTTGGGAATGCTCAAACCTCGAATCTTGAGCGCGTACCTCTGAGGTTCTCAGACTTTGTTCGGCAAGGCGTTGCGGACGCTCGAGACTCGACTCTCGCGCGCGTACTTACCTCGGAGGTTCTCAGACTTTGTTCAGCAAGGCGCTGTGAACGTCATGTGAAGATTCTCGTGAACGTGCACTGTGTTTAGAAAGTTGAGACCTAAAATTAGAAAATTCTAGCATCGAAAAGAACTGTTTTGAGCCCTGAAAAGAACTGTTGGTTAGCCCAAAAAAATTTATTTCGATAAGGATCAATAGCATGAGTAAAATAAACGCGTTTAAATGATGTCCAAAAAAAAAACAAAATAAAAAAATGGTTGTTGTGCCTCACTCAACATACATAGATAGAGTGTTGCGAACTTTTTCGAAGGTATTTATAAGATATTCAATTGATTAGAACATTTTACGGTTCTAACTTTTATAGTTTAGGCAGTGTACGTAAAATAAGTAACTTTTCTGGTTGATTTTTTACATCTCCTGTCCGAAAAACCCAAATATCTTACGGAACCCTATTTTTATCCAAAATAAAATATAGCGTATGTTACTTGTGAACAATGTAGCTTTCGAATTGTAAAAGAATTATTAAAATCGGTCCAGTAGTTTTAAAGCCTATTCACTACAATCAAACAAACAAACATGCAAAGTTTTCCTCTTAAGCACAAAACTGAATATCACACTAATTTTCGGGTGTGATACGTGACTTAGAAAAGTGTAACCCCGAATATCACGTCCCCGAAAGTTTACGTATTCGAAACACTTAACAACGAATGCACGCTACCTCGAAAAACTTGACGCCGAAGCCATGTGATCTCGAATAACGAAATCTCTAATTCACCAACTCGAAACACTTAACAATGAATGCTTCTACTTCTAAAAACTGAACACCAGCCATGTGATCTCGAATAACTAAACCTCAAAAAGTCATCATAAAAAGTCTTTATTTATATAACAATCAACCAAATCAAACTTTCTTAGAGACTTGAATTAGAGATTTCGTTATTCGAGATCACATGGCTTCGGCGTCAAGTTTTTCGAGGTAGCGTGCATTCGTTGTTAAGTGTTTCGAATACGTAAACTTTCGGGGACGTGATATTCGGGGTTACACTTTTCTAAGTCACGTATCACACCCCTAATTTTCGTAGTGTCGATAGCGATAAAGTGAATTGCATATCGTCCCTAGTCATGTGGTACTGACTGATGTCAACGTCATTTAGACAGCTGCCACCCGCACCTTGCTACAGCGCAAAGCATATAATTGGCTCTATAGCTTCATTAAAATGAATATAGATTTCAAGTCTTTTTTGTTATTAAAAAAACCATTTTTCAGCTATCAACATTATACCACACTACAAAAACATGTTGCTGTAACAATGACATGCACCATTTTACTCCTGCATATTAGCCTAGTCTAAAGGATTAGATCATTTGAACAAAATCTTGAATACAACAGTAATCAAGGATGAAGAGGATTTTAGTCCCAACAGTCTCAACTAACAATCTAATTATGCTCATTAGTATCGTCTGCAACTCTGTAACATTCCATGTTGCATGCAACCTGCAACATTGTATCTTGCAACCTGCTACAAGAATATTTTGCACAATGTTTTGAATATATTGCAAAATGAGGTGTTCTTGTGTGTCATTTGTGCACAAAAATGGATTGATTTCCTGCTTACTTTATTAGGTTAAATTAGGTATGATTGGGTGACCACTGTAACAGGAATAGGGTTGGGAAATGTATTTTGCTCAGTTTTTTAGAGGAAATAGGAAAACATAATTAAATGTTCAACAAGTAGAATTATATAAAAGTCTGCAAATTAATACCTATACATGTATCAGCACATAGCAACAACATTTCAATTTACCCAGCTGTTCATTGTTTTAATAAAATTTTGAATATAAATGACGTAATTAATTATTTGTTCATTTTCGCAACTGGTTAGTATTCATTTTGTAAAAGTATTTAACTTGCTTGAGTTATCCTTATCAGTTGAGATATTTGACTTGAAATATTGGATCGAGTATACCCCAAAAGCAATTTATCGCCCGACATATGAACATCCTACATCGCGAAATTAAAATTGGACGCGTCAATCCGTACTAATATTATAAATGCGAAAGTAACTCTGTCTGTTTGTCTGTCTCTTCTTCACGCCTAAACCACTTAACCCATTTGAATAAAATTTGGTACAGGTTTAGTCTGGGACCCGGGAAAGGACATAGGATAGTTTTCATCCCGGAAATCCCCCGGGAACGGGAACTATTATTCCACGCGGACGAAGTCGCGGGCAAAAGCTAGTAGTGTATAAATTCAAAATGCTAACAACACCTGCCTGTCAGTTGTACCACTCGTCTGGTTAGAGGATCCTCTTTTTCTTTGGAGGGGAAAGAACTTTCCCCTCCAAAATTTAAATCTAATTTTTGACGTAATTAATGGGCCCCTCAGCACACTACATATTATTATGTGGAACCTATAGTTTACCTAACTTTCTTTGTAGTACCTGTTACTTTTAAACACTTATGTAACATACTTTCTCTCTAAAGTTTAACCAATTTATTAGACTTTTTTTTTTCATGAACAAATAGTTTTTATCTGAATTCACAATTTCAAAATAAATTACAAAATTACATTTTTTTTAACATTCCTGCCTCATTGTATCTTGCCTTATCATAATTGCATCATAATTTAATTTTTTGTTTAATTTTATCATAATTTGCATTTCATTTTTATATATCAAGTCAAGAATTACAATAATATTTGAATTTCTTAATTAATTTAAACATTGTCTAACTTTAAAATTTAGACTAGCTCTTCCCTTGCGGTTTCGCCCGCATTTTTCGTTACTCCTCCGCTCCCGTGGGTAGTAGCGTGATGGTATTTAGCCTATAGCATAGCATTCCTCGATAAATGGACAATCTAACACTGAAAGAATTTTTCAAATCGGACCAGTAGTTCCAGAGATTACCCCCTACATACAAACTTACAAACTTACAAATTTTACCTCTTTATAATATTAGTATAGACTAGCTGTGCTCCGCGGTGACACTCGCGTTCAGTTGTCTTTCGTTATTGCTTCGCTCCCGTACGTAGCGACATATTATGAAGCCCAATGATGTTATAAATAAAAAGGTGTATAAGCTAGGCAGTCAGCATGTACTTTAAAATGTAGCTATTTTGCAAAATTATAATTTTCACAAATTATTCGTCTCTTTTTCACTCGCAATACTTGAATCATGCTATCCTACTTTGACATCAGATTGTATGTGTGCTATACTATTTTTGATAATTCGTCCAAAACATTCATATCAATCTGATAAGGAGTTGCTGAGATTATTTGCTTATTGCATTTGCGAAAACAAACAGTAGCATTAAACACTAGCTGCTACTTGTGGTTTCACCCGCGTTATTTTAGGTTTTTGGTTACTGTCCTGCTCCCAAGGGTCATAGCGTTATGTTAAATAGGCTCTTACTCGCTGATTTCGTAAGACTTAATCACTATAAACAAACAAGCATTACTTGTGCTGGTTGCGTGATTATTCAAGTGTTTTATAAGTTTCATTTTGTTATATTAAGCATTATTACGCAATTGTTTGTTATCCCAAGGAAATAAAATAAAATACATAATAAGCAAAAAATCTGAACTCTATTATATTAGTAATAGATAATAATATCGCCATAAAATGAATCTTGATAAATATACTACATGCTCCTCGTAAGATTTTCCAAGATTTTCTCTTTAAAGATTAAAGAGATTAGTTTTTATTAAACAAATGGTGCAGTTCTATATTATAATAATATATTCGATACCTATTAGTAAAGGTAGTACCTATCATCATCATCATCTCCCTAGCCTTTTCCCAACCGTGTTGGGGTCGGCTGCCAGCCTAACCGGATTCAGCTGGATACCGGTGTTTTACGTGAAGCGACTGCCTATCTGACCTCCACAACCAACTGGGCGACACGATACCTCTTGGTTAGACTGGTCAGAGTTTCTGGCTAACCAGTAACGACTGTCAAAGTTCTTCAAATGACAACCGGGACCAACGGCTTTACGTGATTTCTGAGGCACGGGATGTCAGTGGTGTCTAAGATAAACTTTAGAAAGTACATATAAATTGAAAAAGTCACATTGGTACTTGCCCGGATTCGAACCCACAACCTCTTACACGAGAGGCGGGCGCCATATCCACTGGGCCATCACGACACCTAAAGGTAGTACATATACTAATAACAAAGGCTGAAGAGTTTGTTTGGTTGCTTGATCGCGCTAATCTCAGGAACTGCCGATCCAAATTGAAAATATATTTTTGGGATATAGCTCATTTATCGAGGAACGTTTTAAGTTATAGAAAATCACTCCAGGACATACGGTAGCAGATCAGTATTAAAAACTTGAGTAAAGTCGCTGTGGACAGCTAGTCTACTAGTAAAGGCAACGCAGTCGCGAACCAAATTAATTCCACCATTATAACCAATTCTGATAACACTTATTAACTATTTAAATTGCTCAATATGCTTGTAGGTCAATGAACATTCTAACGATACGTAATTGGTATTGAATCATTTAGCGTAACGTTATTTTTTTTTAGTACTTGTAATGGAAAATAAACACCACTTCGTAAGGGGCCATCCATACATTGCGTTATTATGTGATAAGAAGTAGGGGTATTAAAATTACAGAAGGTTTAAGGCCCTTCGACGACAATGTGACAGCCGGCTGCCGGGCTGCTATTGTGTTTCTATAGTTTCTCCAATCACGTGTTTTCGAAGGATTAATCTAATGATTTTATAAAAAAATATAATGTATAGGTATATAATAATTATAAATCGTATGTAACGTTACAGAAAAGGAAGAATTCCAAATGCGACAACTACATGCGGCAGGAAAGGGAAAAATATATAATGAAATTCGAATGACGTAAATAAGAATACTGAGAAATAATTTTAGCATTTTGGATGAAATAGTAATAATAGGCACTATTAAAAAGTGAACTGATTTCTTTCTCCACTGAACTGCCATTTAGTAGATGATTTCTTAAATTTTAAACTTTCGTCAAGTTTCGTCCTCGTCATTCTGAAGATTCATTGTGTTGCCATTGCCACCGCACAGTCGGAATCGGCCGCGCGTCAACAGTAACAGAAAAAAAACTTTTTCCAAAAAAATAATAACCGCCTTCAAAAACTAAAATTTCGGAAGTCTATGACCGACTTCCGAAATTTTAGTCAGTTTCAGTTTTTGGAGGCGGTTATATTTTATATATTTTTGTTTTTTTTTTTATTTTTTACTTTTCAGTGTCGAAACCCAATGTCCGACTGTGTATTATTACATACAGTATCTTTCAAAATAATATAAAACGAAAATAGAAACTTGAAGTAATGCACATATCTTCAATGTACTTATATTTCATCGTTTTTTTTTGTTCTTGATGAATTTTTCGAGCAGCTTCGAACTGCTCGCCATAAAATTTATTTGGGACCACCTCTAAATCATGACTTATCAAATAAAAAAAGAACCATCAAAACTCGTAAACGACGAAGTTATCCGCTAACAAACATAAAAAAGCATATATACGGTCGAATTGAGAAACCTCCTCCTTTTTTTTAAGTCGCTTAAAAAGGCACTAATCATAAGTTTTCCTTCAGCCATTTTAGCCAGTCAAAAAGAGCTCCACCTCATTACACAACTAAGTTCAATTTCTATTCCAGATTGATGTAAGACCATGACGAGCCTGCAGAACGGGGACGACGACTCGTTCATAATCCTCGGAACATCTCCTGGGACCAGCCTGGACATGAAGTGCAACGGCATTGAGAACGGAGACATGTCCCTGGACAAGGAACAGATGGAGGAGGCCATGGACCTGTCCGTTGAAGCCAATATGGCTTTTAAGGCGCATTTCAAGCTGGGCGATTGTGTGAGTGTTTTTATAATTATTGTGACTCGAACTCGCATAAGGTTGCGGCTTCAAAATCGAACAAGTACCATTTTAGCTTTTTCGGAACATATGATTTTAAGTTTATACAGGGTGGAAAGTTCCAATGGCAATGGGCAAATGGCAATTTTAGTAATCTATCTTAACGATTTAAAGTAGGTTTCTTCCAGGGCCCATAAAAAGTTTTCACCCTGTATAGAAATCACTGACATCCCGTAACTCGGAAAACACGTAAAGCCGTTGGTCTCGGTCCCTTTGTCAATCGTCATTGGTAGTCAAAAGCCGGAAAATCTGACAGAAATCTAACAAAAGGGTATCGTGTTACTCAGTGTCTGGGTTTCCGGAAAGCAGACGCCTTATTTGATTTTGAAGTGGTATTTTGCTGCGGTTAGACTGGAACACTGGATGCCGTATCCAACAGTTAGGAAAAAGGCTAGGAAAATCCGTACTAATATTATAAATGCGAAAGTAACTCTGTCTGTCTGTCTCTTCAACACGTCTAAACCACTGAACCGATTTAAATGAAATTTGGTACAGATATAATCTGGGACCCGAGAAAGGACATAGGATAGTTTTCATCCCGGAAATCCCCCAGGAACGGGAACTATTATTCCACGCGGACTAAATCGCGGGCAAAAGCTAGTGATTAATAAAACATTGTAGGAATTTTCAGTCTTTGATTTCGTAGACACCGGTCAGGCGTTTATGCGCATCGCAAAAATACCCTGTCATTTGGTTCAATCGCGCCGGGTGACAATTTGGTAGTTGATATCACCAGTCAATTGACACTCTTTTTATGAGCTGTCATAACGTAATGATGACGTATGAGGTTTCGTATGGAAACAGCAACCCGCGACGGGATTACGTATCTTGCAGAAGCCGTGCGCGATAATTGTGCAATAATTGCTTCTCAAACGTCAATTCGTATTTTTTTTTGGTGAGTGGGTAATCATCAAATGACTGCTCCCGTCCTGGGTGCGGCGGGAGGGCGTGTTAGACTTTTACCACAGATTAATAAATAGTTACTACGTAACAGATACTTCACTCCAATACAAAAACCAAAATACCTACGCTATAATTGCCTACAAAATCATAATAATAATACATCATAGTTGTTTGCAGCAAGGAGAAATGTACCATAAGTACGCACAAAGAGAGTTGAGATTCTTTTGCCCGCCGCGCGACTAACGTGTGTGCGTGTCGTCCAGCAAATCTGCTAGGGTTATACGTATGATGACAATGGTAATAAAACGAATGTTTTAGAAAAACAATTATTATTTTATTTGTTGATCAAATATTTTTTAGTTTGATAAAATGACTGATGCATATTTTTCGTTCCTTGAATTCCCGACTAATATATTTTAGTGTCGAAAATATCCAAAACCGCGTGAATAATTTTAATAAATAATCAAAAGGGAAACAAGAGAATTGGGAAACAGGGGAATTGCACAATAATCACGCAATAATTACGTGGTTTCGGCATTTTGATAGTCAGCGCTGTACCCGTGACGCGCGAGCACTCAGCCGGGCGCGCGACAGCCCGGTGTTCGTTGTATCGTCGACGATACGCGAAGCGGTAGGCATAAAACGCGTGGCCTTGAGCGAGTGACGGACGCCTGCTTTTACTGACTCCTTCCTTCGCTTGCCCTTTATGTTCCAGGGTCACGGTAACAATTATAAACATTCCGCAACAACGTCAATTCGTATTACGTATCAGCAATAGCAATGCGATAGCAATCTAGTGATAGTGCTGCCTCTGTGGAGCAATCAGTTAACTAAAACATGCATTTTTCGTTTGGTGGTTTCGTATTACGTATGGTTTTTAACCGACTTCTAAAAAAAGGAGGAGGTTCTCAATTCGAATGTTTGTATGTTTTTTTTTTTTATGTTTGTTCGCGCATATCTCCGTCGGTTACCAACCGATTTGAACAATTCTTTTTTTGTTTGAAAGGGTAGACTTCCCAAATGGTCCCATTGTCATCAGGTCCAGGATCTGATGATGGTATCATCCCGAAATCGAGGAAACTCCTCAACATTTTTATAGAATAACGTACATTTTTTTTGAAAGTTACCTTAAAACGTAGTTGGGACTCTTAACTAAAAAGTAAAAAATAAAAAACTTTTTCCAAAAAAAAGATAACCGACTTCAAAAACGAAAAGCTCAAAAATAACTATTTCGGCAGTCGGTGGCAAGGCAACACAATTCGACCGGCAGAAGAGAAGCCACCGACTTCCAAAATAGTGTTACGAGCTGGGGTTCGGGATAAATTAAAATAACAGTTTTACTCGAAAAAAACACAATCACTTTATTAGAATTCGCAAACGCAAAAACACTTCACTAACACAAACTAACACAACACAAAACACACTTCGTATCGCAGTCGTAGTTCCGCTTCGCGGCGATGTTCACCGTTTCGTTTCCAAAACTGAACTGAGTCCCGTGCCGACACGTCCGCTATTTATATCTCCGGTCACATTTTCTAGAAAGTTCGACAACCCGAGGTACCCAGGTGCATTCGAGAACATTCCAGTAACATCGCGAATGATCGACGATGATCTGGAAGTTTCTCGAATGACCCCTCGAAACTCCATCGAACGTTCTAGAACGTCGTGGAACTTTCCCGAATTTTCTAGTAAATGTGCCCGGAACAATCGACACTTACGTCACCTATACCTACCTACGTAACACTGCCCCCTCCTAAGACATGCTCGTCCCGAGCATCATTATTCCCGTAGTATCGTGCCAGCCGATCTACGTGAACAATTTTAGGCGCAGTTCTCGTACTCTTCCGTATCCGGTAGGTGACGTCGTTGATCTTGGTCACTACTCGGTATGGTCCATCCCATTTTGCCTGTAGTTTAGGCGACTTCCCTTTGCTACGCACTGGGTTATGCAACCACACCAGTGAACCTTCATCAAATCCGCTATTGTTCATCTTCCGGTCAAAGCATGTCTTTATCCTCTCAGACATCTGCTGACCTGACTGTCTGGCACGCTGTACGGTTTTCCTCGCCTCGTCACTAAGGTTTGTTCTTAACATCCTGACGGGAACTGTTGCCTCAGCTTCTTGCCTATGACGGGCGCTTTCACGAGCTGCAACTCCTTCAGCTTGCGCCCGTACTCCTCCTGTTCCGCGAAGCTGATGTTGTCTAGCCAGTTGAGCGCTACGTTTTACGCACTCCTCGCTGTCCTCTTGTCTATCACATCTTCCAGCACTAGCTTCACGCTGAACAAATACACTTCCAGCTGGTTCCATGCCCCGATGCACTGCCTCTACTTCTCGTCTTCGTATTTGTACATCTCCACCTCGAGGAGCAATCTCTCGTTCTCCGCCTGCGACAGGCGTATCTTGTCGTTCTTGCTTCTGGGTGGTGACACTAGCTGCCCTTCTTCTCCAGGCCAAGTCTTTGTTGGCATCACGTCGCTTAGGGCAACTCGATCTAATGTGACCCTTCTCTCCACAATTGTAACACGTGGGACTGTACCTCAAACGGTCACGCACAGGTGATGCTGCATCCTCGCTGATACGGTGGGCACGATGATCATGCCTTACTGCCTCTACTTCCAAGGCATGGGCCAAGGCACTTTTCAACGTCTCATGGTGCCCAAGTCTCACAGCAACCCTGACTTCAAAATCTCGTATGCCATCGACGAACGCTTGCACCAAATTTCCGTTGATAAGCTCAGGCGCAGACCGATATGCCTTCCGTACCAGTATCTCTACCTCCAGAGCCCATTGCTGCAAGTTTTCACCGCTGCGCTGCACGCGATCTTTCAACTGGGCACGAAAGACGTGCTCCAGGTGAGCGTCCCCGTATCGAGACTCTAGGGCTTCAACCAACTGCTCGTAAGTCGCATTGTTGCCAAGAGCCTCTAACACCGTTAAAGCCTGGTCACGAAGACCCAAGGTGAGTGCGGTCATTGCCTGCGCATCTGTCCACCCATTCGCTTTCTTGACAGCTTCAAATTGAAGCTTGTACGCAGACCACGAAGATGTTCCGTCGAAGGGTGGCGCTTTAAACCCACGCACCGATGGTGCAGCAACAACAGGAGCCGCAAATTCACCTCCAGACTTGAGACATCCCAAAGCTTTCTGGATGTCAGCAATCTTGGTTTCGGTCCCGTAGATACGATTCTCGGCGCAAGAGACTCGGCTTTCGGCTTCGGATATGCGGTTCTCGGCCTCGGAGATACGGTTCTCGTGCATTTCCACTTTCTCCTTTACGGCGCCAATATCCTTACCAACCGCCGCGTGCAACTCTTTAATAAGCAGGATCTGTTCCTCTTGCTTGTGGGTCTGTTCTTCCCTGTCTCGCTGCAGATGTTCCTCCAGCCGACGGATCTGTTCTTCCTTGTCCCGCTGCAGCTGTTCTTCCAGACGGCGGGCCTGTTCTTCTTGACGGCGAGCTTGTTCCTGCAGCAGTACCATCAGGGCAGAAAGGTCCATGGTGGTCGATGCTGCAGAACCACCAGATACCTGAGCTGACGCTGGCTCCATCGTCAGCTGGCTGCCACCCGGTACGTGCTCCGAGGTGGGGTCAAATCGCCTCTGGTCCACCTCTTGCTGGCGTTGGCTCCTCGTACGGATTCCTTCCGTGTCGTCCTTCGGTAAAACCGGCATGATTTATCCCTCACTTCTGACACCAAATGTTACGAGCTGGGGTTCGGGATAAATTAAAATAACAGTTTTACTCGAAAAAAACACAATCACTTTATTAGAATTCGCAAACGCAAAAACACTTCACTAACACAAACTAACACAACACAAAACACACTTCGTATCGCAGTCGTAGTTCCGCTTCGCGGCGATGTTCACCGTTTCGTTTCCAAAACTGAACTGAGTCCCGTGCCGACACGTCCGCTATTTATATCTCCGGTCACATTTTCTAGAAAGTTCGACAACCCGAGGTACCCAGGTGCATTCGAGAACATTCCAGTAACATCGCGAATGATCGACGATGATCTGGAAGTTTCTCGAATGACCCCTCGAAACTCCATCGAACGTTCTAGAACGTCGTGGAACTTTCCCGAATTTTCTAGTAAATGTGCCCGGAACAATCGACACTTACGTCACCTATACCTACCTTAAAACGTAGTTGGGACTCTTAACTAAAAAGTAAAAAATAAAAAACTTTTTCCAAAAAAAAGATAACCGACTTCAAAAACGAAAAGCTCAAAAATAACTATTTCGGCAGTCGGTGGCAAGGCAACACAATTCGACCGGCAGAAGAGAAGCCACCGACTTCCAAAATAGTTATTTTTGAGCTTTTCGTTTTTGAAGTCGGTTATCTTTTTTTTGGAAAAAGTTTTTTAAGAGCAAAGTATTTTTTTTTATATAGTGATTTTTAATTAGTTCCAGCGATTGCTACTATATCGTCGTCATAGCATTAATCTTATTGCATATGCGCAAGTAACGGACTTAGTTCAGTGTTTAATGGTTATCGAATATAGTCAAGTATTTTAACTAGGTATCAGCTTTCCTAGAATGAAAGCCCAGATAAATAAAAAAGTATTTACTGAAATAGCCGAGCCAAAGTGAGTGATATGATTAGTAAGTTTTATTTATCTTGGCCTAAGAATTTTAAGGCTCTAAAACATATTTTTGAAGGTTGATTTGCGTTACACTTCGAGTCTTTTCATTGCTAGAGACTCCCTCTATTGATATGATACTGCTGCCGATTCTCTTATTCACAAACCAGACTAAATTTAAGTTAAATGCATCTTTCTCTTTCCATGTTATTAAGAAAAGGACAGAAGATGAAATATAAGTTAAGTCCTGTCAAATTAAGCACGCCATAGATAATTTAGACGCGATTAAAAATACGTTGATTTACTTCAGGCGCTGTCTAACTTGACAGGATTAAACTAAAATGTATCTTCTGTCCTTTCTTTAAGAAATGGAAAGAGAGATATGCATGTAACTTAAATTTAGTGAAGTTTGTGTACAAGAGAATTAGCGCCACTATCTCCTGCGGTTACACTTGCATTTTTGGCTGTAGCTCGGCTGTCGTCGCGTGATATTACATAGCTTGTAACCGTCCACGATAAATAGACTTACCAACATAAAAAGATTTTTTCAATTTGGACCAGTAGTTAACTAAATAAACTATTTAGCTTTATAATATTAGTATAGATAGATTACTGCTCCTCATTTTGAATGCTAAATGTAGGATAATGCTTGCGAAAATCAATATGAGATTATTATCTACCGTTTATTTTTGGCATAAGCTTCATACACATTTTATATATAAAAGATTATACTCAAGTAGATATTTGGATCACGTTTTTGCCCTTGTCGAATGACTGCGGTATGGGAGAAATTAATGTATTACGTATACAGTAACTTGAATTCGCAACATGTGCAGGACGTATGTCGGTAATTATTTTTTGTAGTGGATAGTTAACATAAGATGACGTATGACGTGTTGTTTTATAAATTACTACCTAGCTCTTCCTCGCGGTTTCGCCCGCGTTACGTTAGGTTTTTGGTTACTGCTTCGCTCCCGTGGGACATAGCGTGATATTATATAGCCTATGTTATTCGTTGACAATGTAGCTTTCGAATGGTGAATGAATTTTAAAAATATGTTTAGTAGTTTTTGAGCCTTTTCATTACAATCAAACAAACAAAGTTTTCCTCTTTGATAATATTAGTGTAGAAGAAGACACCGCTTAATGAAGGTGCCTCATTCTAAAAAAGGTTAATTAGTCTTCGTCCTCTACACGTGAAGAGGCGTTTGCCCTGCAGTGGGCAGTTTCGAGAGACTGTGATTCATGCCTTTACGAAGTTTTATCTTCTAAACCTATAAAACCTTTATTTTGAGCTCAATACGATTGAGCTGTTGGTTAAAAAAATCAAACTTTTGTCGACTTGCTTAATAATAAGGCTTTACGAGAAAGGTTTGTTCTGTGTGGTTTTGTGCAGCACAGCTTAACTTCATATAATAATCTACTTGAAAGTACACGTTGATTGAAGTTCTTATAAAATGTTCATAACCAAAACTTGTTTTTTGACCTAGTTTAAGTATTATGTAACTCTGCCTTGCTAAAATGGTAGTCGCACGATCGCAGTTAATTGCATTGTAAGTCAAAATATTAACAAAGGGATTTTAGATTTTAATATATGATTTTCTAGTTTTTTTTTCACCGCGCACTAGTGTTAACCGGTGTTGATTTATTTTTTGTTGCTTATTTTAAAAAAAACCGCTAGCAGTTGCATGGATAGCACAGGTTTAGAAATAGGACGACCGTACTCCTCTGGTATATAGCTCTAACAATAATAATCTGTTCCTTATGTCTTGACCTTTTTAAAGGTAGGTATTTCATTTTTGTATAAAATAGGAGACTTTTTTATGCGATCACTGATCCGTACAAAAAGGTCCGTTACTAAGGTCCTTTCCAAATGCCACGATGGAACTAGATATAAGGCGAATTCGCACATTACTCCTGGATGATTAATTAGACATACGCTCAAAAATTCGCTTTATTATTGCATAACTATTTAAGTGCAATTGTTAAATAATTGCACTCCAATTTTAATCCCTATATGTAGACCTTTAAAATTACAAACAAGCTGACAGACCTCGACTGATGTCTGTCTCTGAAGACATCGGCAACATCAGGTCTCACAATGCGTTGTTATCCTAAAGACAATTAAATATCTATGCGCCTGTGCTAACACTCATCCTTCAAACTTCAACGCAGCGTTGTTTTTCGAAAGAAACCGGCAACGCCACGAAGGGGCTAGAGGCTAGAGAGGCCGTTTCTGCTCCTACTAGACCCAAGAGCTAAATCGCGCGTGGTTGCAAGTGTAAAAATTCACAATTATGCTCTTGCTTTGCTGCCTCTACCCAACATCAACCCTGCGATCACCAGCTTTAAGAAGGAGTGCTCCGATCCACTGTGGAACCCCCTCTGTGCAACGCCTATTACGGTTCATAACTTTTATTTATCATCTTGTCTCCTGCTTGTTATGAAGAGAAGTGGAACACAGTTTTTACTTACGCCTCCGCTGTACTTTTCTGATGAATTTCGTTGCGGGATCCAAGACAGTTGAATCGCTTCTCCGGGACTCGCCGTGCTTCATTGCTCGGCGCTTTTCTGGCAGACTCCACTGTTGATTCTGACTTTCAGGATTTGCAGTGGTTGGGAATAGTGTGGTGGAATTGTCCTAAAGATATATCATCTTATATGCGTCAATTCCTCCAACCGAACCTTTGAGTTTTAACGACCTTGATACTCTAGCAGGAATTTCTGTATTGATCGTGTCTGCTAAGAGACACTGGTATTTTAAAATGCGTTTGTAACATAAACTTATCACTACAGTTAGCTATACCGAGGCAATGTTTTGTAAACATTGCTCGCACAAAGTCATCGGACGAAACATGACGTGACGTCAGAATACCGATTAGTTGCTTTCAATCTCTTTTTATTACGCGTAGTTAGCTGTAATCACATTTTAACTTATTTTTAGATTTTTATTTCTGGCTGAATTACTGTTGGTTAGGGTTCCGTTCAACCTGAAAGTGGACCCCTTTTTTTTTGGGGAGTGGGAAATCATCAAATGACTGCTCCCGTCCTGGGTGCGGCGGGAGGGCGTGTCAGACTTTTACTGACTAAAACCGACTCATGTTCCTTCGGTTGCCCTTTATGTTCCGGGGCGACGGTAACTCTTATAAACATTCCGCAACCCCGGCTCCATTGCGTTTGTGTGAATGGTTTTGGTCATATTTTTACAGTTCTACTTTCAGCTTTAGCTGTATTCAGACAACGATCTTGTAAAAAAAGGGCGGAGTGCGTTCGCGATGCATCGGTTCACCTTTCCGCGCCTATTCAGTTATTGTATATAAACTCGTTGTTTCTATTATGCATTGTGCATTAAAGAAAGGAATCTTTAATGGCGGCATGTATGTACTTACGTTGACAGATAGTACAGTCAGCATATAAAAATTAAAGTCCAATATTTTTTTTTCAAATCAAAAATATAAAGAATTTTTATTGTTTTCATCGGCAACAGTGCCTACTTTTACAACAATAACAAACCGCTAACAACGGAAAATATAACAGAAAACTATAACAAGATATTCGTAAAAAGGATAACTGAGCGCGACAACGCAGCGTGGAAGCAGGATCAGGACTTTTTTTATGTTGACGGTACGCGCGCGAGTGAGTATAGACGGCATCGGCACTAGAGTGCGAGCGAGAGAAGCGCCGCCCTTTAAGATTCTTTTCTTTAATGAACCAGGTTATATGAACATTAAAGCTGAATGGAGCTAAATAAATGTGTGTTCTGTGCACTCTGTCTGTTAGTCTGTCAATTGTCATAGTTAACTTTTGGTAGTGCGCTGAGCGTTCCGTTTGGTTTGATTACCGAAAGGGACAAATATTTAACCTACGAATGTTTGTGTGACTTTTGTTTGTAAAATCACTCACAAGTCAGAAGGACTTTCAAGAGTGGGGCAAAGTTTAAAAATATTCGTGAGTTTAAAAATATTATGCGAATAGACGGATTAACAACTCTTTTTCTATGTAGGTACCTACTACTTGCAGATTACAGTGTGCCTAGGTAGCTTTTAATATTAGTGTACCCCTGTTATCTCTAGCTAAATCGATACCTACTGATAAGAGGTTGATGCAATCATGACGTAGGTATGTTGTATATCAGTAGAATGTTAGCTATATTTAGGGTTTTTTTTTGATGAATCACTGAGACTGAGACTAGACTGACTTTCACAATTTTGCAAGTGCCTCTTTTTCAGTGCTAACGGTGAAGCATTAGTTTTTAATCAGGTTTTAGTTAAATACCCAGATAGATCACATCTATACTTGAGCCGATTTCAATAATCGCAGAACATGTAAATAACAATTTACGAAGCCTGCATTGCGCAAACAGAGTTTGATGTGACAATGGCGTCTATACTTGAGCCGATTTCAATAAAAAATGTTAGTAGCGACATCTATCGCAGAACCTGTAAATAACAATTTACGAATCCTGCATTGCGCAAACAGAGTTTGATGTGACAATGGCGCCGATTCCCTTGCTCACAAACTAAACAAAATTTAAGCTCAGGGCATCTTTTTCTTTCCATTTAATTAAGACAAATAAATAAAATATTAGTAGCAAAAAATTGTCAAATCACTACATGGTAGAAAACAAAATAGCTTTCCGGTGTCTGTCCCTCTATGTATGCTAGATCTTTAAAACTACGCAACGGATTTTGATGCGATATTTTAAATGATTCAAGAGGAAGGTTTAAAATATGTATAATACATGCATAATATTGTAGAAAAAAAGAAACAGATTCTCCAGATTTGTAACACCTGTGCGAAGCTGGGGACTTGGGAGGGTCGCTAGTTAGGCAATAAAAATGTCTTTCCCTTAACCTCCAAACATTTTTGTTGTATTTTAATAGTTAATTTGTTGGGAAAATACGTTGTGCCACTATTTACTAATTCGTACCATAGTAAATTGTAGCTCTACTATACCTTTATGACTTGCAACAAGTGATTCATCATTATCAGCCTGTTATAGTCCACTTCTTGACATAGGCATCTTCCAAAGCGCTTCACTTAGGTCAATCTTCTGCTATTCTCTTCCAGTTTTTCAGGATCTGCCCTTCGCACATCATCCTCATCTGACCGTGATGCGACCACATTACGCTTGTCTCAATGTGGTCTCCACTGCAGAAGACGCTTAGTCCAACGAATGTCGGTTCTGCGATAGATGTGACCAGCCCACTCCCACTTCAGTTTACTGATTCGAGTGATCATTTCACTCTAGTTCTCCGACGGATTTACGTACTTCCGACTTTTATCAGACGCCGAGCATAGATCTTCCTATAGTTCGCTGAACTCCTTTGAACCTGTCGAATTGTGGACGAATCCCATTGTCAGTGGTGTTCACAAAAACAAAATTTAAGGTCAATGCATCGTTTTCTTTCCAATTCATTAAGAAAAGGACAGAAGATAATATATTAGTTTAGTCCTATCAAATTAAGATACTCCATAGATAATTAAAACGCGATTGAAAACTGCGCTGGCTAATTTGACAAGACAGCACCAATTCGGCACAGTATGTCATTACGGGTAAAACTTAAGACAACAACAGTCGATTACAAAAATCAGTTTAAAACTATGTGCCAGATACAGATTTTTGGAAGATTTGTCATCGAATATCACTTACATTGCCACAGCGAAGTTATTCCCCATCTGAAAGGTGACACATTACAATTTGACAATTTACATGATTTTCCTCCATTTGAGTACTTATTAAAAGGTGGGACATTCTTGTAACTGGAACGTCGCATGCGCATTGAATTACGCTGTAGTAGTTAAGGTTTTTTTAAGCTTTGTACAATTACGTAACACAATTTAGTAGGGACTTTACTTCGCACACACACTCATACAAATAAAGTACATTTAGCTAGTGCTTTGCTAAAAGGTCCCTTATTTGTGTATAACAAATCTCAAGTTACATTGCAAGTCAACGTTAAATATTTGTTGTACTAAAATCAATTTTATGCTTGCATTTTAAAGTTCATATGTGTATAACTTTGACTTTGAATATATGCTGTGATCAGTTTTGTTGGTTTTTTTTCCCGGAACTTGGTTTATTTGTAGAATATTTAATTTATTATATTCAGGAGATCGATCCACTGCTTCCTCGATATTGATCACCTCAACAAAAGTTTTCATTTATGTGAAACTAACTTTTGCCCGCGACTTCGACCGCGTGGAATAATAGTTCCTGTTCCCGGGGGATTTCCGGGATGAAAACTATCCTATGTCCTTTCTCGGGTCCCAGACTATCTCTGTGCCAAATTTCATTTAAATAGGTTAGTAGTTTAGGCGTGAAAGCGTAACAGATAGACTGCCAGACTTACTTTCGCATTTGTAATATTTGTATTTAGTATGGATAAGTCTTATGGGTTTTTAGATGGTTCAGAAACACAAATCTAAGGGCCAGGCCACACGGTGCGGCACCGCACCGCACTGGTGGCCACACAAGAAGTGCGGCATCGCAATGTTCTTACGGCGCCGCTGCGGCACCGTAACTATCGTACACGTAATTATCATCAACGAGCGCGCACTCTTGCCTATAAACAACTGCTTGCATACCTCCCCGCCTCGTCTGCCTCGCGCCGTTGTGCGGTGCGACGCCGGAGCGGTGCCGGACGTACCGTATGGCATACCATTCAATTTTATAGGTAGGAAAGCGTTGCGGCACCGCTCAGGCGCCGCGCCGGAGCCGCACCGCACCGTGTGGCCTGGCCCTAACATCGGTATTCAAGACAACGTTAGTCTGCTAATAATTCAATAATTATAAAAGTAAAGAAAGTATTTGCTTATTTTTTTATCTCGTTTATCAAACATATCGATAGATTCTAGGTTGTATAAAATCAAGAGTTATCCTCCTTGTCTTTGAAAAAAAAAATCATAAAATCATATTTATTTTGTAAATAGGTTATATATATAACACTTTTACACGTCAATATTTTGTTTTTTTTTTATTTATTTTAAGCGAACGATGGGGCCGGTGTTTCGTAGCTGGACTGCTCTGAGAAGAAACATCCGAAACAAACTCAGAGGTCAAAGTCTCTTTTAAAGTCCATACAATCGTATTGGTCAAAAATGTGCGAGAACCATGGAGGTTAATGTCTGAGGCACTCTCTTGATGAGAGGAGGACACAGATTTGAGTGGACCTGTCCAGACAGTGCAAGCATTTGTCAGTAATCGTTTAGCTCAACTAAAAACTAAGGAGCCCAACGTCTTGACGAACAGTACCAAAGTAAGGACATTTGGGTAGGCCGCATTAAATACTCAAACCGTCAGACCGCATATTTAACAAAAAAAAACCAACGACTTCCATAGTCCTCACATTCACAAAAAAAAATGTCACAAAAACATATACACAATACTTTAAAAAGTACATATCAATGTCAAATAGTAATACATAAAAAAAAAGATTATATACTTTAATAAGTACACATCAATGTCAAATAGAAATACATAAAAAAGATTATATACTTTAAAAAGTACACATAAATGTCAAAATAATAATTGAAATGTCAAAGAGAAAAGAAATGTAAATAAAGAGGATAAAGATAATATAAAGATAAGAAATAAAGAGGATAGAAATAAGAAATGTAAAAAAAACAATAAATGCCGTACTTACTTTACTTACTTAAGGTAGGTCTTTTGTCACTGGCTCCGCTATAGTGATTCATGGTGTGATGTTCCGTAGCCTATATATTATTCTGATGTTCAAGCTATATTATTGTAAAGTTTCACCACAAATCCCCTTCAGTAGTTTTTGCGAGAAAAACAAATAAACAACCATATACCTACATCTTTACAAATTATCACGTTCCAAATAATAGTAAGTAGGATGAATCAGTATTTATATAATACACTAGAATATACTATTATGCACTATCGTCACAGGTAAAATACGTATAGATAAAAATAGATAAGATTTATAATACTGCATGCAATCTAATGATTAAATACTAACTTCTATGACGACAGTAAACAATTCATTCAATGTTTATTAATAATGAATGGCAAAAAACGTATTATTTTGATAAGGGTATTTTTTACCGTTATCAAATTATCAGTTTAGTGTTCATCCCTTTATCAATCGATTAAATCTTTTGACCATTTCCTGTGGCTTGAACTGTTATTTAATGAGTAGAAGATAAAACTCTGTAAAGGTGTGGACATATTATTGCGATGTATTTACTTGACAGTAAAATTTTCTTTAAAAAATGTGCCAATTGACAATTTCGGGATAGATGCAAAACTATATAAGATAACTCGTTACTTACCGATACATTAACATGTTATAAAAAAAATATACTTAAAATAATAGGCGCTTTTCTTAATGAAACTTTTTTGAAAGTTTGTATTTTAACTCCCCTACTTAGATTTATTTACTTAGTAGGTTTTTATGAAATAGAAACATAAATTCAGTTAAAAATAATATTTTAATATAGTAATAAAATTAGTGCAAAAGAATCCTTCTTTTTTGACACTAACATACAGCAATAGACTTTTATTAATAAGAAGATGAGAGTAAACACTTTCTATTTCCCGTCCCATACGTTTGTTTTGCGGTTTGCATTGGTCAATATGTGTTCACTTTAAGAGCGTGTTCAAACGGGTGTGATTTTTCTGCTCAAAAAGCTAACTTTTCTATATCCCTCTTAAGGAGGGCCTTCGAGGGGTCGAGCTTAGAGCATATCTGTAAAATATAGAATACCAGGCTATTGAAAACTAGTACTCGTAGCATTATACAAGATAATGTATTGAATTTTGGTTTATATTAGGCAGGCACTATTATTGTCTATCTGGAGTCGATACGGGGGATTAGATTACTAAAGATAAATACTTATGTCTAAATTCTATATTAAGCAGGCATCCGCCGATAAATAAATGTCCCTCGCGGTTTTACTGTACGTTCCCGTAAGATTTTTAAGTTAAAAACTATCCTATGTTCTTTTCCAAGCTATGGACTATCTCTGTACCAAATTTTATTTAAATCGGTTCAGTAGTTTTGTCGTGAAAGACGTACAAACAAACAGACACAATGAATTGCACATTTATTTTATAATATAAGGATGCCCGTTAGTCCGTAAGTGTCAGTCATAGACCTCCTTTTTTTAGGGACTCCTTAAAGATTTTCTCACGTTTTGACGTGACAACGTCTTAAATTAGGTTGCGGCTGGGAGTCACTTATGAAAAAGTGTAACGCTCGGTAACGTTACGATGAGTCACCGAACGAGAGAGAGGCCCGCCGAATGCCTTGCGTCTCTCTCCCACTCAACTATGATCGATATGAAAGACGTTGTCACGTAAAATCTTCGCCCGTAAAACCGACTTTACAGGCAACCATTTTTTTTACGTGAGAAAATCTTTAAGGAGTCCCTAGGCTAAAAGGCTAGAGCAAGTTGTACTCAATGCGGATGTATGATCGCTAAGTGTGAACGCAGCCTTACGTTTCGCACTTGTCTTTCCAAGGGGGATTTACCTTAGATAATTCTAAATGGAGGAAATAATCTGTGTTGTAGGCCGTTGAGTTGATAGTCCTTACGTGAATTTATTCATTCCGTGTTAGACATTGCCGTTTGACGGTTAGATACCTGTGTAGTGTTTTTTTTAATTGTGATTTTTCGTGTTGTTGTTGTTGTTGTTGAAACTGGAAATATCTAAATAAGAGGTAGGGTTTTTTGTTAATTTATATTTAATAGTTGTTAGGGATTTCCGTTGAGTTCGATAGGTGTTGTAATTTTAGTGTTTTGGCCTTTTTTGGGATTGTTTTTCTATTGTCTGTAAACATTTATTTGAAGAATAATAAATGCTAGAGAAGCAAAATTTATTTAGAAAATTTATCAAACATTTTGTTCATTTTTAAGAGGTACAGTTCACTTGGCTATTGTGATTACAACTAGAAAGCCTAAAATATAGAGTTTCTTGCGTTCTTCTCCAAAGGAACTCACAGTTAGGACTCCAACTTTTTATCAAACTTACTTCCTGACAATTCAAAAAATTCCTTTAAATGGTTTGTTTGGTTATTAATTGACCAAGAGTTTGATGTTATATTAAAATCATTTTTAGACAAAATACAGAATATTTTGAACTCTATCACTTACTATTTTTAAGTGAAAATTTACCATGTGAGAGTTATTGATTGGCCTTCTAGTTATAAGACAGTGTTGAAAATCAGCTCTTAGAAAAATAAACAGCATATATTTTGTAGTTCTTTTTTAATTTTTGAACTTCCTTGTTTTTTATTTTTGAATATATTGTTTTGGGAATTAAAAAACAATAAATACGATATATTCAAGCAGCAATATAGTCAAAGCATGCAAACCAATATACAGCAGCAATTTATAATAATGTAATTGAAAATGAGTCGAAACTTAAGCGAAATACACACATCAAAAGTGTCTAGGGATATTTCAATTAAACCTAAATTACTAAAATTCTATTAACTTTTTGTTAAAACATGTACACATTAAAATAAACCTTGTTTAATAGACTATTTAATCTGATAATAAACTTTTAGATAAAGTTAAATTTAAAAAAAACTTAGAAGAAGAGGAAAAACTCAAACAAAATTTCAATCTTAACTTTATTTTTGAAACATCAAAACTTAAACAAAACAACAATTTTTTTTATAAAAATTCTGGAAAACTTAAAATTAATATTCCGTGGATCCACCTAAGACTCTCCTGACACATCTGCAGCGGTTCTGCATACTCAAAACAAGGGTGTCAATATCCTGTTGTGGAATACTGTCCCATAATTGCCGTTTCTGAAGCCATGAAGACCAGTCAGAGCGTTATATCCAGGCTTTGGTCATGTTATCGTGTCACGGAGGAAGTGGTAGAACGGCACCGAGGACCTCAACGCATTACAACACATGTACAGGACCGATTCATAGTAAATGCTGCACGAAGTCAACTAAATGCAGCGGCGATGCAATTGGTTCAAAGGCTACAGAGAGAGTATGGTTTGCTGGTAAGCGGTCAAACTTTGAGAAGGCGACTGCATGAAGTCAATCTACGTGCTCGTAGGCCATTTTGGGTATCAGCACTAAGGAGAGGTAATCGAGGAAGAAGATTACAATGGGCTATTGCACACGAAAACTGGAACCATTCTCAATGGTCACTTGTGCTTTTCACTGATGAATCTAAGTTTGGATTTCATCCTGATTCGCGAAGAGTACGCGTTTGGAGAAAACCTGGACGTTGGAATCGACTGCAGCACCCACAACAAGTTCATGCATATTAAGGTGGCACGATTATGGTTTGGGCAGGAATTCGTCTCGGCGGTAGAACGGACCTCGTTTGGATACAAGGCAATATGACTGCTCGAAAATACCGAGATGAGGTGCTAGAGCCTGTAATCTTGCCCCACAAACAGCAAATGGGACAAAATTTCCAGCTAATGTACGACAATGCCCGTCCACATACGGCGCGTATCGTTACAAGTTGGTTACAACAGCATGTTATCCAAGCTTTAGACCGGCCTGCACAATCCCCTGACTTAAATCCTATTGAGCATGCCTGGAATATGCTTCAGAGAAGAGCTCGTAGGAATTTCCCTGTTGATATTGTGTATCAAAACCAGCTTTTCTTGCATCTTAGCAGGATTTGGGACAGTACTCCACAACAGGATATTGACCCCCTTGTTTTGAGTATGCAGAACCGCTCCAGATGTGTCAGGAGAGTCTTAGGTGGATCCACGAATTATTAATTTTAAGTTTTCAACAATTTTTATAAAAAAAAAAATTGTTTTGTTGTTTAGGTTTTGAAATTTCAAAAATAAAGCTAAATTGAAATTTTGTTGAGTTTTTCCTCTTCTTCTAAGTTTTTTTTTTAATTTAACTTTATCTAAAAGTTTATTATTATCAGATTAGATAGGCAAATAAACAAGGTTTATTTTAAAGTGTAGGTGTCTTAACAAAAAGTTAATATAATTTTAGTTATTTAGGTTTAATTAAAATATCCCTAGACACTTTTGATGTGTGTAGATTTGAAAATTACGTGATGGCTTTCGAGAAAATAAATGCAGTAAACATTGCTGCGCACAAATTGCAACTCTATTTTTGAGGCGAGGCGCTTGGTTCACTTGCTTATAACTTCCGTAAACTCGTTTATAAGAGATGAAGTGTTTTGATTTTGAATATATTTGTTGTTAAAAAGAAATGTCACGAAATTAAATAATAAATTAAACGAAGTATTAATACAGCGCCTAGTGTCGTTATTTTTAATCAATTTTATTACTGTACTTGACTTTACTCTTAATATTGTACCAAAGACCTTTACTTTCTCATATTTATTTTGACTTCCATTCCATTCCAGCCATCCCCAGGGAGCATGATGGTAGCCAGCACCATAATAACCGAAGACAGAAGCACAGAAGAACTACAGAAGCGTTTCGGAGAGCTCCTGGATGAGAATGTGATCCTCAAGGAGACGCTGAAGCAGAACAATGAGTCTATGAAGGAGCAGTTCCTCCTGATCGCGTCGTGTCAGGAGGATATGATGAAGACTCATGTCCTGCATAAGGAGAAGTTTGATGAAACCAAGGGATTGGTTGAAAAGGTAGGTGTGATTTATGTGTTGTGTTGTTCAGTGTGTTCTTTCTGATTGGTCCGTGTCAGGAGGATATGATGAAGACTCATGTCCTGCATAAGGAGAAGTTTGATGAAAGCAAGGGATTGGTTGAGAAGGTATGTGTAGTTTATATTTTGTGTTGTTTAATGAGTTAGTTTCTCCTGGTAATCCCCTGTCTGGAGGATATGATGAAGACACATGTCCTGCATAAAGAAAAGTTTAATGAAACTAAGGGATTGTGAGTGTGATTTATGTGTTGTTTATTTTAATGAGTCTATGAAGGAGCAGTTCCTTCTGATCGCATCGTGTCAGGAGGATATGATGAAGACACATGTCCTGTATAAGGAGAAGTTTGATGAGATCAAGGGGTTGGTTGAGAAGGAATGAATCTTGTGGTTTTATGTTATTTGTATTGTTTATGTACGAAATTTGGCCAATTTTGCTTTATTTTTATGTAGTAGGTGTGTGTGAGTGTGCAGTTTTTGAAGTTGAAACTATGGACTTATTTCAATGTTGCACCTTAAATCATGTCAAGGTGCACAATTGAATGCTAGAAAATTAAATCAAATCGTTTGGTAACTAGGTAACGAAATTAGGTCTTTTTGCTTGTAATTTTGATGGCCTTTACCACTATCAAATTTCAAAAACTAATTTTAATTAAAATTTATGCAACACTCGTTATTTTTATGTTAACATGTGATAAGCTAATGTTATCTACACTATCTACACAAATACTATAAAGAGGTTGAGTTTGTTTTTGTGTTTGTAGGGGGGTAATATTAGGAAGTGGTGATCCAGCAATAAAATCCACTGATAGGTAACAACATTATTTATCAGTGCTATCATATAATATCATATCATACTTATATTATAAATGGGAAAGTGTGTCTGTCTGTCTGTCTGTTTGTCTTTCTTTCACGGCAAAGCGGAGCGACGGATTGACGTGATTTTTTAAGTGGAGATAGTTGAAGAGATGGAGAGTAACATAGGCTACTTATTGTCTCTTTCTAACGCGAGCGAAGCCGCGGGCAAACGCTAGTATACTATATTTTGCACAGAAGTATCTAGTTTAACGATAAAAACCAACCTTTTTTTATAATATAATAATTTGTTTTTGTATGAAAAATAACTATCTACGGTAAAACATGATACTGTCTTTATTTTAACATTTTGTGTACTTTTACGCTGATGTTACCTATAATGTTTTTGACCTCATCAAAGGGCGAAGTGCACTTTGTTGATTTAGTATCTAAACGTAACGATGTTGTAACTGTTAGTACTATAATAATATCGTTTTTACAACCATATTCTTCTCTTACTTTCCAGCTTCGCCAAGAAAACAAAAGGCTAAAGACAGACATAGCTCGTCTCGCAGACAGCGACTCTCATTCACACGTTAGTAGCGAGACGGGCGAGTCGGTGCGGTCAAACAAGTCGGCCCAGTCGGGCCAGTCTGGTCCGTCGTCCGCGCTCGAGTTTGTGACGTCACCCGATGATGATACCATTAATAAGCTGACAGCGCAGTTGGAATTGGTTGAGAAGCAGAGGCGACAGGTAAATTATGTTGGTTTTTATCGTTGTTTAAAAAGTAGTCCTACTTTTTAAGAGTATCGAAGACAGCTAGAATTCACATAAAACATCCTTGTTTTATGTGAATTCTAGCTGTCTTCGATAGATTATGGGCTAAAGAGACCGTTTCAGCAGATCATAAATTATATATGATCTATAAAATAGGCACATGTTGACAAGCCAGAAGCTCCTAATCTAGACAGGTTCTTTTTTACCAGACGCTCCATTTTTTTTTCACGTATAAAATTATCCGGATGACTTTCCAAATTGTCTCTACATAAAAACTTTTCTCAGATTTCAAGGAGTATTTGAAAAAAAAAATTGCCTAATGGATCCAATATCAATCTTATGTAAAACGTATTAAGGATGAATTTAAGTTACTAATTTGGTTTAAATTAAACCTTCGAACACACGTGATTCGAGGCACAATAGAAAGTCAAAAGCAGCGCGACAGCCGGCTGTCGCTTGGTAGTCGAAAGGTTAATTAAGGCAATCAATTTGTTTTATTACAGGTGATAGTAGACAATGAGAAGCTAACTTGGCAAAAAGAATCGTTGGAACACATAGTAGATGCTACGTCTAAAGAGAGAGACGTCCTCAAAGAAAAACTTAAGAATGCCGAAGTAAGTTAATTTATTGTCTAGCTTTTCCCTTGTAGTTTTACTGCATCCTTGGTTACTATTTCGCTCCCGTAGGACGCAGCGATATAGTGATATTATATAGCCTAAGCATTCTTTGATAAATGTGCAAACACAAAAACAAAAAACAATGATGTTATTAGCCTAAGCCTTCCTTGATAAATTGAATTGATAGGCCATTTATAAAAGAAGGCTTTTAACACAAACAGAATTTTTCAATTCGAACCAGTAGTTCCTGAAATTAGCGCGTTTAACTAACAATTAACAAACTTCTTGACAATATAATTAGTATGGACTAAAAAAAACTGTACTAGGTTTTCGAAACCAGATGTTTGCAAATTTTTTCCAATGGTATTGTTCTATTAACTAGTAATATTTCCTTATACTTGGCTTTTATTTTCGCTAATTTGGCTGCTCTATACAACATGTCCCGGAATAAACGCACACCACCAGACACCCCAATTAGAATATTATGTTATAATCATAATACATACACTGAATTTTTAATGTTTAAAACACTGTTTTTTTATAAATTAGTTGTAGAGATTGCGGGAGAAAATTATAGTCACATTACAAATCTACGCATGCACACAGTCGCACTTGCATAAGGGTCTAGCGTAGTAGGTATTTCATCCATTTTAGTTTGTTTTGACTGTACAGCGGAAGTGTGACAGCAGTTTACATAGTTTTAATTATCTTTGGGATAAAATATTACCTATATTAAAAACTATAAAAATCGATTCAGTAAACGATTCTGAACAAACTGTTTTCATAATGTGCATTAATTCAGTTACATATTGTATATATAAAAAAAAGTTCTATCTAACCCAATCACGACTACGTGTTCGTAGTATTGTCAATTATACTATAAAACATAAACTATACTACACTCTGCAATATTATCTTCATATCAGTGAAATAAATTTTGTAATCGGACCACAACTTCCGGAGATAACTACCTATTAATAAAAAAACAAACAAACTTTATCTCTTTACGATAAAATAATATCACAATAATAAAATATTGTTACAAGGATTAAAGTAGTGTATTACAGTTAATTTATTCTCGACTTTATGTGTAACATCTCAATGCTTAAAGTCGTTTGGCTGGATTGTTTTGACAGAGGCAGAGGTGCTTATTAGATTTTACTAATAAATGACGTTTCAAGTTCACTGATTAAAGCCCATAATATAACGGGTAGAATACATAGATAGGTTATAATCGCTGCGCCCATTTCGTCTTTACCGTGATAAACTTTTTATTATTTTGATTCAGCAACCGTTCTCCGAGACCGATTCTTTTGATTTTCTATTTCCAGTATGTGATATAAAGGTTGTTGGGTTCGGCCAATGATAAAGAAACAATAAGCTGTAGATAGATATGTGCAGATTTTGTAACATTGCATTTGACGGCGAATTCTCTGTCGTAGAGGGACAGCTTTGTCGTTAAAAGAGTTATAGGTTTATCGTCATGTTGGTGAAACACTTGGTAGCTGAAAAGGGCTGTCGTCGTAAGTGACGCATGTGAAATGTTCTGTCGGCAAAATGTCGAAAGGTGAAAGAGCCTGCTGGGGAAACGGAAATAAATGAATCATCCTGTCGACTAACAGTCCAAGGCGAATTGGTCTTCGGAGAACGGTGCTAAATCTATTGTTTCTGCATGACATTAACTGATTTCTTTGTAGTAAAAAAATGTAAGACATGTATTTTTAAGAGGCAGTTACGGGATTAAATTCATAGCAGTTTAAGGTAATTGTGTGTTAACTTAAGCGATTGTTTCACAATCTTCTGATGATTTCTGATTAAAACATCTGTCAGACAAATTCATACAAAATCTTTTCCAATTTTGAATTTATCTTGTAGATAAGGACTATTGCGAGGTTGTGAAACATTACATGTTGGAATAATTTTAGATCTGGCCACGCATTTTTTTTTGGACCAATTTGTCTAATGTCCTTGTGCTTGTAATATCAAAAGGGTATATAGTGATTTTATTGTTGCACCTTAAAATTTAAAAATATGTTGAGGTGCACAATTGAATTCATGAAAATCAAAGAAGATTCTGTTATTAACATGATAGATGATTGAATTTCTTGTTTTTCACAGCTGCTACTATCGACTAAGGACACAGAGCACGCGAATGAAATTAGCAAACTAAGGTTTACTGTACAAGATCTACAAGCACAGTTGCAATCTGCTAGTAATTTTGTAAGTAATTTAAATACTAATTGTAGCCCCCGGCTCAGTATGTAAATAGAATTTGTGCTCCCATCTCACCCTCGTATCAATTATAGTCATATGTGTTACTCTGATACGCACACATACAGAATCTACGTTTTAAGATACCGAACAACGCACAATGGATAGGTTATTGACCCTATGAGTGTGGTGTTCGATTCCCATACGGGACAAATATTATAATAGTCTACAGCATTGTCCTCATGGTCCAGGAGTAATAAAATACGGAACTGCACTTATTTGAACAGACATTTTGTGTTTTGACTGATATCACTATTCGTATCTTAATATAGCTAAAATACACTTTACAAATAATCATTATTTTAACTCTTAGACAAGTATATCGTCGGAAGAGGTGGCTAAACGCGACCAGTTACTACATCAGCTAGAAGGCAAGGTGGCGACGCTACAGGCTGACCTCAAAACCTCACAACTCAAGATATTGGAACTTGAGACTGTCAAAGTAAGTTAACTTTAACACTTAACTAATTACTTTTGCCATTTCTGACTTTTTAGTGCTCCAATATAGGTTAATCCCATAGAAGTCTTTCAGTATTTTTTTTTTTGGGAGTGGGAAATCATCAAATGACTTCTCCCGCCGTGGCGGCGTGAGGGCGTGTCAGACTTTTACTGACCACACCCACTCATGTGCCTTCGATTGCCCTTTATGTTCCGGGGCCATGGTAACTATTATAAACATTCCGCAACAAGATTTTCAGTATTAGAAACAGGATTACTTGGCATCAAGAAATGGTTTTTGGGAAAATGGTTATATTCTCGATACATCTACATTTTTTAAATGCATATTTAGCATAAATGTTAATGGGGATCAAAATTTCATATAAATAAAGATTTTCGTTTATCTGAAACAATTAAGGTTTTTTTGCTGACCCGCTGAAAATTACCACCATTATACACGAATGAAATTTAAAAATATTTGATTAACAAAATATGTTAACAATCACACAGTAATATGACTAAGTACTTATTTGTACTCATTTTGTTTGTCTCATGGAGTGCGGTATCATTAACCCTTTAAAAATAATATTTTTTTTAATTATTTTTTTTTTAAATTAATTGAAGACACAATAGAACGACAATAGCCGCCCGACAGCCGGCTGTCGGTTAATCGTTGAAAGGTTAATGTCACATTTCATTGCTCTTTCTTTGCTTCAGTTGGAGTTTACGAAACACAAATCTGGAGTATCGGAGGCCATGAAAATATACAAGGACCAGATACAGGATCTGCATTCAAGACTAAAGGAGGCATCTACTACTGTAAGTACTATTAAAATAACCAATTTGGGTATTTTTCGAAGTATTAGAACTGTGTAAAATACGCAATTTGGGTATTTCACATCATTAACCAATAAATGTAAGATATAATTTTTATAAAACCTCTCTTTATTTAAGCCCAAAAGTCTGGTTCATTTTATAATTTACTGTAAAATTAGATTTTTAGATGCTTTGTAATCAATAAATAGTTAGGAAATTGAGTTAGGGTGACATTACCAGTGTTGGGCAAATTGTAATTAACTACAAATTAACAATTACAATTACAAATTGTAATTGGCGACTTCAATTACAAATTACTTGAAATTATTGAAAAGTAATTCAACTAACAATTACAATTTGTAATTGTAATTGTTATTTGCAATTACTCAATTACTTGTGTATATTATTTAATTTAAAGTTGAGGTAGTAAGTTTAATAAAACGTTGAATGATTCATCAAATATGTTTATTTATTAAAAAAAAGTGATTTACTTTAAATTAGACTTTAACACTACTCTTTGTTCAAACATTTGATCAGAAATTTTATGAGATTTGGTAAATTAATCATTGTAGCATATGGGAACAATCTCTCAACAGGGCCTGATGACGGCATTAATGTATAATACTTAAGAAACACCTGATTAATCTCAGGATTTATTTATTTATGAATACTTTATGCACAACGGTACATAGGCGGACTGTAATGCCCCGCCTTTGTTTTGATGAATTGAGTTGAATTTTTTGTCGAGCAAAATGTTTGGCAGGATGTCTGTTTAGCACTGAAGTGTCTTTATCCGGATCAGCTAGGTACTTGGACATAAGAAATCACACAACAATATAACACGAAGTAACAGCAAATAAGTACATAGATGCGCGGGCGATATGTGCCCGCTAAGGACACACTGACCGGCGTCGTTGCCGTTTCGTTTACCATCTCGTTCTATTCAATGTTATTTGTCGAACTACCGCACAATTCAGGTGGTTTTGTATGTTACCTGCAATGCTACCCCGTAAAAAGTAATTGGGTAATTTGAATTACAAATTAATGTAATTAGAATTACTTGTGACTAATTGTAATTGAATAACAGTAATTTCAATTACAAGTAATTTTAATTAAAGTAATTCAATTACTTTTCATTAATTTAGTAATTAAATTACAAAAGTTAATTAATTGCGCCCAACACTGGACATTACTATACAAAATGTGTGGGAGAATCTCGTTTTGACATTGACAGCTTATAAAAAGTACGTCAATTGACGATACCGGTGTAAGATACCATAATTCTAAAGATTAAGTTTAATTAAAAAATATCAATGTCATTCATGTTCTCTTATATTTTTTTTTTTAATCAGTTTAACGTTTTACATTCAAGTAGTTTTGAAAAATTCAAATGCATATGGTCTTCTTTGTTTAAAATGTAGTGCGTTAGAATTATTATGGTATATTTATTTAGATTTATGCACTCGATTCTTTAGTTACTACTCAGCTACAGCATTCCTCTTAATCCAACTATTATGCAGAAAGATTTGAAGATTGAAGATTTTTTAAATTGTTTTCCAGAAATGGTTACTAAGGACAACATAGGCTGTACCAAGTTTTAAATAAGATGGCCATAATATGTGCTTTCTCCTAAGATATATACTTATTTAGATATTTACTTTGTCTCCAGGTGTTCCAGCCAGTTCGCTTTTCAATTAGTTCAGAGTCTGAGTCGACATCATCAGAATTCTCCAGCCTTATGTCTAATGTCAAGTTGTATGATAAAACGTTGAAGCATTTGTCGGAACTACTCAATATATTGACACATGGGTGAGTTTCTGTGGCCTGGCACTAAAAGCCAATTTGTTTTCCCAAATAAATAAAAATATTGAATTATTTAAAAATGTGGCGACATCTATCGCAACACATGTCAACTACAAGTAACGAATTCTAGATCGCGCAATCAGAGTTTGAAGCAACTGGTACAGTTACAGTAGTAAAACAAGTCGTACTGTAGGTAGAGTATCAAAAGCGCGCAATGTTATTTTAAATCCATACTAATATTATAAATGGGAAAGTGTGTCTGTCTGTCTGTCTGTTTGTCTTTCTTTCACGGCAAAACGGAGCGACGGATTGACGTGATTTTTTAAGTGGAGATAGTTGAAGGGATGGAGAGTAACATAGGCTACTTTTTGTCTCTTTCTAACGCGAGCGAAGCCGCGGGCAGAAGCTAGTTAAAATATATATTTATTCATCGGTAATTAATTACCATCCATACAAAATCCCGACTAGAAACATCGAGCAGTAGCCCACCAGACACAACACCCGTCTGGTCAGAAGAACCTTCCTTGAAACACCAGAAACCTGATTTAATTAGTTTAATTAACATTAAAGGATCCTTAACCTTTCCACGACCAACCGACAGCCGGCTGTCGGGCTGCTATTGTCTTTCTCGTGTGTTCGAAGGATTAATTTAAATTGTTTTTCTTCCAGCCTCTCAGACAGTCTTGTTGAGACGTTCGGCCTAATATCGAGTCTTCACGACTACAAGTTAGAGAGGATAACAGCAGATCAGTTCAAGACGGGCCTAGCGGAGGTCAGGCAACAGATGGAGAAGCAACATAGTACTGCGTTAAATAACATGTATGTTTCTAAACTAGCTTTAGGATTTTGTCTGCGTTGTAATTGAGCATCTTTCAAGGTCTTCTTCCAAGTATAAACTCTATGGCCTTGACCCAAGGTCGGCCTCCAGTCTAACCGAATCCATTTGAATATCGGTAATTTTCATATGGCAACTGTCTATTAGACCTTTACATTTTACTTACTGGGTTTTTTTTGTGGAGTGGGAAATCATCAAATAACTTCTCCCGTCCTGGCCGGGGCGGGAGGGTGTGTCAGACTTTTACTGACTAAAACCCACTCATGTTCCTTCGGTTGCCCTTTATGTTCCGGCCGGGGCCATGGTAACTACTACAACTATCCCGCAACCCCGGCAGACTAGTAGTCACATTACCATTAAAAAAGAAAGAAAGAAAGAAAAATAATTTATTCGTGCATAGTGAGTATTGGGCTCCTTAGTTTTTAGTTGAGCTAAACGATTACTGACAAATGCTTGCACTGTCTGGACAGGTCCACTCAAATCTGTGTCCTTCTCTCATCAAGAGAGTGCCTCAGACATTAACCTCCATGGTTCTCGCACATTTTTGACCAATACGATTGTATGGACTTTAAAAGAGACTTTGACCTCTGAGTTTGTTTCGGATGTTTCTTCTCAGAGCAGTCCAGCTACGAAACACCGGCCCCATCGTTCGCTTAAAATAAATAAAAAAACAAAATATTGACGTGTAAAAGTATTATATATATAAGCTATTTACAAAATAAATATGATTTTTATGATTGTGAGCTACAAATTAAAAAAACTTATATACTATAAACCGAAAAACGACTTCCTAACCAAACTCAAATTTTCCAGCGGTCAAGTCCGAGGCACCCTCTCAATATTCGAAGGCATCTTCAAGGACTACACAGAGCTCCTCAAGCGCTCGGGGGCCAAGCCTCGCGTCGAGCGCTCACACAACGTGGAGGCGCTCACCGCCGCGCTCGTGGCGAGGGGGCAGGAGCTCACGGCACTACAGGCCGAGCTTAATAAATTGAGGGGGGAGAAAGATGATACGGAGCTCTTGAAGGCACAAATGGATCTGTATAAGTGAGTTTTGAGCTTTAAATTCCTAAATCTTAACCTATCGTGTGTCTAAGAACTGGATCCACGCGAGATACAATGCTTTTCTAATTGTGTCTGTAATTAGAGTATTCAATGGGTTGAAAAAAAAAGAAAAAGTATGTAAAAATATGGCAAAAAGGGCAAAACCCGAGTGCGGCATGGACCGGATGCCTAACCGGTTTTTTATTTTAAATTGGGCCTTCTTCTTTTTGTGAAGATAAAAATTGTCTCGCAAAAATCGCCCAAATATATCACAAATATAGGAACAGGGCTTTTATAAGGGAATCGTATGTGAAATAATGACTATACGTATTGGAGGTCTGTTGGGGAAAGATAGTCGATAACAATTATGTTTTTCACTCAATCACTTCTTTCATTATCAATCAGTAATGAGTCCTCTATTTCTAGGAGCGACTTCGAAGCGGAGAGGGAATCTCGCGAGAAGATGGCGTCTGAGAAGGAGAACATACTCACAGATCTTAGGACCACGAAGAAACGTAACCAGGAGTTAACACAACAGGTGCGTATTACTATCTTTACATAGATATAGTGAACTCGCAGCTACCTTCTGTTCGTTAATAAATAAATATTTATTTAGTAAACAAAGTACGAATCAAGAATCAAGTTGTAATCCTTTTTTTTTCAAATATTTGTTGAAGTCTGAGAAAGAGTGTCGTGATGGCCCAGTGGATATGGCGCCCGCCTCTCGTGTAAGAGGTTGCGGGTTCGAATCCGGGCAAGTACCAATGTGACTTTTTCAATTCATATGTACTTTCTGAAGTTTATCTTGGACATCACTGACATCCCGTGCCTCGGAAAGCACGTAAAGCCGTTGGTCCCGGTTGTCATTCGTAGAACTTTGACAGTCGTTACTGGTTAGCCAGAAACTCTGACCAGTCTAACCAAGAAGTATCGTGTCGCCCAGTTACTGGAATGTGGAGGTCAGATAGGCAGTCGCTCCACGTAAAACACCGGTATCCAGTTGAATCCGGTTAGGCTGGCAGCCGACCCCAACACGGTTGGGAAAAGACTAGGGAGATGATGATGATGAGAAAGGTTGTTATAAAGAGAAACTGGAAACGTCGTCCAGATTATTTTCCATTAGGATTTTTCTCTGAAGTCAATGTCGTACATACTATCATTGACCATTTTTAGGACCGAAACGTGAAATACACTGCAGTCATGAGAAAAACTTTCCCAAAAAAACCTTTTGTAATTGGCTTAATCTTTTGACAAACCAACGCCACGGTTACGATACCGTGACAATTTTCTTTACATTTTTAAAAAGCTTTGCGCTTATGTCACTACTTTGCTGTTTAGACGTGGTGGTCAAAAGCAGGAATGTTATGGATATGAAATTTCGTATACGGATTGGATACGGATATAGGAATGATTATTATACTGGATACGGTTACGGATACGGATATGGAATTATTTCGGATTATCCGTTAGTTTCGGATAATTTCGGCTACGGATATTAAAATTTAAGGAATTTCAAAAGTAAAATACAAATAGCTAATATAATGTTTTTTTTTATATGTCACCATTTGGTAGGAAATACAATCAGCTGTGAGTATGTATTACTTAACGTGTCTCAATTAGGCTCCGCCCTTATCCGATATTATCCGAAACTTTTATTTCGGATTCGGTTACGGTGACGGATATTTTTTTGTATCGGATATCCGATAGTTTCGGTTACGGTTACGGAGCTCCCTAACATCCCTGGTCAAAAGGTTAACTTTAAAAAAATATCCTATCTCCATTGAGATATTAATAAAAATTAAATTATCATTGAATTCCTCCCAGTTGGAAGAAGTCCGCAAGATAAACCCGGCAGTATACCGCAGCGCGACAAGCGCGTCTCGTAGTACAGGAGCTAGAGCCACGCCGCCTTCCCCAGTGCGCACCGCTCCTACCAGGTCTGCGCCCGCGCAGCCCGCCAGTACGGGCAATATGGTGAGTGTCATCAGTAAAGGCTTTATTAGTTTATTTATTTATTACATGGAGGACCTACAGCTAATAAAAACAATACAGAAAGAAAAGTGTAATCACTACAAAGCCAATAACAAGTCCTCACGTATAGTCACCATACACTAAAATCTTGTTTGCACTCAAATAACTAAAAAAAGCTGAAGTAAAAGATGAGATTTTAGGATTTTTTAAACATTCCGCAACGACAGGTTTCAGGATTTGCTATGTTTATGATAAAGGTGATAAGAAATGTGTTATTCTGTGTAATAATGAGGTATTGTGGCGTTACCGGTATTCAAATGTCAACGTTTATCAATAATTTGAGACAGCAACTTATTTATAATAGTCTGTCATTTGATTGTTCATGACTATTAATGATTTCGGGGTTTTAATACCAATCGTTTATCGAGCTTTTTCGGCATAAGTTTTCTATCTCATTCTAAGTCATTTTTTAGACTATTTTGTTGCCTATCATTTGACAAGCTGTGTTATTAATCAACTTCAACTTTTATATTTATTTTGGCAATCCACCGAATTTTCGGTGATTTCTGCCAATGTCCAGTTTGAAAATAATATTTCAGATTAAATGACAATTGTTCGGTTAATAAATTATATTATGGAGATCATAAACGTGTTCTTATAACCAAGAACACGAGATGACTCCGTGTTATTAATAATGTAAAAACTTTATGTATCCTTTGCTCTGGCCAAACGTCAATATGACAGTTGTCATTAATGTCAAGTGTCGTATTACTGCCACGCGAAATTGACACTTACGATCACTGTCATTGTGTCTGTGGTATGGTTATGGCATACCACCGGCCAGACCAAGGGGTATTGGAAGTTTTATTTTAAATCAAGCTGCACCATATATCAAAATACCCTTATTCTAAACACACCATCCTACAAAAAGGTGAAAAAGAAGAAAGTGTCAGACACACCCGAGGCCTCACCGAAGGAGTCCACGCCCCCGCCGCTGCGGTTCGACTGCCCCGTGTGCGACCAGCCTTTCAAGACGCTCATACTGTTGCAACAACACGTTGAACACTGTCTAGGTTGATTGTAGCATAGGTTTTGACGTGACAACGTCTTAAATTAGGTTGCGGCTGGGAGTCACTTATGAAAAAGTGTAACGCTCGGTAACGTTACGATGAGTCACCGAACGAGAGAGAGGCCCGCCGAATGCCTTGCGTCTCTCTCCCACTCAACTATGATCGGTAAAAGACGTTGTCACGTAAAATCTTCGCCCGTAAAACCGACTTTACAGGCAACCATTTTTTAAGTTAAATTTTAGATGAAAATGTCAGACGGTTTTCGCAGCTGTGGTGGTGTGTTTAGGGGCAGTTTTTCTGTGAGAAATTGGCTGGAACATTTATTCACAGACTAGAATTATCTTTAGAACATCTCTCTCTCTCTCTCTGTATGTATCTCCCTACCGCAAAGCTGTGTAATCAACCGTACAATGGCTTCGCAATTCAGTCGGTCGACACGAATTAAAACGTATTAGATGTTACCAATCAAACAGAATATTCTAGCAACTTAAAACAAAACACGATTTGCTATGGAGGCCTTTTAATCAATAGATTAATTTATCAGAAGAAAGTATTTATTTGCAAAGAGCATTTATGGAGATAGGAATTCGTTGAGATAGTATCTTTTTATAGGCGATTTGATTGCAAGTTTTTGAAGCCATAGTATCTTTATTAGTTTATTAATAACTTTATTAGTTAAACAACTACAGCAACACGTGGCTAAGTCAGCTAGTTTAAAATAAAGATTTAAAAAAAATTGGTTTCAAAATTCCGCCGTTAAACTATCGAATTGTATAATTTACTAACTTAGTGCATTTATTTTTTATAATGACACAGTTTTTGTACAAGATAAAGTAATAATTATACTTATTATTTATTACTGTTTCTGTATTTTATCTTTTTTTATTATTCTTAAGGTTTCTACATTTAGGTGAGACTTGGTTTTGATTGTGTTGTGTGTTATTTTAGATGTTAAAAGCAACGTGGTATCTTACTAATTTTCCTAGTCAAAAATAAAAGAAATTGGCACCGATTCTCTTGTTCACAAACGAAACTAAATTTAATTGAGTTTTAGGTACTCTATAGACAATTTAGACGCGATAAAAAACATGATCACTAAAAATCTGTCGACTTACGTCAAGTGCTTCACCGAAGTAAACTAATATTTATCTTCTGTCCTTTTCTTAAAGGAATGGAAAGAAAAAGATGCAATTAACTTAAATTAAGTTTAATTTTAGAACAAGAGAATCGGCTTAAAGTTTGTATGAGATTGAGAAAGCTGGCGGTGTTTTAGAAAGTCGCATAAAACTAATTTATTTACTACTCTTGTACGAACGAATGATCTAGAGTTTTTCGGTGTTCTCTAATCTCTCTTGTTTGTGCGTGGAGTATAGATTTTGTATGAGTTGGTTTTCTGACTAAAATTCTAACCCTAAAATTAACAACAGAAGGAACATTTTGAAGAGCATTTCATGCAAATTTCCTTTGCAGTATTTGCATTAGAGATTAATGCAAATACCATAGTCAAAATTTATTCAAACAAATTGTTCTTTATCTTTGGAATGGCAAGGTATCGGCGAGACTTGGTATTGCAGATGTCTATAGGTAGCGATGACCACTTAACATCAAGTGGGTCGTTAGCTTTTTTCTCATCCAATAATATAAAATTGAAAAATCACCAAGACTCTGAAATAAATCAATTTATTTAAGAACATTTGTATGAAATGCCGTAGGTCCCACTCCATAACTTGGTGTAATACGTTTGGTGTGAAAACGGCCTCATAATGCGACTTCACTTGGCGTGTTTGGCAGAATATTTGTGTTACCTGGGTACAAAATAAACTCTAGACCTATTAGAATAAGGTTCGTATTGCTTTGTATCAAACGCGCAATGTTTTGCCAAATACGCCAGGTTAAATCGCATCATTAAACGCATGTATCTATCCGAATCAATGGCGTGTCTAAGAGTCAAAACGAGGAGTTCAGAAAATTCAAGATTAAAAAAAAAACTAGCAAGTTGCTTAGCACCTCTTCCATACCATACCTTTTAATATTTTAAAAAGAAAAATAAAACCCATCAGTGAAAGCCTTTGTGGCTAGCATGACAGACACGCCATTGATCAAAATTCGATATACAAAAAAAGTGAACTGTCAACATTGAGTTATAATGTACTACGTACTAGAGGAGCTATTTCAAACAAAATATGGCGCGTAATTTGGTGACAGCGGAGCATGCGCAGTGCAAGCGGGTGCCATAGATAACACCAATGCGCGCAGATGCGACATATTTTTGAAGTTGACTTTTACGGGCTTCTTTAATATTATGTGCATTATGGGTATCGTTATAGAAATAGTAATTTTTAAAATAAGAAATATATAACATACAATTATGTAGAAAATAATAATAATAATATCTATCATCACCGATAGGACTATTGTTGCCAATAAGCCTAATATAGTGGTGATAGATCGATTAGAGCGTCGCGCAATGATTGTTGATATTGCTGTCCCGCATGACGAGAACCTCGTGAAAGCTGAAAAAGATAAGCCATCAAAGTATCTTGACTTGGCTCGCGAGGTTGTCGACATGTGGGATGTGGAGTCAGCAGTCATTGTGCCGATAGTCGTGACGGCTAATGGCGTAATAGCGAAGAGCCTCGACCAACATCTGAGGAGGCTCTCGCTAGGCAGTTGGATCAAGGGCCTGATACAGAAAGCGGTACTCCTGGACACGGCGCGTATTGTCCGGAGGTTCCTCTCTCTGGAGCCCTGACCACCGGTAGCTTGGACCCTGTTCCCGATGCCGGTGGGCTACTATTTTTTATATTTTTAAATGTTATTTTTTATATTAATATTTAAAAATGTAATTTATATGTATGTTTACCTAATAAATGGAATAATAATATAAAAAAATAAAAAAAATGATTGAAAGGGTAGTGAGGGAGTGTATCACAGTGTCGGTCAGTGTATACGTGGAACTTAGCAGAGGCAAAATTAGTCAGGAAGTCGTGAATTTAGAAGATACATAAGTATATTCAGTTGCCTCACAATATCTTGTTTGATGTTAAATAAATAAAACGAATTTAAACTATAAAAAAATTTAATTCCCATGAAATAATATAAGTATTCTTCTTAACTTTGTGGTGTATTTCTCGTTTTCCTTGAAATGAGCGGAACATATTCGTGAATATTCTATTGGCAATCACGTGACTTTGCTGCGATTCTTCTGAATAAATTTAATCCATAATTCTCTAGTACTAGGACACGGCCGACGAAACCTTAAAAAAAATATATTTAATTAATAAATAAAAAATATTAATATTACTTAATACATTTTTTCTCATGATTATTAATAACATTTTTTTGTTCGTAATTGTTTAACGTTACCCGACGATAGTGTCCATTCTGCGCATGCAACAAATGTTTTACTCTTTGATATTAACATCAACATGGCCGCCGTCGAGGTGACACGTCATACTTTCCAATAATAAATTACAAATAATAAAATTAGGCATGTTTTAAAGATAATATTTTGAACTTACTGGTAAAAAATCACTCCTTGAATTATATTTATATTTCTCAAGCTGTTTGAACAGTATCTCAATGCACACGAAGGCATATTTTTTCAACAAAACTTTGCACTCGAAATCGTCTAGCTGCTGCAAGCGCTCGACATAGACTAAGTGAGTTAGGGTGCATGCACTCTAACTCGTGTTACAAAAAATTTAGTTGAGGTGACTCCTCTAGTACGTAGTACATTATAACTCAATGACTGTCAAATAATTTCTTATATCTTTTTCCAGGTCTTCACGTGTCCAAAATGCATGAGGTTCTCATGCGACCAGTACAAAGTCATGGAAGACCATTTCGACTTTTGCCTCGACGATTTCTAATGTTAGTATTATAATATTATCTGTTTGTAGACTAGTCTGACTGGGAAGAGAGTGGTTATCGAATGAGTCCGCAATGAGTCTTTATTTATATGATAATTAAATACACAAAGGATAATACGGTAGTTTACACCATTGTTAATTAACGTACTTTTTATGAGCTGTCAAACTCAATTCTCCAATAGATTTTGTATGACGTCACTAAAATAACAACCCAGTTGACAGTCTATTTACTGATTTAAAAGCAACTAAAAATCTAATTTTATAGCAAATTGAAAATGAACCAAATTTATCAGGCTGAAATAAAAAGAGGTTTTATAGAAATTGTGTCTAACATTTATTGGTTAATGGTGAAAACTACCCAATTTGATAATTTTGATTTGTGTATAATTTTACAGAAGATTTATTTAAATTCTTTGATAAAATAACAATGCTATACCAGTGCCTTATTTATTATTTTTAAATATAGAAGTCAAATTGTTTGTCTGTTTGTTCTGAGAGTGTTGTTCCCATTATAATATTCTTTCACTAATAGAAAACTACACTATTGCGTGACATAGAATATGTATAATGAACAGCTCTTCACGCAGGTAAAGTCGCGGGTAGAGACTATAATAGTTAATCAAACAAAAGAATAACTAAGGACTCGTTCGATAACTACTTGCTTCAGCCTGTAATTTTAATTCTTATTATTATTTCGGTGGTTATTCCTTACTGTAATATTAGATTGTTATGAAATTATTATAATAATATTGTGATTACTGTAGCCTAACTATTATTAGAAATATAGATGATATATTTTTATAATTTTTCTAGAATAGCCTCTGGCATTTTTTAGCACAATGAATTAATATGAACTTTTTACGACATAGATTATTTTTATCCGATTGCAGCATAGCCAAAGGAGAAATCTTTTTGTATGGGTGGTATATTCAAAACAATCTTATCTGCATACATTTAGGGTTTAATTTCGTTCTAAATGTTATTCATGACCAAAATAACCTCTTGAAGTAGAAGCATAGAAATATTTTTGCACAAATCATTCCATAGTACACGATAATTTTGCTAAATAAATTGTATAAATGTTGTCACTAGTTAAAAATATGTGTAGAAGGTCGACTTTCTGTAAGGATAGGAGGCAGGCAAACACATATGCGCTCCAAGAGTAGAATAAAACTCGGCTTTAAGACATTTAGAAAGAAATCACGGTTTCAATGTCACTTAAGTTACTTTAAAAAAAAGTCTGCTTTCCTCTCCGGCCATGTCTGTGTGAATAGGCTCTAAGCACTAAATGTTGGTATTCGACAGAGATCTCTTTAAGGGTGCCACCACAAGTAACGTAAATATATTGATGTTGTGGCTTTTCACGATATTATAATAGTGCTAATCTATAAATCGTCAACGATTTACCATTCAGTGGGGACGACTCGACGTCCACTAGTATGTTCTGATTCTACTATCGATTAACGATCGATCCATTGTTGATCGACGTCGATCTATCATCGGTTGATCTTTTGTACCTCCCATTTTAGAAATAAAACCTGTTCTATCTACCTAGTATATACTTACACCTATTGTACATAAGACTTTTATATTATAAAGCAGTAACAATGAAAATCATTTTATTCTGTCCGTGGTTATACATAGCAAAAAACGATATATAATTGATTGGCAAAGCTAACTCAATATATATTTTATTTATGTATATAACTAAAGTAAGATTTAATTTCCAAAGCATTGCTTATATCGTTTCTATATGACATTTAAACATTACAAGTGAAGTCCTTAGGAAAAGAACAAAATAAGATTTATAAATATTTCATCTTTATTTTTAATTCAGATGTTGAAGAGTGCCTCTAGAAAAAAATGCTGTCCAAAGAAAGTACAGTCAGTACCGTCGCAAGTAGTCGGATTAAATTGTTAGTAAATAAAATGTATAAGATCTACGGAAGACAGTAGTGTTTTTCACAATGTCAAATGTATACAAAATGGCTTATGTGCTAGTGTAACCAACTCCTGTCTTCAGTTTTAAGGTTCAAAGAGCTTATCCAAATGGCGCATCACTAAACACAGTCAACTGCTTGAGCTTACATAAAGATATTACAAGTAAATACTATATCATTGGGCATATATTACGATAGTGCATCATTGGGCATATGTAAGTGATAGACCTAAAGTCTATTCTAATGAGTACCAAATTTAAATTTAAGCTATACTCTATTCGCTTAGGTTAGACACTTGAAACAACATTTTTTACGGCTTGTTCAACCGACTTTAACTTCTATTCCGTAGAAGTAAGGGTGGCATTGGTAGCAAAAAAGTCGCTTATAAACCAACTATTTACTGCAGCCGTCATTGTCATTCCGCCAACGTAATAAAACTCAAAATCAGTTGAATCGCAGTAAAAAAGGTTTTATAAATGTCTAATCTTAACGCGAATGGAATATAGGTGATGACTTTTCAGATTCCACTTACCACCCGTATGACTTAACTGTGCACCTCGTGCTGTAACGTAACGCTGAGTATGCTATCGCTACTAAACGAACGAGGCGAACACGGGGCGCCGCGCGGGGAAGCGGGAGAAGGGTCGCATTCCAGCGAAGTACACAGATAAGTCATACGGGTTGTATTATCGTTTTTTTTACCTGGTAATGCTGGTATTTCTGCTATCCCTTCATCTGGCGATTGGTATGGTTTGTCGACCAGGCCATTTGAGTGAACCACAACCATACCACAGATAAAACAACAAAATGACAGCATCATAAAGGTGAATTTCGCGTGGCAGTAATATGACACCGACAATAATGACTGTCAGATTGACATTTCGTTAGACAGGCTATATTTAATATATTTCTTCATTTTCACTAAGAAATAAAAGACGAATGATAAATTGATTGTTTAAACCACCAACCAATCAACTGTGCCATTTGGGTCGTCTCAAAGAATATAACTTAATTTTGAATGAGTGATTTATATGAGACTGGATTGTATTTATTTTAGAAATTCTAAATTTAATTTTTATTCCTTTCGGCCGCCTGCCAAATTAATTATTTCAAAATTTCAAATGTATTCAAACTATTACATAGACAATATTATTTTTATTTTGTATAACATAATTGTATGGTTTTGTTCGTGTAAATATCTGATGTTGGAAAACTCGTTAAGGCGATATAAATTAACATGGCTTTTATTCTGTAAGGGCGATTTTTGCAAATCATTATTAATATCATTTAATACGGTATTTGACACTATTAACCGATAAATCTAAAGGTGGGTACTGACCGGCGTTACGGGGCGTAATGTAACGTGTTACACCACGAGCATTCGTGCAGTCAGTACGTCGTGTTACGGGTAAACCAAGGAGCAACGAGCCGCTCGTTGCTCGCTTTGAGTGCTCCACCCGGCTGTCGGTTTTTTGGCGAATCCTTTGAGTGTTACACGGTTCGGTCAGTACGCTGTTGCAAGTCGTCCCGAGCGCACACGCATTGCGAGTAATCACACGTCGTCGTTCCTCTCGTATTCGTTTCTTAAAACATGGAGTGGCACAAAGAAAAGACTGTATTTTATAGAAAAATACAGAGAAGAGGAAGTGTTGTGAAACCCAGCGCATCCAGAGCATTATAACAAACTCAAGAAAGAAAACGCTTGGAATAGTTGGCTTCGTTTGCCTAGTAACGTTTTTTCTTCTTCCTAATTTGGATGAAACAATTAAGTAGAATCAAAGTCGCCACATCTTGAGTAAATTAACGGCGAAAGCGGAGCACAGAGTTTTGACGAGCATGTTACGCCGATTTAAAAACACAGCGTAACATGCTCGATGCGTACACGCTCGATGCGAATGTTACATTACACCTCGTAACGTTGGTCAGTACCCAGTTCATAAAAAGTACGTCAATCCGGTATTTGATACCATCATCAATTGATGTACTTTTTATGAGCTGTCAAAACGCAATTCTTCTATAGACTTTGTATGCCAATACCAGCTTGTGACGTCACAAGCTAGCAACCCTATTGACTATCTATTTATTGATTTTAGAGCAATTAAAAATCCAATTTTACAGTAAATTATAAACAAATCCGATGCTTAGGACTAAAAAAAAGATAGGTTTTATAAAAAATATGTCTGATGATGATGGTGTCAAATACCGGATTGTTTTGACGATGTAAGAACTGAAATTTCTCTTTGGTATTTCTTTTCTATAATTTATAAAAAGGAGGCCACAAGAATACGACAATGTACCTAGTCATCATCGTTCGAAATTCAAAAACAGCGAGTTCGTAAAAAAAGTATAAATTACAATTTTATTGATCATAAATAAACTCGTTTAAATATGTATAAATCTCGCGTGCTAAAATACCTACTTGCATTAAATTAAATGTTAAATAGATAAATGTAACTAATAATATAAGGAAGTGAATAATAATGTAATTATGTATACTTATGTACTGTGATCCTCCGAACTACGTTGTCATATCTTATGTCAAAGATTTATTACGTTAAAATATACGAAATAGGTGAAATTGTTGTATTATTGCTATACTATTCCCGTAATTAATGTAAAATTGTATTGTATTACGTTTGGCAGTAGGTTCAAATTCGACTAGCAAAGCTTTTAGTCGTGATCCCCTGGTTTATTTCAAATTGTGTCGTATTTTTTTATGAACTGAGGTTGAAAATCGACTAACAGAATAGCTGCAGAGCTTATTGAAGAAATATTTTACAGACTCGAGGTGGTTTAGATCGATATTTTTCTGATTCTGAATTGAGTTCTTTTCTAATGTTAAAACAAAATATCATCATCCAACTCTCCTTTAGCCAAACATTATTAAGGTCGGTTTCCAGTCTTACGGCCAGCAAAACTGTCTATCAGACCTTTACAACCACTAGTAGGGTACAAAATACCTCTTCAATAAAAAAATAGGGATAAAAAAAAATGCAAGTAGATTTTCAAATCAAATATATTTCATGGAACCCGTAGCGTTTCTTAGCTGTTTTTATAAAATTTATACAATTATTTATAATAATTTACTAATTCATTTTTACAAACGCGTCCTATAAATTGTTTATATACCATTAGCTAATTTTTTTAACCTAGTGTCTTGCTGACAATAATTGGCACCATTTTGTCGTCACTACAGGACAGACTCCCAATGTCGAAAGTATACGATAACTGTGTCGATAAATCATTACAGAGTCAATTAAACATAAGAAACGCTATTTACTAACAAGAGATGAGATTCGGACACAGAGAAGAGTACAGCGGAATTTACAAAAAGAAAACTTTTAAATAAGTATAAACCGCAACTTAAAGATAATAAAAAAAAAATCAGGAATATAATAAATGAGTAATAATATTTTTTTCACACTGGTACACTATCGCTGCACGAAAAAGTTTCTATTCATACTTATGTTTAAAAAAATATAAATAAAAAGTAACAATAGGTAATAAATAGGTCGGAAGTATATAAAAATAAATCTTTTTTTAAATACTTACTAACTAGTGTAATTAACTAATAAAAATAATCGTTATCGTTAAACTCGCTAGGCAATCGAAACCTGATAAAAACGAAATGAGCACAATTTCTGTAATCCTGTGTACGGTTAGGTTATCATTCGTACAAGCGGACTAACTTATCTAAATCTCTTTACACATTCTCTTGTACAAATGAGAACCTACCCTTATTCACAAAAGGCCAGTTTCACTAACCAAGGTAACCTGTCATATGAAATTATAATTTTTATTCTATTATTTAAAAAATGGTTTTTTTTTTGGATTTATCAACTAGTGAAACTGACCTTTCAACATGAACATGAATAATAAATAATAAAAACACGAATGAAATTAAAACAATAAACTCCCTGAGTTTAGTATAATAAATCTAAGTGATGTATAAGCCACATGCGTGATTTACATATTTATAAACTAACTAGCAACAGATTGTGAATACTAAATTTCAATAAAACTAAATTCAAAGTTATGATTCTTGGTAATTAAGTTCAAATTCGTTTAGCAAAATTTCATAAGAACTATAAATAGATAATACTTTTAAACATATTTCAAAAGATAATACCGAAAAAAATGTAATAAAATGTATTATTGATTGAAAAAAGCGTAAGTATTCGTTTTAAATACTATGATGGAATGCGTCGCAAAATAGTGGTCGTTCTGAGGAGCGTGGTGGTGGGTATGGGTATTGGGCGAAGCTTATGGCAAGCGGGAGAAGCAACCAGGGCCAATCCCAATTTCCCTCGCTACCCCAAAACGACACCTAGACAATAAAATCGTTAAGCTCAGTCGGAACTCAAGAGACAGAAGGATGACCAGCATCGACACCGAAGGCTGCCTCAAATTTAAAAATTCCAATACTAGGAGGTGATACAATGTACTTTACACTTCCCTACATAAGAAGCTTACAACATTTAATAACATATAAACCATAAAATAGATAATAAATGTCCTTAGTATTACTTAATACAAATTACAATAACATTATATTTAGTTGCGAACATAGAACTATTTATGTCGCTTAGGACTAGAATATGTTGAGGAAGAAAGCAGATGTCCATTAAGAACTTTGTCTATGGTCTGCTTATGGCAAAGCGGTTGTGAACCGTTGCGTTGGATGTTGGTACGAAACTGCGTGGTTGTGTTACACGGTTAGATGCGTCGGAACGTTTTGGTCGCGTGGTGTAGTTAGCGTTTACCGACGAAGTCGATCATCTGATCAATTTGTTCCTTTTCGTCGTATAGGTACAAAGACTCCATGCATCCCTTGAAATAGGGCGATGTGAAGCATTTCTCCCTGAAACATAAGAAAATAATCATTAGTATTTGTTAGTGTTTTGTTGGAAGAGGAAGGCAATAGCAGGTAGCAGAGAGATTGAAACTACAGGCAAATTATAATTGTGTAATCTCTGGTTTTTCGAACATTTATATGACAACTGAGCGTAATCCGCTGTCATTGGTTGGCTAAATAATCAGACACCAATCACAGCTGCTTATGGTCGGTCGGATGACAGTTTCTCACATTATTTTTAATTCGAGAAACCAAAGAGAAATCTGCTATTCTTTTAAATTAACAAAATTAGTCTTTAATTGGGCGAATTTTAAAGTGGACTACAAAATGCAGGAATCATTTGTTGGCTTATAATATTCAGCGTGATTAGTAAAAAAATAGGTAAATCTGACAATAAGGGTGAACCTTTAAAAGTGCAAAAATTAAGTGCTAGGCACATAAGTCACTAGAAAACATATCTCAAAATCTAGATAATAAGTTGCATCAGCTACGTGATTTCTCAAACGAAAAATTTAATTGTTAAGAGCGCGTAAGCTGCTGTGGTTGGTTGGCGACTTTCAACAACCAATCACAAAAATTTACGCGTCATCCAAAATTTTTTACATTAATTTTTAGACCGAGAAACCTTTTCTAGTATCTTATCTGCCTTATAGTGCTTAAATGCTTAACAAAGAGTTAGAAGTTATTACAACAGTGCTAAAACAAAGTTATACATTATTAATTAAAATAGTGCTTAAAAATAGGCGAAAAGGCATGCTGTTAGGTCGGCGTCTAAATGCTAGAAGATTAGAAAATGCTGTAAAAAGAAGGAAGATTAGATTTTAGTTCATACTTACGATCCTTGCATAAAATAATATGATTATTTATTACATAGTGTTAAAATATAATGTAATTACATAATAGTGCGGCATATATAGCGTGCTGTTTAAACCCCAAAGCTGAAGGAATGCTCGATGCATAAGAAAGAGATAAATATATAGGAAATATAGTTGTGAGAAGGAGAGGCTAAATAAATTCGTTTCGTAGGTACCTAATTCCCAGCCGGGGGGACGGCCCCGTGTAATATTCTTATATATTCCTTGAACTGTTCTAACTGGTCAGTTTCTTGTAGCACCTCCACGCAGCCTTTGAAGTAATCTGTCGTGAAACAGTCTTTCCTGTGCCCCAACAAGGAATAATGCACTTTAATACATGGTCTTTAAGATTGGAATTGAGTAGGTAATGTTGACGTTGAATTGTGAAGTAGTCGAGTCATTCTTACTATGTTGAATAATTTGACAATGTGATGTGATTATCTTAGTTTATCTTATCAGGCATATCTCAACAATGAATCAAAATTACAATATTTGACGTAATTCACGATTCAAAACCAACCATTCTCAAAACTCCCGCCATAAACTGGCGCAGATTCACAAAAAAACTGTAAAACGTCACATTTGAAAAGAGAATCATAGACAAAACGCAACGGACCTGCACAGAGTATACAGCTGTGGTTCTCTGAAGAGGTTGTAGCAATCGTCGCAGATCCTGTCAAGGCGAGCAAAGATGGCCGCGTCGTAGACTCCTTTGCACTCGAGGGTGAAGAAAGAGCGCCGTGCGACGTGATGCGACGACGAGGGCGGCGCCGCTGCGCCTAGGGCCACCGCCACCAGTGCCGCGCACGCCAACTGAATCGAACTTAGATGCATCTGGAAGTAAAAAAAATGAAAACGTTAATAACGAAATATGATAATCAGTTATGGATGCTATTTGCCAACTTCAATTTTATTTTATTTTTAACTAGCTTTCGCTCGCGGCTTCGGCCGCGTGAATTTTGAAACTTCCATCCAAAATTTTAGATTTTTTTTTTCCCTTTAGGGTTGGAATTTCCAAAAATCCTTTCTTAGCGGATGTGCCAAATTTCAGCCCAATCCGTCCAGTGGTTTGGGCTGTGCGTTGATAGATCACTATGTCAGTCAGTCAGTCACCTTTTAAGTGATATATAATAATATTAAGATTGCCATTAAAAAAGAAAAACATTTCCCTATTGGTATACTTGTGGTTATTTATGAATTTTACACCTCCTCTATAAATAATTCTGACTGAAGTCGGTCCCAAGTTACAAAATGTGTATAAATAGAAGCTTACCGTTGCATTTAAAATTATTCACACCAGGAAGGTGATATAATTAAACGAGCCACCTACGTATGAGTTTTACAGTTATTATTATAAGTACTTTAACATTATCAATACGTATAAGGCCGTTATTTAGTAACGGCGAGGAGGATCAAAGGAGCGAGCGGCAATGGCGCAATATTACGGAGCGTGCGCCCGCGCAGGGCGGGTTGTCACGCGGTTAAGGGAAATACGCGTATTAAAGCAGCTTTATTTAACTACTTAGAAACGTATGCTATGAGCTGTAATTTTCATATTTGATAATATTGTCAAGACACATTTATATTGGTATAGGTATGTAATACTTAGGTACAGATACATTCTACATAAAGTAAATAAACGGCTTGGGTACCGGTTAAAATTTTTAACCGGTGTCATGTGTGAACGGAACCGGTTTATTTAAAGTTTTTTATAAGAGAAACCTTAATATAAAGATTAAAGGGTAAAGTTATTTTTTACTTACAGGTAAGCTTTAAATTATATTTTCATCATTCCTGTTTTGGGTATATCTAGGCAAAGTTATATTCTGTTTTAACATAAGGTTCATCACATGACCAATGACCACACATGGTCCTACGAGCACACCCAAACATGGTCCTTCCTGCATAACCAAATGATCCCTACATAAACTTTTTGAAACTCCGCCTTAACGGATACATCGATAGATTAAAGCGCAAAGTGAACGGGCGATTATGTTAAAGTGGGCTCTACAAGTACATGGTGGCCCAGTATTAATGGGTAAGCTGTGAAATAGGAAACTAAATACGTGAGTACAAGCAGGTACCTGTTGACAAGGGCGTTGTCAACCGTATTAAGAACATGGAGAGAGATAAAGTATGAATTGCAGTGCAGTTAAGACGCGAAGTTTTACACTTGCAGTGCGAGGTTTTGTCGATCATTGTGGCGATTTTAGGACGGTACAAAGTTGAATGTGTAAAGCCCCAAAAACTCTTGGCTTTTGGCTATTTAAAGGCTCTTGGCTTTTGGCTATTTAAGTTATTTAGCTCGTACCACGGCTTAGCTAATAGCCCTGTACCTAACTATCTTACTCTTAGCTTGATACTTAATATGGAACAGTCTCAGGAATAACGCTTAGCCAGAAGTACTGAGCTAAGTTAAAAAGTAAGTAACTGTAACATTCTTATAAAATACAACATTTGCCTTATGAGTTGACCACCATTATTGATATCAGCTGTTCCCTCCATAGCTACTGATGACCTACAGAAGTTGCTTTCTTCGCTATTTTAAGGAGACCCCAAGTCGTTACATTCCCATAAGGTTAATCGCGTCCCTTATTTAACCTACACATGTCCACATCTACATAAAGCTCAATGAACTCCATGTAACTTAATAACTAGAGCGATGACTGGTAATTAGATATGTAATAACGTCTTAAATTATCACCATCTTATATCATCAAGTCAAATGGGATATCGTCTACTTTTAATTTAATTAGGTATCCAAGCTGTAATATGGTTGAACACATCTGACATCTTTCAATTTAAGTTGACATCTGTCAAAAATTATTAGATATTAACGCAACTTCGCGTGGACGCGTGGTGATGAATTCTAAAGGAAGAAAGGAAGATGTGTTTTGCACAACTGTAGAACACTGTTAGGTTGTGACATGAAACAGGAAATTATTACTTACAACATATTCCACGCTCCTTTCCCTAGCTTTCCAATCAACACGGATATTAAGAACTTGTGCAATTTCTATATTGAACATTTACGATATCTCATGTTTATTGATAAACTGTACATGCGCATGAGTATGTGTAGTTAGTCAACTCAACGTAATTCGAAATTTGAAATCGACGGCAGGGAGATTCCTTTTTTGAATTACCCAATTAAAATTCGATTACTCATCGTTTTTAGTGTTCTTATTTTAAACTTCTGCGAATTCTACTGTAAATTGCGTAGTTAGTTACTGAGATATATACCTATATAATTGTGTCAATTAGATGAGAAGTGTTTTTTAATCGTTAGAGGAAAACCGCAGGTGTCAATTATAAATCACGCCATATCAACTCGTGCAAGGCGAAAGGTAGATTTTAGTGAATGGACACTTGAAAAAATGATTTGGTCCAGTTTTTTCTCATTCCTCTCAACGAGGCCTACTTAAGATGACTCACACACGTAAGGTGATTGTCCTAAACTATGCTAATGGGTGGTTTTGACCTTATTTTTTGCGTTCATATGTGCGAAAGCACAGTCCGTAATTGAAAAACATTTTGGCAAATGAAAAGTGAAACTAAATTCGCTTTCTTAGGTCATTGAGTGCCTTACACCATAACCATTCAAGATGTTAAGGTACGAGTACATTTTAAAGCAACAAAATAAATCAATTCCTGCAAAAAGAAATTGATCACCGAATCAAAAGACCAAAAGTTTAAAAGAATATTCCCATTGTTTCATATCAATAAAACCCAAAACTTGTCACTACTTAACCCTCCGCCGCGAACGCACTTAAATAAAGTGTTATCCGTCTCAATAAACAAACATAATATATACGTAACGTTTCCTGATTGGGCCAAGTGGACCGGTTTGACTTCGGTATCGGTATAAAGTAAGCCGACAATTCATCCGAAAATTGTAGAGCAGAAGTTTTACTCATCAAAATGGCCGCCCCGTTTTCAAATTTAGAAGATCATAACGTGGATTTTGTCAGTTGAAACTGTCAGAAAAAGATATTGAAACTGTCAGAATTTGGCAAAATGGCGCATCGTAAGGAGCAAGTCAGGAGTAAATGAATTTAAATGTTTCGATCCATTTTTTTAAATTTTGAAATGGTTCTTTCGCCTGTACATAATTATTTTAAAAGCTTTATTCATGCCACTGAATTATAGAAATTAATTACTAATTGTGTTAGTTATATTGTATTAACCTAAAATACTTTAGTTTTAAATTCAATCCAAAAGAGCTAAGCCATCGTGAGACTTCTTTAGTAAATTTTTGATGACACGACGGCAGTCGGCATCGCTTAAACGATTCAGTAACCAGGGACGCCCCAGGCTAAAGTGATTCATGGACGATTTTATGAAGTTATTATGCCATGGTGGGCTCGTTCAATGGTGGTCCAATGGTTGGCAGTTGTCAACGTGTACTTATGTGGTATCTATAGAGTATAGTTTGATGGTATTGTGGTTTATGCTGTATGTAGGATACTTGCACTTGAAGTTACATCATGTCTAACCCTTTATCTGCCACAAAAGGATGCACATAAAAATATCTTTCATAACGGACATGCATTGCGCAATGCAGTCGGCTTTCTCCATGAAATAAAACAGAATCTTTGTTAAATTGAAATGAAGTGTGTAAATCAATATAGTATTAAATAATATTATATATGTTGAAATGAAAATTACATTTACTTAATGAGGAGAGCGAAATGAAGCGAGGAACGTGAAAATTACCAATGACATAGCTGCATTGTCAAAACTTAAGCTCCCTAGAGCTCTGATTGGCTACTTTCATACACATTTATTTGTTGAAAATTCCATCCCTCATCCTTGCACTTTTCAGGTGGAAGCCTTAATCTTAACTTTTGAAGCGTAAATTTCACTTTTCAAAGGCCTCATTTCACTCAAATCATGAGTTTCAAAAACGCACACTTCTTTCCATCGGAATGACTACTTCCCGCCAATATTTCACTTTGGAACAAATTACACCATTCTTCTTTTAAAACCGTGATATATAGATATCGTTTAGTTAAACTAGGCTTCTAACTAGCGGCTAGTGAATGTAGGCTGAACAGCCATAGAATAATACATGAGAACATTATCCAACTAGTTATAACCAGTTCAAACTGCATTTCAGTACTAGAATGTTGGTTAGATTAGACGTGAACGCTAATGACGAATTTGGTATGTGTATTTTACACATAGATTATACATAATTATGATAAGAGGCCCGGATTTTGTATATTTCTCGATGTAATAACTCTGAAATGGTTTTTTTAAATTACATATTTTTAATAAGTACTTTTGACCTTTTAAGGTTAACTAAAAGTTTTTCCTTAAAGCGGAAAAGCGATTGAAAACCCAATAAAAAAAGCAATGTCCATTCATGGTAAAGCGGCATGCCATTCAAAAGGAATTCAACCAGCATTACATATTCATTAACAGAGCAATCCATTTCATTGAAAACTTAGCTTTCTTCTGGCATGGGATTAGCTACGTTTCACACATATCTTAACGAGGACATAAATAATGTAACACTCGACACACACTGTCGCTTGTTATGTAAGTGTGCGGCTGAAGAAGCGTACTCATAGTCCGACAGATGTGCGAAATTGTTCGACACTTTTGGCAACTTTTTTCCGAATAGCAACAGCATCTAAACTAGTCCTTGGAGTCGAAATTTGGTCGTGAATAATTTTCCGTTTACTTTTTTTGTTTAGAAAGAAAGAAAAAAAAATAGACATAGTTATTGAGCAAATATCTGCTCTAAGTAATTTAAGTTATCTCACAATCTTTTGCTCGCGCGCAATATGCTTTAAACGAGTAAAAAGTTTTCTCTTCACCTATTTACTCAACAGAAATCTACCGTTAATTAATATATTACTACACCTCATCAATTACTTAAGATTTCACCAGCAGACGTTTAATTGACTAAATTAATATGAAGACTGCAGCTTCCTATATAATTGAGTGAGAAATTAGCCACTTTTACCCAGAGTCCGAGCCTAGAGTCACTTGCCACAAGATCGTCCGAAGCAAAACAGCGAGCTATAGAAATAACTATAATAAACTGCGAGATGCCAAAGACAAAAAAATCGCCACAGATTAAATAAATTTCCTGGGACAAATAAAATGGTTGCCGCGAAGTGTAAACGCAGCTTTACAAGTCACGCACTCAGGCGCAGGGTGCATAGCAATTATAGTTACCAGACTGCTCGGCTGCCCAACGAGACCGGCCCTGCCAGTGGTGCATGCTTACTTAGTTGCCGTATAGCTCTAATTGATCTGGAGTGGTGTGCCTGCTGATTTATAGATTGAAGTGTTATTAGAAGTCGACTGGCTGTGGGATTGGTGGCGTGAAACTAAACTTATTTAACGGACATTATATTATCCTTTTTATTTTCTTTTCTTCTTTTAAATGAAACGTTGTTTTACTAGGAATTTCTCCTGTATTACTATCATAACTATAAACTATCAGACTTAAATAATACAGAATAATAAAACTTACAATATTGTTCATAGTCACACCAAATATCGTCATTCCTAACCTATACTAGCCAGACCACTGGGGAATGTTTATGCAAAATTTGACATGCATTTGAACAGAATATGTTCGGTAGTATTTGCATGATATTCAACATAAATTAGTTCGTTATCATTTGAATATTTAAAGATAACGTTGTAGATAAATAATGTTGTAATTATTTGCCTTTACATTTAATAACGCGCTGATAAAGCGAAGGCGAATTTAGTTAAGTTATAGAATCGAAGTTAAATTGTTTATTTCCATTTTAAAAAGGCACTTTAAAACGTCAATCACAAATAAAAAGAAACAAATCTTTCCCCTTGCGAAAGACTGAAGAAACTCCACACTTACCTAAAAAAAGTTTAACTACCACTATGTATCTAAAATGCACACAAATATATCCTCAGAACTTGGCCCAAGACACACAGATATCGAGACGTTACGCAAAGTTTGTGAGAGTGTGCGTGAATTGCTCACACGCACCGTCCGCCACGCCCTCTGCATGGCAACTCGTACCAGCTAGACTTAGCGGCAGCCACCCAACAAGCCTGCAATCTGCTTGATATGCAAGCACTAGTTTATTCAAGAAAAACTACGAGCTGATGTTAATTGGCTCCGTGGGTAAACAAGGTGGGCGAAACAGCTTTATATACTAAAATAGTGTAACTAGTTTGTAGCGAAGTCGAAGTTTGTTGGGGATATGATATGAGGATATAGACGTTATAACTTTGTTTGCCTATTAAAAGCTCCGTATTCAGTAATTTGCAATATGACAAAATAACTGTATTTGGCCGTCATTTACTGATTGCTCTTTTGGAGTACAGTTGTGAAAGGATACTGCTTTACTGTAAGACGAAAATCTCTCGGAAAGCTTATTGGCTGGACCCCTGGGTTTCACCCTAACCCACGTTAAATTTGGTCGGTGGTTATTGCTCTGTTTCCGTACTGGTTAAAATATTTTTTTTTTAGTTTTGGACAGCCCATTTTTCAAGGAAGGCTTTATAACATCACGCTACGCCTTACAGGAGTAGAGTAGTTACCAAAGATGCGGGTGAAACCATGGGAAAGAGCTAGTTATTGCAATGCATATATATTCGTGTGCGTATAAACTAACAAACAAAATACAATCAGAATTTTTTTTCCATTCGGCAAAATCTAGGTGTCCACGACTGCATTCAATGTCCTCAAACTGCAGAAAATAAACTCAAACATTTTATATTGTTTACAATAATAAAATCACCTAACCATAGTAGTTAGACTTCTTTTGTGTCTCGCATATTAGGAACTAAAAGCTCTTAATAAACTGGATGGTATATAGACTGTATGGCACCGCATTTTACGAGTATTTTGCTCACAGACGCCCACAAACGACCTAAACGATGAGTGGATGATATTGTATTATGTCCCATCTTATGTAGTTGTTTTAATGTAAACAAAGATGTTTGTTTACATTAGAAAAGAGGGACAGTTTACCTGAGTTCTTATGACGTCAGTGCGAATGCAATTTAGCTTAGCGAAGTGTGATGTACTAATTGCACTGTTACTATACAGGTTTAGACTGTGTATCTCATCTTGCCAGGGTTGCAGAATAGTTCTAATGGTTACCGCGGCCCCGGAACATAAAGGGCAGCCGAAGGAACTAGGTGAGTTTAGGTCAGTAAAAGTCTGAAGTTATTTAATGATTTCTCATCTTTAAAAAAACGGTGCATCTCATGATTATAATATTCTTTTAACCAGAATGTTAAGCGTATATATATTTTATGAGTGCATTCTTCATTTAGAGAAATGGTGTGTTTTGGACTTGAATGAACGGACGATAGATGTTATTTCTAAAGTACATATTTTAGTGGATTGTTTGCGGGGATAATGATTGAAACAGCTGTCTAGACTAGAGCCCTCTTCCGTGTTGACTAGAGTTTAGATTGTAATATAATGGACCTCTATTCTCGTTTTTGTCCTCCTGATTAATTCAGATAAATCATAACCGCAGACCCTGAACCACACGGGCATCAAACTTGACATTTTGGCAGTTGTTCCTTTTTATGTTTTTAAGCTATTAGGGAAAAGATTTTGCCAATTACACCCCTAAGGGGATAAAAAGCGATGATCGGTGGTCTGGTAGTTCGTTATCTACCTTTATATCCATACCAACAAAACCGAAAGCAATAAATTAGTATATAGATGTAACCTTTTGTCATTATAAAACCGCCAGCACAAAAATCTGATCCGTAATCAGTTAAATTAATTCACGTTTTATAGAGACAATGGCTTGTATGGCGCGGATCGTCCGCCATTGTGTGTGCGCGGGCGCAACCTTCGGGCCGGCCTCACTGCGGCCTTACCGGACCAATTCGGACGCTCTCACTTCCTAGTTTCACTCTGGTAGGATAGACTTAGGATACAACTGTGATTAAAATTACTCATTTTTACCTGTAAATGACGTTTTAATGTGCCTTCTTAACGGTGTGATGTCACACATCTAGAGGTAAAATTTTTACTGTAGGTACTCTAACGTCAAAATTACAAAGAAAAATATGGCATCAAAGTTTCGTGAGCTCTTTATTTAAGTATTATTTTGATGAAGCGAAAATATGAGTCCAGTATTTTTGGTCGGTCTAAAGGGACGGATAAAACAGACTGCCATTTTTTTATGAGGTCCTCATCCCTATTCTTCTAAAAAGAATTTATTTTTGTTAAAAAAAATCGATTTATTTTATTGCCATCAATAATAATTGGCTAGTCTAATGAGTTGGTAAACTGATGTCATAATTGCTATCGCCTTACACGCTCTAAAAGGCAGTCTTGTTTGACAACTCCTTAAAAGTATGTCAGTTGATTGATCTAAGTAGTATCCATTTGATAATGATGCTGGTTAGAACAATCTCGAACAATAAATCACTCTTGAATGGTTAGAGTTGGCAGAATAGTTGACATCGGCTCTTCTTGCCATTGCATTAAAATAGAATACGTTGTTGAAATATTTATTTATAGTAGTGGTAATTATTCATTAGAATTACCGCTTAGGGAATCCCTTTTCTATGTAATGTAGAAATCCATAAATCACAACTTTAGTGACACATCTAAGTACTTAGGTAGTAATGTTGGCTTTAATCTTCTAGAATGCTATGAATGGGAGAATCTTAGCAATCTTTGTACAAGGTCAGTTTATTAATCTCTCTTTAATAAATGACCATTCTTTCAGCGAGTCTGATTGGATAATAAGACTGATTATTTTGTTTTTGTAAGCCCTTTCAGGCACCATTACATGAACGAAAAACAAAATTCCTCCTTCGATTGGTAAAATTTGCAAATGGATTGTGGTCTATAAAATTCTTAAAGACGTAGACTTGAGGCTTTACTCTAGAAGAGGCCACAAGACGTCTAAATAGATTATTAATGAACCTCCAGGATTCGAAGGTGTTCTTAAGGTGCTCTTAATTGATAATACTTTAAGATAAAGTTTATATAAGAAGATAGAGACAAACTTGCAAGCTTTCCAAAAACGCGTGCAGCAAAACACGTGTTCTAACAACGCAAACATCGCAGTTTCTTTATGTAAGCTGTCTAAACGATTGTGTATCTCGTAGGACAATTAGCAGGCTAGGTCGTAGTCGCGTGATGGCTCACTCCCACCAATGAGCGACAATTAGCCGCGTGCTGAGCTATGTAGGTCAACGAGGAATTAGAGAATATGGTGCCGGCGTGATTATGCGTCCCTGGTAATCTGAATTGTAAAGATATGGCGGTGTATGGTGCAATGTTGCGAAATATTGCCATTTCGTATGCTGGGGTGTCAATTTTTTAAAATTGAGATGATCAATGGCCATTCTTAAGTTTGTATAAATATTTTGAAGAAGAATACATAAAGGCCCAGGATGACACGGAAAAATATGTACCTATTTTCCCAAACCAAACAAAACAACCAAACAACCAAATTTAGTAACATAATGACACGACACTGACAGACAAAAATAGTAAATGATCACCGAAAAATAGTAAATGGTCACCATATTATGTTTCATAAAGTATTCTACAAATAACCTATTTTCATTTTTATATGAATTAGACTGATTTAGATTTTGACTAAGGTAAATAAAATGAATCACTAGTAGATCGTTGTGTGGTCACAGTTCTAACCTAACCTAACCTAACACAATTTGGTGATCATTTACTATTTTTTGGTGATCATTTACTATTTTTGGTACGCAAGAATATTATTTTGGTGAGCGTTTAATTTGTCCGCTTTCCTTATTGCTTTAGCTTGAAAACCTCATTGCACGATCCCAGCTGTTATTGAAACCGATATTATCTAACGATTTTCTCCAGACAACCTTTTATTAATTGTAAATCTTACTGCTACTTAGCTGGGTAGATATCTGGAGCATGTTACTAAGAAAAGAAGCTTGATTGGCAAAAGAGGGCTGTCATTTACACCTCTATGTATTTACAAGAGAGAACTTAGAGTATTAAAATGTATGTGCTCAAGATTATATCGAACCAACACAGATAACTTTGTTTCACGATTAGTAAAGGTAACATCATGACTACCCTACTACACTCCTAGCCACATCCAGTCAGTTTTAAGTCCGTGCTAGTCATTGGTAACAAGCAGTCGTCATCTTTTGTCTGATGCCAATTAATTAAACGTCGTTATTTCTGTACCATTGTATTTTGATACAAGTCACTTAATATTCAATCTAATTTTTAAAGTAAATTATATTTAGTATGATTAGTCAGAACTAAGGCCCATGACAGCATAAAGTTAAAAATGACGTGTATTTTTTTATAATTTAACTAATTTTTAGGCAATAATAATACACGTTTTTAGCACGTCCTGTAGCTTAGATAGTCTCCGTCTCTATCTTGATATCAATAATTATTTTATCACAACTTGAAATGACCCGTCTTTTGTTTTTGTAAAACGATTTTCTTTTGTTTTTCAGCTGAGATAGGAACCTTCTTTAAGATCTCTTTATTTAGAATATTTGTCTCTAAATTAGCAGTTTTAATTAACATCTCATATTAAAATGGCACGTAAACCCCGCTGGTATGAGTTTACAAGTTTATTCATAAGAAAATGCAGGTAAGAACGTAAAGCGAAAATAATTTTTCACCATCCCAACTCCTCACAAGTCAACGACCCAGAGTTCAAGACCTAGAATCGTACTTAACAAAATAATGACAGTTAACATTGACAAACTTCTTTCTTCCTCAAATCAAATTCGACCTTTCACAACTAAATTAGTTTCACATTCATTGCTCTACAAGTCACCGAACTCGCAAGTTCATGCATGGAGTTGGCACTATTTGGCATTAGTTGGCACTAGTCGGCAGTTCATGAGTACATCGGGCTTACGCAGGCGATCGCGCCTCGCTGTCTGCAACGAGAATCAGGGGCCGGTTCCACGCACACACGTATGTGCGTGTCTATATGCGTACAGATAGGGCTGCACACTTTTTATTCTTTTCTTTGTGCTTACAGAAAATTTTTGGGCCAGAATGGAATATTGTTTGTCACGGAATTACGTTTATATTCGAGATAATTTTGAATTGAAACTTTTATTGTAATTTTTTAAGTTGTGTTGTGTTTTCTTGCGTGGTTAAAGACATATTTTTTGTTAAATGCGAGCTCAATGATGGATATAACTCATAAAAAGTTTCATTAATAAAATGACAACGTCTCGTAATAATATGTTTTGCTTCGAAAAGTGTAAAAACAGTGTTTCATACAACATAAAAACTTTGGCAAATATCCAATGAACAGATGGCCAATTCTCGTAATTGAAAACCAAGGTTTTGACGCGCTTCGTCTTAGAGACAATCGTTGTCAAAATTTATCGTCGAAAATTGACGAGATTTTGACAACGATTGTCTTGTCGATTAATTCTGAAGTTTAAGACATTCCTCAATACAGTCAACCCTAACTAACCCGCAGTGGAAATTACATGAATTTTCCTTTTTCGCAATCGTTTGCCAGTTAATAGGCGTACGCTAGTAGATAGGATGTAATCATTTGCTGATAATGATTGACTTTTAGCTCAACGTGTAAATATATCATGTGCAGTTACTAGTAATTTCAACAGAATTAATTTAGCTAAATTATTGGCTGGGGTTAATGTTTTATTAACTTGAACTATTAAATGCTTGCAACACCGAAGCTTAGCGAAATAGGTGACTAGGCAACGATTAACGGTAGACTTTTCGTCTGCAGATTTCTTGGTTAATAATTTTAATGACTTGCAAAACGCTGCAGTAAAAACTTTTTACGGTTTCTGTTGTCAAACCGAAAATTTAAACGCAAAAGACCACCTGGATGGCTTTGGAAAAATCAATTATTAGTAAATTTGTGTTTGTTTCAATAAAACAGATATAACAATGTTACTTTTGAGTGTCAACGCAACGCCAAAAGAAAAATAATACCTCAATCGTGTAGCTTGTTAAAACAAATAATATCGTTTTCAATTTAACAAGACTCTTGACATTGTTCACGTGAAGGCCTACGCAAATACTATGACCGACAAATGAGCATCAACATACATTGTCGAGGATTCAAATATATTGTGTTACTGCAACAATGCATGGCGCGTGAGTCGCATAGGCGAACTCGATATCAAGCACACATCGGTAATGAGCAAACATTATAAATATTACAATCACGTGACTAATGCAATAAAAATGCGTTTCTCTTTGAGGAAATTCTTGTAGTCGATTCAAAAGCTTTGCAATAAAAATCGACTTCAAAATAGTGCTGACCACCTGTCACAATTGACAAGTAGCTTTGACAACACGATTGGCGCAGATTAAAAAAAAAATGTTGTACTCATTTGCCAATTTAAAAACCAGTTTCCGATTCCGAATTCAAATGATGTTATTTTTGTTTGTTCGTGTGCGGTATTCTCGGAAAGGGTTCAACCCGCCCATAACAACTTTACCACGAGAATATCGTCTACATAATTCGTCCGACAATCAAGAACGAAGCGAAGCTACTAATTATCGCTCCGCTCTTAGTGTGGAGTCGCACCATTATGCTGCATAACTAGACCAGATCAAGTTTATTTATGTAAAACTAGATCCCTCCACGCAACTAAAAAAAACACGTATTGGAAAATTGTCGCGCAAAACGGCTTGGGCAGGAAAGTCGGAACATTCGAGAAGCCGGCCCGTTTTAAGTCGAGTCGAGCGCACAACTTCGTTCGATCTAATGTAATGTTGCTGGTTTTATGTAAATGTTATAGTCAAAGTCCGATACACAGTCTCTTCGCGGAAGGACTGGTTTATCCTAGGTTTGGCCAAAGCCATCAGGCAATCCCCGAAATACATTTCAATTTTGCCCTTTGCCTGAAGTATTTTTAGTCAAACCCAGGAGCTCCTAACTTTTCAGTCAAACGTCGAAAGTAAATTATTCTGTTTCGGTTTTGGCCTAGTCAATCCTAGAAGCGACTGCAAAACTCGGTCAAACGTTGATCTGAACATGTTTAAACAGGTTCATAATGTCTCACGCGGTGATCCGACCGATTGTTTTGTATTTTAATTTGCCACTTTAATTACCTAAGAAATTATTAAAACAATTAACATTAAAGTTAATGCCTCACTATGTCAGAAAAATGATTAATTTTCCATTTTAATTACTTAAGAAATTATTAAAACAATAAACATCAAAATTTTAAAAATGTTATTTTTTTATACCTAATCTTACAAACTAACCTCCGTATATTCCAAAGCATTTATTTATTTATTTTATACTTTATTGCACATCGTACAAAAGGCGGGCCTAATGCCACACGGCATTCTCTCAAAGCATCTCAAATATAAAAGTGAAAATCGCGTAAGCTGACCAATCAGGTGTCAGAACTGGCAGAGTTAAGCGGTTCTTAAGACTTGAAAGCTGCTTAAGTGATAAAATGCTTCCAAATATACGAAGATAAGACACTTCATACCTATATCGGAGTTTGACTCGTCAAACCCCGATTTAATAAAATTGTGTTTTGACGTTTGCCTGACCAAATTAGTCTCTCCCAGGTTTGACGAAAATTGTTTAGTCAAAGGCCGAAAATTTACATTTGTTTGGGCTTTGACTAAGTCATTCAGTCTGACCTGAGGATTGACCAGTCCAACCTAGGAGCGCCGGAGCTTCGGAGTTTGCCTATAACATAAATATACCTTTAAGTTTAACTGTGCTGTTTAAGTTAGATCGAGTGTTTGATCAACAAATCAACGATGTACGTTGTTCGAAGGATTGAATGCATTTTGGGTGGTAATGCGATTCTAATTGATGGATCCTTTGCCTTTAACTACAGGTAGACGTTTAGAGTTGTTCATTAATATAATTGTTTATTGTATTATATTGATCTTCTAACAAGCCTGCATACGAATTTTGTATTGTTTTTTAATAAGTCTTGATAGCAAATAAAATTAATTCATTTAGATCACAAAATAACAGTTTAAGAGGTCTTGAAAGATAGATTTACGATAAATTACTAGTAGGCACTAGTAATTTCATCAATTGATAGTAGACTACTCTATTAGTAAGGTTAGACCTTTTTCCAATTACTTAGGAAAGAATGTAGAGACAAGTTTCCTTTGCCAATTAGTGTGAAGAAAAGAAAGTGGCTCCAGGATGACGTCATCATACAGCTGATTGCTGCGGAGATAAGAACGCATGCGAAAATTTACAGACGTCTCTTGTTTTTTTTTTCAAACGGGTACGAGAAACCGGTTTTTCGGTCAGAGACGGTTTTTTTGACAGCGACACGTCATGCGCGGAGGCTGCGGATTTTGAAACGGTAATTAATTTTGGGTGAGGTGAGTTTCTGAGCTGTGTAAATTAAAATTTGTTGATAATGAACTTTATTTCAGGCGAATGTTTTTAGAGAAATATTATATGTTCTATAAAAAGAACGTAAAGAAAAATAAGGTAGGTAATTTCAATCTTAAAATAACTTCATAAAAACATTAAATGCAACACGATCGCTCAGCCACACAGCCCACAGACCATCAATTTCAAATTATCAATCACATAATGATTTGGCCACCGAAGAAGATTTAAAAAAAGAAGCCTTTTGCAAGCACAGGCATTAATCCCGGCCGTCCAGACCGAGATACAGATTAAAAAGAATAAATAAATATAATACACAAACGGCGCTTTGGCGGCAAAACTTGTTTCAGATCGTTCATCCAGTTTGCCGCTTTTATATATGTTGGTAATAAAGTTGAATATCGTTTAAAATAACATTTGACAGGTGTAAATGACGCGGTTATGTTAACCTGACTGACTGGTCGGGTCTAGTGCCGATGAACTGCACAGGTGGTCCTTGAATTACTAGAGATAAATTTAATACGGCGTAATAATAGAGGCGATGGACGTCCTGAGGACCCGGGGACCGGAGGACCCGACGGAAACCGAGAGTAGGGGGCGGGGAAACGGCGCGGGTAACTGTGAAAATTATTAGTGGGAAAAGTGTACCGTACTTTTTGAAGAACACACGCGGTACTTGAATTATTAGAAATTTTAAACGTGTAGTCCTGACGATATTTCTCGAGTCCCTGAAATATTAGGCACGAGTATCAGAAAAGTATTAGTGGGAAAAGTGTGCCATATGTTTTTAGAGTATGTACATTTTTTTTATGGGTTTCTTTGGTCAAAAACAATATTTAGTTTAACAATAAAACAATTTTCTTTTTAACACCGATTTTAACTTTTTAATATTTGCTTACTCACGGATATTTTTTTTTAATATTAATACGTAATTCCCTCATAAAACAACCTAGCAATTCAACTAATTACGGTACTGTACGGGTTTCCTCGATAAGTATCAAAAACCGTACATAGCTATTATCATCCTGGCATTCATATTATGTTAATGATTGTACGTTTATTCTGCCTTGTCTCTGTAACCTCATTTTTAACCAACAGAGAAGTACATGACAATTTAATCACATGATTTTTATATATTCTAGAGGATATTTATATACTAGCGGATCCCTACAGATCTTGAACGCTATGGTGCTTTTAGCCTTCTAGTCAGATAATGGTGTTGATTCTCTTGTTCACAAACTTAACTAAATTTAAGTTAAATGCATCTTTCTCTTTCCATTTCTTAAAGAAAAGGACAGAAGATACATTTTAGTTTAATCCTGTCAAATTAGACAGCGCCTGAAGAAAATTGGCGTATATTTAGTCGCCATGTTTTTAATTCGCGTCTAAATTATCTATGGAGTGTCTAAATTTGACAGCTCTTAACTAATATTTTATCTTCTTTCCTTTTCTTAATAAAATGGAAAAAGAAAGTTGCAATTAACTTAAATTTACGTTAGTTTGTGAATAAGAGAATCGCCACCAATGTCAAATTATGGTCGAAGTCCAAGCCTTTAGGTCTAAGGACGTTAAATGTTTAGTCATCATCCAAGACCCTGACCAAAGGTAGAAGATAACCCCATGACCTCCATGGGATCCACCTTTTGTTGACCTGTCTAATGGACAATGCAAATGAGTTTGATTTCAAAGAATATTAGAAATTTGCGTTTTGCAACACATATAGCGATTCATTTTTAAAGAACTGTACTGATACTATACTAAAATGCAACAGAAACTGCAGCATTTCAAACAAAATAATAATATCATGAACACAATTTTTTCTCTATTTTTGTTTTGTTTCAGCTCATTTTCAATAAAAGAAAATTGCTTGTGATGAGTATATTTTCTTTTGTAATAGAGATAACTAAACAAACAATTCAACGCAACTCGACAAGTTTTCTTACGTCAAAAAACTTTAGCAATACACGATTGCGTACAAATAAATTGTTAAAAAATAAGTCGGACGGCCAGAAGTTTAATACAACCACAACTTTTATTATGGTGGTAAGAAGAAAAAAACAGAGAGTGCTGTTTTTGTGGTACCTGATCAACTCACAGTGAAAACAACTGCAGCTAGAAATATGCATTTTATGACGTATTCGAGCACTATGAAGCGATCTTTACAAAATCAACTGCTTAAGTTAAAGTAGCGGATGATTTGCATGAAAGTTCGCGGGCGAAGCCGCAGGCACAGCTAGCTGCTATGTAAATGAGGATGTTCTGATATTATGCCCACCAGGCGGCAGCACTGACGCATGAGATCTAAAAACCAATAATGGCGCTCTATCAGTTTTGACAGAACGAGTGAAAAAAATATGGAACGTAGTATATTTAGACCTCCACACAGTAACGCCAATTAGTGGTGTACATATTCGCAAGAAAACCTATTAAGGCACCCTCTACATCTAAAGAGCGACAAAGCGTTGAAAAGTATCATCAAAGAAAAAAAAATATTCTAGGAGTCATACACAATTACCAAGTCTAGTGTGATTTATGGTTTATGTCCGCTTCCTGGAACGTGTTCCGCTTGTGTCACATAATTACCTACAAGTACCTGCATACCTATTACATAGTGTTACAGTACCTATAAATAAATAAAACCGCATAATTCTTAAGAATAAAGTTATTACTGGACATGAAAAGGTATAAAGTCTTCTTAAGGAAAATCCTATTTCTATTTTTATAGAGCTGTAAAATGTTTAAGTATACTTTAATCATGGATAAATTAGATTAAAAACAATAAACAATCTAATAAAAACAAATCAATTATAGCTTTTTTTTCTGCGTTTTCACCCGCTCTGTTTCATACAAACTTTCGTCTCAATAACGGGAAAGCGTCAGTGGGGACAACGGGAATTCATAAATTGTTATTCCCGCTGTCCCCAAGTCGTAAAACGCCAAATGGGGACATAAGAAAGCAATGGTATGTATTCCCGTGGTCCCCATAATAGGAACTGGGTCAATGGGGACAGCAAGAATAAAACTTTTAGATGCTAATCAGTGCACAGAAACTATTTAAGCTAGAAACTTGAAATGTGCTCAATAGTTTCTTTTTATGACGCAGATGGGTACTGAACTACTGAGGAGTGCTTTTAGGATTTTAAAATTTATCATTTATACAAAAGAATACATGATTATTTATGTTATATAGCAACCAAAAACTGGTACAGATTAAAAACCCAACAAGGTAAAATAGGGGATGAAAGTTTGTACTTTGTATAAAAATTGGCAGTCAAAGTCAGAAAAAACAGCTAGTTTTCTAATAAATACCCAAGTTATTACTTATTCCTCTTACATTGTACTATATTACATAGCTATCGAACTGAAACGATGTAAACAACTGTTCGAATTTAATACTTCATCAAAATGTGTCATTGCGGTTTATTATTCCATATGTGTAGTTCATTATTTTGGGATTTAGACTCTGGTCAATTGAGCTGTATAGTAGATTTTGTATATTTATGTTATTTTAATGATGAATAGGGTAAGAACCGTGTTGACAAAGCAACGAGATAAAGTCATATATTATAAATGTAAAGGTGTGTCAAAATGTTTTTTATTTGCATGAGAACCTGCAATGAAAATATTTTTACTATGATACGTAAAAAAGATTCTTAGTTAGTAGTTTGTGTTCATGAGCATTATTATGTGTTTACAATCGGCCGCAAATTACCAGTCAACTTATGTATTTTTAAATTATAACTGTGGTAAATTGTTCTAAACCCTACCTGGTAATAAGCGATCACCAAAACATATGAAAGCCTACCATACGATATCATCACACGCGCATTGCTATATCTTGAAAAACTTATAATAGTACTTATATGATATTGAACCCTATAATTTACTGAAAAAGCTCACAATTCCTTAAACAAAATTCGCAGATTCACAAACTCATAATTTAAAATTAAATACAGCAAAACTCATGTCGTACGCCGTATTTAATTTATCTGACTGAATGCGCACACACAACACACACTTAATAACATAGCAACAACATCAAAGAAACCATCTCCAGAACATGAAAAAAATAAAATGAAACACAGCCATCGATGAAAAAACCAAAATAAACAAACGTTAGAGGACACCCGTCTGGCGCATAAACAAGTCATGTCAACGCGCATGCGTAGCCGGCCAAAATTAACCAATCATACATTAGCAACAGGACGAGCAGACGCGCGCGCGCTTCTTTGTCGGTATCCCCGAAACTGTATGAATAAGCTCGAAATCTACATTTAGGCTGCCTGTCTACAGAAGCGGAGCGGTGAGCGACACAAAAATCCAAAAAAAACGGTGTTTTACGCCATCATCAATTGACGTACTTTTTATAAGCTGTCAAAACGCGATTCTCCCATACATTTTGTATGGGAATGTCACCTTATGACGTCACTAAGTTAGCATCCCAGATATTTTCAAAAATAGAACGGAATTTGTATGAAATGATCTGCCACTTATTTTAACCAGAACCTATGAGAAGAATGTGAAACAGATCCTTAATCCTTCGAACACACGTAATTTGAGACACAATAAAAAGACAATAGCAGCCCGACAGCCGGCTGTCGGTTGGTCGTTGAAAGGTAGCTGATAAACCTCGGGCGTATCTAGATTTTTATTCATATAGCTAGATATACATTTCATCTTATTAATTACTCTACTATGCTTACAAGATTCCAGAGTGTTATGTCATTGTAATTGTTTAATAAGTTACATTTATAACACGCCTCACCATCATAAACACGACTTGCGGTTTTCTTTTCATTGCACTTATTACACTATATTATTTAAAAGTTATTCGCTATAAAATAAACTTGTGTAATATGAGTCACGGGTTTCGAGGTAATGTGAACTATTGTCAAAGATTCTAGAAGATTTGACCTTTTACCTAAAGAAAGACCAGAGAAGGAGTGTCATTAGTTTGTACTAAGTAGAAATAGTCAAATTGTTTATTTCTCACTAGCGACCCGCCCCAGCTTCGCACGGGTGTTACAAATCTTTAAAAATCCCGGCTTTTCTTTACTATAATAAGCATGTATTATACAATTAAACCTTCCTTAAGAATCACTCTATCTATTAAAAAAAACCGCATCAAAATCCGTTGCGTAGTTTTAAAGATCTAAGCATACATAGGGACAGACAGAGGATATAGCGACTTTGTTTTATACTATGTAGTGATTCAGACATGCATTCAACAAAAGTTAGTGAGAATGATGAAGGGTTTTTTTTGGTGGGTGGGAAATCATCAAATGACTTCTCCCGCCCTGGGCGCGTCAGACTCTTACTGACTAAAACCCACCCATGTTCCTTCGGTTGCCCTTTATGTTCCGGGGTCACGGTAACTATTAGAACAGTTCCGCAACCCCGGCAGGCATCGGCCCTAGAGGGCTTCACATGATGAAGGGTTAGTTGCTAGTTTTAAACATATACTCGTTTAAAACTACAGAGGATTTTTTTTTGGGGAGTGGGAAATCATCCAATAACTGCTCCCGTCCTGGGTGCGACGGGAGGGCGTGTCAGACTCTTACTGACTAAAACCCACTCATGTTCCTTCGGTTGCCCTTTATGTTCCAGGGTCACGGTAACTATTATAAACATTCCGCAACCCCGGAAAACTACAGAGGGTAACTAGCATAAAAACAATGTGAAAAATGATTGCTTATTTACACTTTTCTTAATCCTTTATTCAATTTTATTTTCCATTTTTATTCTCTCACTATGTCTTTGAAGAATATTGCTTCTAACACATGCCAGTTTTACACGGATACAGTGAAGGACCCGACTACTAATAAATTATATCAACTCCTATTTTTATTGGAGTTCAAACACCCGCTTATATAATAACCTAATATCATTATTAAGTTATCATCATTAAAATCAAGACAGGTTCCGCGATAGCTGCCTTTATGTTTATATTGGTCTATTTTAAGCTTATATTTGCATACATAAGTAAGTTTTTGCACATTAACGTACTAGTTACCCAATTTGGATGAATGACGTACATTTTAATGTTTAAAAACAAACAATTGGTTTTCAACAGGCGGTGTTTAATAGCAACAAAGTGTGAGAATCTACCATTACAGTTTCGGCCCAAAATTTTCAGAAATGTCTACGTCAGAAACTCGTATCAAATTTTAATATAAATGTATACAAAATGTGTTACACAATTTATGACAAGTTATTTATTTATTTATTTAATTACGACACTCCAACGACTTATTTACTAGAACATTTTAGGGGTACAATATCAAACTTAAACTCTAGAGTGAATTTGCCACTTAAAGGTGTGCACAGCACTTGCAATATTTTCAAGTTTTGTGATGTTACTAATAAAAGAAAAACATCCAAGAAAACAGATTTGTAACATAAGAGCAAAAGAACACACAAATATAATTAGTTACTTAAAAGAAAAAATCAACAAAACAAAATTCAAATAGCATAATTGATAATAATAAGTTAGTTATATCAAAATACAATAATAAAGGTTCTGCTACACAGAATCGTTAACATGACGTTACAATCGAGCCGTTCTTTTCATCATTGCTATACGCCAAGCTAACTCTTTAAAATATTATGCATGTGAAAAAATTATGATATATCTTGCACAAGTGCACATTACTTTATAGGCATTGTTCAAATGTCTGTAGCACTACTGAAGGATTAATATTCGTAAAGTTTCGTACAGAATACCCTTGGAACATAGACTACTTTTTTATTTACGTTTTGTATATTTCAATTCGGTTGCCGCGAGCGAAATCAAGTCAGTCATTTACCTTTCACGAAAGCCATAAATCTTATAATACTACATAGATAGATACCTACTACAGCAAATGTCAAAAAGACATAAAAAAACATAATATTAGTTGTTTTATAATCCGCTTTTATCGAACGTGTTTAGTAAAGGTGTCATCGGTGTCTGGACGGTATACATTAAATATATTTTATTGACTCTTTTCCAAATGTAATGTCGTCTCAAAAGTTGGCTAGTTTCCAAAGCTTCTTATCATTTTGAGGATGTAATAATTTTAGTCCATTCACGCTTCCGAAGCGTAGGTTGCCATTCATAGCGGTGAATTAGTTGTTAGGGTTATAATTATTTTTGCTAAATGGTTTCATTATTTGGTTGGACATAACTAGACGCCAGGCGGTGTATTTATTATTATTCTAGTAATTTAATTATTTATTTTGGATTTAGTATCTAGTATAGTTTTAAGTGTTTTGTTTAAAAAATAAATAGGTGTTATAGTTGTTTTATTGTTGTAACGCTTCAGTTAAAAACTTAAAAGTGTTGTAATGTTTCACTGCAAGTCTTTTACAATTAATAAAAAAGTCAATAAATAAACGTAGATACACAGAACTCGAAAATCTTTTCAAAATGTCATTTTAAACTAAAATAGGTTTTAGACTAATTTAATTCATTATCTATTCTGACAATGAACCTGTGCTCTACATCCCAGAGCCATTTTATAGCTCTAATGAATTATTGCTGTCGATCACAAGATAATGCTAAACAGATAACATTTTTATTAGTTCTTTTTTTTCAGCGAGAGTAGGACCACCCAGTTTTAATGAAGATACCTACGTTTAAATATAGTGGTTGTAAATTGCATGATATGGATCTGGCTCTCGAGACGGCGCGGGTTCGAAGACGGTCATCTTCTACAGGGAGGGATTGGACGCGTAGGGGTGCAATCTGACCTGTTGCTAATTGATCGCATTAAAATATCAAAAAATATATTTTTAATCAGGTTTATATTTGAGGCAGATTTGTTTTTTTTTTTCAATAACTATCATAAATTTTTGGACATCAAAACTTTAGAGCCTAAAGCTATTTGTTATAACTTTGCAACGACATGGTTAGAAAATAACCAAAACACTCGCGAAAATCAAAAATGATCCAATATTTAGGCACCCCACCACCCGTCCTAAGTGCACCCCTGTATCAACCAGTGTAAGCGCGTGTATGTCGTGTCGAGTCGACTGCGGAGGCGTGACGAGAAGCCAACCAGGCAAGGAAGGTGAACAGTGCGGTTTCCGATTGATATAAAACTGTCAAAGATATGCTCCGCCGTGGAAAAATACGCTTTCACCTTCAATGACATCTTCGAGAAAAAGATAATTGAACCAGACTTGGCAGGCTCTGAGATTGTAGATATTAAAAATACGTAATGATTTTGCAGCGTAAGGAAGGCAGAATGAGAGGAAATGTTAGAGAAAATCAGTTTATATTAATCAAGCGACGCCGGGTTCGCACAGGTATTAATCTTTAAAATTCATGGCTTTTCTCTAACATAACATATAATGTAGGATACACTTAAATTTCCATCGTGAATCACTGTATTTACTAGCGAAAACTGTGTGTAATTCTGTTCAGTAGGTTTTGAGCTTATCATTAATAGACAGAGTGTAATTTAGACAGGTTGAGTAAAAGAAAATCAAGAACTGCATAAGACAAGGTTGGACGAAGGAGTTATTGCTCTGAACACAGTTACGAAGCAGACTATAAGTTGGCAGATACAGGCAGTTGAAAATCTGAGAATTGAAAAGGCAAGATTTGAAATAGTGTCTCTCAAACGCCTACTACCTAGGACTATCCTAACTATAAACGCGAAAGCTTATTCGATGGATAAATATTTCTTTCACTGAATGAAATTAGCTACAATTTGCCATACAAATAAATCTACTGAGTTCGCGTGGGATGAGGACTGTTCTTTAATTCTAAAGCTAACACAGACGATGTCAGAGACAGTAGCTAGTACAGATCAAGCCAACATGACCACAGAGGCTCCAGTCTGCTATTGCAATCGTGTCTTTATGACCAGCCTTCTTGATACTTGACAACTTTGACAGTTTTTGTATGGGAAATGTGTCAAAAGTTTGACGTTACGCGTCAAAAAACGATCATTGAACAATTATTGCAATAGCAGACTAACCCTTGTTAGATAGACACAATTCATTAACCGACGCGACAATTGGCAAGCGGCAAAAGTTAACTTTAGCTCCAGAGCCGACCCGTTCAATTTTATTTATTTCATTAAAGCGCTGTAAATATGTCTTATTGGTGTCCAGACGAGTTTAACTGTAAATTCGGTTTATTTTGAGGATAAACTGTACTCTCTTTGGTGTTTAAATGGTGGTTTTAAGTTGCAGTATTATATTTTGTAAGTTTAAGTGATGTGTATGTTTTCTGACTCGGAATTGTTAATCTCGTGATGGGCAGAAAACAACTTTTTCTATTTGTTACATAGAACAAGTTGTTTTCTCACCTATGAAGTCACTAGAGAGTGCACCATCGATAAAATGTGGATATAAGTGTATTATATTGATACATAACTATTAGAAGCTTTAGTACTTACTTATAATATTACCAGCCCATCATGGCAGTTCAATGGATACCACCCTTTCTGAATCCGGGTAGGCCGATTAAAGACTTTTATTAATTTTAAAGTCCAGGTTTCGTAACGATGATTTTCTTCATCGATGTAAGTGATGACCAATTTAAACTGAGGCTAAATAATAATAAAGTCACATTGATAAGTGCTAATTTCATTCCACCTGACAAGCCCATCATGTATTTTTCAGCAACAATTACTGTTAATTAATGCTTGGAAAACATTGTGGAAAAACCTGGACTTTTAATTAGTATCATTCTCAAATTGCCAACCCGAGCAAGAGTGTTGATTAATGCCCGTACCCTATATAAGAGAAAAAGCTTTTATACTGTCTGTTTGTCTTAATTTCCAAATATACATAGCTCTTCTCTACCAAACGGTGCATACCTTCACATATTATACATAGATAAAAAAATATCCATACGTATCGTAATCGTTGCGAATATGCTTCTATTTTTAGATTCCAGTGTCAACTTACTAGCTACAACCGCCAAGGGAGTTTATTTGTGACCTACAAATCAACTGCTATATAAAATGATAGCCGATATTTTAGTATGGGACTAACAGATGTATGTAAGGTTAAAAAAGAGAAAAGTTTTAGGCGTTATTGAATCAGTTTATGGTATTTTTAAGGCACTTTTAGGTTTAGATCTTCATATTTCAATGTCTAACAATTTTTTATTAGACCTCAGCTTTGTCAAAATTTCCAAAAGCTATCTATATACCAATGGTATTTACCATTTGTAAAATCATTAATTATCGGTGTAACTGACGCAAATTAACAAATTATGTCCTTCAAGATCCAATCTAACTGTGTACGAAAACTCTTCAGAATAGTCAACCACCATTTTGAATAGAATAGCGAGATAATTGAGAGACTGAGCAAGTCAGAATTAATTTAAAATCAGAACAGAATCTATCCGCGATTATTTATTTAATACTTAGTACGTAGTGTACAGGCGGACTTAATGCCGTAGGCCAGTCAACCTTCAGGTGGTGCAGAGAAATTATGAGGTAGATGCACTAAAAGTATTTAAATGAAGCTTCAAATGTTTTATTTGTATAATAAGCAAACGACATTAGATACTTTCGTCCAAAAAAATATTGCTTGGCCAGACCTAAATTATTCCTAACAGTTAGGTCACATAAACTAATATTTTGAATTAAACCCCATAACTGTCTTTTCTTAGTGGTGATTACATTTCGTTCCGCGCTCACTCACCTTACAAAGCTGTAATAAAATTACTACTGGTAAGAAAAAGCAGTTAAAGGGTTAAGCCTGTGTGAATAGTTTACGGTAGGTATATGTGACCTAGGAATAATTGTAGATCTGACCACCCAAGTTCTTTTTTGGACCAACAAGGTATGAAACTGGAAAATTGACTCATGTCCTTTCTGCTATTTTTGAAAATTTTATCCACTTTAAAATACAGTACAGGCAAAATTCTCAATAAACAAGGGTTTCTAGGACGAACGTTCGCTGACGCGTTGTCGCCGCGTAACATGAACTCCTTATTTGGGTTACCTTAAGTATACGACACAAGATATTTAATTAATATCGCATTAATTTTATGTTCTGTACATTTAGAGGTCGCGGGGTGATATGTAAGTTTTTATGATCAATTCTTTGATCATTAAAATAAGTTATTTTTATACTTTGCGCGGCTCGTCACGTGTAGTGTAGTGTGGCTTAGGTATAATTAAGACGCGGCACGGCATTAATTTAGACGTTGGACATATTAGTGTAAGTACCACAGATTAACAATACAACAAAAACAGATATGCAAACAATTGCGAATAAAAAAAATACACATGAAACTTGAACGCATTCAAAATTAAAAAATTACAACCCTTTTTTGTCTAACAAACAAAACGTCAAATTTCAAATTAGGAAAATTTTTTGCCATGTGAAATGCGTGCAATGCAGTTATGGAAAATTTTATTTAGAACTTTCTCCTTATGTTAAGAAAACAATACCTCTTGACTGTGAAAATGCACTTAATTTTCACATATTTTTACAGTTTTTGCTCCTAAACTTTATGTGACTATTCTTGTAAAAACTTGATTTACGGGCGCAATAGGTTTGACAGATCATAATAACATGCCAATCAATTGATGTACTCTTTATCTAAACTCAGGTGTTTGTTCCCAAACCCATTAAACAGAATTTTACTTGAACAAATTGATAGAGGAAAATGTGATCGCCAATTTTATTGAAACCTATTATATATTGAAGGTAGTAACTTACATAAATATTATTATGTATACTTACTTAAATAGACATATTATGTCAACTGTAAGTACCTAAGTAACGTCAAACAAAACCGATTATCCTGTTGGCTATATTTTGTTTGTATACATTGAAAGATTTGTAATGGTTTTGATAGAGGAATCCTAAAGAAAGACGCCAATGGTGGTTGAAATGTAATGAAATTATAAATTGCAACAAAATCAGCAATTCAGTGTGACTAATAATGTAATGTTAGATATTTTTAGTACAATGTCTGTAGTTAAGGAAAAATTGTTGCATTTTTGCCCCTTTAAAACAGAATTAAATAGGATAAAATAAGTGAAATTGAAATTTCCCATGGGATTTTTCGAAAGTTTTCCTTTTGCATACAGAAAATGTGATACGATTATAAATAGACAATAACTAAAAAATAATCTTTATTTGTCTTTGTTGCTCCAAAACGAATAATCGATTACATTCAACTATTTTCAAAAGTTTGTAGAAAGACAATTGCGTAGAAAATGAGAAAATTTCAGAAAACTTCAACTTCCAATCGCAAGCGAAACCCCGTGACACAGCTAGTGTTAAATAAAAACTGAGAATGAGACTCAAGTGCCTACTTTATAGGTACAATGGCTTCAAGCGAACACGTGGGAGCTAACGTGGTGAGTCCACTATCACGAATGAATTACTACTGACAGCTATTACGTCATAAAGATCGAGTTATGAGGGGGTTAAGTGCTCCTGAATGGATTTGTGATTTATTCAAATATTGACAGGTTGTTAGGCTTTGGAGTTCTTGAATTTATCTGTACATTACTTACTGAATAACTAATTTATCACCACTTAAACCGCTGGGGTTACAAACTTAAAATTTTAACAATTGATATTGGTGCCGATTTTCTAGTGCACAAACGAACGTATATTTAAGTACATCTTTCTCTTTCCATTTAATTAAGAAAAGGACAGAAGATCAAATATTAGTTAAGTCCTGTCAAATTTAGACACTCCATAGATAATTTAGACGCAATTTAAAAACATGGCGTCTAAATATACCTACGTCAATTTTCATGAGGCGCTGTCTAATTTGACAGGATTAAACTAAAATGCATCTTCTGTCCTTTTCTTTAAGAAATGGAAAGAGAAAAATGCACTTAACTTAATTTACGTTAGTTTGTGCACAAGAGAATCGGCACCACTGAATAACTGATTTATCACCACTTAAACCGCTGGGGTTACAAACTTAAAAAAAAATTTTCACAATTGATATATTTTATTTGGTTTGCATTGCATGATTGCATGATTTGATTTGTTTTGTAAATTTTGGCCCTAAAGAACTAAAATTAGGGATGAATGTGACTTTTGAAAAGGATTAGCTTTGAAAGACGCTTTTCGTGGAAATTCTATAAATTTTGTTTTGACATAACTGTCATCATTGACGGGCCTATTGGTCTAGTGGTTAGTGGCCCTGACTGCTAAGCCGGAGGTCGTGGTTTCGATTCCCACCCAGAGCAAACTTTGTGTGATGAGCATGATTGTTTGTTCTGTGTCTGGGTGTAATTTATCTATAATAAGTATGTATTTATAAATTATATAAAATTGTAATTGTATATCAGTTGTCTGGTTACCATAGTACAAGCTCTGCTTAGTTTGGGATCAAGTGACCGTGTGTGAGTTGTCCAGAGAAAAATAAATAAAAAAAGCGATCATTATCATGGTAAATCCATGCCGTTATTAAACAATCTGAAAAAACTCAATTTGACTGTTTGTCTCTCTGTCTGATACGTTTTCACAGCCAAACCACTGAACCAATTTTTATGAAGTTTGGTATGCAGCAAGCAAGCAACCCCAAGATAGAACATATAGGCTACGTTTTAATCCACGACTTACCTCCTAAATAATTTACAATCAGGGAGAAAAAGTCGAAGGTTAAAACAGTTTTTAATAGAGGAAGGACAATGGTATTCTAAACTAATATACGTTATATTAGCTCTGACTAATATTTTGTTATGTCAATAAATAGTAAAATAACATATAGGCTGTTGTTTCATTCATGACCGGGTAAAACTTATCTTTTGTAGGTACCTAATGTATTTATGTTTAGTTTGAATCTACATATTGTTAGTCTATGTATGGGGTAATATCATAGTTACAAGGAAAAAGTACTAGTAGGTTACCCACGTAAGGTTACCACGTTGAACTTCATAAATATACTGGGTGAATCAGAACGTCCAAATGAAAACCTTGTAAACTTTCCCAATTAGGAATTAAGTAGTTTTTTATAAATAAAAAAATAACCAGGACTTTTAAAAATTACTTCCTACAAATAAAACGAAAATCAACACATACATTTTAGTTCAACCTCTATCACCTCAAACATAAGACAAAATCTAATTTTAAGCTTAAGTGGCATAGAAAAAAATCACGACAAAAAGTCGTCAACCAGAAAAGCGCCCATGTGTGATGGCCCTAACCTCAGATTCTGTTTTATAATCTGAGGCCTTAACGTCATTACTCCACTTGACGCACCAAGCACAAAATCCACAGGTAATTTTATGTTGCGTATGTGGAGGAAAAACCATACTAATTGACTGATTTCAATTAAGAACGTCTAATGTACAAAAAGTTAATGATCATTTTGACATAGAGGAATTTTTTTTTGGGGAAAGTCAAGTTTTCCTTTCGATGGCGTTTTTCGAATGATACTCAAAAAGAACTTTACTTAAAATGTTTTCTCAATCACGGCCGATTGGCTTTAAAATACCAGTTGTTAAATAATAAAGGAAAAACTGAAACCAAAACAACAATATTAAACTTAAATGTTTCAAAATGGAAATTAACTTCAGGAAAAACAGTAAATCAAACAAACCAATTATTAGTGTTGGGCAGGTTAAATATTATTATACAATTAAAGGTACTTTGCTTACGGTAAAATAATATTTGTAATTTTTGTGTCATTGCTAAATGTACCAACATTGAATATTGGGGTCATTACATCACTGTCACTAGAGTTTGTTTTACAATAGAGCTGTTTCGATTAATACATTGGCCATTATTTACTTTATGTACATTTTTTTTTTCTTTTTCTCTTTGACATTTAATTATTATTTTGACATTTATTTGTACTTTTTAAAGTATATAATCTTTTTTTTTTATGTATTTCTACTTGACATTGATGTGTACTTTTTAAAGTCTATAATCTTTTTTTATGTATTTCTATTTGACATTGATTGTACTTTTTAAAGTATTATGTATATGTTTTCGTGACATTTTTTTTTTGTGAATGTGAGGACTATTGAGGTCGTTGGTTTTTTTCTTTGTTTTTCTGCGGCCTACCCAAATGTCCTTACTTTGGTACTGTTCGTCAAGACGTTGGGCTCCTTAGTTTTTAGTTGAGCTAAACGATTACTGACAAATGCTTGCACTGTCTGGACAGGTCCACTCAAATCTGTGTCCTTCTCTCATCAAGAGAGTGCCTCCGACATTAACCTCCATGGTTCTCGCACATTTTTGACCAATACGATTGTATGGACTTTAAAAGAGACTTTGACCTCTGAGTTTGTTTCGGATGTTTCTTCTCAGAGCAGTCCAGCTAAGAAATACCGGCCCCATCGTTCGCTTAAAATAAATAAAAAAAAAACAAAATTTGACGTGTAAAAGTGTTATGATATAACCTATTTACAAAATAAATATGATTTTATGATTTTTTATGATTTTTATTTCAATGACTACACTAGATGAATTGAATATATCTAACGAAATCCAAACTAGAGCTTAGAATCCGAAAAATCGATGTTAATGACCAAATTATAATCAGACCACACACATCTTCTATCAAGAAAATACTACCAGCCATCTAAATTAATTTCTAGAAATCATAGTATTATTGAATGGGCATGTGAAAAGAAGGAATGAAACGCACGTGACCAATAGAATAATGAATATGAATGTTGAAGATTGAGGAAGAGAGGAAGGGCCGAAGAAAAGATGAAAAGAATGTGTAAAGAACGATATGATCGAGACAGAAGTAAATGACAGCATAACGGTTAACAGGACCACTTGAAAGGATAAAATGTGTTGCACCGACTCCAAGTAAAATGGAATAACGACAAAAAGAAGATGATGATTGAATCCTAGATTTGTACTGTGTAAAGAATGATATGAAGGAGAAAAAAATAAGTGATAGCATAACTGTTGACAGGACTACTTGAAAGAATAAAATGTGTTGCACCGACGTCAAGTAAAATATGATAAAGACAAAAAGAAGAATATGATTGAATCCTAGATTATAATTGAGATGAAATACTCCCATTCTAAGTAAAATGGGATAACGGCAAGAAGAAGATGATGATTGAAACCTAGATTAGTACTTTATAATTGAGACAAAAACACTTATCTCAATGAAACTAAAATCCAACCAAAACCTGGTAAAAATCGACAAGTCTCAGATAAAATAAGTAAAGACAAGACAAAACATAAAGCGAGTCAGTTCAGAGCCGTGTTGTGTGCAGTTCGTTGATTTTCCCCGCGTGTCTGTGTGCGTGTATCGAGTTTCACACGGGTGCGCGTGTGTGGGTGACTGCGGCAGACTCGATGGCAACGCGCGTTTGCGCAGATAAGGGCTCGACCAGGGCGGAGCGATGCGGAGGCTATTTCATATTTTAATTGCTTGATAGTTTGTTCTTTTTTGGGTGTGAGTATATCAGCTGTCTGGTTACTATAACACATGCTCTCCTCCCGGGGTTGCGGAATAGTTCTTTTAGTTACCGCGGCCCCAGAACATAAAGGGCAACCGAAGGAATATGGGTGGGTTTTTGTCAGTAAAAGTCTGACACACGCTCTCACCCCGCCCAGGGCAGGAGAAGTCATTTGATGATTTTCCTTAAAAAAACTAAATGCTCTGGCTAGTTTGGGATCAGATTGCCGTGTGTGAGTTGTCCCTAGCTTCTTTTTTAGATATGTTGATTTAGCCAAATTATTTGTTCCTTTTAGATCATTTGAAGGCCTAAATCTATAGGTTTCCCAACATTGTGTTATTGCAATACTATGTTGTACATATGTGCCGTTTTTGAGTTCGAATCTAATGTAGCTAACGGATCTACGGCTTTTAGTTAAGTCCTAAAATAAATATTAACTCAAATTCCCCAAAATTTGGACAAACATTCTTGCGACCTATTAACGATTACCTACGAATTCTAAATAAAAATGTAAGCTAAAGTAAAGCTATGGCGAAGTTACATAGCCTGGTCACACAATAATATTCGTTGGTATCATTTACACAGACTTAGTGAAGTTGACATTACGCAAACTGTTATATTGTAACGATTTGCAAACATACCGATGTACGATAAAAATATACCGTGGTTACATAATTTATAGTGCAGTATATAGATTGAACTGTTTTAACGTAGGGTTTTACAAACACCAGTTTTTTTGCATTGATTTTTGGGAGACCCTGAGACCCTACTTCATAATTTTACTATCACATAATTATAATTTCATTTTCCCACCTTTCTATAGGTCAAGCAATTATTTTTTTCCGCTGGGAACACAAATCACAGCATACTGACAGTGCAGCATCCAAAATCAAATTTAGCTACTGTGCCAACTTGTCAAATTGTAAAACAAATTCTCAATAATTGAGGACTTGATTTGCAATTTCATTATTTTGAGGACCATCATATCGACCATATTACCCAATCACAGGTTCCGCATATCGTGCTTAATGCTTTTAGGATTAAACCTTTGAACACACGTGCTTCGAGGCGCGATGGAAAGACAATAGCAGCGCGACAGCCGGCTGTTTTATTATGAGGACTCAAATTATTTCCAGGCCCATAATATCTACAGGTGCAGTATATCGCGTCCCTAGCCTCACCCGTGTGTGAGTGTACTAAGCCGAGGACACACGGAGACAACATGACGCCTTCTACGGCGCATGAGCGCAATCCAATCTACATCATTACTGCGCGGCCGCCTGTTGCAACTAAATACCAGAGTGTTGTGTTCGAAAACTGTCCCTGATCTTGTGGTTCATTAATTTTCTTCTTTACTTAGATCGTTACTGTAGAAGCAAGTAATGTAACCAGGATTTTCCGTGATGTTCCTGGCTTGAAACTAGTTTTAACTCTCAGATTAAATGATTGCGTGTTCTTTCTTGATAATAATAATTTTGACAAGCAATTTTGTTTAAAAAGTGCTGAGAAAGAGCTAAAACACCACTTGTTACATGATAGAGATATTGATATTCTAGAAAGATCTGAAAAGTAAGTAAAAGAGGTGCAATAAACTACAACTCTGAAGATTAACTTCAAGTTACTAAAGATAGAAAAACTGTAATTATTGACGTGAAGCTTGATTTCCATCCTGAACATCATAAAGCACTAAAATCTAACCCACTCCCAATACTTATATTTAAATCAAAATAAAACAATCAAGACATTGAATATACCCGTATTAATAGAACATCAAACTCTTAAATACACAAATGTAGCCACAGCCACATCTATTAATAGTTTGTGAAAACAATCATGCAGTCAGGACAATTGACTAACAAATGTTAGTTAGTCACGTTTTGATGAAAGCTTAATAAAGAACAAAGATAGTGACTAGTAAATTGCTAAAGGGACTCGGTAACTTTGATTACGGTTGACATTAGAGGTAGGAGCTATAAGAGATGATAAATTAGGCATTGTTTCTGAACTACAGGAAGAGTATCTACTTATACTTTATACTTATGCAAGATCGCTACAAGACAGGCTTGACCTAATGTAAGTCTAAATCTAGCTATTAATGTAGATAATACGGAATTGTAAAGCACTGTTTTTGTCAAAATAAACATACATCATTATTTAGCAAATCCACCTGGTAATGAAAGACATTACCAGGTGGATTTGGCTGAATAATTATTTAAATGGAGCACCAGACGGCACAAGCCAACTATTTCTAATTTGACTAGAACTTCTTACATTTGAATCAGCCGAATTTAGAACATTTCTCCTCTAACCTGGACAAGAGCAACTAGCCGAACAAGAGGCTCGGCCAAAATGAGGCCTAGCACATAAAAATACTTGAAATGACAATAAGGTTGAGAAATAACAACATATTTCAGTGTTGCTCTCGAAATGAATGGCTTTACTTTCAAGTTGTTTGTAAGTAAGACATGTTGTTCGACAACTTACGGAGTATATTGTAGTGTTAGAAGTGGCCGAGTAAGTAATGTCGCTACTACTTGGTTTACGACATTTTCTTGTGTATCTCTTACACCACAATGTTTACAGTCACAACTGAGTGAATGAAATATAGCTATGTCTTATTTGCAGTGTTGAAGTTATTGGTTATTCTTCTTCAATATAATTTACAACGATGATAGTGTTTTGGCAACTGTTTTCTTGTAACATGTTTAGTGATATTTTCTTTACATTTCCTAGTAAAAATCGATCGATAGTAGTAGTCGCTTTGATTTCTTCATCGGCTTCAAATTCTTGGTATCATTTTATTTTACATTCTCCATCAACATCACCTTACCCGATACTACCCATATCCCAGACTCTGTGAAAATATTCATAACTCACTAAGATCAGATTGCCTTTGACGGCACATTAATTGATCTCCAGTTCTCAAGGAAAACAACATTGGAGATCTAATTACAGATATGTACCACCTTTCACTAAGCCTTCGTGTTAATTGCTAGTAATCAACAAGATTCTTTATCTGCTTAGTCCTCTTAAGATTATGCGTGAATATATGGGTAACTATTTGTGTAATGTTCTAGTAGTTGTAACTTCCGCAGTTGCTTTATGTTTAATTAAAAACGATAATTCACTTAGTTAATGCAGGTTAATACTGGGTAGCGTTGACTCGCTAAAAGGTATCTTGAAACTGACTGTCAACCGAAGCATAAATGACATTTCTATGAACCAAATGACAGACTCTTTAGAGACAATTTATGAGCCTGACGCGACCATACAACCTGTCACATATGTTACAGCAGTAATGTCCGCGTGTATTGGACTGAACCGTCTTTTCTTAGTCAAATTGCTTTGTTTGTTACTAGTGCTCGGGCGAATCTTTACAATATATCGATGTCAGTATCCATGCCTGTCATTTCTACTAAAGACATTGCACTTCTCTCGTTAGTTCTGAGAAAAGAGATCCATCAATTTACCTTTAACTGGCATGACTAATTCTTTTTAAGCTATCAAAATAGCTTCAGCACTTTGAACTCTGTTACATTCATCACAAGGTGTTTAATGTCAAATTTGAAAACTTCATTTTGATTTCAGAATGAGTCATTTTGCACATCAATGTAATTTGTAATTTTCCTTTGAACTAATATTATATGTACAGTAACCTCGTTCGCAAATACGTTTGGAGTCGTCGCAACATTGAAATCAGTGAAATATCACATGAAAGTTGGCAATGAACACGATGAGAAAGTTATTACGTCAACTCACTTTGATAATTCTATTTTCATGGATTATAATTCTGGGAATATTAATGAGCTCGATGATCTGGAAGATGTCACACGTACCTAAGTTTATAGAGCAGTTGCTAAAAGACGATTTTAGTTAGATTCTGTTAAAGATTTTAAAGTGTCTGCAAAATGTGATTTGTACTTGCCAAGACCTCTATAAATATTCACGAACTTCTTTAAACCATTGTTATCCAAATATAAACTAGTTGGTGTAATCAGAAATAGACTAAAAGAAAAAACGCATTACCATAATGTGCGTAAAAGAAATATCACACAAAAAGAAAATAACATTATAAAATAAAATATAACTTAACGAGATCTGGTTTGTAACATAAGTAGCAAGTTGAGCGAGACTAGACGGCGACTCTTGCGCTGGTTCCGAATACAGCCGAGTGTATCCGAGCGCACGGAGCCGGTCCGAGGATTAAGATGATGAAAATCGCGGCTATCAACGGGTTTCTGATTTAAAACGTCTGGATGAAGAGTTCGTGAAAGTCAGGCAATTAAAAGATGGCGGTGAGTTCCATGCAGAAAATCTTGAAAGCTCTCTTGATATTCTAAATATAGTAAGTAAGCAAATAATATTAGTTTACAACGACTGAAACAGTAACGTAGAACCAAATTATAGTATAGATAAAGTTGAAGATGACGTTGAAGATGACGTTGAAGATAACTCTAAAATAACTAAAGATGACAAATTATCTATCAATCTAGTAATAGTAGACAAAGAAGGATTAATAGAAGAGACAATCCCATGGTTTCCATTGATTAACGATAGTAAAACTTACGCTGGTCAAGTGTCAATGTTAACGCTTGTGAACATACCAGACGCTTCCGTGTATTCATGTAGCTGTGGTGTTAGTTTACTCAGCGTGCAAAGCATAATACTGACATGTCCAAGTATTTCTAGTTTATTGAATGGGCCGGTACTATAAAGTCTATTTCGAGGTGTTTATAGGCAATGCTACGATCCTTACTGATTTTATGAATGTGAAAGCTTGATTGTTTGTTGAGTGTTCATGCCGAAACTGCTGGACTAGATTAGGTGAGGTTTTTAGCTTAGAGATAAGTATATTAAATCTTGACAAAGGGTTTAAGGTACTTCTGTCCGCTATACCAGACCTTTGGGGATGAATCTGCGGGCAAAAGTTATATAGATTGGTGTTATGTGAATAAGGTGTATGAGAATTGTTGATTGCTATTTCCACTTTAGTTTTCACTTAGGCTTTATTATTTTTTCTATTTGTAATACCTAAACTACCTATATTTGAAAACACATCATGCAATAAAAAAATTAAAATCTTAATGAACATATACAAATGGCTTAAAATGGAACTTGAATAGATTTCAAATCTTGATTTCATCCACTTCAAATGATTCATCAATGAATCGTTCGAAGTCTACCTGAAGAACCGTCCCAAAAGATATTCGATATTCGAAAAAAAACGTATTGTTTATGGTCAAATTAATGGCCAATTTATGGTCAGTCGGTGCCGACCGCCGTATCAGGTTGCACACAGGTGTTCGGCCATATTCAAATATTGGAACAATATTATAAATTATGTTTAACATCAAATTAATTTAAATTAATGATTGAATCGTTTATTTCAATTTGAATGGGTGTTTTAAGATTATGGTTCCGTTGATTTAAACGAGTTTAGTGGAATATATATTGAAGATTATATGGTGAAGTAAAATTTTGGATAACAGTGTCTTTAAATGAAATCTGTCAAAATTCACCCTATTTTTTATTTGACTAAAATTATATTACAAATGTTTGCAAAAGTTAATTATAATTTATTCTTATTCACACGGGGGAGTTTGTGTCAGTGACAATGTTTTAATCTTCATTACCGATTTATAATATAATATAGAAAATGTAAGGTCTTCCAGGTAGACTTCTATAAGCTACTTAAAAGTGCTTTTAAACCTATTGACCACCTATTCAGTATTAGTTTTCAAGAAGCCGCGTTTCCAAAAGTAGTCTATGTCCATTTTCAAGAGTCAAATAATCGGTCTCTTTATTCTTTCAAATGAAATAGAATATAATAAGATACTAAGGGTACAATACTAAGGATATGAATGACGATACGGTACTTAGTATATAAATAAATCAAAGTTCTCTGCGTGTCTGTCTGAATGCGAAAAGACGGTTTTCAGACGGTTTTACGTATAGACGAAGTGATTCAGAGGAAGGCTCTTATGCCACACAAAAACCTTAATGCGTCATTAGGATCGAACTTAGTGTTATTTCTTTTAAAACATACGTGATTCTAGACACAATTGAAAGACAATAGCAGCGCAACAGCCGTCTGTCGCTTGGTCGTTGAAAAGTAAAATAGGGTTTTATTTAGATTTTTTACAGAAATCAGCTGAAATTACGATATTCTTCAGGTTGCTAAAAAATCCTGCCAACTGAGAGCATTACTAGAGTTATAGCAGGAATGCTTATTGCTCTTATATACATTTTAAAACATGTATTAACACTATAAATCCAATTTCAACAATGTGCGTAAAGTAGCGTGCAAAAGCTAGTTTTAAATACATAGGATTTGTCACTCCATTTTCGATGCATTTAAATGTAAGAATAACTGCGTAAGGAATAAAAGCTACTGGCTAGTTTAACATAAGTGGACTACCTGACTTTTGTTAGGCTTACAATGTAGCTTGTTACTTGTTGCCATGGCGACAACGAACTTTGTATTAATATTCAACGATGTTATTGCGTTCTGCGTATGAAGTTTGTCTTGTGTTCTAGAGACTGGCCCCAGCTTTGAACGGCTGTCACAAATCTTTGAAAATATTGAGTTTTCTTTACTATAATTTGCATGCTTTATACATTAACCTTTTCCTTTTGAATCATTCTATCCATTAATGAAAACTGAATCAAAATTCGTTTCGTAGTTCAAATGATTTGAACTTAAATACAGACGGGAAATTACATTTTATTTTATGTAAACATATTCTTGAGACTGCTTATACAAATTACAATACCTACGTTGTAGTCACAAGAACCACTGCTAGAATGCTGGGTTAAATTCCCAGGTCGGGCAAAAAGTTCAAATGGGTTTTTCTATAAAGAGTTTGTAAGATAGTGGTGAAACTTCTTTGCTTAGACAAGTACGAAAAGTTATGGGTCTTGAATCGGATCTCTTTTGAATTGCCGTTCTATCGGGCTATGAGAATAAGAAAAGAGGGGACTTTTGAATTTGTGCATACTTGATAAATCACAATATTAGCCCAAGTTATCGAAATTCGGTCTTACGAATTCCATATTTTTTTTAAACTTCTTTCTATTACTATGCAATCCCTAGTAAAAACTGTCTTTTATTTTCTCATTAACATTTAAAACAATTATGTAAATTTATATATTCTTATTAATTTAATAAAATTCTACACCTGTGCACAATTATATCACTGATTTTTTACTACGACATTAAAAAAGTAGAGAAGTGGGTTTACAAGTTATTAAATATTTGATGAAATATGATATTGCAAAATTAGTGAAGGTTTTCTTAGCTTAGCTTTTGCCCACACTTCGTCCGCTTACATTAATAAGTAACCGATGCCTGCCGGGGTTGCGGAATGTTTATAATAGTTACCGTGACCCTGGAACATAAAGAGCAATCGAAGGAACATGAGTGGGTTTGAGTCAGTAAGAGTCTGACACACCCAGGACGGGAGCAGTAATTGGATGATTTCCCACTCACCAAAAAAAAAAAAAGTAACCGATGCCTATTTTTGAAGTTCAAACTATATCGTACCAAACATTACAATCGGTTCAGTAGTTAAGCCGTGAAAGCTTAATAAACATATAGAGATACTTTCGCATATGTTATATTAGTATAAAAGTGTTGGTTTAAAATATTTCGTAATATATCTACAGGTTTTTGTGTTAGCTCTAATTAAAAAAAAAAACACACAATTTGAAATCAATCAGAAGCCAATTAGTAAAAGATTACGTCTAATGGGTGCCACGAGCGACATGTGTATAATTAGAAAAACCACACATTAAAATAAATAGATTAATTGCTAGAACATAGATAACGATATATTTTTAGAATCATTCTGAAATATGTTTCATATTAGATATTGTTGGAATCATACAAAAATCCAAGTCCTAGTCGATAACAATATTTAATTGTATCATTCGATTAATCATTCACTCATTCGATTGTCATCTGTTACCACATACTTTTCTGACACATTAAATCGGACTGTCGAACAGTGCACACGTGTTTTACTTTCCTCCTGACGTCGATATCCCAACAGATATGATTCCTTTTTAATTCTGATACTTTATGTGTTGGATGAAATTCATCCGTTGGCCAACTAGACGACCCTTTGGTAACAGACTGATTTTCTATTTGACTGCTAGAGTAATAACTCATAGTTGGCCCAATTTCTAGCGTGTATAATGCTTATAGATAACACAATATAGGATTAATAAAGATCACAATACGAATTAATCTCACTAATAGTATGAACGCTACTCTGTCTGTCTTTATTCTTAATGACAGAAGAAACTATTGTTTCGAATTGGATACTGTGGACCTCTTCAACGGTTAGGTGTTAACATTAAATAACGGTTAGTTATTAAGGTTTAATAAACTGCCAAATAAAAGATAGGGCGCATAAAATTTGTGACTAATAATTTCAACATTAAAATGTTTTACCTATTTGATTTTTTCTATTTAGCTTCCTAAAACGGTAGTTGATGCTTTACAAAAAGAGATACATTTGTATCATATTAAGGTAGATAATCTAGATTACCTAGAAAGGTGTCCTAGCCTACCAAATAAAGGTAAGGCCACATACAATTTGTGGCTAATAATTCCATGAAAATAATGAAATCTTTTTGATTTTTTTTAATTTAGTTTCCTAAAACGGTAGTTGATGCTTCACAGAAAGCGACACATTTGTACAATGTTAAGGTACAGGTAGATAATCTAAGACAGTGTGTTTGGTACCCGCTAGGGGTCACCATCGTTTCGTAAGCAAAGTTTTTCTTGGAAGGACCCGAGAGCCAGCCGCGTGGGGTCCGAATGCGTTGATGTCTTTTATAAGAACGGTAAATATTTCGACTATTTGCGCTTATTTTTAAGATGAATTTGTTAATTGTTGTTGAGAGATAGATTTGTTGTAATTTTTGTGTTTTTTCGGGATTAAATGATGGTTTATTTTATTTTTATCTATTATGTAAATTATATTAAAAATATATTATCGTTTTACTTTTAAACTTTTCTATGAATAGACCAAAAAATGGTATAAAATATACCAATGGCACGTTATCAATAATACTTTAGAAATAAGGGCAACATGGATTTCACTAACTTTTCATCCTCTTAAAATTCGAACTCAAAATAAAATCAGCTCCTCTTTTTGTTTTTCAAGAAACTCATAACTAGCAAAAAAAATGAAAAATCCAAAGTAACAGCCATTAACACGTTTCTACTGATAATTTTATTGCGCTGTTGGTGCTAAATAACCATTGGCGCATAAATTCCAGCATTTAGTCACCCAGACAGTTGATCCGTAGGGTTTACAGCCTCATCTTTGACTCCTACAGTCCCGTACGACCAGACTTACGTGCTTTAAGAGGACTTTCTCTAAATGCCGTAAATAGAAAAATAGTCTTGTTAATGGTCTATATTAAACTCTATTAGATAATGATGTCAATTCCCTCGTTCACAAAGTAAAATTAATTTAAGTTCAGTGTATCTTTTTCTTTACGTAGCATTAAGAAAAGGACAGAAGATAAAATTTTGGTTTAGTCCTGTCAAGTTAAGATACTCCTTAGATAATTTAGATGCATAATTTGATAGGTCTAATTCGTCTGATTATTAATGGAATGGAAAGAGAAACATGTACTTTAATTTTGGGTATTTTGAACAAGAGAATCAGCACCTATGTCCAGGATTGTTTTCAGATAATTATGATTAAAAATGAATGAATGAAGAACATGACACGGTACTCAAAATTGATGGTACGGGTACTTTATTCCATTCTACCTTATCCTATCCTATCTATAAAATGTTATGTAGTTTAACTACTAACCAAAATATAAATGTATATGTTTTATTTAGCTAATCGTTGTTGTTATTTACTTATTTATGAGGTAAGTAGTACCAGACACGGAATCAAACGTACCTGTGGAAATTCTTCAAGTGGGTTTTAGCTTAAAACGGTGCTAACAGTGCTCACTGTTTATAGCATGTGTTTTATTTTATTGGTTTACCAACAATTGTTAACAAACGTTCTTTTTTACAGGAATATACGCAATTCTCACTTACATAAAAAGATCCGGCTGTATGTGTTTACATTGATTGACTAAATACTATGACTAGACCGTGAATATACAGACTTATATATCAATTGGTAAAGTGTGTCATCGAAGTAACAATCATGATTTTACGAAATATACTATAATGAGAACATAGAAATAGCTAACGGTAGAACGAAAGGCGTTCAAGGATATTACAATGAAATTATTTTAAAAAACTGCTTTTAAAAAAGCTGCCAAAATTGACACGGCACCTAAAAAAGATGGAATTGAGATAGACAATGATAACAATTTCGAAGAATTTGATGTTACAAAAGCATTAGAAAGGACAAGAGTGCAGCATCATAGCGAAATAGTAACAGTTATTGCGTCATCCGATGACGTAGCACGGAGCAGAGAAAGGTGTGGACACATGGTAGAATAGATCAGACTTTTTCGTTTTCTTATACAAGAACTGACGAACATCGATAAAAACCACATACAAACATATAATAATGCACCTAGTAAATATAGTTGTCCAGTAAATTTACGAACAGAATCCATGGGTTTACAATAATTAATTTTAAACATGGATTCAAGAGTGCAAGGACTACTCGTAGATTTTATATGAGACGGGCAATTAGCTTTAAGTATTTGACGACCTAACCGACTCATTGACAATAATATGGCTGTAAGTGCTTTAATTGATAAGAAAAAAAAATTGATTTTGTCTGTGAAAATACCACAAAACTTTAAGTACTAATAATTAAAAATATTTAGTTTGGGATCAGATGATCTTGTGTGATTCTATATCTCTCAATGGCCCAAACATTGTAAGAGGCGTTTCTCTAAAGGTTGTGTCTATCATCTGGATATCAATCACTGTTTATTTTATAAGGCATTAAGTGGCAGATCTAATCAAAAGGATATGGGTGATATTGATTGGACAGTAATTACATTCAAATGTTAATTCCAACCTGTCAAATATAATTGCAAGAATTTTTGACAAGGTTGTTTTTGCGAACATGTTTTTATTCACACTTTATTAGCTGAATAGTCAACATCAGTTTTGCTTGATATTATTCAAACACAGAATAGAATTTGATTTCTGACAATTTTTTTTTTATTTCAATTGCTTGTTAGAAATTGCAGCAAGATTATAAACGTTTGTTTACATAATGTGTACCATCTTTATCCGAAATTCCTTTGGTGCACGTAATTTAGATTTCATTATATTCGAACTAAGCATATTTGTAGTTCTAAGCCTTAAGATAACTAATCCGACTTTCGTTTTTTATTTACCTAAGTTTGGTATGTTGGCGTGAGAATTGTCTCTTGACAGAACGATTTGCCTCTACTTATCCATGACTGGTGTCAGAATGGTATTTACGTTTTTGCACGTAACAGATAAGATGATAAAATTTGGCACAATTTTATCAATGGCAACATATTAAGATTAGTTTTCCGGTTAAGTGAAACATGTCCTTCAAATATTTACCTGTAGCATTTTTATTTGAGTTTGGATTGTGTGTAACTTGATTTTATTTTTATGTCAGCAGATCAACATTGGTTTAAAAAATAACATGTAAATAATATCCTTATTTGGATATTATTTAGTTTGGTTCTTACAGAATAAGACGCAAAATTTAATATCTATTGAGATTATAAGATAACCATCCCATGAATTCTTCCGATAATATTTACGTAAGAGATAAAGATAAGATTTTTTTATCAATGTTGACTGATTGCATTAAAAATAATGCAGATACTTAAGTGTACAGGTGGTAAATGATAAGTATTTCGTAAGTAGAAGTTAATAGTGATTCTCAAGCTTTACTTGTCAACTTAAATACTGTAGATTTATGATGAGTGGTAGTTTGTTTTATACTTTTAGATGTAGTAAAAGAGACCGAAAAGAATCAAAAATTTTCGAAGCTACTTACTAAATTAAAAGCAAACTTCATCAGAAAAAGATTAATTCACTCAAACTTTCCCACCAACATCTCTATGAATGTCCACTTGGAACCAACTCGGGAATTTTGTTTGCAAACAACTCATAAATTGACGTAAAAAATTTGATATCTTACTTGAAACTAAGTTAATATCACTTGGACCAATCCAGCATCCAATTACACACCGGTTCCAACTGGACACCCACGAGAGAAAAAACGAAAAAAAAATTGCAGATAAAATATTTTTTTCCTTTTTTACTCACTTTTGATATTCCGAAATGCGAACAACACTACACTGATTATACGAGCGTAAATTTTATTGAACGGATGTAGCGCGTACCGTTGGATACAGGCGTGCGTTCTGTCTGACGTACGTTTAGCGTTTGGTCTTTCCGCTTCACGCTTGACGTTTTTATGGATCAGTCAACGCTGTGATTGGTCGAGACGGCGAGCCCGTCGGCGCTACGTCATCGTCATATAATGAAAGCCTTTAGGGCTCACGCAACCGATACGTTTTTTACTATAGTCCGGCAATTTGTGGCACAGTGCGATAGATGGGCTGGACTGATTAAGAAGTCAGATTTTTCGCTTACAGCCGATTTTTTTGTTGCTAATCGCAAATTTGACTATTTTATATTTTAAAATTAGTTTTATGTTTTGGAAAATGATTAGCGAATCCACTTAAAAAAAAAGTTTGCAACACTTTTTTTCACGGCAAAGTTGATAAATATATGTGATATATAATATGTGATAAATATTTATTTTTTATGAAGTAAAATAAATAATCACACCAAATCATAACAAGTTTAATGCCAAACACACCCACAAAAGTCTAGAAAAGTTCAAGTCGAACACCATTCGAATTTAGAATTAAAATCACAATGCACGAGAAAAGAAAACTCGAATAAAAAATGACCGCCGCTTTGACAGGTCCAGAGACAAAAAAAAAGAATGTCAATTTAAAATTGGAATAAAAAAAATGGAAGGACTTACCCAAGAGTTATAATAAAACGTTTATTCGGCAAATCCACACAGTACGATGCACTATAATAACGTCTTTCTGAAGCTCTCCGCGGTAAGCGACTAACATCCGAGCGTTGTCTGCACACACGAGAGTGTCCCACCTATTGTTTAAACGATATACTTGTATTGGTTTGCGTGTGTGAGTCTGTCTGATATTCGAGTTTAATTGTGGTTTTAATTAATTGTTTAATTCATAAGTTGTCTTCTATATTTTAGTTATTACATATGTTTATTAAAACATGTTGTTTTTTTTACGTATCTGAACTTTATTTGTGTAAAAAAATTTTACGTAAGTATGGGTGAATTTTAAAATCTAATTTATCCATCTTGAGGTTAAGTGTAGACTTGCCGCGGTTGCGGAATAGTTATAATAGTTACCTACCGTGATCCCGGCACATAAAGACACCCGAAGGAACATGAGTGGGTTTTAGTCAGTAAAAGTCTGACACGCCCTCTCGCCCCGCCCAGGACGGGAGAAGTCATTTGATGATTTCCCACTCCCCAAAAAAAAAGGTTAAATGTAGAGAGGGTCTCAATTACAAGTAGAGTCCGTGAACAAAAGCTAGTTGTGGTTGATAATTAAGTAAGATGATGCACTAAACGTCTGCATTCTCAGCCAATTAATCTAAAGTACCCACTGTGTCGCTTATAGGTATGTCTGAGCAAAATCGAGCCGGTCACCTTAGGCTCAGTTCCTAACTTTATCGGTATTCGACGGAATAGAACTTTGTAGAAATTGCACTTTGAACTTTATTGAAAGTACTGCGTTACTGTAAAATATGGCTATCATGTAGTTTTAAACATTATGTAATAATGAGGTCGTGATGGGCGAGTATTATTATTATTTATTTATGTTTATACTAGCTTTTGCCCGCGACTTCGTCTGCGTGGAATAATAGTTCCCATTCCCGGGGGATTTCCGGGATAAAAAATTATCCTATGTCCTTTCTCGGGTCCCAGACTATATCCGTACCAAATTTCAGTCAAATCGGTTCAGTGGTTTAGGCGTGAAGAAGAGACAGACAGACAGACAGACAGAAAGACAGACAGACAGACAGACAGAGTTACTTTCGCATTTATAATATTAGTATGGATCACAAAGGTAAGTTATATTATAAGCTAAGCCCCACAAAACCGTTGCAATGGTTTGAAGTAGTTTAGGCGCCCGCCTCTCAAAAGTTTATCGTGCTAAAGTTTATCTTGGACGTCATAGACATCGGTGAAGGAAAACATTGTGAGGAAACCTGGACTTGTAATGTCCCAAGATATTTATTTTGTGGTGATGTGAATGCAACCTTATTTTGTGTTCTAGAGAGCGTCATGCAGTGGTACCACAAAGCTTAGAAGCCAGAAAAACGTTTCGCCTCTTTTGAGATTTGTAAAAGTTTCAGAATCAGTACACTGAAGTAAAAGTGGGTCGGTTCGTTCTGCAGACGGACAGACGGACAGACGGTCAGTGGACCAGAAATGTGTTAGGTTGGACACAAGCTGCCTAAGACCTGGATAGCTGGCGCTCTTTGATGATGGACTTCTTTCAGTAGTAGAAAGCAATAACCTTAAAGGTTTAATAATTTACGCCTCAAAATATTACTTTCGTCTATACTAAAATCATAATCTATACCAAAGTTATAAAGCTCAAAAGTTTGTTTTATTGAACGCGCTTGTATCGGGCAAAAAAAATCAAAATTCATTGAAAGCATTCATCTCACTTAGACCATTTACAGTAACATAATTTAACGCAATACCCCGTAAAAGAAGCATGTACCTTGGACAATCTGAAACTTGGCTGGTCTAATTTGTTCCTGTGGGCTACTGGCCTAAATAAAAAATATATTTTTGTGTTGGTAGTTTTTGTGTTTATCGAGGAGGGTTGTAGGTATCATCAGAGCAATAGCCAAAAACGCAGATAAAACCGCAAGGGACCGCTAAATAAGGGAAAATACGCTCTTAAGACCAAAATTTAAGAATATTGGTTTTTTGTTAGGTACCTAAAACGCAAGTTACAACAGCGACACTAGTCAAACAGTCCCACAAATTAATATTTACAGAAAAGATCCTTTAAAAAGTCTGATTTACGAGAAAGTGTGCAAGCAACTTCACTGATTAGATGCACTGACACACAGAGATTATACACTAAAATTTTCTCGGAAACGATAACAGGCTTCAACGAGTCACATCATAATCTCCTGTCATGTACACAGGTTGTACTGTGTTACAGCATTTTTCTAGTTATGGTTTTTTTTAGATAATTCCGATCTGTCACCCCGTTTTGTCCCCGGGTGACAGATAGGAAAAAAAAGTTCGATTTGACCCCCAGTTGGCAATGTGTGGAACACATTTTCTATTAACCTCTTCACGCTACTGCGCGCCTAGTACTTTTGATTGATTTAAATACTAAGTATCTTAAGTATCTCAGTATTTTACCAACCCATGGGGACAAAACGGGGTGACAGATCGGAATAACCCGTTTTTTTTTAGGTAGTCTGTTTTTTTTTTGGAGAATCAAAACCACCGACATAGCTCGTCGAATTGCCAAACTTAAGTGGCAGTGGGCAGGGCACATAGCTCGTAGAACTGACGGCCGTTGGGGCGGAAAGTTTCTCGAGTGGCGGCCGCGTACCGATAAACGCAGCGTGGGCAGGCCTCCCGCAAGATGGACCGATGATCTCATCAAGATCGCCGGGTCTCGTTGGATGCGGGTGGCGCAGGACCGACACATGTGGAATTTTTAGGGGAGGCCTTTGTCCAGCAGTGGAAATCTATCGGCTGTGGATGACGATGATGATGATGATGTAAAAATTGACCCACTGTGGTCAGTTTTTTTTTTCAAACATAACTGTACCAAATTTTATCGTCATCGGTTCAGTAGTTTTGGCGTGGAAGGACGACAAATAGAGGTACTTTCGCATTTATAATAATATAGTAGGGATTGAGTAAAATAGCAAAACGTGGGAGGAAAATAAGAAACCTTTTAAAGCCTGAAAAAGAGAATTAAGTTATCATTTTAGGTATCAGTAGATATCAGTGAGATGGAAAACCGATTACTTACGCGGATAGATAAATAGTGATAAAGAAAAAATAAAGACTCTTTGAGAGCAACTTTATCTTTTTTTATTGAGGGGTGGCGCCACTGAAATGTGACGTCATTTTATATAGCAAGGTTATTCGTACGAAAGGACCAAAAACCAACAGTAAGCTTTGCATAGTATCCTAAGCTTTAATTAAACCTTCGAACACACGCGATTTGGGACACAATAGAAAGACAATAGCAGCGCGGCAGCCAGTTGTCGCCTAGTTGTTGAACGGTTAATAAGGCTGCGTTGCCAACAAATACGCAAGCAATACGCGTTGCAATGGGGATATTTGAGAAACTAACCAATCACAGCGCTAGCTACAAACAATTTATTGACGCACCTTATTGGTCCTTTTGATGCACATCGCTATCGCTAAACATCCCTACATCACAGCCTTAAACACTTAAATGAATATTCTGTAAAACAAACATTCACTTAGGTCTCTTCACTTGACATTAATGTTAAAACACACAAGTGTCGTAACAATAGCATTATCTACTTCAACAAAATTTCTAGTCTTCACAATAGAGTTTGGCTCTACATCTAGGCCTGTATTCATAAATTTTACTCAAATACGTTTTCAAGTGCGATATCATCTGATACCAGATTACTACGATGACAGGAGCTCAAGATCATCGCTAATTTTGTTAACAACAGAATGGTTGCAGAAGCTTGACTATAATGCTACAGGAAGCTTATTAAGAAAATTTATATGAGCGTACAAAAAAATCACTTACAGAAACTCATATGCACTCATACATAACCATAAAACACACACATACACATACACACACTGCATTCACATTCATTCACTAACACAAGGTATTAGTTAGTCAATTCTTATTTTAAGTTTTTTTTTGCTTTAGGTAGTATATTATTTTTTAGTATTATATTTTTCCTTTTCCCCTTTGATAATCTCCTCGTAGCAAAACAGTATTATACGTGGGACACTCAGAAAGTTTTGAGAAACTAAAAAACTATCTTCTATAGATAAAAATATTTTTGCTAAATCTTTTCAAAGAACTCTTCAGTAGCCTCTATACAAATTTTCATGCGTCTAAACCAATTTTTATCCCATTTTTTCCAGTCCGACGCAGACATCTCTTTCACGGCCTTCTCGAAGGCTGCTCGCGCGTTTTCCAGCGATGAAAACTGTATCCCTTTCAGAAGATTTTTTATTTTAGGGAATAATAAGAAGTCACACGGTGCCAGATCAGGATTGTAAGAAGGGTGCTCGAAGACTCCAACCTCTGTGGTGTCCAGGAAGTTCCTCGTTTTGAGCGCTGGGTGCGCGGGCGTGTTTTCATGGTGAAACAGAATCACCGAACCGCGAAGCCCGGTGTTCGGTCGCTTGTTGCTCATTGCAGATAAAACTTCTGGCAAGCATTTTGTGGTATACCATTCGTCTTTGATGCTGCTTTGGTCTTGTAATGAAATCGCATTCTGATACCCCGTGAAAGTGAAGAAACTAGCGATCAAAAGTTTGCCAGTGCTTCTCGATCGCTTCACTTTCCTAGGCGTTGGTTCGTTTTGAAACAGACTACTGTCGACTGACACTTTTTTTCTGGATCGTATTGATAAATCCAGGATTTGTCATCTGTCACAATGTCGTAAACGCGCCAAGACGAACCTGCTTCAAATTTTTTAATCATATCACGGCACCAATCTACACTGGCCTGCTTCTGAGCTTTGGTGAAGTTTTGCGGCACCCAGTGGCACACTATCCCCTCATCGGAAGATGCTCATGTAAAATCTGGTAAAAGCTTCCCGATTCAATCTGCAGGGTCTGCTGAATCTCTTAGTATGCAATTCGCTTGTTTTTTTGAATATTTTTTTTAATGCCAGCACACTTTCTTCCGTGACTGCCGTGTCAGAACGACCACTCCTTTGTTTATCTCCCAAAGTAAAGCGACCGCACTTAAACTCGCTGTTCTTGTGGTTGACGGTAGCTTTTGAAAGTCTTCCACCCATAAAAGCAATTTGAAGTCCATCAAATGACTCATCAGATTTTAAGCCACATTTAAAGTCGTAGAAAATCATCGCACGAAAATGTTCGCAGTGCAGATCCTTTTTTAGAAGAGACACGTTAATTTAATTTGGCTCTCAAAAAAATGTGGAGGAAAATTCAAAATTCGAACAATGGTATTTTTACCTTTAAATAACCAAATTATTCAAAATAATTATAAATGGCCAGTGTCTTATACATAAAAACGTTTTTTCTCAAAACTTTCTGAGTGACCTGGTACTTTTCATTTTGTCTGTTTTTGGAAGGGAAAAACTTGTATTAGTTCCTTTTAAAAACCCTGTGGGGTGGGGACCTGGTGATCTGTACTACATGTTTTTATCCTACTCCAGACACCAGCTCCTCACAAACAAATTACTAGGTGTAATAAGTGACAATTCGTATCATCATGTAAAAATTTTAAGCACAAGTGATTTTTGTGAGGAGAAATAAACGATTTATTTATTTATTTATTTAAATTAATAAAAACATGAGTACAGAATCTCAGATACCAAGATCTGCAACCCAATGTATAAAACTTGAAAACAAGCTTGAGATTAGGATCTTAATGTTGGTATCAAGTACTAGATCGTAAGCTGAGTAACGTTAAAAACGGGCCCAGTCTATGCCACAGAGTCCTTCACAACCCTAAGATATAGAATCAGGCGTTACTTTGCGGAAATCCATGACAATTAAAAACAAATATATAATATCTAGTTTTAATTCCGCAATTTTGAATTTGTGAAATTGCAAATTGCGGAATTAAAACTAGATATTAAATTTGTTTTTAATCTTCACAACCCTGTTGCTAGGTAATCAAAACTATTTATTTCATTCAGACCATTTACAGGCACATAGAAATGTCAGAGTCAGTCGATAAGTCAGAAAAGTTGAATGAGAGTTAGTCGGTTAGAAGAAAAACAAGAAACTCGAATGAATGTACTAAACTCTCGGTAAAACTGATTGTCAGATAAAGCCAGAAGGCTTTAATTGTAAAACAGTCTAAAGAAATAACTAGGAAGACTCGCAATTGTGAAAGTCATTCGAATATCAACAAAAAACCCAAATTGTGACAGGTTGTCGAATTAACATGATAAGAAAATCATGTCAAGTTTAATGCCAGGCTTCTTATTATAAAAAAAATATGAGCACCTACAATAAATCCAATAATCTAAAAATATTTGCAGTTAATATTGAGAGATTTAAATTTGATCTTTTAGATTATCCTAATAAGATGTCTCATCGAGGGAATTTGTTAATTTAATTCTACTTATACCTTTCTAAAAAGCAATCTTAGGCCAATATTAAAAAAAAGGTAACTGAGAACATGTCCTGTTTAATTATATTATTCCGGTCACTGTCGCGCAACTATCAAACGACTAGTACAAGATAGAGATGGAACATAGTTAAGCCAAAGTACGATTTAAGTGGAGACGGTCTTATTGGTGGCACTTTACTTGGAGTATTTGGCATAATATTTGCGTATTTAATGCAACGCAATGTGAACCTTATTTTAATATCTTTAAGTTTAGTTAGTAGGACAATGCCACCAGTCTTTTAGGGGTTTGTTAAAATTGATAGCTATGTAACCGAATGTTTTTACATATAATTGTAAAACCGAGAGGTAGTTATAACGTTAAAAAAACTGTTTTTATTTTCAGTCCATAACCACATAAGGAATCGGAACACAAACAGTCAAAATATTTATATTTAATAAACAAGATTTGGCTTATCAGATAAGGTTACCGTTACGTAGATTATGTATGTGTTGATATATGACGTAAACACATGTGACTAATTTATTAAAGTAAATAAAGGGGAAGTTACGTCTGTTGAAGGTAAAAGAATTATCTTTGGAAAAGAAGCAGAAATTGTGCTTCATAATAGTCAAGTCTAAAGTAGACTTGACTATTATGAAGCACAAGGCAGAAAAGAGTTTAGTTTAGCGTTTAGCAAAAGAAAAAAAAAATTAAAACAGTAAGGCACGAAACTTACAAATCTCGTTTAAAAGGAGAGCCATTGAGCAATTTGAAGAAGTTAGAGTCTAAATTATAAAAACCCTAAACGAATTATACGTCCCTCTCGATCCACCAGAAAGATCTTTTAGATCAATTAAATTCTAGCTTTACACACTTCTTGGTCTCTGGAACATTTGTATGATGCATAAGAGAAATCCTAATGCAATGGAATAAAACCATATTTCGGAAATACCAACACCTAAACATAAAAACGGTACCAACACAAGTAAGAAACCCAACACCAAATTAGTCAGAAGCACTTGTAACCAATAAACAAAGAGCACAGGTGCTTAAGATCACGAACTTTCCATTATATTATAATAGAAACCACATGAGCAATTAGACGTGGACATAAGACTAATGGAAAAAACTTTTGATCAATAAGACGTACTAAATTGCGCATACCTTATTGATTTAGAGACACTAGCACATCAAGTTACCCGAAGCTGTTAATTTCCAATGAACCTTGAACCTAATACATTAGTATAAAAGTTGAAATGCTATTAAAGGAAATTGGTAGTAGGTTGAATTTGACTTGTTGAGAATTAGACTGACTGGAGAAATTTAGGGCAGTTCATGATCGCAAGGGAAATTTCTGGTCATTAAAATTTATTAATAACATTTTTCGCCTCTAGAGTGAATTGTGGAAAAGCTTGCCAAATCTGTTTTGTTGTACCTACAAAACGCTTCAATATACACTACTTAATTACCGTCTTAAACATAAGTGTACAGTATAGGAGGCTAACCAAAAACCGCAAAATTTTAATAAGTCTCGTCTGGTGAGTCATTGAATCTGAAGCGCCGACCGTGACTTTGAACGCTGAATAGGTCTGACCCTGACGGCAGCACGGAAGCAACAGGGTCATCAACACGTCATGTCTACTGAATCACTTTGTTTTACTTTTACTTAATTAGCGTCTCAAGACTTGGAAACGGTTCTGTTTCAAAATCTTTCTAAATAAGCTACTCGTATATTTGGAATTTGGATTTCCCAAGGATCAATCGCTTAAGTTTATCTAGGACATCACTGCTGTTGGTAAAGAAAAAGCATAGGGGTGCTTGGATTGAACTATAATTATAATAACAAGCTTCAGGTTGTTATAAATCTTGGAAAATTCCGTCTTTTTCCTACTACATTATGTATGCATTAAACCTACCTCTTTAATCACTCTATTAAAAAGAAACACAACAAAATTAATTGCGTAGTTTTAAAATTTTAAGCATACAAAGGGACAGACAGACAGGGTAAAGCGACTGTGTAGTGAAGTAAAAGTGTTTTTTTTTTATTTATATATTTTGGTATCTGGAGTTGCGGAATAGTTATAATAGTTACCGTGACCCAGAAACATAAAGGGCAACCGAAGGAACATGAGTGGGTTTTAGTCAGTAAAAGTCAGACACGGCCTCCCGCCCAAAACGGGACAAGTCAATTGATGATTTCCCACTCACCAAAAAAGAAGTGATTTTTGTAAAAGCGCTAATCTCAGTAACTACTTGGAAAACGGAAACAGAAACCAAATGCCTAACTTATCCGAGTGAATCTGCAAAAGACTTTTTGTAGATTGCGTTAATAAATGCAAGTTTGAAAATTCTAATGCTCCTTGAGCAAGCGTGATGATTAGTGCACATGCACAGTTGAATAAAAATAGGCAGATGCTTTTATTTAACCGTCAAAAATGAGCAATGCTCGAATAATGGCATAAGTTCCTAAGTCCAAATATTATTTGAAGGTTGGCCTAAAGTCCGTTGAAATGCATTGCAGCTATTTATGCATTCAGATCTGCCCCCATTCGCCGAATCTCAGAAATGATGCTTTAGTATAAAGATATTACCATTCGAAGGTGCCACCTACATTTCACAGACTGTGCTTTTATGATCTGACATTTGTATGTCACGAATGTGGCCACTGGGTCGTAATTTTTATTGTTTTTTTGCTGTCGTGCTGTCTGTCTGTGCTTCTAGCTAACATCAGGGACGTGACCATAGAAACTAAAAAAATATAAGTTCTCATGGACGTTCAACGTGACAAATCTTTGAAAATCCTGGCTTTTCTCTACTATAATACGCACATATTATACAGACATAAACCTTCCGCTTGAATTATTCTATCTATCAAAAATTCAACAAAATCAGAGCGAAGTTTAAAGCATACAGGACATAGACAGCAGAAAGCGAAGCTTTGTTTTATACTATTATGGTTCTGGACCTGAATTAAAAGAAGTTATTTTTTTATTTATTAATAGTTGTGTACTCTTGCGTTGAATATTACTAATCCTGAGTTCAATTGGAAAGAAAAATAACTGCTTGAATAGAAACTTCTAAAATTGTGCTCTATCTTGGTTTAAAAATTTACAATTTGTCATATATGATCCTATTTTATAAAGAAAATATTCTCAAATACTTTATTGCTTCGAGAGAAATGTTTAAATAATGTACTCATTATGTGACTTTTAATAGACATATGTAAAAGGTTTAGCGTTGTTTTTAAAAAGAAAACATTCGACAGCTCATGTCTAAAATACTAGGTAAGTTTCATAATATTTTTGTGTGTGTGTGTGTGTGTTATTTAACTTTATTTTTTTATTAAAATATTAATTTTGACACTTAAATATAGGTAATTCCAGGGAATGCTACAGGGAACTATCCTAGGCCCTAAAATGTTCACCTTATATTTGCAATGTAAATAATAATAATAATATTTATCGTGATTCTTAAGTCTAAAAAAATATAATATTACACTTTTGCGATAAATAAGTAAACGTTTATCAATAAATCTGTTTAAAGGAGGTAATTTGTTTGAAAACTAGCCATTATTACCATTATGTCATACCTGAACGAATTTCCTTGTACTAGAAATACAATAAAAACAAGGAAATACTGTACGGACCCGGTTATTTTTATCAACAGATAAGAATGTGTAACACATAAATTTTGTAACACAATATAATAGTTGTAGATTTCCGGAAAAAGTCTTTGAACTATGGAATTTTTTGTAGTTTATATAAATAGTGTATTTATATTATTTATCTATTAAGGATATTTGGAAGGCAATATCATAATTAAGACTGTTACGACTATTGCCGCTTCCTGCAAAGCGATAATAGTTAAATCGTATCTATTCTAGAAGTTTTAGGTATTATAGTTATATGAAATACTAGCTGTTGCCCTCGGTTTCACTCGCTTTATGTTATGTTTATGGTTACTGCTCCTTCTGTGGGTCATACAGTGGTGTTTTAAAGTATATGTGTTATTTTGATGTTATAAGCTATATTATTGTAAAGTTTTATCAATATCATAATAAAAAGAGTAATAAACATTCATACATACATAAAAACTTTCACATTTATAATGTTTGTAGTATTTCAGCTTTATCTATGAGATGGAAACGCATTTGCAAAACCTTTGATTTTTTGCAGTCTATAAGCCGTGGTTATAATTTGACATAAGGTGGGCAACCTTGCTTGCTATCTAGCTAAAGAGCTAGCCCTTTAAAAACATAAAAAGTCGTATCGGATGGAAAAGATATAGAAACGTTAAAGGAATCCATGATACGACGAAGTAAATATGACAGCATGACCTGCCGGGGTTAGTTACCGTGACCCTGGAACATAAAGGGCAACCGAAGGAACATGAGTGGGTTTTAGTCAGTAAAAGTCTGACACGTCCTCCCGCCCCGCCCAGGACGGGAGAAGTTATTTGATGATTTTCCACTCCCCAAAAAAAAAAAAATGACAGCATGACCTGTAAAAGCAAATGAAGATAATATTAGCGAGTTACCTAACTTGTGAAACTGAATACAATATAACTAGCGTCTCATATTTACATTGACACACACAAGCATGCAACATTTAGTCTCATCCATCGAGATAAATATAAAGTAAATACTAGGAACAGTGATGACGATTCATCATTTGAAAAATTTGTAATACTTGGCGCCTGAATCATCAATGATTTTTTATTTGTTTCTTGCGTATATCATCATTATCAGCTTTTGCCTCCCGGATGCAAAAGAAGCGGCGGATTAATAAGTAGTTTAGATTTATATCTGGATCCTAAGAAATGTTCGTGACAATAGGCGAGACGACGAAAAAAAAGTAATTAGTCCGTCATTGAGATTATTAAAAAAATTTGGACACGTATTTTTTCTTTTTTCCCGTAAACGAAAAATGACGACAAACAGTGCGTTGAAGTTGTGAGTGACGTCACGATCAGATACAATTTTTGCATTACGGTGGCGTCAAAAGCCCCCACTATGCCCCCACTCCAGAACTTTGTTGCTCTTTATCTTTGAATTTTTTTATTTTTATGATGAAGCAAAAAATACGTGTCCCGTATTTTGGCCGATCTACAAGACGGACTAAACAGAATGCCATTTTTTTTATGTTGTCGTCATCCCTATTTCATTTAGTTTTCTTTGGGTCACAACAACACACCAATTGAGGCAACACCTTCAACTCACTTCACATAGGTATAGTTTGCTGTAAAATATTATACTTACAACATAAGTATTACAGTCATTCAATAACCACTTTTGCTTCACATGCACAACCATATTGACTACCTAAACATTATAATTATAATTTTTTCAAAGCCACCTAAAGTATACAAAAGACTATAATAATCAAATCTTTCTGTTTGGATATATCTGTATCTGTAAATTTTATTGTATCTGGTGATTTATAACATAATACAGTTAAAAAGTGTTTTTGTTGGTTTAAACCTTCAAACACACGTAATTCGAGATACAATAGAAAGACAATCGCAGCCCGACAGCCGGCTGTCGGTTGGTCGATGAAAGGTTAAATGAGCCAATCTTTGTAATCATCTGACGGATTGAAAAACATTTCTTTTGTATGATGTATGGAGCATTACATAAAATAACGCTACAGCCGAAGGGAGCGAAGCAGTAACCAATGCCTAAACGCGAACGAAACTATAAGGCACGTCTAGCCTTGGTATATAAGATTTATTTATCACTAGCGCCTTTAGCGTGATGTTATGTAGTAATCCATATCCATACTAATATTATAAATGGGAAAGTGTGTCTGTCTGTCTGTCTGTTTGTCTTTCTTTCACGGCAAAACGGAGCGACGGATTGACGTGATTTTTAAGTGGAGATAGTTGAAGGGATGGAGAGTAACAAAGGCTACTTTTTGTCTCTTTCTAACGCGAGCGAAGCCGCGGGCAGAAGCTAGTTTCTTTATAAACGGGGTTTGTATCCAACACTTACAATTTTTTGCAGCAGTGTTTCCTGGTATAACTTTCCACCTTTAAGGAAACAAACACTTTAGCATAATCCGTTCTAATATTATAAATGCGAAAGTAACTCTGTCTGTTTGTCTGTCTCTTCTTCACACCTAAACCGCTGAACCGACTTGAATGTTTGGTACAGATATAGTCTGGGACCCGAGAAATCCCCCGGGAACGGGAAGTATTATTAAGTCGTGGGCGAAAGCTAGTCTATAATATAAAAAAGTGGCTTCTCTTCTGCCGCATGCCGGTAGATTTGTGTTGCCACCGACTTACGAAATAGTTATTTTTGAGCTTTTAGTTTTTGAAGTCGGTTATCTTTTTTTTGGAAAAAGTTTTTTATTTTTTACTTTTTAGTTAGAGACCCAACTACGTTTTAAAGTAACTTTTAAAAAAATGTACGTTTTTCTATAAAAATTGAGGAGTTCCCTCGATTTCGGCATGATACCATCATCAGATCCTGGACCTGATGACAATGAGACCATTTGGGAAGTCTACCCTTTCAAACAAAAAAAAGAATTGTTCAAATCAATCAAATCGGTTGGCAAACGAAGGAAATATGCGCGAACAAACATAAAAAAAAACATACAAACATCCGAATTGAGAACCTCCTCCTTTTTTTAGAAGTCGGTTAAAAATGATAAACTGACTGCATGACTAGGTGACATATCAACGCACAGCCCAAATTGTTGGTTTTAAAAACATGATGAATAAAATGTATGCTTTTTTGTTGACGTCTTTCAGACAACAGACAAGACACGTCATCTACTATTGCAAAACATGGTGCATAGTATTTGCTTGGTTTGAAATTCCTGCTTTCTAACATCTGTGTTTTCCTGAGGTTTGGAAACCACATTTCCCCTTTGGTCCTGCGCGAGATCTCTCTTCAGTCGATTCTGATGATAACTTTGATAATCGATAGTCAGAAGCCAGAAAGTCAGCCAGTCTGAACTGGGTTGCGGAGATCCTGTGTAAAAATTGTGTCTGGTTAGACTGGAACTTAGATGTGACAAGATAATTTTTTGCAAAAAAAAACCGACTTCCCTCGATTTCGGCATGACACCATTATCAGATCCTGGACCTGATGACAATGGGACCATTTAGGAAGTCTACCCTTTCAAACAAAAAAAATTGTTCAAATCGATTGGTAAACGACGGAGATATGCGCGAACAAACATAAAAAAAATACAAACATACGAATCCTCCCGAGAACCTCATCCTTTTTTTAGAAGTCGGTTAAAAAATCGAGATAATACGACGCCGTCACTTCGTGTGCAGTAGTTTATTATTTTTAAGTGAAATTATTTGTGTATTTTTTTTTCTATGGGCCTTAGTTGCCTGATAGTAAAGGTTATTCTGTTGTATAATAGCTCGTCGCCACCATGACATATATTCGGTCGTGAGAATACAATAAGCTCTGTATTAAAACGGTGATTCAATTTTATAACGCTCTCTTCAGAAATTACGTGATTTTAAGTCTTTAAACGTCACCTAAGTCTACCAAATCAGCATTAATCCGCTAACGTCATCCGTTAAATCTTCAGGTTTTACGTGGCATACTGCGTACCACAATGACGTCAAAAATACCCGGAAACTTATGTTTAAGTACCCCTGTTTTTTTTCCATCATCGGATGACTATTTTGACCTTTCACCTTTCAATGATCAAAAATTTACTCAATCCATTGCTCATACTGTAAATGAATAAATATCATAAAGACGTGACCGTACGCTGACTGCCGTGTTACATGTCGCGAGATCGATTCCCGCCTGAGGCAAGGGATGGTCTACTGGTATTTGTTCTAGAGCTTGTTTATGTAATTTAAACATTTGTAAACGCATCCACAATACAAAAGAAAAGAAATTTCTGCAACGTTTTTTTTTAATTCAAATCAGAAACACTTGTTTGTTTGCTCAAAACTCATAAGAGGTGATCTCTATATTATTTCTATTGCCGCTCTAATAACTAATAATAATAATACAACAACTATATAAATTAACGGGGAATACAATAAGCATACTTAATTAATAATTCATTGATTAATTAATAACAGTTTTAATACGGGACTTCCATTAACTCAATTTTTTTAAAAGATCGTGCAATATTGCTGACTATAAACACAGCTATAAACAAATGAATCAACCACATTTTAAAGTGCCGATTCTCTTATTCACAAACTAACCTAAATTTCAGTTTTAACTGCTTCTTTCTCTTTCCATTTAATTGAGTAAAAGACATAAGATAAAGCATTAGTTAAGACCTGTCAAATTTAGACACTCCATAGATAATTTAGACGAGAATTAAAAACATGGCGACTAAAAACACGTCGATTTACTCAGGGTGCTGTCTAATTTGACAGGATTAAACTAAAATTTATCTTTTGTCCTTTTCTTTAAGAAATGGAAAGAGAAAGATGCATTTAACTTAAATTTAGTTAACTTTGTGAACAAGAGAATCGGCACCATTACCTATTTTCCTATTATTGTTTGGAGCCAAACGAGAGGTCGACCATAACGTTTGATTGCATTCTGCTGACGTCTGTAGAATGATTTCTTCCCGTTTACCATCTTGTGCAGGTAAACAGTAATTGCCATTCATCTGTTATGTAATTATGACGTCGACGTCGACCACGGGAATTCTGTGGATGAGTCTAGGCGTTTGTGGTGTATTTTGTATTTAATTGGTATGTGAATTTATACTCGTTTATAAAAGACCGATCTAGCCTGTCCCTTTGCTGCTCAACGACGCCCTGAACCAAGGTCCGTACCCCACAGGAGGTGTATTTAGTTCAGTCCTTTAGTTCAAGTTTTCGCCCTAAATGGTGGACTTGAGTCCCTCTCGGCATTCACAGGATAGCCCAGTTCAGCAGTAAACAGCCTTAGCGAGCTGAACTGCAAGATGTTATAGTAAAAAAAAATATAACTACTCGTTTTACATTTGTTTCAACATGGTTTCAACAGACTGCCTAACATGGGCGCGGGACACAAAAGGTCAATAAATAATTTAATTTAATGGTGCGACTTTTTTATTTGGCAAAACATTTGCGTGTTCGATGCAACGTAATATTAACCTTATTGTAATAATTCTAGAGTATAGTTCGTATTAATTACCCAAAAACGCGAATACGCCACCAACCAACTACTGTAGTATCAGTAAGTTCATCACTAAGTTACATACTCTAGAATCGAGTAATTTACTCCATAACTTCACAACAGACTGGTTTTTCCTCAATCCAAGATAAATATGGTGAAGATTTACATTTTTATTTATAATCTCGTCTGTTCCAATACTTAGCATCAGAAAAAAACTGGCTAAGTGCGAGCTGGGCACGAAAATCACCAATATATATAACAAATTTTTTAATTCACCAGAAATTCATTAGCCAAAGTAACACGTACTCTTATTCATAATTATAACATAATATTATCATCTTACTAATATTAGAAAGCTAAAGCGTTTATTTGTTTAAACGGTTAAACGCCCCCTGCGTTCAAAAATATTTTTGTGTTGATGTTGGTTAGCCGTAGCCCTTTTATTGAGGAATTCAGGAAGAAGGGCCTCACTTTGAGCATTAGAAAAATTGACTAATTTTGTTTCAAAAAGTTAAAATTCACGGCCTTCCTTTTATTTGTGACTCTATGTTATGTAGCAAAAAATAATCCTTATGCTGTAACTTTTCGATCGGTATTATAAAACTACAGGGTGATCATTTTTTCTCGTGGAACAAGTTCGATTCCCGGCCCAACCAATTAATTATTTAAATATCTATGAATGCAGTTTAAATTGTTTTTAAAATTTAAATAATGTCTTCTTTCAGTAAAATGTTCTATCTACAATATTTAAGGTACTTTCCCTCCATGTGGCATAGCCGTGGGGCGCCCTGTATAAGATCACGCTACGATCTACGGAGTAGTAGTAGTAAATATAGAAACGGTTAAAATCGCTGAGACAGCTTGTAATGTATAATTTTCAAGTGTCTGCCTATTACGGTTTAAAAGATTCTACCCTGTCTTGAACGAGTCGACCGACAATAGAGTCCTAGTAGGTATTAATATTTCCGTTGGTCACCTTTGTATAAACACAAATAAGCCTGCAATTTGCAACATTAGAAGCTTGTATTTCTACCACAGACTAACAAGAAATGGTGTAAAGAGTATGTTGATGACCAAAACCCATCACAAAAGTAACGAAACCATAATATTCATATTAATTAATTTTAGTTCATTTTTTATAACTAGATGGCGTAGTCGCGATTTAGTGCAAGCTATGGTTTCGTTACAACGACTTACATAAGACTGTATTTTTTTATCGTATAAATTGTCATCGGAACAGATCAAATATACGAACCAGCAGTTCAAGCAACTAATAAGTGGTTTTAATTTCAACCCTATTAGTAGCTACATTAGGTCAACGATTACTTCGGTAAACATTTTGGTCCTTCGAGCCGGATATCAGACCCGGAACAGTCTGACTTTTTGGTGTTTGGCGGTGCCAGCTGTGGACCGCAACCCAAGTACTCGCAGTGGATTGCTGCGGCTAAGTACTGGGTATAGTTCAACGGGACGCCACTGAAGGCGCTAACCCGTAGTTCAAGAATATCCTCGAGCTGAAGAGACAGGTTCGTTCAGCAAGGTGGACGAGGCCGGTGATAGCAGCCAGGAATTCAAGTTCAAAGTGACGCCACAGGAGGCGCCACTAGTATCTACAAGTTCAACGGTTCAACCTACGTGTATGTGTGAGTGAAGTGCAATTGTGAGTACAAATTAATTAATTTAAAAAAAAATTAATGGTCAAGCAACTCTGAACTTTAGTGCAAGGAAGATTTTAACTTTAACATTTTAGAAGTAATATTTTGTGCCAAGCAATTTTCAACTTTATTTCGTTTATTTCAAGGAACATTTTAACTTATTATATTTAGTAATATATTTGGACTTAGTTAAAAGTGTGCTTGTTAGAACTTAGAATAATTTTATAAAAAACGAGGGAACGGGGAATCCATGCCCGATTTCTACCAGAGTTAATTTGTTTCTCAAACACTTGTAAAATTTTCCGAATTTTTTGAGACTTAGAAAAATTTCATCAACTTTTTGTCAATTTTGGGCTTGTCAACATTACGCCTTTTATAACTTCGATGAATTGAATTATTAGAGTTTTATTTTAATACATTTTATTTTTGTCTTATACACTCGTTAATTTACTCTTGTTGTTGTTTGTCATCTAAAATGGAAGGCAAAATTAATATATTAAAAGACCTTCAGACCGTGATTCAAAAAGCGTTAACCAATTTTAAAAAGAGTCCAAAAGACAGACTTACAGTCGAATATATTCAAACAAGACTCGAATTACTTGAAAATGATTGGTCTTCATTTAAAAATACTAAGACTCAACTTTATGGCCAATATAAATTGGAAGATATTATAGGTCAAAAGGTTACGGAAATTTATGATTCAACTGAAGATACTTATATTAACTGCAAATGTCTAATGAAATTGACACTCAATAAGATTAACGTCAAGCAACTCTGAACTTTAGTGCAAGGAAGATTTTAACTTTAACATTTTAGAAGTAATATTTTGTGCCAAGCAATTTTCAACTTTATTTCGTTTATTTCAAGGAACATTTTAACTTATTATATTTAGTAATATATTTGGACTTAGTTAAAAGTGTGCTTGTTAGAACTTAGAATAATTTTATAAAAAACGAGGGAACGGGGAATCCATGCCCGATTTCTACCAGAGTTAATTTGTTTCTCAAACACTTGTAAAATTTTCCGAATTTTTTGAGACTTAGAAAAATTTCATCAACTTTTTGTCAATTTTGGGCTTGTCAACATTACGCCTTTTATAACTTCGATGAATTGAATTATTAGAGTTTAATTTTAATACATTTTATTTTTGTCTTATACACTCGTTAATTTACTCTTGTTGTTGTTTGTCATCTAAAATGGAAGGCAAAATTAATATATTAAAAGACCTTCAGACCGTGATTCAAAAAGCGTTAACCAATTTTAAAAAGAGTCCAAAAGACAGACTTACAGTCGAATATATTCAAACAAGACTCGAATTACTTGAAAATGATTGGTCTTCATTTAAAAATACTAAGACTCAACTTTATGGCCAATATAAATTGGAAGATATTATAGGTCAAAAGGTTACGGAAATTTATGATTCAACTGAAGATACTTATATTAACTGCAAATGTCTAATGAAATTGACACTCAATAAGATTAACGTCAGTGAATCACAAACGCAAAATAGTGGTTCTAACAATAGTACTGGTAGTTCAAAATTATCTAATTCTTTTGTAAAGTTACCAAAAATAACAATTCCGTCTTTTTCTGGAAACTATAGTGAATGGACAACTTTTCACGATTTGTTTATTTCCTTAGTGCATAATAATCCGTCGTTAGATAATGTTCAAAAACTGCACTATCTTAAAAGCCACCTCACGGGTGAAGCTGAGCAGTTGATTAGGTACACACCAATTACAGACGCTAACTACAGTCAATGTTGGTCGCAATTAGAAAAGCGATATGCTAATAAGAAGTACCTAACTAATTGTATTATGAAAAGATTGTTTGGCCAAAAACGATTAAATGTTGAATCATCTAGTTCATTGAAAGAATTGTTAGATACGACAAGTGACTGTTTAAGTGCTTTAAAAAATCTTAACATCGATGTGAGTACATGGGACGTTATCATTATTCATATCGTAACGTTTAAATTAGATAACGAGACTCGTAAGCAATGGGAGTTAAGTATTTCAAACGACTCCAGCAACGAATTGCCCACCTTTGAGCAGTTTAAAACATTTATTAAAAGTCGATTTCGCGCGCTTGAATGTATCGAGCCCAGGAAGGTTGTGGCTCACCAGGTCAATCATAGTTCACACGTTCATAGTTCTAAAGCGATGTTAGCCACGACTTCATCCAATATACGTTGCGAATACTGTTCAGAACCCCACAAGCTCTGCTTCTGTAAACAATTTGCAAAACAGTCCACAGACAGCAGGCGTGAGTTTGTAGCAAAAAATAGAATTTGTTTTAATTGTTTAGGCGGCAACCATACAGTATACGCCTGCAAAAAACAAACGTTCTGTCGTGTATGCAAAAAACGCCACCATTCCCTGCTACACCCTAATAGGGAACCTAATGCTGAAAATGATGGCCAAGATGCGGCAACTGAGTCCACGATTGATAACGTTAGTGCTTCAACTAGTGACAATCAGGTAGTGTCATGCTTGTCTACTAGCAAAATCCCCAAACCTAACCAGGTGTTATTAGCCACAGCGTTAATAAAAGCAGAGTCCAAGACGGGCGAGTTTCAAACTGTTCGTGCACTATTAGACCAAGGTTCACAGGCCTGTTTCATCACAGAGGCCACAGTCCAACTTCTTAGACTAAAGAAAATTCCTGTTAGAGGTCTCGTCTCTGGATTAGGTGACGATAGGTCAACCATTGCGAAGCACATGGTCAATCTCACAATTAAGTCAAAGATCGATCTCCACTTTCAACTCAAAGTAAACGCCTACGTTTTGAGTAAGATCACCTCATACTTACCTGAGAGAAGTATGAACACTAGTTCAATAGATTGGATTAATATTAAGAATCTATGTTTAGCGGATCCTTATTTTAGTACACCCAATAAAATAGATGTTTTACTGGGAGCAGATGCTTACTGCTGCATCATGAAGGAAGGTATAGTGAAGAGTCCATCATGTAATATTATGGCACAGAACACCACTCTAGGGTGGGTCCTTTCTGGTGTAGTCGGTTCAAGCAAGGAAAGTTCAAACTTACATAATATTAGCGTACATTGCGCAAAGTTCAACGAAGATCATCTTCTGAAAAAATTCTGGGAGATAGAAGAGCAAATTAGTACAAAGAGAATCTTAAGTCCAGAAGAACAAAAATGCGAAGAATTATATATTAAAACTACTAAGCGAGATGATACAGGCAGATACATAGTACGCTTACCGTTCCGTGATGATAATCCTGCATGTAAAGCCGGAGGTTCTCGTGACATAGCTGAAATAAGACTTAAATCATTAGAAAAAAGATTACATAAGAACACAGATTTGAAACAAAAGTATACAGATGTAATTAATGAGTATTTAAACTTAGGACATTTAAGAGCTGTAAAACAAGACGATAATAAAAAGAATGAAGCGGTTTACTTACCGCACCACGCGGTTATCAGAGAAAATAAGGTCACTACGAAAGTACGTGTTGTGTTCAACGCATCTGAAAAAAATAAAAAAGGAGTATCGCTCAACGACACTCTGATGGTTGGGCCGACACTACAAGCGGATTTGAGGCATACAATTCTGCGATGGAGAGTACACGCTATTGGTATTGTGGCGGACATTGTTGAAATGTACCGGCAAGTTAGAGTAGCCGATGATAATGCTGTCTACCAGCGAATACTCTGGCGAGATGATCCCACGAAACCAATAGAAGATTATATATTGGTAACGGTAACATTTGGGACAGTCTCTGCACCGTATCAAGCAGCTCGAACACTCCATCAAGTCGCATATGATGAAAGAGACAAGTATCCTCTTGCAGCTGCTAAAGCTTTAAATTGTTTTTATGTAGACTATTTAATGACTGGATGTAACACCGTCGAAGAGGGCACAGAAATCTGTAAACAAATGATAGAGTTATTAGCAGAAGGAGGATTCGCATCACCGAAGTGGAATAGCAATAATCAGCAACTATTAAATAAAAAACGTTTACTGTCCAGAACTGAAGAAATTCTGCAAAGAGGTCAAAAAAGGATTATAAATAAGGACAAACAGGACATAATAGTAAAAGAAGAAGATAGAAATAATAAGGACAAAAAGGATAAAATAGATAAGGATACCAAAATAGAAGAGAAGGACATAGAACTTAAGCTAGATAATACAATAAAAATTCTAGGACTTACCTGGAACCGCCGCGAAGACTGCTTCCAATACTCCGTTAACCTTCCACCGCTAATATCCGCACCTGTAACAAAAAGATCTATAATATCAGACATAGCTCGATTATTCGACCCATTAGGATGGTTAGCACCGAGTGTGGTTGTAGCAAAGGTGTTCATACAAAAGTTATGGCTTGCAGGTCTTGGTTGGGACGAGGAGGTAACTACAGAATTAAAAACCGAATGGAGTACTTACCGTGGAGAGTTAACCTTACTTACCAAGATCCAGGTACCTTGCTGGCTTAGTACAAGTTCAAATGATGAACTCGAACCACATGGTTTTAGTGACGCCTCGAAAGCAGCGTACTCAGCTGTTGTTTATTTAAGAACAATAGACTCAGCGGGTAACATTAAGGTGTCTTTGTTGGTCGCTAAAACAAGAGTAGCTCCCATCAATCAGATCAGTATTTCTCGATTGGAACTATGCGGTTCAGTACTCTTGTCAAAGTTGTTGGTAGAAACAGCTGAGGTCTTAAATATTCCAGAGATGAAGATCTTTGCATGGACGGATTCCACCGTAGTGGTATCGTGGCTTAGTAGTCACCCCAGCAGGTGGAAAACATTTGTAGCGAACCGTACCTCTGAAATATTAGGCACTATAAGTTCAACTCAGTGGTTTCATGTGTCTACCAAGCATAATCCTGCCGACTGCACCTCCAGGGGATTGCTACCTAGTTCACTTGTTCGTAATGACCTATGGTTTTCTGGTCCATCTTTTTTAGAGAATAAGTTATTTGAGTTCAACAGGCCAAAAACTCGACTCTTGCGTATAAAGAAATGGCCCCGGTGATGACAACGACACCCATGTAGTCACATTGCGGACTTATTCTTCTACAATTAAAAGACAAACTTCCAAGTTATGTATTTTACCAATAGTGCAATGAATTGTTTATTTTTATCTTTAGAGCATAATAATATGTTAAGTATATAGAGCGTTTTAGGCCAATTATTTTAGAGCTTTTGAAGACTGTTCATTGATGTTGTTTATTTTTCTCGTGTATTAAAGTGTCATAAAGTCATAGGAATTGCTTATTTTTGTTGTTATTTTTCTTAGATTTATGAAGTCTTATAATAGCTAAATGAGTTGATTATTTTTGTTGTTTATTTTAATTAGATTTACGAAATATTGTAATAGTTCAAAGAATCGATTAATTATGAAATGTGATATTTAACACAAAAAGTGCAAATAGTCTTATCGATAATTTAAGAAGGACATTCCGTCACTAAATGTCCTTGGTGGGCGGTATGTTGATGACCAAAACCCATCACAAAAGTAACGAAACCATAATATTCATATTAATTAATTTTAGTTCATTTTTTATAACTAGATGGCGTAGTCGCGATTTAGTGCAAGCTATGGTTTCGTTACAACGACTTACATAAGACTGTATTTTTTTATCGTATAAATTGTCATCGGATCGGAACAGATCAAATATACGAACCAGCAGTTCAAGCAACTAATAAGTGGTTTTAATTTCAACCCTATTAGTAGCTACATTAGGTCAACGATTACTTCGGTAAACAGAGTGAGTCAGAGAATTGTTACCGTTGGAACTTTTAAAGCAAACTTTTCCGTGCAAGTTACTTGGAACCGGGATATTTCCGTTTCAGAAACAAATTGATCGAAATTAAACAGGCACACGAGCTATTCTAGGTAGGTAAGTGTGGTGAATGCAGGTCAGGTGGCCTTGGTATCAAAAGATCAGTGCACTAAAGTATCGTTATTATTAAATTCGGCTTCGTCGAACAAGAAAGTTTAAAGATTTCCGCCCTTAAACTAGCTTTTTTTTCTTTTTTGTGTGTTAAATTAAATTATACTCTAAAGTATAAAAAATAAAATAAAATATTTTAAAAAATATGTAAAGTATTATGCCAACTTCATTAAAAAAATTAAGTATTTAGCTCGCCTTTTAAAAATTCTAAGCTAAATAAAATATTTTTTTTGGGCCTAAGTTGAATAGTCTATGACTATCACGGTCACCTTGACCAGAAGTAAACAGTAAACTGGCCCCGTGTAGCCGTTTCGAGGAAATCTTTTTATAACTAGCAACTCTATTAGTGGCGTACTTCCTTTATGTGACCACAGTAGTATTTTTCGAGAAATACTACGTTTTAACCGCCACTTCGCTACGCTGACTCATGTCTCGTCTACCTGGGAAATAAATCAATGTTTTTTTTTTTTGGTGAGTGGGAAATCATCCAATGACTGCTCCCGTCCTGGGTGCGGCGGGAGGGCGTGTCAGACTCTCACTGACTAAAACCCACTCACGTTCCTTCGATTGCCCTTTATGTTCGAGGGTCACGGTAACTGTTATAAACATTCCGCAACCCGGGCAGGCGTTGGCCCTGTTGGGCCCCTTCCTGTGAAATAAATCAATGTTGACTTTTGTTATTCCTACAGAATGTTTTGAACAAATTTCTTAATTATTGACTGGCCTGTTGGTCTACCGGTTAGTGAGCCTAACTTTAATTACGTATATCTGGATACCGAACTTACAAAAATATGTTTAACTAGCTTTTACCCGTGACTTCGTCCGCGTGGAATAGTTCCCGTTCCCAGGCGATTTCTGGGATTTAAACTATCCTATGTCCTTTCTCGGGTCCCAGACTATATCTATGCCAAATTTCAATAAAATCGGTTCAGTGATTCAGGTGTGAAGAAGAGACAGACAGACAGAGTTACTTTCGCATTTATAATTTTAGTATGGATTGATATAATGCTACACTCTGCTGCTTTCTAAGCTAGGCCAGCTAGGCGCAGGCAGAAGCTAGTTTTTATTACCTAAATAAAGTTATCGAGGATCGTGATTAGTTTTTGAAACTAAAAGATTTAGAATAAGAAAGTTCAAGTAGTAACCTATGTATTATAACTGTTTAAGTGTTTACGCAGATGACGCAACTAGGCTCAAAGGTCTACCGACAAGCTCGAGGCGATGACGTTTGACGTTACGTGACGTATACCTGAATGTACTCTATCGTTTTAGATAATTAACTAACTTTGTTCACTAACACTTGTATTTGTCTTTGCAGCATACTAACACCTACCACGACATGTGTCAATAAAATTGCTCATCCCCAATACCAGGCTACGTCAGGCTCCTAGAAATAGGCTGTTGAAGTTCCTGTAGCCCGTACGGACATATTAAAACACGCACCGGTGGTTAAGGCAATCAAATTGATTAATATTATCTCCCAAGAATTAGATGTTTTTAGTTGTACATTGGCGGAATTCGAAAGGAAGACACTTTCCTATCTGTCAAGATAGAAGTGTGACGTAAGAGTTTTTGTCGTTTGATTGTCGAATTAGGTTAGCCTGTAAGGACAATTTTAACATGTATTTAAATAAAAAAATAAATAAATTTAAAGTACGTCGGCCGCATCTCTGTGTAGCCGCTCAAACTTGACACTGGCAAAATAGTCGAAACCGGCTCAATTGCAAAGGACGAAAAAAAAAATTAAATAACTATCAAAAATGACTATGAATAATCGTAATGTCGGGTAGTAGTAATTTTGAATTCGGCTTTATTCCAAACCGACATCTAGTTAATTAACTAAATGCAAAAAAAAAAACTAAATGTAAAACGATAGGTTATAGTAAAGGAGATAGAAAAATAGATAGAATATTCTCATATCGAGTATGTATTGATACCACAGTTTTGATTCACACTGTTACGCAAAGTGTTCGGAACAATTGCAGAAAATTGGGTTCCATTCGGTTTTCATAAGGTTTGCAAACTCAAAACCATTTTATTCAAATAAACCATTTACAGGTAGGTATTTTTGAATCGTCAAGGTTTCAGTCTGTCAGAAACTTGAAGCTATAATAGTTGCTGTTTTAAAACTCAATACGAAATAAGTAAATGAATGAAGTCAACGACATCTAATGATAATTCCTTTGGATAATTCTTTCACTCAATAAAGCCTCCACCAATGACTGTTGTCGCTACACATTTTAACGAATATTAGAGTTTGACATTTAATTGTTTAGATATAGATATGTAATTATTCTGATGTCAGTGAAATTGATGATTTTAGTGTTAGTCGATTTATTTGCTTAAAAGACTTGTGTCATAGTTAAAGTTCGCTATTTTTTTAGGCTGTAAATACTGGTGGGACGACACTAAGCCTGAATCGTTCACTTTTTTGACGGATACAGCGTGAGCAACAGCTCTTCGGTTATCATTGACAGTTGTTATTATGTTTTGAGGTTATAATACCGTTAAATGGGTTTACTCAAATTGTATGTAAAATATTTGATTAAATATTATATTGGCAGTTATTTAGTGTTCCTTTGCCAAGTTTTTACATGACATTTAACCACTCTGTATACTTTATTAACTGACGCAATAAAAACCCCGGTTACCAGACCTCTAGGAAATACAAAGAGAATTAAACCTTCCTTATCGCATGTGTGAATTCAGACTATTGTTTGAGCTACTGTGGTCAGTTTTTCCAAATATTTATAAATGGCAAAAACAATAATGGAGTGTAAAAGTGAGTAAAAAATATTAATTGCGGTCTTTAATATTGATTCACCATTTTATCCCTTTATATTTCCATAACTGTCTTAGGCCCGTATTAATAGACGTCACTCAACTCCGAGACGCTCTCAAGTCTCTTGCTGTCCTTGTCATTCTAAAGGGAAAAAATAAGGACTGCAATAAACTTGAGAGCGTCTCAGAATTGAGTGACGTCTATTAATAAGGGCCTAAGTCCCATATGTTTTGTCCTTTTTCAAATGCCCATGCCAAGGCGAGAGATCTCCTGTCAACTTTTCTGTTCCTGCTTTTTCTTTAATAAAGAGGGTATAAGATTATTATTTCCATTTATAAATTTTGTTTATTATTATATTGTAGTTAATTCACAATATACAGTCCACAATATAAAAAAACCAAACTTAACCCTTAGAAAGTAATTTAAGGAATAGTAAAAGTCACCATGACTGTTCCATGGCAGATTGCGAAGCCTCATGCATAAGGCGAGTATAATTCTTAGAGGATAATGAAGTGTAGTGTAATTTTTACTATCAAATCACGTTATTATTAAACAAACCACGGTTTTTCTGACGTCACATTTACATATATGACGTATATATATTGTTGCTGACGTAGCGGGAGTCCTATACGTTATCGCGGCGCACGCGCACGGATTTTTATCCGTATTTGTGGTCGAGTACACTTTTTATTTTCAATTTTTCCCCTTGTACTAGCTAGAAGGTTATAATTAATATCTATTGCAACACATTTTATTTTTCCTCAGTTGATTCATTGCAGACGTATAATTTAAGGTATAATCTATCTCCATTAAAGTTTAGATTTTCCGGTTTTTAACTTTCCTTAACAATATAAGTGTAAGTAACTGGGTTGCAATGGTAGAGTATTTTGTAATAATGGTAATTATTTCTAAATGATTCATATTTTGTAGAATGATAAGCACGTACATAAATGTCTGGCTCTATTTCGATACTTTGTATTGTTTATTACAGTCGAGTCTGAGTTTAATTATTTGAAAGAGCAGTCGATCATTTCCTAGCTTTATTGCCAACTATTTAAATATTTTTTTTGGTGAGTGGTAAATCATCCAATGACTGTTCCCGTCCTGGGTGCGGCGGGACGGCGTGTCAGACTTGTACTGACTAAAACCCACTCATGTTCCTTTTTTTTTTTTTTGTGAGTGGTAAATCATCCAATGACTGCTCCCGTCCTGGGTGCGGCGGGACGGCGTGTCTGACTTTTACTGACTAAAACCCACTCGTGTTCCTTCGATTGCCCTTTATGTTCCAGGGTCACGGTAACTATTATAAACATTCCGCAACCCCGGCAGGCGTTGGCCCTGTTGGGCCCCTTCCACTATTTAAAGGTCTACTTCTGATCTAAATGGCTTCAGCTAACAACCAAGTTTTACATGGAACGACTGCCTAACAGATCTCCACAACCCAATTGCTAAATAACACTATACCCCTAAGTTAGTAATCAATAAGATTTTTGAGCTTCTGTCTACCCGTAACGACTACCAAAGACGTGAGTGTTTTCGGGTCAGAGCCCGTACGTCCCCTAAGATTCGCACCCTGTGCCCATTCGTCCCCTGGAACTTTTGAGGGGCCTATTCGCCCCCTGAAGAATATTTATTTTAATTCATTCTTCTAATATAAGTACATGTATATAGTCCTGGTACAGTCGCGCAGAAAAGGGTAAAATAAAAATATAATAATTCCTTAAATATCATGTTTAAGTATTTCAAATAAGATTAAGTTTAATAAAATGCCTCTAGGCTCTAGGCATAAAGTCAGTCTTCAAAATAATTAATCGATTCGTCGATCGATCGTTTTCTATTTACCACTTCACGTTACTGCGCGCCTAGTACTTTGCATTGATTAAGGTGATCTTGTGAGAAAATTAAGGAATACAGTGAATTTTAAATTTTCGTACATGACTACTTCACGTTACTGCGCGCCTAGTACTTTGAATTGATTAAGGTGATCTTGTGAGAAAATTAAAAACACAGTGAATTTTAGATTTTTGTACATGACTACTTCACGTTACTGCGCGCCTAGTACTTTTGTTCTCTTAAGTTTTCAATCATTAATACCCGTTTTTTAACAAGCCATTCGTAAAGAGACAATATTACATCGTAAGCCTATCGACAGGTTACATTATTATCATGACGGATTATCATTCATCGTAGCTCTTTTTTCAATGATCTGTTATGATTTATTAAATTAATTGCGTTAATAAACTGTTCACAAGTGTACTATGTTAACCGTTTTTAGGTAAAATATAGGTGATTTTATCTCAGGGGACCAATAGGCACCTGAATAGGTGCCGAATCTTTAACTTATATTGTGTATATATTAGAGGAGACGAATGGGTACCTTAAAAATAATATTTTTATTAAAATATTAATTGGTCCCCTACCAGGAGACCAACGGGCACCTATATAGGGGCCGAATCCACAACTTTTATGCTGGGGGACAAATCTTAGGGGACGTACGGGCTCTGACCCGTGTTTTCCGAGCCAAGAGATGTCAGTGATATCCATACTAATATTATAAATGGGAAAGTGGTGTCTGTCTGTCTGTATGTTTGTCTTTCTTTCACGGCAAAACGGAGCGACGAATTGACGTGATTTTTTAAGTGGAGATAGTTGAAGGGATGGAGAGTAACATAGGCTACTTTTTGTCTCTTTCTAACGCGAAGAAGCTGCAGAAGCTAGTACTAGATAAACTTAAGTCTACATATATTGAATAACTGAAAGTCACATTAATGCTTTGTACAAAATCTCATTAATGAGAGGGAGATTGATTGACTTGCAGTTGCTTTTGTAAAAAATGCAGTTAATAATTGAGACGATCTGGTCCAGAATAACCAGAAAACATAAATAAATAAATAATATTTCCTGTAATGGAATAGTATACTAGAAGTGTCGTGATGGCCCAGTGGATATGGCGCCCGCCTCTCGTGTAAGAGGTTGTGGGTTCGAATCCGGGCAAGTACCAATGTGACTTTTTCAATTCATCTTTCTAAAGTTCTAAAGTTTATCTTAGACACCACTGACATCCCGTGCCTCGGAAAGCACGTAAAGCCGTTGGTCCCGGTTGTCATTCGAAAAACTTTGACAGTCGTTACTGGTTAGCCAGAAACTCTGACCAGTCTAACCAAGAGGTATCGTGTCGCCCAGTTACTGGGTTGTGGAGGTCAGATAGGCAGTCGCTCCACGTAAAACACCGGTATCCAGCTGAATCCGGTTAGGCTGGCAGCCGACCCCAACACGGTTGGGAAAAGGCTAGGGAGATGATGGAATAGTATACTGGAGTAGTACACGCAACTCAGGAACCAAATGCTCGCCGTTGCGGTGACCGCGTCTTCAAATAAGATATCTCTCTATTTGCGTCATTTCACCGAACTCCCCGCCTTCCGCGTCCGGTCTACCTGCGGTTTACATTCGATCCAGCATCTTCAGGTCGACGATCTAGACGCGGTTTTAGGGATGCCCCACAAATTACGGGTTATTCCGATCTGTCACCCCGTTTTGTCCCCATGGGTTGGTAAAATACTGAGATACTTAGTATTTCAATCAATCAAAAGTACTAGGCGCGCAGTAGCGTAAAGAGGTTAATAGAAAATGTGTTCCACACATTGCTAACTGGGGGACAAATCGAACTTTTTTTTCCTATCTGTCACCCGTAGGGACGAAACGGAGTGACAGATAGGAATAATCCCAAATTACTCAGAATTTTTTTTCAAAAAATCGATACGTCACCATATTTTATAAATACGTCAGAACTTTGTGACCCACAGGGATGGAACTCGGCTAAATACTGGCAACCCAAAACTAAAAAAGAACAAAGAAATTTCGCGCGAATGTTGCCAGATCTGAGTCATTGACAGGAAACTCATTATAGGTAACATATAATTTTATAAAATATGACCTTCCTTTTCGATTTTTTGTGTGGAATGATTCAGTAATTATTTCCTGATTGAACTGAGAGCTATTTCTTGTGATAAAAACTGTAATCGGTGGAAGTTCGAAATAAGTGTAGCATAATTTTAACATGATTATTTGGTTTTGTTCCAATAACCTACTGACTGAAAGGAAATACAACATAATATATTATAATAATATATACTATTTAAAGTTAGTATTACATATAGCTGATTTTGCAATAGTAACACCGCCTGAAAAAGTAGTTTAGTTACTTTAAAAAATAATTATAATACAGTAGAGTGAAAAAACTTAGATCAAAACATATGGATAATTAAAATTGAGTTATTATTATTATTAACGTGGTTGATTTTTTTTGGTTATGGTTTATGTGAAAGTGGTGAAGAGAATTATTTTGCAAAGATCTTGAACTACTAACTGCTGCTGGAATTAATTATTAAGCAAACATAAGCTGCCGGAATTGTCTAAAGTTAGAATATTGTTACGAAATAATCTACAAACCAACTGACTCGAATTCGTAAGGTAAATAGACTACCAAAATTCCTTTGAACCGACTCAATCGATAGGTTAATAGAAATGCTGTATAAACCCTGCACTACTAGGACCGCATTTAGAGAAGATCTGAAGATATTAAGATGAAATACCTTGATTGCTACAGTGATTCTATATTTATTTATCTCACAATCGCAGATAAACAAATATAGACCTTAAGTGTACAAAAATAAATTTTACAATCCATTTTAAGGTTGTACAATCAAAGTTACAGTCGCGAGCATTGGTCATTTATGTCGCATATATTTATTATAATTTATCACTGAAGGACTAATAAGTTCGAGGAAAATTCTTGATATGTGTTCATGTCTTCATTCTTATTTAGTATCGACATATTGATATATATTCAACAAAGTATTAAACGTAATCGGAGATGATTCTTGTGGGAACTGCCATAATTATTCCAGTGTAAATAAATTAAATGAAGCGAGACTTATTGAGACATTTTTGTATCAGAAGTTTAGCTTACATTTGATAAAATGTTGGAAATCGATTAGAAGACAATTCTTAAAAATGTAAATGTTCTGGAGGCATCCTATATTCACAAAGTTGCCTTGGAAGAAGTGTACATTCAGCAGTTGAAGCAAGCTAAAACCGAGGAAAAATTTTACTCATTATGGGTTCTTCTTCTTCATCATGGACCTCCCTCTGGGAGGTTTGGTTTCCGCACTTAGAACTCTTAATACGTGTGTACGTGGGCACATTATGGGTTGTTGAGGAGTATGTTTATAATCTAATGCTCGAGCTACATCTGCCAAATTAAAAAAACTATAGGAGGCCCACGTATGTACGTTGTTACCCTCTAGATTTAGATAGGACGTGTTCCTATGGGCTCTAACCACGAAGTGCTCTTACTTACTAAAACATTACGGTTTTGTCTGCTAGGTACCATGTATCGGGAGCCCAGTATACCCCCATATATTTTCCAAGAAAAGAGGTGTATCTGTAGGTATATGTACACTGCAGTTGTTCGTGATCATTATTTGTCTATTTATAAGTAAGTAAACTTACTTGTTTTATATAATCCAGTAGCGTTTTTTTGCTTGACGTCACAATGTTTTCGTCAGCGGACAGCGATCAAAATCATGTGACTGCTTATTATTTCAGGGATTAGAACAGTATTTAATTTATTTCACTTGTTTTTTTACAAATATTAACTTAAAGACAAAGTGACAAACCCGTGGGTTTGGTCGTAAAAAAGGTAAATTTGTAGACATTGAATATCTACGGCACTTTCTATACTTATGTATAATTTCTGTTTTTACAAGCAATGTTCGTATGTAAGTTGTCAGCATCAAATCCTGCAAGCCATTTTTCGACCACTTCTGATTATCCGATTTAGCTGTTTTTTTTTTTATATTTTAATCCGAGTGGAAAAACTTCACTAACCGTTAAGATGTTTATAAAAGAAAAAATTGAATCCGTTCTAACAGCCAGACAGACGTACAATTCTCGATATGTAATGAAAACGGTTTACTCCAAACCACGTGGTTTATTACAAACATGAGCATGTGTGTGAGCGGTGATCCTGCGCAGGTATATAGGTAAGCGCCGGCACACTTAGTCACAGCCCTACTCTGGCGCCGACACGAGAGTCTGAGATGAACCAGCTGGCGTTTGTTATTGCTCATTATAGGAATCAGACTCGAATCAATATACATTGTACTTGTACTTTTAAGACTATCTGTCTGTTCTTTTGTTTGTGTTTCAAACCTCGCTTGGCGGCTTAACGAAATCGGATTAACTTTGGAATAGAAATAACCTGAATTCGTACTTTGGACTTCATTACGAAATATTAAGGTCCCAAAGGATTATTCATGAAAAAGATAATTGTCTGATTCCGATTCAACATGGGCTATAGACAAAACTTTGTCGTTTAATGTATACATATTAGAAGTTAAGTGTGCTGACTGAAGATAGACTCTTTTATAAATAAATGAAGGATGAAAGACTTTATAAAAGTTAAATGATTAACTTTGTTCATTTGGCTTAGTCGGCGATTATCTCAAAGAAATTGTTATAAAAAGATCGTTTTGATAATTATTTAGAGAAGAAAGGATAGAAGATGCGGTATTGATGATTAATGCATTGAGCTGTTTTGTTTTCTTCTTTCTTCCTGTATCATCTAGCTATGATTTTATTTCGTTTTACGAGTGCTTAATTAGCATTATTTAAAATGGTTTGTTTATACTTTACCACATCAATTAAACTTATCTTTTAATACAAATCTGATTCGGTTTAAATATTCCTAAAGTAAAAACCCAAGTTATATTTTTAACGTTACACAAAATAAGAACAATGTAAAGTTGCCTCTTTGAAAAACGTTGAAGGTGATATAGTTTACTAGGTAATTTATTAAAACTATATACCTATAAGATCGGGCTTTCCCAGATCCCTAAAATAAAGATAATTAAAGACTAAAGACGATGTGATCGATTCATAAACCAGTAGTCACAATGGTGCCGATTCTCTTATTTACAAACTAACGTAATTAAGTGCATCTTTCTCTTTCCATTAATTAAGAAAAGGACAGAAGATAAAATATGAGTTAAGTCCTGTCAAATTAGACACTCCATAGATATTTTAGACGCGATTTAAAAACATGGCGTCTAAATATACGTCAATTTTTTTCAGGCGCTGTCTAATTTGACAGGATCAAACTAAAATGTATCTTCTGTCTTTAAGCAATGAAAAGAGAAAGATGCATTTAAATTAAATTTAGTTAGTTTGTGAACAAGAGAATCAGCACCATTGTGAATTATCTGATCAATAATATATCGATGTATTTATTTGTAAGAAACAGTGTAACACTTAAAATGAACTGCATGCTTAACTGACATTGATGTGTACTTTATTAAGTATATTATCTTGTATACCATGTTTAATATTTTTTTCTGCTTGCCATTGTAATTATTATACTTGACATTTATGTACTTTAATAAGTATATCTTTTTTTTACTAAGTACATTTATTGTGAGTGTGAGGATTATGTGCTGTTAGATTACTAGTATGTTTCACAATTACTGACGGTTTAAGTATTCAAATGATTTGCACGCCGTAATAGCGGCGGTAAGACCCCTCTTTGAGGAGTGGCTAGAGAGGCGTCACGGCACTCTCACGTTTCGCTTGACACAGGTCCTCACCGGACTTTGTCAGTTCGGGAGGTTCCTGTGTCGGATTCGAGCGGAAGCGACGCCTGGGTGTCACCACTGAGTAACGGTCGCCTGGAGGACACGGTCGAACACACAGTGGAGGTGTGCCGCGCATGGGCGGAGCATCGACGTGTCCTCGTAGAGGCGATCGGCGGCGGTGACCTCTCGCGCCCGGCGCTGGTTCAGGCCATGCTTCGGGGCGAGACAGAATGGGATGCCGTCGCCTCCTTCTGCTAAGCAGTTATGCTAATGAAGGAGGCGGCGGCGCGCGAGAGGCAACGACGAGCCTCTCGCCCCGGACTAAGACCCAGGCGAAGACGTCGAGAGTCGCAGGACGACTACCGGCCACCCTAGGCGCGGTTCTGCGGATGGCGAGCGATGGGTAGCTCGCCGCCCGGCTAGGACCAGGACCGCGTCGACGGCGCGTTAGTGTTCCACGCGCGCCTCAAAAAGGAGTCAGCACAGGAAGGGGCCCAACAGAGCTAACGCCTGCCGGGTTGCGGAATGTTTATAGTAGTTACCGTGACCCTGGAACATAAAGGGCAATCGAAGGAACATGAGTGGGTTTTAGTTAGTAAGAGTCTGACACGCCCTCCCGCCGCACCCAGGACAGGAGCAGTCATTGGATGATTACCCACTCACCAAAAAAAAAATGTATTTAAATGAGGCCTACCCGAATGTCCTTACTTTGGTATTGTCCGTCAAGTCGTTAGGCTCCTTACGTTTTAGTTAAGCTAAACGATTTTTGAAAAATGCTTGCACTGTTTGGACAGGTCCACTCAAATCTGTGTGCTTCTCTCATCAAGAGATCACTTCAGTTATTACCTTCATGGTCCTCGCATAATTTGACTAATACAATATCGTATGGACAAGAGACTTTGACCTCTGAGTTTGTTTCGGTTGTTTCTTCTCAGAGTAGTCCAGCTAGGAAACACCGGCCACACGTGTAAAAGTGTAATTTTTTACCTATTTACAAAATAAAAATCATTTATCATAACTATTTAAATAATTAATTGTCTGCTTGTTTTTCGTGCGTATGTATGTATGTATGTCTTACTCTATGGCACACTCTACAGCCTAAACCGTTTAACTGATTTCGACATTGAGGTGTCATTAAATTCGTCTCAGTTGTGGGAGTGCCATAGGGTATTATTTAAAATAATTATTTAAAAGAATTATTAAAAAAAAATTAATAAAAAAAATATAATATCACAAAACCCATCTGCAATTTCGGAAGTTGGTGGCGATTACATGAAACAGAAACAAAGCCACCGACTTCCGATATTGCAGGTGGGTTTATGAATATTTTAATATATTTATTTTTTTATCTAAAAAACCACGCTTACGCGCTTCTTTGTTGGATAGCCGGGACTAACTATTTTTTAAACGGGGTTGGTTAAAAAAATAAGTGGTAATAATTGGTTTAGGCGCTTAGTCGACACTTCACGTGATCAGAAGGCTGGCATCTACTTTGCCCAAAGAATAAGCATTGCAATTCCGCGTGGCAATGCTGCCAGCCTTCTGCCGACGGATCACCCCTTTCTTTTTATTTACTTATAATTAATTTTATATTTTTTACCCAATTTACTTTCCACTGATTAATAGTAATATAAGTAATTCGCGTAATAATTTTTACCCAACTTACTAATCTTACCATAGAAAATGAACAGTTTACATTAGATTTTTCATTATCAAACCACAAACTAGGTCAAAGAAATTATGTCAAGAAAAAAACACGCTACAAATATTTCAGCTTTCTGTTTACAGGAAAGGAATTTGAAACAAGAAAGGCATTGTTTCATGGCTCATGTGTACAAAGCCCAAGTTCATGCTAACCGCAAATGATGGCGTGTCGCGGTTTGTTAACGACTAGGGCTGTGCCTCCTCTTGGCTTCTGATGAAAAAAAATGTAAGACACACTTAGGTCAATTAGTGAATTTAAACCTTCAAACACACGTAATTCGAGACACAATAGAAAGGCAATAGCAGCCCGACAGCCGGCTGTCGCCTGGTCGTTGAAAGGTTTAAAAAAACGTTTGATATGCCAGCTACAAAACTGCATTGATAATTCATAAATGGGAAAGTGTGTCTGTCTGTATGTTTGTCTTTATTTCACGGCAAAACGGAGCGACGAATTGACGTGATTTTTTAAGTGGAGATAGTTGAAGGGATGGCATAACATAGGCTACTTTTTGTCTCTTTCTAAAGCGATCGAAGCCGCGGGCAAAAGCTTGTATTTTATATTTTTTTAAAGCCATGGACAGAACAAACGCATTATGCTAGGTGGCTAGATTTAAGAGTCCAGAAGTGTATATATCCATGCCTTAGTTCATAATTGCACTTACTATAAAATAAGTAACACTAAATCTCGTACTCTTTTGTTTGCGCGGATCAAAATACTGTTAGTCCGCCTCTTTCTACCAAAAACGTATGTAACAGTTACAAGTATTATTAACTATGTTTCAATAAATGTTGTATTACTAAAGACCCGCCTTTATTTTGTAAATCCTATCAAGATAGTCATATAAAATTGGTAAACTGACTGATTACTGATATATCAACGCACAGCCCAAAGCACTCGTTCTAGAGACATGAAACTTCTAGGATGTATTCTTTGTGAAAAGTAATTATCCATTAAGAAAGGGTTTTAAACGAAGTTTCAACCCTTAAGGTTGACCCCTTAACTTTATTTAAAATCCTATATAGGGTATGAAAATTTCGACATCCACGCGGGGGAAGCCGCGAACGTAGGTAAGCAAGTTTTGTATCAAATTGACGCATAACTCACCACTTAGATGAATCAAGCACTCTTAAAAAATTTAGCAATTTGGCTATGATGTAGCATTTTTTTTATTATAAAGATAGAGTTTTTTGACGAATGTTTCACAAGTAAGCACAATAGGTGAATGAATTTGTCTGAGTCATAAGAAAATGATTCTTTCTAAAAATCATCAGCATCAAGAAAACCAAGTAGGTTAAAAACCACTGCTAAAACTTTTAAGGCTGACACATCCATCTAACTGAAATTGTCTTTCCCCAATTAACCTTGAACCTAAAGTTTCGGGGATAAAGTTGAAAATCTATTTAAAACATTAGACCATATTAGACATATTGTAATAACGTGATATGCTAGTATAATCAAACCTAAACTTCAAACTCATTTATTGTGAAAATGGGTAATGAAAACATGGATACATTAAATAGGTTTGGTATCTCCATAATCAGCCTGAAGGCATGCAATTTTATTGACATTTATTTTACTGCTTGTGCAAATTCATTGAGACAAAATTCATTAAGACATTTATATACTATTTATATATCTACTAGCTTTCAGACAAAAAGTAGCCTGTGTTACTCTCCATCCTTTCAACTATCCCCACTTAAAAAATCGCGTCAATTCGTTGCTCCGTTTTGACGTGAAAGAAAGACAAACATACAGACGGACACACTTTCCCATTTATAATATTAGTATGGATTAAAAACATTTGACAAATTCTATGTGATATCAAAAATATTAAACCTTCGAACACACGTGATTCGAGACACAATAGATAGACAATTAAATAGCAGCCTGACAGCTGTCGCATGGTTAAAAACATTTGACAGATTGTAGTAGCGATATCGCTAGTATAACAATACTAGCGATAGCAAACCTATCAGATTTAGTATTTTGCCTGAACGTAGCAAACGAAAAGTTTTTCGTTATGGACAACCCTACAATGTTTATTGACAAAAGAGGCGCCACCAACCCTTTAAAAATATCGCAGTGAACTCATGGGAATACCCCTCGAATACCAACAATTAATATCGTGGACACACAGCCTTAAATACTGATTCATTCGGACGTTAAATTAGTGTATTTTGGCTGTTCTGATCTTCTACTAAACTTGAATTATAATAGTACAATAATAGTGTAGTAGGAGGGATGAGACGCATATGGTTAAGACAGTTATGAGCATGAATGTAGAGGGTTGCTAACTGCTAAGTTAGAGGAAGACCGAAGATAAAAATGGATGGATTGTGTGAAGAATGATATGAAGGAGATAGGAGTAAGTGATAGCATGATGGGTGACAAGTTGGTATGGAAGAGAAATACTTGTTGCGCCGACCCCAAGTAAAATGGGATAAGGGCAGGAAGAAGAAGATAATAGTACAATAATATTAGGGATAATAGTATGAGCCTGTAAAGAGTTGACTTGACGAGTTGACTTTGAAAAGCCTCTTATACGAGTCCCGGCTATAAAAAAATTAAACGCGATAGTTCGACAGCTATTTACCTAAATAAACTATTTTACTAAACGACTTCTTGGAAATAAATGTTGTTTATTTAATTCACTTTTAAATTAACCCCGTAAATGTCAACACATGGCATGGCATGTAATAATCTTGATAACTGACGTTTTTTATTGCGGTTAATAAAACTTCATGCAGAGTATTTTAGAATACTAGCTTCTGCCCGCGACTTCGTCCGCGTGGAAAAGTTCCCGTTCCCGCGGGATTTCCGGGATGAAAACTATCCTATGTCCTTTCTCGGGTCCCAGATTAAAACTGTTCCAAATAGTTTAATATTTATTAGTTTAAGCAGGAACGCGTAACAGACAGACAGACAGAGTTACTTTCGCATTTATAATATTAAGTATGGACTAGCTGACCCCACGGCTTCACTTGCGTTATGTTTTGTTTTTAACTATTGCTCTGCTCCCATGTGCCATAGCGTGATGGTATGTAGCCTATATGCTATCCTGATGTATAGGTACTTAAGCTGTTTTACTGTAAAGTTCCATAAAAATCTGTTCACATCTATTAAAGTCGTGTTAGTTACACAATTTTATAACTCAAGAACGGCAGAACCGACTTGGCTGAAAATTGGCAGGGAGGTAGCTTAGGACCGGGGGACGGAATACTTTTTATCTTCTTTTTTTAGTAACCAAAAATCTGATATAACGCGGGTGAAACCGCGGGGACAGCTAGTTTACATTATTATTAGGTTAATAAACAAACTGTCAGCTATTGAAAACAAACCGCAAACCGATTTAATCCTAATAAAAAATTGGAAACTTGAAGCATCTAAACAAGTTATTTATGCTTTTGCCTTTGTATCGATCTTCCTTTTAAAATGAGTGACAAAACTCGGCTTTTACTTCATAAAGATAATGAGGATCAGCTTATGATATACCAGACCATGCAAAAACCTCTTTTTTTACAAAAAAATATAGTTTTTTTTAATTGACTCATAGTGTGTTTCACTCACAGCGATTCCCAGGTTTCCTAACAATATTTTTCTACACCACTATTTAAGTTTTTATAAGCAAAACAAAGTATATACCTACTTATTTTTACCTCTTCTATTATTAAATGGATTGGAGTTTTTGCAGCTTTTGACACAACAGTAAAAAATATGACTTTTTTAATTTAATATGGACTTCCGTTTTTTCTTGACTACTGTAATGAATGGCTGCGGTTTCTTTGCATGAGAGGAAGACTTAGCCTTGTAGAGGAAATCGGTTAGGACTGCTCATCATTTAGGTGCTGTGTTGTTTTTAGCAAGTGTATTGTACTCTAGACCAATTGTGTGCAGTGTGTTGTATACTTGTATTATATTTTGTCACACATTGGTGCCGATTCTCTTGTGCACAAACTAACGTAAATTTAAGTTAAGTGCATCTTTCTCTTTCCATTTCTTAAAGAAAAGGACAGAAGATACATTTTAGTTTAATCCTGTCAAATTAGACAGCGCCTGATGACAATTGACGTATATTTAGACGCCATGTTTTTAAATTGCGTTTAAATTATCTATTCTACATATGGAGTGTCTAAATTTGACAGGACTTAACTAATATTTGATCTTCTGCCCTTTTCTTAATTAAACGGAAAGAGAAAGATGCATATAACTTAAATTTACGTTAGTTTGTGCATAAGAGAATCGGCACCATTGTACACGTTAATTCAATATGAACACAGCAAAAGGCAAACGTTAGTAGGCCGCCTTCAGGCTGGTATCAGCTGGATAATACATAGTTGCCGATGGAATGTTGAATGGATTTACAGTTGATGAAGAATGGTGTGTCGAACTCTAGGTTGATGATGCTAACAGTATTAAGAGAAGGTAGCAGTTTAGGGAGGGAAAAACACTAGTAGTTTTTACGAAGGAGTTCCTCAGGATAATTAACGTAAATTAAATAATGCAGCAAAGCAGCGTTGCTGTATTCCGGTTTAAAGTGTAGGGGGCCTATTATACATTTAAATTTAAAAATTCAACTTTTCCGATTTCTGGACAGTTTTTTTTACTCCTTGTGTCCCCCTTAGGTTGGAATTTTGGGGGATTTGTAGACTTTATTATTTAAGTGCCACTTTTCATTATCAATTTTAGAGTGGAAAATGTAATAAATCGTAATTACAGATACATAATGCATTAAGTCTTGACGTCTTTACCCGGCCGTGACCACATAAGTTCGGCCGTAAGCTTGTTTATCATCCAATGATATAAAAAAATGTTGACAGACAATCTAAATGGTTTTACGAGTGTTTAACACCGACATTTCTCAGCGTAAGCTCTACGTCATAGCGTAAACACGATACGTAAGATATTTGCATACCACACGTCTCGTCGAGATTGCGTACTCGGTTAGTAGATGATAATGAAAATTTAACCAAAAATAGTTGCTCCGTTTGCACAATGTTTTATTTTTAACTGACGTCTAAAAAGGAGGTTTTATGTTTGTCTAAATTTTTATGTTTAAACCCATTAATATCTAAACATAAAAATATTCTTAAATTATAAACCGATTATAACTTTTTGTTTTCAAATAGTTACTCCCGAGTTCGTATCATTGTCATTTTATTATATACCCAGTACACAGAAATTTCTAATATCTGCACTAACACTAGACGTGAGAAAAAATATTTATCAGAGGCAAGAGTTGTAAGACATGGTGTGCCTCAAGGGGGGGTTCTTAGCTCGCTGTTATTTCTTCTTTATATAAATGACCTACCACATCACATTAAATATCCAATGGTCTTATTTGCAGATGACAGTACCGCAATAATTAATTGTACAGACATAAATAAATACGAAGATGACATTAATACTACACTTAAGGACATTGTGAATTGGCTTGACGAAAATAGTTTAGTAATTAATTTAAATAAAACTAATGTAATGCATTTTCATCAACGCACATCAATACTGAATACAGCGATAAAATATAATAACTGTAGTATAGAACAAGTTAAAGTCGCAAAATTTTTAGGAATATTGATAGATAGCCAGTTGACTTGGAAACCTCAAGCAGAAGAAGTTTGTAAAAAACTGAGCGTATCTGCATATGTACTATATAGCTTATCAAAAAAAGTCAACACCGCAACAACAGTAGTTGCATACCATGGTCTAGTCGCGTCCATTTTAAGATATGGAATAATCTTCTGGGGAAATTGTACTCTACGAGAACAAGTGTTCAAGGCCCAAAAACGTTGCATAAGAGCAATACTTAACATGAAAGCTACAGACAGCTGCGTTACTAAGTTTAAGTCCCTAAAACTCTTAACTTTCCCAAGCATGTATATACTAGAAATAGCTCTGTTTGTTAAACGTAACATAAACCTTTTCACGTCAGTGTCAGACAAAAGAAATAGACCTATAAGAAGTCAGTATAAACACTTACTGCATGTTGAGAAATGTAACACGGCTTTGCTCAAGAAAAGTGTTATATGTATGGGCCCAATCATATATAATAAAGTACCCAACATCATAAAAAATGACACAATAGTAAATTTTAAAAAGAAACTGACATTACTGTTAATTGAAAAATGCTATTATTCAATAAATGAATTCTTAAACGACACTGACTTACGTAATTAATAATTCAATGTGTCTACTGAATAATTTAATGTATAAAAAAGTTAATGTATGTATATTATATAAATAAATCTCAATGTAATTTAATTTATCTTGACATAGCTAATGATATAATAATTGATCTTACTTTATTCCAATTGTATTAGTAGTTTGAATGAACATTGACAATAATTGACAATTGTATTTTGCATGCCTAATTATAAGGTAGATTGTACAAGGTTCGTCCATCCATATCTATAACATCCTATTTTATGTACCTACAATCTATGCAAATAAAATTTTACTTATTTACTTACTTACTTACTTACTTACGATATGTTCCTACCTGCTAAACAGCACAGCACACGTTGTGATTTGGTTATTGCACTAAGGATTAAAGGTGGATATGGACTTTGAATTTATATCCTACAGAACTTTTTATGGACCAATACTTAGTACACATTAGATTAGTGTAAGGTTATCATCGTGCGGAAGATGAAACACAATTGCTGGTTAGGATATTAGTGTTCCCGAAATAACACAAAAAAGGGAGTTTAATAATCAACTTTAATGCAAAAATATGTTTCGAATTCAAGACTACGGAGTACGTTTCCTTATTCACACCGACATCGACAACAAGAATTGAAGGTTCTAAGTTAACGATTTTGGCTTGTCTATGAATGTCTCTACCTCAATATTTCACAGTTGTGAGACAGTAATAGGAAAGATGCAGGAATGGAGCAGTTTTATAGGAAATTGCAGGAGGGCCGGCAGAGCTTTCGTTATGTTTATTTTGTAGCGTGGTTATGTTTAATTAAGGCGAGAGTGGTGCACTAACCGCCCTAGTTCAAAAAAGTGCATTTTAAATATAGCGTCCTCGCTACCATCGACACGACACTTTGCCAGAGTGACGGCCAGTCACTCTGGACACACCAAGGAGGCGCTAACATAATTATATTTATCTCAACCTAATCCTTAAGGAAAATTGAATTGATAATTCGCACGCCCTTTTGCAATAACTCATTATTTAAACTTTTTACACTGATCCTCTCAAATTGGTCATTCAACTTCATTGACGGCGCGTGCGACGCATGATGCAACGAGTTCCAAACTCAAATCATTGGGTGCAGCCAATTGTGGGTTTCGTAATGCAGTAAGGTTACTATCACGATTGTCTGATGTAAGGTGAACTGACGGTTACATGCGTGGAGGAGGGGGAGGAGGTCATGTATGATTGGGTGGGGTGGTTAGACGATAGTGTAAGTGGGAATGGCGGATGAGATTGCGAATTTTCGTATGTTTAAAAATATAATTTAAAAGAGTTAAAGAATTCGATAAAATATAGATTCTTTACAAAAAAAGCTTAAATCTTTTGTAAAGATTTTTTTATTTGTAATGTGATTACTGATACAATTATTTTATTTATCCCTTCAACTGTCGTTACGAACACACGTGCTCGTAACAGATCGCTCACCATACACCAAATCTTAAAAAATGACGACAGTTAGGGGATTTATTGAAGAATGTTCCGACTGGCGAGAGGTTATTATTATTAGACGAAAACCTATAGATCTATACTAAACGAAATAAATATAGCTTTGAACGTTAATCTCCAACCAGACATTTTTGCAAATCTTTTTGTTTATGATAGCCAAATATGAGCATAGACCTCTAAGTAGAAGAAGAAGATCACGGTCCGATCCACAAAAGCGTGCTGTAACCAAAGAACTAAATTCAAACTTTATTTTAATTGATAGTAAACCTAGATTTATATTGAGTATAGGTCTAGAATCGCCAATCCGCCTTGAACAAGTGACTCGTACTACCTAGTTTTGAGAATGAGAAGTGGTCTTGGTAAGTAAGTTATAAATCATCCTAAAGTAATTACAAAAACAATGATATACGACTGCAGTTCAAAATTGATTAAAATTTTGAAAAACAGGAAACAGGTAATAATCTGACAGTAATCAAGGTAATTTATGTTAGTTCAGTATTAATTTATTAGTTAGACATATTGCCTGAAGGTGAAATATTTATTTTAAACAAATTCGAATGGAAAACACAGCAGATATAGCATAAAATTGTAATGTGCTGATTTTCTACAGAATATAATAATCAATTACTATATACCATTCATGTTGAATCTCTACATTTGGTATTTTTGACAAACAACACTAAAAATACACACTGAAAACATTCAGTGTGTATGGTCCGGGTTGAACTCTAAGGCCCGTATTAAATAAACGTTACTCAGATACTTATAAAAAAAAATAATAAACGAGATTGATTATGAGCTCAAGTTCCGGATTAAGTGTACGACATCAGCTGAGTGTAGACTGATTAATAAACGGAACTCGACACTTAATTGTACTTATGTGACGTATTCGTTCACATGAAGTATTGCTAATCTTGGTGACTGTGATGCGTTTATTAATTAGCGACGATCTTGAGCTCCTTTTATCGCAAAAATCCGGTATCTAATGATATCGCACTTGAGATCGTATTTGAGTAACGTCTATTAATACGGGCCTAAAAGTATACGCACACCGTGTCTGGTGACATATTATTTACGGACGTGATAATAATGCTCACATATATAATGCATATTAACTATTAAAAATGTAAATAATAATAAATTTAACGTGATTATTACCAAGAGGTAGGGTTAACACATAGGCTATCACATTTGGGATTAGCAATGAATAATATCGATCAACGTCGCGGGCAGTTAGTGAATTACCTACATAATAAAAACAAAAATTTGGGTTTAACCCGCTACCCAATTTTTATTAAATAAAAATCGCCCCAACCGCGAAGTAGTTCTTCACTACAGGCCATAGAGAAGGACGCAGTGCAAACAAACCTCTTTTTTAGCAACGAAATCAAAAAAGAGGGGGTGTGGCCCCACTCCTAGGTCAATAAACATTCTAGTTCACAGACAGTCGTAAACAAATAATGTCAATACCAGCTGATGAAAACCTATTTGACTATTACTCAGGCATTATTCCGCATACTATGACTGTTAAAAATTATTTGTGTCATTTACAAAATGTAGTAATTAAAATAAGCGGTTTACCTTGCAACTGATAGATTGTGCTGTAATTTAGATATTGTAGATTGAAGGTTTTGCTTATCGTCATTGACTAGTATTGTGACAATAATTTACATATTTGATTTTGATTTTCATTTGTAATGTTTTTGTGCAAAATCAATAATTAAATCTTTAATAAAAATGTACAAATGGCCTAATTAGCTATACATAAGTAGTAAATCGCTTAAGTAAGTGTAAGTGTAGTGATCAATGCAAATGCGTTTGAGAAGACGCCTTGGGCCAACAGAAAGACAGCAAGACCGGTATTTTTAGTTGTCTAACTAAACAGGAGAGCTAATTAGAGTTTCGCTGTAATCACCTACTTTCCTTAGCAACAAATTTTCAGTAATTTTAACAATATACGCCTAACTAATCCGGAAAACCAATTCGAAAATCGATTACAATGAAAATTGATTTATATTTTTTTTACTTATTGACCCTTATTGATCCTTATTTCACAGTAGTTATCTGATTATATGTGGCGCGCTGTAGCATGGTGCGGGTGACAGTTTCAGTAACATTTCATTTCACTTTAGAAAGTTGCAGTGTTTTATAAATTATGACTTTATTAGTTTAGCTGTACCACATTCCTAATATACTAAATCAATAATAACTGTAGTAAATTAATTTCAACCCAACCAGAATGTGCTAGTCCACAATTAAAATTAATTTGGAATAAAAATTAAGCAAAGTGTTATTCGTATAACGTAACGCTTTCGACGTAATTAGTGATGGGATGTACTGTTACGATGGAATGTCGATATTTTATACAATACTAGCCGACCCGTGCCCACTTCGTTGGGCGGTAAACATTTTAACTTGTGATGAAATTATGAGTGTGGTTCAGCTAGTACTGAGTGCTATGAATTATCTCTTGACTACCAAAAGGAGGGTTTTGTTTTTATTGCATATCAGAAAGATGCTGCGCACGTTCAGCGCTAAATTCCTGAGCACGGGCCTGCGATGTTCTCACAGTTTGGCTAGCGAGCCGCTGAGAGCGCTCAGCTACAGACTCCCTATCCGTTGTTGCTGAGACATGCTGTCTTAAAAATAGAACAGAAGTGTTGTCACGAAAAAAAACATAAACCCGATGGTCCCATATAAATTTTATGGCGATCGGTTCAGTGGTTCTCGAAAAATTAATCAAAAACAAAAAAAATCGACGAAATATACATTGATGAAATATGCGTTACTTCAAGTTCAAGTTTCTATTTTCGTTTTATATTTATGTATTACTTTGAGAGATACTGTAAAACACAGTCAGACATTGGGTCTCAACACAAAAAAATATTATAAAACGTCTTTTTCCAAAAAAATACTAACCGCCTTCAAAAACTAAAAACACAAAAATAACTAAAATTTCGGAAGTCTGTGGCAACACAAATTAATTGGCAGAAGAGAAGATTTTTTATTAGTACAAAGATACTTATGTTTAGCCATAAAACATTTAAATTTACTAGTTTGTACACGTAGTAGCACAAAATTGAATAACACACTAATTTTCGTAGTATCGATACCGATAAAGTGAATTGCATATTATCGTCCCTAGTCTTGTGGCACTGACTGATGTCAACGTCATTCAGGCAGGTGTCACCCGCACCATGCTACAGCGCGCCACATATAGCGTGTCAGGGCGAAGTGCCAAACTTTTTGATGTCAAAATAACTACAGGTGTTTAACCTCTAGTTAATTGTCTAGTTAATTATAGATGCGGTAACGAAGTAGTGCGTGGTGTAATTAGGAGGAAACAAAGTACTGTGTCTTGCGATGTGAAAGAAAGTACAGATCGAAGAAAAAACGATTTTCAGAAATCATGTCGGAAAATACGAGGATATTTTAAATTTTCATTTATTAGTTACTTTTCAGTTATTTTCTTTTTTTAATCTTTCATCATAGGTGTGTTAAAAACCACATACACAAACAACCCATAGATTATAAACACGAAGCAAAAATCCGCCATCTTTATCAAAGGATACAATTTAAAATGATCACCAAGAAAATCTTATTGCTAACCAAAATGGATTAATGGTCACCAAATTTAGCTAGGCTAGGTTAGGTTAGAACTGTGACCACACAACGCCGCCGAGCGCCAGAACTACTAGTGATTCATATAAAGTTTTAGTTTTCAGTCAAATTCATATAAAAACCAATTTGAATTTAGTTTATAATATTTTAGGAAACGTTATTTGGTGACCATTTATCCATTTTGGTAACCGTTTAGAACTTTTTTGGTAGTAAAATTGGTACTTTTTTGGGCGGTGTTTAAACACAAGCCTTTATCAAAGTATCACTTTTTAGACAATCAGTGGCAGAAACCTACCAGGAAAACCCATTGAACCAATCAACAAAAATAATGTCATAATGATCATTTTTTTTTGGGGAGTTGTAAATCATCAAATGACTGCTCCCGTCCTGGGCGCGGCGGGAGGGCGTGACAGACTTTTACTGACTAAAACCCACTCATATTCCTTCGGTTGCCCTTTATGTTCCGGGGTCACGGTAACTATTATAAACATTTCGTAACCCCGGCAGATGTCATAATTAACATCACAACTTAATAACATTATTTGTTTTTTTTTTTAATCTTTTTTCTTTTTAATTTTAGGCGAGTTTTGCACTACTTGCTATAGTGAATTTACTATTTAATCTATTTATTTCCTCTTTATGCGCAAAAGTACAAAGGCAGATTTAATGCCCTAAGCATTCTTTACCAGTCAAAGTTATGGGAACAGAACAGTGCCGTAAGTCTGAATTCCTGAAAATTAAAACTGGTTTAGTTTATGACTTCATTACTCAAACCTTCCTGTCAGCGTGCAACGGTGCCAACTTATTAAATCACTGCTTATTTACACCACGGACATTAATTCGCGAGGAATAAAGTTCATATTTGAACGTTGATTTGTTTGACAAACGCAGAAAAATGGTCAATCAATCGGTGAAGACTTGAAGCCTTTTTTTGTTTTTTGTTTTTTTTTTTTCAAATTGCAAGTGTTTTGCGTCATTGTCTGAGAACGCTAGCAATGCGAAATTGACGAATGTACAATAACCCAATTAAATAATATGTGCGTTTCGTTTGAGTTTGGTTATGACGAAAATGCATAAATCGGTAAAAAAAGCACCTCATTTCTAGAATTTCCGTGGTATGTTCATGTTTGGGAAGGTACTTTTGCATGAGCCCGTATAATTTTGTCTCTAAGGTGTGACGAGAAAACTGCAATATCCATATCCACACTAATATTATAAATGCGAAAGTAACTCTGTCTGTCTCTTATTCACTCCTAAACCATTGAACCGAATTTGGTACAGATATAGTCTGGGACCCGAAAAAGGACATAGGATAGTTTACATCCCAAAAATCCCCCGGAAACGGGAACTGTTATTCCACGCCGTCGAACTCGCGGGCAAAAGCTAGTTTTTAATAAATCTTCTCAGATATAATACCATATTTATTAAGAAAAGAAAAGCAATTAAACTAATTACTTTATGACTCCCTTCTCATACTTTGATGACCCTTACCATGATGATGGTTCTTCAAAACGAAAAGTGCAAACTTGCAATGAAACCTTGCAAGTTTTTAAAAAGCTTATTTAATTTTTTTAAGAATGGGAATTCATCAAATGACTTCTGCCGCCCTGGGCGGGGCGGGAGGGAGTGTCAGACTTTTACTCACTAAAACCCACCCTTGTTCCTTCTGTTGCGCTTTATGTTCTAGAACTATTCCGCAACCCCGGTAGCTCACTAGCTCCCAACGTTAAGGTCATAGCTCATTACAGCCAACCGACAGCCACTCCGCACCGACTCGCCTTATAACCGAGGCGATCTGGTGATGGTACGGAGTTAATATAGTGAGCGCGTGCCCATACAAGTCCATATAAAGAATACTAGCCGCTCTGAAGGCGAGTCGGTGTGGAGTGGCTGCCGGGTGGCTGTAATGAGCTATGACCTATACTCTCGTGTTTTTATACATATAGGTCTTTCTATATTACAAAATAGCTAGGTATAGGCCTTGATAACTCTGGCTGGAATGCCAAACAAATACTCAAAGTATGCCGTACGTTCGTTACATTATGATATATTGGTGTCCCAGATAGCTTTCAAATGATTTAAACACTTACGCGTAATAAAGATAAGGATGAAATTTAATTGTTGGAAAGTTAATAGGCGTGTCGTCAAGCTGTCTGGTGTGACAGATATTTTTTTTAATGTGTTTGTTGATTGCTGTTAATTACTTTTAAATGTAGTTGAGTATAATTAACATTTTAGCCATATACTTACATAACATTAACCAATCTTTTGTATTTGGACAACCAGAAACTGCGAACCAATACCTATACTTTTAAGATTAAATCATCGATTTAGTAATCCTAATATTTCAATTTTTTTTTTGTTGGTAGTTTTGAATGCGAATAAGAAGGTACGCAAGTAATTACATATTTACAAAAAAAAAACCGCAAATGTACAATAACAAATAAATTAAGGTTTGATGGACTTATAAAATTGTTTTTCCGTTTACCTATATTATAACACGTCATTGGTTAGACGATTTAAATTGCATAAGTACCTACGCTACAGATAAGTTAATAAAAACATAAGTTCTTGTGGCGCCTAAGAGACGATAATTGTTCTCCTCCTACTAACAAGTTAATTTTATGCTACGTAGTTAATTCGTGTCTGCTAATAGCCTTTGAAAAACTCCAATAGATAATGTCCTACAACATGAGTATACAATAAATAAATATAAAAATAATAATATAATTAATATTCAGAAAAATAAAACTAACAAATCGATTTTCAATATGGCGTCTATTTAATTAACGTAAGTACATTTATGACAAAAAGTTGGCGCCACTAGCCGACAAACGGAAGTGGTCGGCCTTCAACTTTAGAATAAACTGCTGTATAGTTTATGAGCGAAGAAAAATAAAAAATATAAAGTTTGTATTTTTTATCGGTGGACCTATGACGTTTCGGTTTGCGCGGGAAGTGAGGTTAGGGAAAATACTATGACGTTTTCGGCGGGAAAAATAGTGCGTTTATAAAGATACAAAAAGGTGGTAGATTTTTTATCATTACCCAAACCTTTTTTTTTAATTAAAGGAACAAATTTAACGATCGTTAAGAATTTGTTCTCTCGTCCAACAAAAAAAAGTAAAACCCACTCAATTAGCGCGTCCACTCGAAATATTCGCCGAATTTGACAACCAATAACTTTTTAATTCTCAAAGAAGTCCCGTTCATAATCCCGTAATAAGGTAACATTATATTTTATTAAAATTGGTACCGACTCATCTATCAATATTGATTATTCTGATTGATTTCAATTTGGGAACAAAAAATATTCAATCGCAACGCTTACATTCTGACATTGAAAGATGATGTAGACGCAAAAAACTAAGTACCTATTGAAGACATAATTAGTTACATAGAGTAATGAACTGGCGTCTATGGTCTGCGTTATTATTATTAATTCTTTTTCTGTTAGTTTAGGAGCCAAACGAGGCGCTTACTTTTTACAAGCCTTTATTTAACTTATTTTTTTCAATTCAATAAGAAAAAAGATGTAAAGTTGGTTTTCTTGTTGGTAGGGGGTTGATCTTCGGAACAAATGATCCTATCCATTTTTTTTGCACTGTGTGTGCTTGACTGGCTAGTCAATAAAACAACAAAATGTTTGTTTATTCTGGCTTTCAGGAGTTGCAGTGGTTGGGAATAGTGCAGCGATATTGTCCCAAAAAACAAGCATTTAAAACACACAAATATTTTTATATGAATTTAGAATGGCTAAAGCTAGGTGTAATGGCGCCTCCATTACTAATCAAACTGAAAATTCGAACTTGTAACGCAAGACCTAAAGGAAAACTACGCAGAGACGAAAAATATTAAAGAATGAATATAAAATCGTACCGTTACTTTTACCCAACTTCTTAGCTAATTAGATTTTAATATTAAATGAGTGACTAATTATAATTTTATATAAATAGTTTTTCCCACAGTCGGATTTTCCCTCCTATTTTTAACCACAAGATTTGTATCAAAAACCTTATAGGTATTATTATAACTAGTTCTTAGCAATACTTCCCACTAAAACTCTTTAGGCGCCATGCAGACGGAGCCACTGTCGTTGACGGAAGTGTCAACTTTTTTATTATTTTCTACTTTTCAACGACAAGCGACAGCCGGCTGTCGCGCTGCTATTGTCTTTCTATTGTGTCTCGAATCACGATTGTTCGAAGGTTTAAACTTTACTATTTCGTGCATTTGCCTCGTAAAACAAGTTACTTGTTGTCAATCCTGGACCTTACTGGAGCACTCAAATCTCAAACGCTAGAGAGACTCCACTAACCAAGCTTCTTCTTCGAAGAATACATAAATCCGGGGCTGTCTATTGCCGCAACTTGAACATCGAAATTGCCTTACTTGCATCGTCTGCGGAGTGCCTTACATAAATTACCTACCACAATATAACTTTAATTTTGAGTTCGGAACACTTCCTCTAACGTCATTATTATTTTAATGGATACCGTTACTGCGGTAGGGAAAACCAAACTCAATGCATACGTCAATATAATTTCGGCAGATTTTATATCAGTTTATTTTCCCAAATCTTTCTCATACGGCTTGGTTAGCTTTCTCCTTATTTGAAAGTGGGTGATGTATAATTATTTCCTAATTAAGAAAAATTACGGTAGGTACCTATATCCGCTAGTTTTGCTAACTTATATAATTTTAACTAATTTACACCCCATCTATTAAAATACCCATTGTAGGTATATATACCCCATTATAGGTTGATAGGAAGTTGTCTTAGGTATTAGATAGTTGTGCGTGTTGTCTAAACATATTTATTTACTTTCACGCAAAACATAAACCTTGCCAGTAAAATGTTTTGCCTAAACTGAAGCTTCAGGCTTCAGTTTACTCACACATTCACGACATACAGCTCACGACATTCAATCGTTTTGTTTTCATATTATTTTATCTTTCTGCACTCTTTCTCCTTAAATAAATAACAAAGGAATAAAGTTCTCATCTCACGTATTGAAAACTTTGGTTTAATAAATAATATCATTTTTGTAGGTAACCGATTGTTAGGTATACATTTTATAAATAGGAAGAATAGATTACTGAAAAATTAAAAATACGTTGTATAAGTATGACTTGCAAGATTTAGCTTGTAGATAATACTAGACACACCATTATGTGTCTTTACGACATTTTTAAACCTGAGTTGTCACGTTTCTACTACGAATGTGTACCTAAATCTTGTTTTTTTTTTTTTATTAATACACAAGGTGAAAATTTAAGTTTTCTTTCTGTTTACGGGTATATTAGATGTCAAAATGGCTAACAATCAGTTACCCAATAACTGAATTAAAGAGGTCTAAGTCGCTCCGTGTAAAATACTGCTACAAAGCCATACCGGCGGGGTTATTACCTATGAAACAGCAATCAGCAATATTTGCGCAGTGATCGCGCGGTCACCGCGCGATTAATCGCATAACGTCAAAAAAAATCGTATTACATATGAACCGATAGCTAATCGCTCGCTGATTGTTCTAATGCACTTATTGCTACGATGACAATAAAGTAGCAATCGCTGGAACTAATTAAATATCTCCTTTAACAAAAAAAACTTAACTTTGCTCTTAAAAACCAGACTAAACACGAAACCACCAAACGAAAAATGCATATTATAGTTAACTGATTGCTCCACAGAGGCAGCACTATCGCTAGATTGCTATTTGACATGACGGACATGACGTATTTTGAATTGACGTTTATATTGCTAAATTATCGCGAATTGACGTTTATATTGCTAAATTATCGCGATCGGCTTCTGCAAGATACGTAATCCCAGTGCCGGTAAAAAGGAAACCAACCTTAATTAAAAAGACTAGGCAGATAAAACAAAACTGTGCCTTAGTCTGACTTTGACCTTTTTTCCTGTAAACTCAACAAAAAACTCTTAACTTAAAAAAAATAACCGGAAGAACGTCAAACATTGCATAACATTTTTAAATAATGACCCGTTTAATACTTAGAACTAAGCTGAGGTTATTAATATTTATCTATAGGATATAATTATCTGTTCCATGCCCTAAACGACACGACACTTGTATTTTCCATACAATGATGAATATAATATATTTTCCGAGAAAACGTATGTCAAGAAAGAAGATCTTACTTGTTGACACAATAAATCAATGTCCAAGTATGTGGACCATGATTTTACGGTTTATGGACATAACTAAAACCTTAAGTGTACTGATATCAGTATACTTTGATCATACATTCATACCTAATATTTGCACCGTACGATTCTTGGAAATTGGTGTTTTACAGCACCATCAATTGACGCACGTTTTATGACCTGTTAAAATTACAATTCCACCATAGAGTTTTGTATTGAATGTAACCTTATGACGTCACTAAGACACCAACTCAATCAGCTAACTATTTATTGTTTTAAGAGCAACAATTCAATCTAAATTAAATATAAAAATAATGAGGATTTTATTTCAGTAATTGGGTTTTAGAGTAATGGGTTTTTCTTTTCACGTAAAACGGTGATATCTTGCTGAATCCGGTTACACGGATCATAGTTGGGAGAAAGCCTAGACTAGATAAAGTCTGTCTGTCTGTCTCTTCTTCACGCCTCAACCACTGAACCGATTTGAATGAAATTTGGTACAGATATAGTCTGGGATCCGAGAAAGGACATAGGATAGTTTTCATCCCGGAAATCCCCCGGGAACGGGAACTATTGTTCCACGCGGACGAAGTCGCGGGCAAAAGCTAGTATAGAATAAGAATTAGGTGAAATTGGGTGAATAGAGTGGTTAGGGAGCGTCACTTTGGTTCTTGCCATTATTATACAATTATTAGAAGCAAAATTTCCAATCAATCGATTTTTCTCCTAATAATCTGATTTTATTTTATTTCTTTGTTAAGGATTTTCTGACTGCTAATTAATCAGCTCTAAATCTTCTCTATTGTTTGATACATATTTTATGTAACATGAAAATTAATTTCCATGCGTTAGTCATACAAAACTTGAAAATAGTATCGACCGATTTGAACGGTTTTTTTTTTGGTGTGGTTAAAGAAAATTTAAAATTAGGCAAAACCCAAAATAAAGACTTATATGAATTAGTTATATATTAGAATATTCCTAAATATTAAAACGTACAAGGCATAACAGAACCTAAACTTATAAATATCTATGTCAAGAACCCTCTAAGGTCTACGAGAAACACGCTCTACGATTTTTCGTAGAACGCCTACGCCTACGAATAGCAAGCACGATCCTAGTTAAAAATTTTAGTTTTGGTCAGTTTTTAGTTCAACATATAATAATATATAATTTATTGTTCATTTATTATTTCCAGTGATTTGGCGTCCACCGAGTAACGGTTTATAAGTTTTTTCTATAATAATTTAAGAAATCAGTATTTAACGCCTGCCAGCCAGTTTTTCCCGCTCTATTTATCCAACTGACAGCTGTCACTTTACTGACAGCGTCATTATGATAAGTTTTGCAAAAAGTCTTTGTACCTTCGAACACACGTGATTCGAGACACAATAGAAAGACAATAGCAGCTCGACAGCCGTCTATCGCTTGGTCGTCGAAAGGTTAATTAAACCGTCTGGTTTATAAATAAACCTTACAAATAGAATACACAGGATTTTATTTGTTATATATTTGCATAACTTATTATATTCATTCTGTTTGCTACGCCGCAAAATGTCCTACTTTAAATTCGCCAATATATGACATCGGACCGGACAGCATCACTTCTACCGTGTCAATTGCAACAATTTATGACATGGCGAGACATCGTCCTTGTCAAACCAAAATCTGCTAGGTATGCCGCACAGCTTAAAATACACACATCAAAAGTGTCTAGGGATCAAGCATTTTTATGCGGATTTCTTGAGATTGAGATGTGGCTTTGTAATAAATTTATGATTTTATAAATTTATATGGATCCTTTTTGGTGCATTTCATAATTTGAATCAGGAACTGTGAATCAAATTCGAGTAAAAGATGAAAATCAGCTGTCAATATTTTCCCTATAAAAACATACAACGCATTGAAGACATTATTAGTGCTACTGTTTCCCTACTACTGATTAAAACCAACGTTATTATGGAGCGGCGACGTCATTTAAGCAGGGAAGAAATGCTCAGAGCCGTGGGAATGATAGAAGCTGGTTCCCGGCAACGTAACTACTGTGGCTTTAGCTCTGAATACAAGTCAGAGTGTTATCAGTCGACTTTGGACACGTTACCGAAGCACTGGTACCGTGGCTGAGCGCCATGGAGGACGGTATCGCTGCACCACACGGAGACAAGACCGATACATTCAAATCTTAACTCGAAGAGCTCCAACAATAACCGCCATGATGTTAGCCGTGAGGCTTCATCACTCTTCAGGGAACTTAATTAGCGACCAAACAGTCAGAAACCGCTTGCATGAAGTGAACCTTCATTCCCGAAGACCGCTACGGGTACCACCTATAGCAATGCACAATCGTAGGATTTGATATCAATGGGCTCTTGAACACAGAAATTGGACAGAAGAACAATGGCGTTTCGTGTGCTTTTCTGATGAGTCTCGTTTTGGTATGAGACCGGATACAAGACGTATACGACACTGGAGAACCCCTGGACGCCAACAGCGATTAAAATCCTGCCAGGAAGTCCATCCTTATAGTGGTGGAACCATCATGGTATGGGCGGGTATTTGGATCGGCGGAAGAACTGAGTTGATTTGGATCAAAGGCAACCTCAACGCTCAAATTTATGCTGAGACGATTGTATCAGACGTCATCGTTCCTCTACAAGTGCAAATCGGTCCCTTATTTCAGTTAATGCATGATAATGCACGACCGCACACCGCAAGAGTTGTAAGACAGACTCTCGCCGCAGCTAACATCAATGTCCTGCCCTGGCCTGCTCAGTCGCCAGACTTGAACCCGATTGAGCATGCATGGGATATGCTACAGAGAAGAGCTCTGCCGAATATGGAGGGTATCCAGTCGCAAGAAGACCTTTTTTTGTTGTTGCAACGAACATGGGCGGCCATTCCACAGCGTGATTTGGATGAACTCATTTTGAGTATGCCAAACCGATGTTCTTGTGTTGTTAGTGTTCGCGGTAGAAACACGGATTATTAATTGTTTAAGTTACCCAATAAAATTTTAGAGAAAACTGTTATTTCAGTCTTTTTTTCGAACTTTTGTGTTAGTGGTTCAAATGTCAAAAATCCCTTTATTAGGAAAATGGCAAATTTCTTTATTAATGCAAAGGTGACTTGGTTTATCGTTACTGTGACAAACGAAAACACTTTATTTGATGAATCCTTAAAGAAAATTTTAATTAATAATATCAATCAGGAGAAAAGTTATTGCAAAAATATATTATGTTGATCCCTAGACACTTTTGATGTGTGTACGTCACTGCCTTATTTCTCGTATAAAAGAACTGCCATGTGCTCTCAAAATATGGCACACAGCAGATTTTGGTTTGACAACGACGGCATATCATCTATTCAGATGATTTTTTATTAACTTTTTTTTATACGTTGCCGCGCAGACGCAATGACTCAGATTTGATTAGCATCGCTACCGATTAAACCGGAATTATGTAGTAAGAACTGTTTAAATATTAGGTTTCTTAATGTTTTTTTAAAAGACTACTTTATTTCGTTTTATGTTATTTAATAATATTTTGCGGTGAGATCACGAATTCACGATAACAAAATAATATAAGTATGTTTACATGACGTTTAATTGCGGAAGTTTTGGGATCACGTTAATTTTTGTTTTTGATCTTATTCGAACACATTTTAAAAAAAGAATTACCTTACTGGCAACATTGGATTTGGCGCAAATATAGTAGGTAACCTACTATATTTGCGCCAAATCCAATGTAAAATGTTTAACAACAAATTTTTTTTGTCAAATTAAGGAATTTAAGGGTGTGTATTTTAATATATTTCATAAGTCTTAATGTTTAAATATATATTTTAAGAAAATATGTGATAATGCTGGTATTTATCTAAGTCGTACTAAATATTTGGAGCTCTTATTTTTGCTAATTTTTGGACATGATTGTAACAATTGAATATACACCGTAGGTAATATGGATCAAATCGAAGCAAAGTAATTTCCTAACTTTTGACCCAGAGAATATCAATTTTATGGCAATTGTTTACAGTTTTTAAAAATTGCCTTCTTCAGGTACGAATTACTGGAATAATCTTATTAGTTTTAAGAAAAATTATATTAAAAAAGAAAACTACGTTCGTAGAAAATTGATAATGTACGACCAAATAAAAAATATATATTTGTTTTGGTTTAACTAACGATTTCATTTCAGATGCTAGGCATTACTTAGGTACTTTATATACTACTGTCACATTGTCATGATAAGTGATATTGGAAAAAAACAATTGTCACAACTTTTTATCCGTAAAAAAATCACCGATATTTTTAGGGTTAAAAAGTTAGGAAATGATGTGCCCCATGCTCTTATTCGATTTAATCCTTACGTAAAGTAAACATTAAAAAATATCTTAAAAAATCTTCATAGAATTTGGGTCAAAAATAAATATTTTTTGTATCGACTCTTAGTATCGAACATGCCGCTTTTCATAAACCATAACGTTATAAAATTTAAAAATATAAAGAATGAATTTACAGATCTCAAAAGCAAACAAATTTATGTCACCCCATCGTTTTTCCCCAAACACAAATTGGTTACCTAGGCAAATAAGTTTTCCGATTCCAATTATAATTTTCTAACATCATGTGATTAATGATCTAAGCGGTATTATTTAGTATGAAAACTATGTATTTATTACAAGTGCCTAAGGCATTTGCAGTTTCCATTGTGCAATTTTAGCTATAATGGCTTTACTAGAACTAAGGGCAATTAGATCCTGACTCATTGTTTAAATGGAAGTGTAGGTACGCCTCTATTTCTACGGAAACTCCTTGGCTATGTTTGGTGACAATGCACTTTTTGAAATTGGAATTTTACTGGCTTTAATTGATCTTTTTTCTTTGGAAATGCATTTAAAAGTTCTACAGTAAAAAAATAAATTATAAAAGAGTTATTTTCAATTATTATCACAAAAGTACTCAATCATTAATTTTAAGATGTGTCATTCCGATCAATTCGTTTTTCTTCTTTCACCACGCTGGGTTGACTGGTAGAGAATGTCTAATTTAAAGCATTGAGTAATAAGAAGAGAAATAAATATCAAATATTGTATTATTTTACTTACTTAATATTATATTCAGGCTAATAAAAGACGTTCTATTCAGCTCGTCAGTTTTTATATCATTTGAATCGCATTCAAATGGTGTAAAAACTGACGATTAACCTATCCGTACTAATATTATAAATGCAAAAGTAACTCTGTCTGTCTGTCTGTCTCTTCTTCACGCATAAACCACTGAACCGATTTGAATAAAATTTGTAACAGATATAGTCTGGGACCCGAGAAACGACATAGGATAGTTTTCATCCCGAAAATCCCTCGGGAACGGCAGTTATTCTACGCGGACGAAGTCGCGGGCAAAAGCTAGTTACTTATAAATATATGAGCAATACTTGCTTTGATGTCTAGAATTATTGGTATACGACAAAAAAGTGCGTCTATTTATATCCATAGGTACGTTTTTGTCGTAATTTACATAATCACCGAAGTTATAAATAAAACGGGCAGCTTGGCAGTCTCATAAAGTTGGTACCTATCTATCGATACCTACTACATCCGTTAAGTCAAGTAGTTTGTCAAATACAGGTGATTTCATTATAATTAGCGCTTTGGTGACTAATACCTAGTTCAAATAATTGTAAGCTGACAAAAAGTGAAGGGATCCGGCCTCCCGGGCTCGGTTTTACTGCACTTGTTAGTGTAAATTTTAGTTTATCGTGCTAGCTTTTAGTCGTGGCTTCGCGCGTGTTTTTAGCGACTAAGGCTTACCAATTCTCTATTGACTAATACATTATTTTCATCTATAAGTTTTAATATGATAAAGAGGACAGGTAGGTACTTAAACTTTGTAAGTTATATAGTGAGGTAATATGAGGCAATATCTGGCTCTACTAAAATAATTTTGATAAAAATATTTTACTTATAGAAACTTTATACATTTATAACTTACAGAAGCAGAACAGTTAACAAAGACCTAACATACATAAACAATATCGGGGATAAATTTGCAGGGGACAAGTAGCAATTATAATTCTTTTAGCTTTACGCAAAGCACGCCATCAAATACCTAATAGAGTCGGAACCGGAATGATTCTTACCGACGTCTTCAACAATCTTTCTATAATTTACACAAAATTTTCCCTTTATTGGGAAACCTTATTAATTAGCTTTTTCCCTACAACACATTTCTTCAGCCATTTTTAGCTCTACACAAAGTAATTGGGATAGGCCCATAGGCCCCTCTAATTACATATTCGTTTTACTCAATCAACAAGTTATTTTGAGCAAGCCATTGTAAACTTAATGAAATGTCCACGTAACAGATTCTAAGGTTTCATTGAAGAAAGAGTTTTCATTCATTGAAATAGCCAATTAACATTTTCAATTTTCTACACAATCTCATAACAAGTAATAAATAAACATTTAGGTAGGTACATTTAAACTTCTTTTGGTGTTTCATAAAGGAGACTAGGTATTTGGTTATGGAAATATTATGGAATATTTTTGTTAATTCCAGTGTTTTGACGATTGTTTTTTTCTATAAAGATATGCAAACAAAACTATGGTAGGTTGTAGAGCGCAAAAATGCTACGTAGTGACAATGACCCTTTGCTATTAAACAAACTAAATAGATGTAAGTAATAGGCAATTAACTATTTTCAACGTTGTCATAATTTATTTATTCGCAAAGAAAACTTTGTATTTTTTTTTAACTATTTTGGAGATATTCAGTTTTTAAATTAACGCCATCTCGTGGTATCACAAAGAACCACGACGAAGATACGTAATTCATGAATGAATGTAGTAATGAATGAGTCCGCGAGAGATCGTTACACTACAGCCAATAAGAATGCTGGAAAGAGAGATATCAAATTGCAACAAATTAAACAAAACAGCTCATCAGCTGATAAGTATTAGAGAAATAGTATTTATTGTAGACATAAGAGAAAACAATCATTATATTTAAGAAGATTGTCGTGAAAACAGTGTGTGTTGAGTGTAAGTGGCATGGTAAAAAAAGTGAACTTTGAAACCAGAATTCTAAAGTTTGGAGTGGTCAATGTTAACAAACATAACCTCAAAACAGTAAACAAACGGGCTAAGGTCAAAGGTAAATATTCTGCTGCTTTGTTTTGACGATATTATAATGACGTTTTATTAGTTGGAAATCTTCCAGTGAGTTGCGTTATGATCAAACTTAGTTGTCATTTGTACTTTTTTATAAGTTTTAGAAAGAATATAACTTTATATTGTGCTTTATCTTGTATTGTCAAGCAAGCTGTGTTTATGTGTGTAATGCTAATTTGATACTCAGGTAAGTTGAAAGTTAGTAAAATAGTACCTACCTATGCAAGCAGTACCTAACTGGTTTATAGTATATGTAACTATTTCAATGCAGTCAAGCAAGTTTTGTTTAACTCATAACTGTAAAGTTAACTGTCAATTAATTTTTCAATTAGAACCTTGGCAAATTAATTCATGCATGGATCCTTCTTGTAATCACATATTTTTTTTAAATGTACCTAAGTAGTAAGCCATAAGTACTTACAGTATCTTTTAAATGTTATTTCTCATTGAACCAACGAAAAGATCTACTCAACAATACCACCTTTTAACAAACACTGATAACTAAAAATGGTAAAAATAGTGAACATTTTTAAGGACAACGATAATGCTTTTGAAGCACACACCTGTTCACGATAGCTAAGTGGCCATTATTGTAAGGGATACACCACTTTACACTAATGACAGACAGACTCACCTAAAACGTTATCGCATCAAATAAATAGAACTGTTTGAGTGACTCGACCGCTGAGTCGGCGAAAGTGGCTTCTTTTTTTTCACACTGGCTGCCAGGCGTCGAAACTCAGGCATGTCCGTCACTAAACACTGCACAGGTAAATTTCTCTCATAAAATACACTTTTCCATCCTCAACACTGCATCCATAGCACAGCAAAAATAGAGATTTATCTGATAAACGGCTTCGAGTTGTCGAAATTGGTTATCGTTTTCGAGATCGCGAAAGGCGCATCGTCCGCCGTCGCCGACGTCCGTCGATTGGCGGAGCGATGCTCACCAGGCTGCGACACTTGAAACCCACACGAGGATGTTACAATGACTCGAAACGTGATCACACACACGATTAGGGAAACAAGAACAATGAAATTTTGTTGCTGGAAACGAACATGTGCCGTGGAGGAGCGATCTCTTAGCATTGACTGGACTGCGCTTGGGCCGTGCAGGATGCGACCCATTAGGCAAAAGAACGTCCATTATTGTATTGTCGTGGGCTTATCGTAGTGGTAGTGTCTCCTTAAATTGCCGATCCAGACCGAACGAACGTGAGTCTCACAAATTTGGGAGCGTTGCTATTATCTATCCATAAAATGCACTATTTAACTCTGAAGATCAGATCATTTGGAAGGTACGGAGTCTTTTTTTTGCTACTAATACATAGCTACGGTCTAGATAAGGCGTCAATCAGTAGAATCCTCATCTCTCCGTGATCCCATAGTGACGTAAATAAGTAATGATCAGTAATGACTGCATTTAGGTACATTAAGAGGCCACAACGAATCAAGTCACGGGACCGGATCCAGGGTTATCTCGCTCGTTTGTTCAATTGGACGCTTAAGTACCGGCGAAGCTCTGAAGCCGACCGTTTCCGTTGTTATTTCACATAGGAACCTGCGGAGGGAAATTGATGACCGCAATGATGATGGGCGCAACTTGATGACCCCTCCCTACGAAGTAGGTCGATGTATAAGTACCTATGTATATCTTTAGTACATCATACTTCTATAGCCATAGTTATATGCGAACGAACTCTGACTGATATGTTTCCAAAGCTAAACCCTGTGGCTAAACTACTAAACCGTTATGATTATAGTTATGTCGCTTGGAGTATGCTCTAGCCTAGCCCCATATAAAAGCAAATATCTAACTGTTGCGAACTCGTATCTAATCAAATTCAAAGTTGGCATTTATTTTAAGCACCTATGTATTTTAAGAGTCGGTTATTCAGGAAGTTGACTCTAATTGCGGCTAGTTGCTTGTTCCATAACGATCTCGATGAAGAAGAACAAGCAAAAATCTTAATGGATACGTTTTTTTATCAAATTTTACAACATCTTGGTTACATTTTTATAAGCATCCTTGGTAACCGATATTCACACCGTAAAAACCCCAACTGAAACTAGTTTTCCACTAGAAGTGAAAAATCCACGCAATTTGCAGATACGTCAGATCCATGTTACTGCATGCATCACTGAATCTCATCTTACAGCAATTTATGCAACGACACGTCTCAAGTTTTACTCGGTACGAAATGGCTTTGAAATAGCACACCTCTATGACAAATCCACTATTCTTAGCTTGTAGTTAAAGATTTGACTGCAATGCAATATCCTGTTTCTTACGACTGGATCGGCAAAAGTCCGGTTTAAACGGCCCTTTAGAATATTCCTATTCCGACAAGTTTAGTAATGCATGTGACTAAATGAAGAACTACTAAGAAATGTACTAGATTTGACAGATTTTTGACGTTTCGTTTGACAGGCAGCGCCGCCATTGTATGTGCAATGATGTTTGTAGGTTGTCATATGTTTTTTATCGGTGTCGTTGGCACTTGGTTGTCTGACGTCGCTGTGTAAGCCACTCCCGTCTCCAACGAATTCTATCAAGGATGTACACAATGAGTTTATAAGGTCGAACGACTCAACTGCTATTTGTGGCTGATTGTAAACATATTTGATGCTTATTTTTCAAACCGATTGTACCGATGTTTTGGGTAGGTCAGTAGGATGAGATGAGAAACCTGTGTTTCGTATTTAGTTATGTGATAACAAAATTGTGCGAAGTTTTGAAGTCTCGCAACAGCCGTCAGTCTTCTAAACGCAGCCAAAATCAAATGACTTGGTTTGTTTTTAAGAAACAAAACTTAAAAAATCTTTCTTTAGAATGTTGCCGGGTATCATACACAATGTTTTATAATAATAGTACTTGGCTACCCCACCGACGAAGTCGCGGGTAGAAGTTAGTCAATTACATAATTAGACATGAATTCAGGAAGTCCCACAAGTGTAGGCAAAGAGTTTATATCATAACGTCTAGTACTAACACAAATAATGTCTGCAAGGATGTCATTAATAAGGAGAATAAATTGTATGACGTCATATTTTATCCTTGAGGAATAATTTGCTGCTTAGGACAAGACAAAATCCGTTACATACTTTGGCTTAGCTATTCTCCATCTTGCCATTGCATTTTGACAGTTGTGGGAAGAAGACATTAGCCGAAGTAACACACTTATTAATAATGCAACGTTAATTGTGGCATACTCATGCCAAATATCAGCTTTCTATTAAGGCCCGGATTCTGCCAAGCATAGATGTGAGATGTCTCTTAAATATCCAAAAAGATACTGTATTGCATTAAGCGGTGAGCTGTGAAAATAATGAATGCTGATTGGCTGCACGAGACATCTCCTCTCGGCTTTGGTGGAGTCTGGCCTTAAGGCCCGGATTCATGGCCAAAGCGAATATGATATTACTAGCTTTTGCCCGCGGCTTCGCTCGCGTTAGAAAGAGACAAAAAGTAGCCTATGTTACTGTCCATCCCTTCAACTATCTCCACTTAAAAAAAACACGTCAATTCGCCGCTCCGTTTTGCCGTGAAAGAAAGACAAACATACAGACAGACAGACACACTTTCCCATTTATAATATTAGTATGGATGGATGTCTCTTAAATATCCAAAAGGATACTGTATTGCAGCATTAAAGCCAGTGAGATGTGGCAATAACGCAAAACGATTAGGTGTACGAGACATTTACGCTCATATCCGATTCCCCGCTTCGGTGGAGTCCGGCCTAAGAGCTATGAGTGCCATATGCTGTATTCCTAATTCTCTTCATAATTTTCCATTACCATTTGTCCCAGTGTCCCAGGATATTTTTTCATTCCCTCATATGTTGGGCTGCCACCATAGCTGCCACGTATAGAAATGATCAGCGCGTTTAAGCAAAAAAATCTCTTTAGCCATAGTATTGCCCTACATTTCTTATGTTTTGACTATGATTTATTGATTTGCATAATTATATTATTTGTTTTTATGCACATTTTAAGGCCAATGAATTTAAACATACTGATAACTTTGTACACTTAATATCAATAACGTCTTTCGTTTTTATCTTGTGTTGCATCCTTTTTTGAATTTTGTTTTTGTATCTCTATCTTAAATTAAGCATTTGAAAGCAGTTTCTTTATTTATTCATATGTCCGAGACGTAATTGAAGAACTCAATCACAGTTACATTTAGAAAAAAAATCCTTTAGTTGATTATATATATAGGTAGCTAGGGGTATCGTGTCGCCCAGTTGGGTTCTGGAGATGAGTTGATTATGAGTTTAAAATAGGTAGCTCATTTATCTAAGAAGGATATCACCACATAGTAAAACAAGTCGGTTCCCTCTGGCTGTCTGCCCCTATGTATGCTGAGATCTTTTAAAAGTACTTAACGGATTTTTGTGCTGTTTTATTTAGATAGAGTACTTAATTCAAAAGGAAGGTTTATAATGTTTAACAAGTTCATATTATAGATGAGAAAACCCGAGATTTTCAACATCCATGTGAAGCTGAGGTGGGTCGCTAGCAGACTTTAATAATATCTTGTTACGAGTATACGACCCATAGAGGCGGAGAAAACTGAAATGTTGATAATAGTGTATCGATTCCCTATTGTACACAAACTAAACAAAATTTAAGTTCAGTGCATCTTTCTCTTTCCAGTTCATTTAAGAAGGACAGAAGATAAAATTTTATCTTAGTCCTGTCAAATTAAGAAACTCCATAGATTATTTTGTAGCGATTAAAAACAAAACTAATCTGACAGGACCAAACTAATATGTGTTTTCTGTCCTTTTCTGCATGAAATGGAAAGTGAAAGATGCACTTAACTTAAGATTAGTTAAGTTTGTGAACAAGAGATTCAGGCCTATTATAACATTTATAACATACCGCAATCATCAGATGTATGCACACGTGAAAAGCAAGGGCGGGTCGCTAGTATGCGATAAAAAGTTCAAACAGTATATAATTATATTCCAATGACTTTGCGTCATTACAAAAAAAAAACTTATCAATTTTTTATGTACCTAACTCTTTAGATATGCCTATTCTTCTAAAATAGCTTGTCTTTTTCCTATAAATTACAGTAAAATACAGTTGTTATCTTGGAATAATTATCATCGTAATTCTATTAAATACTCCGATAAGTTTTTGTCAGATTTTTTTTCGTCTTTTATAAAAACATTATTACCAATCATGAATCAAATCAAATCAACCATAATATGTTGGAAAAAAGGGCGGCCTTTGCCCTGCAGTGAGACAACATCCATACTAATATTATAAATGGGAAAGTGTGTCTGTCTGTCTGTCTGTCTGTCTGTTTGTCTTTCTTTCACGGCAAAACGGAGCGACGGATTGACGTGATTTTTTAAATGGAGATAGTTGAAGGGATGGAGAGTAACATAGGCTACTTTTTGTCTCTAAAATTGCGAGAAAGATAGAGTAAAACCACAATTCCATTTTCCCATATAAAAGTTGTCCATGTTCTGTTGGATGTCGTTGTCATAGTAACCGGCAAATCAAGTGTCAAAACAGTTACAACCATAGAGGTTACAACCCGTCAAACCTGACACAAATAAGTAATGTTTAATTGTTTTCAAAATACGAATGGAATCATTTTCATAAATCCAAATCATGCAAATAAAAGCCATTTAATACGGTTTGAAATAACAAAAAGGCGTGTAATATGCTGTAAAAAATAATACTGTAACAGCTTTTCTTATTTCCAACGTACAAAAATAATATTAAGATAAAAAAAATATCTAGATTTAAAATATTTACTAGCCTTCGCCCGCGGCTTCGCCCGCGTGGATGTCGAACTTCTACCTACTATTTTAACCCTTTAGGGCTATTTTTTATATTCTTCACAAAGAATAAACCCTCCAAGTTTAATGTATTTAGTTAAACCATATCACCTTTATTCATAAAAGATTTGTGATTTGACGAATTGACGTGATTTTTTAAGTGGAGATAGTTGAAGGGATGGACAGTAACATAGGCTACTTTTTGTCTCTTTCTAACGCGAGCGAAGCCGCGGGCAAAAGCTAGTAGGTTAATAATACCTGATGCCTTACCATGACCAGAAATCAATTGAATGAAATTGATTGATTTGTACATCACATAGAAATTATTGTGACAAAATTTACATATCCAATTTTGTCATATAGTATTTTTTCGGATCCGTATAGGATACAAATTTCTATAATATACCATTAAAGTAAGTCCTGTCATCAAATAAAATATCCTGATCAATCGCTATGTTTTTCTGAAGCTCCGTGTAATAATTTCGATATTCAAATGTTTGACGTCAACGACCTTAAATCGACCTACTCCGAACACTAACCTGAAAAATTTTAAATTTTCAAAAAACTTGACGACTATTTTATTACACTTTTTGACCTGGATCTATGAAAGTTTAATAAAATAGTCGTCAAACTGCGTGGGACACCAAGCAGAACAATAAAAATGATTGCTTTTTCCAGGTCACAAAAGCTTTATGGAAAATTTTATGTAGAATAATTTATTGGTCCTGGCTAAAGTTTCAAGATCACTCACACACCATCCAACGTGCGTCAGTCACATTTTACGTCTGACACCAAACAAATCAAAACTGAACTAAGAAATTTTATCACGTAACATTCAACACGAAATTCATAAAGGGTTATTGAAGCCATAGAAGTGAACAGCGAACACCCCACCTCTCCGGTTACGTAGGGAACTAATAGGTAATTAATAAAACTAAAGGAACCCCAAGTTGTTTGGACGTTTCTCGTGTAAATGTCAATAGAAAATACTCTTTCTTTATTAACTTAATTTTCTAGGTCAACGGAAGAAATTGTTACTGGTACTGTTACGTCAACGTGTTCGAATGTACTTTATATGCTGTGCTTACTTCTTTTGTTTTGACTGATTGCTTGCATTTTTTTTAACAATATGATACTGGGTAGCTGGCAAAGGGCCGATAGAATTTTGCCACATTTGACATTGTTTATGGAACCTATGTCAAATATCTAACTCAACTTCAACTTCAACTCTAAAGGTGAGGCTAAACGAGCGTAATTTTATGAGTCGCAGAATTTCGGCCGCTTTTATAGTAAAAGACTCGCAACGCAAAATACACCGTACCAGAACACGAAATTCTACGACTCAGGACTCACAAAATTACGCTCGGTTGGCCTCACCCTTAATGGATGGCCATTGTGGAAAAATATCTAACTCTAGTCACCTCATCCACAGATGAACATTTTATTGAAAAGACCCTTCACTTCTTGACAATTCAAAAGTACATGTAAATGGTTTAATTAAATAAATAATTTTGACTTTGAGTTTTACCCATTATTAAGAATGGCCGTATTTCAGTTTAAACTAGAAGATTTGACGTTTTTCTGTAGTGAGTCAACACGCGCAGACTTATAATAAGGTTTCTGTAGACTATGTATTTTTTAAACTGTATGTCATCCGAGTTTAAAAAGTAAATAATTAGGTACTTAAAATTTTTGTTTTACGTGCAAATGTAATGCTACCTAAGTATTTGCAAGAATTTGTTTCTTGAAAGATTTTCCTAGTATGCGCTTTCCACAGGCGCTTTCCACAGGGTATGCAAATATTGAATTATGTATTGAACTTGTCAGAGGTTAAAGGTTAAAGTGCCTATAACCAATATACAGGAAACTGGTGTTAGTTAGGTTATAAACTAGTTTAGAAGTTTGATTAAGTCAATGATGGAGATCGTCTAAGTTTAATCGACTTAGGTTTCCCGATAAATCCAGATTTAGCGCGTGTCTACTTATCTTTTTCTGACACTGGCAATAAAATAGAATTTAGAGTTAAATCGTTGTCTATCAAATATTTTGGCTCTAAGTTTATTTTTCACCACAAACATAAAAAATCTAAAATCAATAAATTATTGACCACACATAATATACAGTCTACTGTCTAAGTTAGCTGTTGCTTCACATGCTAAAAAATAAACCGGTAAGCAGCTTACCGGTTTATTTTTTAGCACACAGAAACACAGAAACAATTTGATTGTTCATACATCAGCTGCTGATGTATGAACAATCAAATTGTTTCTGTGTTGTTTGAATTGTGTTGCTAACCGTTTTCCAGGGTAGGATTTAAAAATTTCAAATAAAATCTATTGCTTATTTCCATTGCACCATTGCACTTTCTAACGTCAAATAGTTGATTTTAATCGTTTATATTATATTAGTTTATATTACAGTGTTAAATCTCATAATTACCTTTATAAAACTAAACTATCATCGTTCCAAGAAACAAAACTATCTGTTGTTGACATTGTAAATCTGTTTTGCCAACGTTCTGTCCAGTTATTTCTAGTATTTTTTACAGCACGTGTTCACAGCCTTTCATTGTCTCTGCTAGGATAAATTGTAACGTGATGGATAGATAAAACCAAGTTCATTACAACTGGGTCACAAGATAAACTAATCTAATCTGATAAACGCATTACAAACTGGACAATATTCTGCGCAACAGGAAACAGAATTTGTGACAGCTGTAGTCCGCCATCTTTTTTCACTTACTTATCCCGCCATTTCGTTAAAGGTGAATGTCATATTTTTTTACTGTTGCGCAAAAGCATTTAGCAATTCAAAAAGGTCTAACTTTAATACGTGAGTAGATTCAGGACAGTTATTCCAGACGAAAATACATATAATTTATGTATACATACCAACTCTATTAATTCTAGTACATATTGTGTTCACTGATCGATAAGGTTACTAAGGAAATTAGTTTTAAATGTCAACATTTTAGGGTACTTATTTGGTTTTTCTGAATCTTGACGTTAAGAATTTTAGTTTTCTAATCACCTATGTATGTTTACCTGTGGTTTAATTTAAGTATATCGGGTATAATTGCGTGTCTAAAGGTGCTCCTAAACGGGCAACATAATTGCTGCAATTTTATTGCAGCAATTTTTTGAGCATGGCCCGGCAACTCCAGCAATATTGCCGGCGCTGCTCGGCAATATTTTTGTCATACAAAAAGTGTTGCCCGGCAATACCGGCAATATTGCAGAGAGTTCGGAAACATTGCCGGGCAATGCCGGCAATGTATTGCAGCAACACAATTGCAGTAAAAAATTGCCCGTTTAGGAGCACCTTTACTCTATTTATTTTATTTGCCTACTGGAATTATTTGAAGTTGATTAATGATGATTAAATAATGCACACTGTATTTACTGTGACCGACTTTTAGGTTAGTCACTAGGATAGCAAGAGCACTTGCATAGTGTACAATATAATAATGTAAATACTTACATCTGTATTTGTAACTTCTAAATTACAAGATTTAATAAATATAAGCAATGTTTAAGTAAATACTTAGGCAGGGGAAAGTGTTTGCGTCTGCGAAAAATAAATGTAGGTGAATAAAATTATTTGCATTCAATGTAAAAGCTAAGATAATTAAAATCAATATTATAAGTATACTTATCTTGTAAATTGATTTTTATGTATTTTATTGCAGTAACTTTTTTTGACATAATCTATGTTTTTACTTGCATAATTGAATCTTAAAAAGATGTTTGGCAAAAGACACTTAATTTCGCGTAAGTTTTTCAACCTTCGATAGCTCAGTTGGTAGAGCGGTGGACTGTAGCTGGTAAACAATTGATATCCATAGGTCGCTGGTTCAAATCCGGCTCGAAGGAGTATTTTTGCATTTTTATCAACGTGAACTTTCTTTTCATTTTATAATTAAGTAGCTAAAACTTATTCAAATTAATTTATACTTACATATAATTTAGTCTAAAGCAAAATTACGATATTTGAGTTAAGAATTACGATATTCGGATTTAAAAAATAATGAATATCTGATGAAAAAATATTTTGACAACGTTAATTTACGGAAGTATATAAAAAACAAAAAAAAACAATAAATAATTTCCCGCCTATTCAACGATTCACTAATTAAAAATTTACACAAAACAAAAATCACTGTTTCCGCCCGGGATCGAACCGGGGACCTTGTGCGTGTGAAGCACACGTGATAACCGCTACACTACGGAAACGATACGTCGATGGTTAAAATTACAGTTCAATTCAAGTAGGGTTGAGCTATAAACAAAAATTCATTATAATATTATTTTCCGAAACAATAGTCGATTTCTGAATATAATTAACGCACCTAATACAAACTAGAATTTATTATCTTTAAAAGATATATTCACGTAAAAAAATTAAAACTTACCTTTGTAAATGCACTCGGCAAAACCACAGCTTGCACAGAAAAAAAAAATAATTACGAAATTGGAACACAAGTCACGAGCGCCCTCTGGTAGATGCAGACGCTACGATCGAAGTTGGCGGGAAATGGCTGGGGTATCGTTTTTATACCATCGCAAATTGCATGGCTATATTGACCACCCGCTTGAATATGGTTCATTACTGCCATTCCATGGGTGTGTTTATGTCTAATTTGTAATTGTGTTCGCACCCTGTCTTCAACTCATCTCTTCCCCGTACCACCGTAATATTACAGTCTCGCTTGTCTGTGATGTTATCGCTTAGAATAATATACATTGACGACTAATAAACGCGTCTGTTTTTGTATTGTAATGTGAACAAGCAATGTATTATACAACAAGGTACAAATTTTCGAGTCGTATATTTCGCACGGGACCTCCCACGTCACGCCATGATTATTCTTGTTGTTAAAAGAAATGGGAGTAAATTACTTTTTTCATCTATTTCTATTTACAATCTGATGCGTGATAGTGGAAGGGGTAAATGAAATTGAAACTTTTAGTACCTAGCCACTTTATATGGTAATTCAGCAGGTAGGACAAACAGGATACCGTAAAAAATATACCGGGTTCTGTAGGTTTTTGAATTAAAGAATTATTTTGCAGGAAATTGTCAATCTATTTCTGTTGAGTTTTATATAATCCTTCAAACACACGTGATTTGAGACACAATAGAAAGACATTGGCGCTAATTCTCTTGTACACAAACTTCACTAAAATTAAGTTAAGTGCATCTCTTTCCTTCCATTTCTTAAAGAAAAGGACAGAAGATACATTTTAGTTTAATCCTGTCAAATAAGACTAAGACTGTAGCAATTAGCTTAAGACTGGTAGTAAAGGGTACAAAGAACCTAAGTTTTTTGTATCGAGCGCTAAGGCCAGGTATCCACAGCGGAGATGAGAAGAGTTGTCTCGAAACTAGTGAGAATAAATCGAATTAACCAACAGGAGATTCGGAAGCGGGCCAATAAGCGCGCGATGGATTATTTATACAGATCATTAAAATATTATTATTTATATGAGCTGAAGTTAAATTGTATTTCGTACCTCTTACAACACTACATCACAATACTATTAATGGAAACGGCCACATAGGCAACCACAGCTTAGCTTTGTCATCGCTGCCACAACTTAACTGCCTTATTCTGATTTACGGACTTTTTAGTAAGAGACTAGAGGTAAGGAAAAGAAAGCAAAAAAAAGCGACGCTGATGACGTTAGGTATGTATTTTTTTAAACAAATCTCTCATTTACGTGCATACTTACTTACATCCACTATTTTATCTTCTTAGGGAATTAAAAAAATCGCTTATTAGCGCGGCGCCTTCTATGTCATAAAATGAAACTGCTGTAATGTACCAAATTTTATATGAAAAATAATAAATAAAAACCAAAAAACTCAATGACTTTGTATCACCCAAGCAAAGCCGCAACGGGTCACTAGTTCCTAATAAAAATAATCGCGCGCATGTTATCTGTCGTTCTGTCATACATACAGACGATTCCAGTTTCCTCCAGATTGTTCTATTTATAGTACATTGCGATCTTCATTTTAGATAGCTTAGTACATTACATTACTCTAGAATTGCAAATGTGAACTTCGGTAAGAAAATATCTAAACACAACAGAATTTACTATTGCAATAAAATTATTTTACGAAATATTTTTAACCGACTGCATGAAGCCAAGGAGGGTAATGTGTTTAATGTCAATATGTTTTGTGGCGCAAGTTATCCCAAACGCAAGGGCCGTATTTGATGATTTTGCTAATGCTAATGTCACTGCTATGCTCGATACATAGGTACGACAACGATGTATCGCCACGATGCGACTGCGCAGTTTAATCGACAGTGAGGACGAAAACCTGAACCCTTCAAATATGACAATAATTAAAATTCAATATGGCGACAATCAGACGCCATATTGGAAAAAATGTTTACGAAAGGAGTTACTCATCTCCTCATCTCTCTTCTACCAGAACCATGGCAGTCGAAGGTGTAATGGTAACATACAATTACTCAGAAGACGGCGAGTACGCGAACATTCTAACCGTCTCAGCTTCAGGCATCAGATTCTCCAAACGATGGGTCCTCACACACGGCTCTATACTCTCTCCATTAAAAGAAGCCAAGATAATCAAGAAAGCGAAAGGAAAACCCATTCTCAGTGACGAATTCTATGCGAATTTGCCAGAAATCCACGTGACTTGTGAGAAGAAGCAAACTAAGAATCCAAATGCGTATGAGACCGTTGAGAAATTGAGCAGGGAGAGGAATTTGCATCAAGGAGATTTGGACCATAGCAGTTATTTGATCAGAGTGCTCACTGGCAGGTGAGTTGTGTTTGAAACGTAAACGTTTGAATATAATCATTGTTCATGTAGTACAGCGCTTGAACGTTTGCTATCCATACTAATATTATAAATGGGAAAGTGTGTCTGTCTGTCTGTATGTTTGTCTTTCTTTCACGGCAAAACGGAGCGACGAATTGACGTGATTTTTTAAGTGGAGATAGTTGAAGGGATGGAGAGTAACATAGGCTACTTTTTGTCTCTTCCTAACGCGAGCGAAGCCGCGGGCAAAAGCTAGTTTATAATAATATAGTTGTTTGTGGCTATAAATGATTAACTTCTGTGGGCAGAGCTCCAGTTCCGTCTTTCGGATTTAATAGTTTGTCAATAGTATGCCGATTGAGGCCCTATTCCTTGTTCCGTTTATATTCCGTTGTCTGACTGTCCTTCTATCACAGGTTTAATGGTTAATAATAATATTATATAGTAATTCTATGGACACATGGACACAGAGCTGAAGCTAGAAATAATAGAGTTAAAAAATTAGCTTACAGGTCTCAGCACTGTGAACGGTTTTCGGCTGCTTTTATTAGGGATCTTAACCACAATTTTTGCATAAAAACCGTTTTTCGTCCTCAGAATATGCCACGTCTGGCAGTGTCCGATCCTGGACAGATGTGCAGACGACATCCTCTACAGCTGGACCATAGGCCACAGGGATGGTGACATCGACAGCCAGATGAAGCTTGGCAACGCACTGTTTTCCGTCTTCGTGCTTATCGACTTGGAGAGCGATAAACGAGGTTAGTATCTTATTTTTTCTGCATATTTGCATTTGCCATGTTTTGTCTCTTGGAAGGCCAACGCCTGCCGGGGTTGCGGAATGTTTATAATAGTTACCGTGACCCTGGAACATAAAGGGCAACCGAAGGAACATGAGTGGGTTTTAGTCAATAAAAGTCTGACACGCCCTCCCGCCGCTACGGCGGGAGAAGTCATTTGATGATTTCTCACAACCCAAAAAAAAATGTTTTGTCTCTTCATCATCCAAAGGTAGACTTATAGAAAATGCCTAAGTCATTAATGCCCGAATGCTCAAACGTCTCTTGATTTAAGGACGCTTTCAAATCTATTGCTGTCCTTACTTTATCACTTTAGAGTGACAAAGACAGCAACAGCTTTGAGTGCGTCTTTGACAGATTATCTGTCACTCTCTCTTTGAGTGCCTGGCAAAAACTCCCATTACTTCCACCGTTGAACTGTTCAGTAGAACAAGGGAGAATTGAGACTCCCAATAGTTCTACTATTTTGTTATACCTATTATCGTAGTACTAGTGAGAAAAAAATCCCATTAGTTCTACCGTAGAACTGTTCAGTAGAACTAGCGGGAACATGAGAATTCGGGGGTAAGTCCGCTTTTGTGCAGTTTTTTTACATTTTGAGCGTAAAATTAATAAATCTAACTTGAAGTGCTTTCGAAGCTGGCACCAATTTAGAAGAAGAGTGATAGTGTACAAAATGTTTTTCTAATAAGTGTACTATAGATGGAGGCAATAATTTGTGCCAAAATAAGTCTTTTATTTTATGAATACCACACAATATTTATAGCCCAGTCAAATTAGGTAAAAAATGGGGTAAACCTCGGAATGAAAGATAATAAGCTGAAAATTGGTATGAGCCTTTGTCTCGTCGTTCTAAATGTTGTCTCAAAAGTCACAATTGTTATCGTGTCCGCGTCTTAAGATATTGGAGGTCAAAGATCACAAAAATCGATTTTTCGCAATTATCTCGTTTTCTATTGCCTAATGAGATTTGCACTTTTTACAAAAAATGTGGAGTATAAAATTCTCCACAACTTGTACTTTAACTTTTTTTTTCATAAGGTCAACAGTTTTTGCGGTAGACCGCAAAGAGTGCGCCGCGTACAGTCATGTATGGCCTAATGCAAGGACAAGCGTGAGTTACGGTTATCAGTACGTTATATTAAGTTAGTTATTTACTGAAAAAATATAATTATTAAACAATGCTCATTTTTGATGTACTAATTATTAAATATTTCTATTTAACTATAGTATATTAATAATTCTGAAATGTATGTTTTAGTTATATTTTGAGTTAAAACGATAGTAAGGAAACATACTTTATCATTAAATATACATGTTGAAATGTGTGTTCAAGTATTAATCCTTCGAACACACAAGATTTGAGACACAATAGCAGCCGACAGCCGGCTGTCGGTTTGTCGTTGACAGGTTAAAACATTTTTTGTTGATTTCAATTACTTATAATAAAATTGTAAATGGAAAATCTTCATCTTCTTCGTTGTTTTCTTCTTGTTGTCGCTGGAAAATTTTCAATTCATTGTCAGAGAAAATTCCCAATTTGGATAAATTGGTGGAAGTATTCCAACAAGAAAACATCCCCGTACAAACATTATTTGAAAATGGAGTGCGTATCTTGTTGGCATTATATAATGCTCCAAAATCTGAAGACAACATTAATCATTAACGCTACACGCAATTCATAAAATTAACTAAATTATATAAACCAGTACAGTTATCAATACTTCCACCAACAAGTGCAGCAGCTCAACAACACATAAATCGAGTCTACTACCGGATTCAAACGTGGTTAGGGAAGGACTTAGAACCTCAAGAATGGGGCTGGATGCTCGAAAATGAAATCTTGGAGCCCATAAAAACGTTATTGCCTCCAGCGCTAGCCGAACTACTGAATATAATATTTTGTTTGTGCAAAAACGGTTGTGGTTCCAAATAATCCCGATGAAGAAAGCGCATACGATCCTGATATTTTGGAAGGTTAGGAGATGACTAAGATGATGAGGATTTTCCAGCGACAACAAAAAGAAGACAACAAAGAAGATGAAGATAACTAGCTTCCATTTACAATTTTATTATAAGTAATTAAAATAAACAAAAAATCTTTTAATACTTGAACGTACATTTCAATAAATGTATATTTAATGATAAATAAATATATGTATAAAGTATGTTTCCTTACTGTCGTGTACATCAAAAATGAGCTTTGTTTAATAATTATATTTTTTAGTAAATAACTAACTTGATTCAACGTACTAATAACCGTAACTCACGCTTGTCCTTGCATTAGGCCATACATGACTTGTGCGCGGCGCACACTTCGCGGTCTACCGCAAAAACGGTTGATCGTATGAAAAAAAAGTTAAGGTACAAGTTGTGGAGAATTTTATACTCCACATTTTTTGTAAAAGGTACAAATCTCATTAGGCAATAGAAAACGAGATATTTGCGAAAAACCGATTTTTGTGACCTTTGACCTCCAATATCTCAAGACGCGGACACGATAACAATTGTGACTTTTGAGACAACATTTAGGACGACGAGACAAAGGCTCATACCAATTTTCAGCTTATTATCTTTTATTCCGAGGTGAAACCCTAATTTGACTGGGCTATTAACGTTTTATCTACAACGTAGTAGTACCTACCTACAGACTTAGTATAATTTGAATGAGTTTATTCCAGATGTGGCAATATGCACATGTCTCACGAAGTGTTTATAGCTTTTCCTATGTCTTTAATAATGTTTTATCATCATCATCAGCTTGTAAGCGTCTGCTGCTGAACAAAGGCCACACCTAACTTTTTTCACAGTATGCAGTACTGTGCTGCCTGTACCCAAAAATTCTCTGCAACCTTAACAAGATCATTCCAGGTCATTAATAAATGCTTACAGGACATAAATAAAAATTCACAAATATCATGAAACTTATTTATTAATATTCTACAAATAACTATGATATGACAATGACAGGCCCTTAATACAGTCAACCTCATTCCGAAACTCTGTCGTAGCACTTGAATGTATAGTGTGTGGTAGTGGCGCCCTTCTCAGGCTTTCTTCAAAATAAAACCTTCCTCAAACTTCAAAGACTCAACTTAAGAGACCAATAAATTGCCGATTGATCCAGCCATTCTTGAGTTGTGCACATCGCAAATACGCGACACATTTAGGGATTAATAATTTTAATATGAATAGATTTAGTTTGTTCGCTTCCTTCATTTTCTGGTTGGATTTCTTCAGCTTCGGCTATTACTTCTTATTGCATTTAGCGCAAGTGCGTAACATCGCTGCGGATAAAACATGGGTTTGTGTTAGTTTTAAGTCCCAATATCGTACAAGATTTAAATAGGACCCCAACAGAGCTGCGGATACACTATAGGCTATGGTATATATTGTTGCAAAGTCAAAGATTGGGTCAAAATTGTTCATTAAACCTTCGAACACACGTGATTCGAGACACAATAGAAAGACAATAGCAGCACGACAGCCGGCTGTCACTTGGTCGTCGAAAGGTAAAATTACAAGGAAATAAAAAATGTTACAACCTAAAACAACCCTACTGTAACAACCTAAAACAGGACGCACCGGCAGAATAAGCAACACGCATCGGACCTCTCAAGAATTGTGAGATGCTTTATAGGCGTTCGATGCAGTTTGCACAGACCAACTGCGCAGACAGATCGTATCAATAAATCCTTGTCGTGTCTGCCAAGCATTGGTGATTCCAATTGCAAACCCCTAGAACACAAATAGGTAAATTCTAATCCGCTTACTATCCCTTGGATCAGCAACGAGCGACCAGTCCTGCTTCCAGCCAGTGATGGTGTTCATGTGGCCGGGCACATCCGGGAAGAGTGTGGTGTTAGTATCGATGGCCTCCTTCTTGACTAGCGCTGCGAGACCAAGGACTATCCCTCCAACCACCAGCCCGTGCCCAGAGCCAGTGTATAGCGCTACCAGTGGCCCGCAAGCGAAACCACCTGGGGAACAAGATACGTGTTATGGTTGACGTTAACTGTGGAGGTTTTTTTTTGGGTAGCGGGAAATCATCCAATGACTGCTCCGGTACTGAGTGCGGCGGGAGGGCGTGTCAGACTTTTACTGACTAAAACCCACTCATGTGCCTTCCGTTGCCCTTTATGTTCCGGGGTCAGGGTAACGAGACACGGGACGACAGGCGTTGGCCCTGTTGGGCCCCTACCCGTGCTGACTTCTCTTTGAGGCGCGCTTGGAACACTAACGCGCCGTCGACGCGGGCCTGGTCCTAGCCGGGCGGCGAGCTACCCATCGTGAGCCGCCCGCAGACCCTCGCCTACGGTGGCCGGTAGTCGTCTTGTGACTCTCGACGTCTTCGCCTGGGTCTTAGTCCGGGGCGAGAGGCTCGTCGTTGCCTCTCGCGCGCCGCCGCTTCCTTCACTAGCATAACCGTCGCCTCCTTCTGCTTCACAGAAGGAGGCGACGGCATCCCATTCAGTCTCGCCCCGGAGCATGGCCTGGACCAGCGCTGGGCGCGAGAGGTCACCGCCGCCGATCGCCTCTACGAGGACACGTCGATGGCGTATTACGGGAAAAATATAAGCACAAAATATATTGAAGTTTTAATCTCGATGACACGGCGGTCCCAGCGGAGACCAGCCAGATATGGATAAGACACAAGGACTAAGAATACTAAAACTCACCCAGAAAATAATTCAATCTATCGTCTTTATTTCTACGTCGCACCAGGCTGCTAGAGACTGCGGCAAATGTTGCCCCCATTAGAGCAAGAGGAATGGCGTGGCGGGCGTACCTGAACAAATAAAATACTATGCGTGTGAGCATGATGAGGACTTAAAAGTAAAGCAGTCATAAATTAGTTTTTAAGGAATTATACAAACGCAAGTAGGTGAAGTGAAGAAACTCGTAATCCGTACTAATATTATAAATAATTAAATGCGAAAGTAACTCGTCTTTCTGCCTTTCAGTCTGTCTGTCTCTTCTTCACGCCTAAACCACTGAACCGGTTTGAATGAAATTTGGTACAGATATAGTCTGGGACCCGAGAAGGGACATAGGATAGTTTTCATCCCAGAAATCCCCCGGGAACGGGAACTATAATTCCACGCGGACGAAGTCGCGGGCAAAAGCTAGTCAAATATAATTTCAATCTGAAACTCTTTATTACATTCGTGTGTTTCATAGTAGTTTTTCATTCATTAAACATACAATTTAGTAAGGAAGGACACAGCGACAAAATCGAAATCCAGGAAATTAAACGGTCAAGAAGATGATACCCTGACGATATACTTATACTACCTGTATGAACTTACTCGTATACACATTGTATGATCATTGGCGTCAAGAGTCCAACAGTGTGTACGACAACAGTACTGTCTGTACTGTCTGCAGACAGTGACGTAACGCAACGTCAGGGATGTTACCACTATAAGTGCCCGGCCACACGATGCGGCAACGCGCCGCACCGCATTACGCCGCACCGCACTGGCGGCCACACGAGCAGTGCGGCGCCGTACGGTGCCGCACTACGCCGTACGGCGCCGCTGCGGCGCCGCTGCGGCGCCGCTGCGGCACCGCAACAAGCTCAGTACTGCCATCCCCATGAACTAAGCGGCGCCGCTGCGGCGCCGCTGCGGCACCGCACTGCTTGCACCGCTCCCCGCCTCGTCTGCCTCGCGCCGTAGTCCGGTGAGCCTGCGGTGCGGCGCCGCAGCGGCGCCGGACGTACCGTGTGGCATACCATCCAATTTTATATGTAGGAAACCGTTGCGGCGCCGCTCAGGCGCCGCGCCGGAGCCGCAACGCACCGTGTGGCCTGGCGCTTACACGAACGAGGCATTCCAGCGAAGTGCACAAATAAGTCGTGAGGGTTGTACAAGAAAAATTACCGCTTCATCATCGTCAGCCGGCGTCATTCAACTGCTGGACATATAGGCCTCTCTCAAGTCACGTAGCCCGATCTTCGGCCACACTCATTCAGTTGCTGCTAGCTGATCATCGAAGAAGCTCCACCTGGTTGAAGTCGTCCCCCACTACTCTTATCTAAACGCGATTCACTGTAGAACGCACTTAGAGACTCACACAGTTATTTTAGATTTTGGTCACACTTGAACAGTTCTACTTCAATCAACCGTGTTCAGCGTCGTAAAAATGAGAAAAACCATCAAGCTTGAGGGACTACTCACATTTGTTTAGCTTTATTCAGCTTATTTCAATAGAAAACAACGTCAACAAGATCGTTCAGGGATAAGCAAATGGAGTCGAATGGGTGTGCGTTGTCCCTTGTCCCTAATTGCACCGATTCCCACAAGGTGATCACCATTGAAGAACATGCTTACCGCTTCATGATGGCCCCAAATTCCACCACATGGGAGTACATGAGCACATCGTAAGTGCCGGCAACGAGACCAGCCACAAAGCCGTATCGGCTGGCCACCTTCATCTGATATAGAAATATAGATAATCGTTATCTAATCTGTGATTTCAAAATTGGAAACCAACGGGCCGATTATAGAGTTAAAAGCTTACTGTGCCCATAGTTTTGTGAGCCTGGTATTACGAAATGATTTTGCACTAATAGTCTTAGCTTTTCACGCTTTAACAGCTAAACGGGCTTTAAATTGTAATCTACATTTTATTTTTATTATTTTTATTTATTTATTTATTTCTAATATGCTTACAATATTCTTACATCAATTTGGCCCCACAACGAAAACCTCTCTGGGTTTATCTGTGTGCAGGCGAGCAGTTACATTAGTACAATTCAATTTACAGATGATGTTGAGTCAGGAAACGCTTTGATTTATACGTGTAACTTTTCGAACCATTCACATACAAGGTTTGTAATTCTTCTGGAAATTTATTTAAAAATTAAGGTAACAAATAGTCATCAACCCTCATCCCGTACACATTGTTGAATTTTGGTAATATGTATTTATTTTTTAGATGTATCGTTCTCAAAAATGAAGGTCTAATATTCTCAATTAAGAGCTCCGGTTTCTTTACTTCCGCAAGAGTACAAAATTCAACTTTATTGAACACATTCATAACATTACAGTATTTAAAAAGGTCATCATCACTATTTTTAAATTTCTTGATCAAATGTTTGGGTGTTATAACTTTCAATATCCTTAATTGTAGCTTATAAATGTCTGACAGGTAGGTTTGATAAGTTCTTCCATAGCTGCTAAGCCCGTAGTTGATAACCGAGTCCGCTAGGGCCATATATAGCATTCTGAGTGTTTTGTAGGGTAGTTTATATTTTAGTATGCTTAGTTTACCTAGTACCGATCTCAGTTTGTTACACACATAATCCTTGTGCGGGCCCCAACAGAATCGACAGTCAACCACTAGGCCGATATACATGTGTTTGTCAACTACTTCTAAGGACGGACATTTACAATTCTTGATTTGAATAGATAACATAGTTTAGATCATAGCATAAATAAATTGCTACCTTGTTATTTGAAATCCGTACTAATATTATAAATGCGAAAGTAACTCTGACTGTCTGTCTGTCTCTTCTTCACGCCTAAACCGCGAAACCGATTTGAATACAATTTGGTACAGAAATCTTATGGAACCCGAGAAAGGACATAGGATAGTTTTCATCCCGGAAATCCTCCAGAAACGGGAACTATCATTCCACGTGGACGAAGTCGCGGGCAAAATCTAGATAATCATGAAACTAATTCACCATTTATGTAATTCACCAAAGACATACGAATTGTCGACTCTAAATATAGTATTTTACCAGTCAGTTCTATTTACCTTCGTATCAATGTCGCACCCATCAGGAGAATCGTAATATCTCGCATAATTTCGTGGAGGACACGCTGGTGTAGGACACGGAGGTGGGCACAGAGATTCGGTCTCTGACATAGCTTTAATTCTTGACTGTTCTTGACTACCAAAAATCAAACACAAACAGTTAACGTCAACGCTCCAAAATCTTGTTCAAAAACCATTGCATTGTATCTATGGACATGACTTGTCTAAGAAAAAGTTTTGTCGCACAACGTCGCGTCGAAATGACACAAAATGGCCGTAGAATAAGCATTTTTGGCTGTTTTTATTTTATTTAGCTTATCTATTTATTTATATATTTTACATGGAAATAATGTATATAAAGTTTTCAAAATAGTTTTAACTCTATTTCAGGTGTGGAAAGTTTGAGGCCACTGTCCTATTTGCTGGATATGGTCCGCCCCCCGCCTGGAAGAGGTTCTACTCTTGAAGTCCACTCCACTCCGTTCGGTTGTGAGGTAATGACGGACAAATGTTTTTACCAAAGAATTCTTGAAAGAGAGACAGGAAACCGAGGGACATTTTGGGAAAGGGACATTCGGAGCAGAGATTTTTTAGATTCATATGTTAAATCAGTTTTTATTGGCTACCGAAAGAAATAACAGCTCACCAAAAATAAAAATTATTTCTCTGCAATAATTTTTGCCCCATGCTGCTTATGTAGTTTAATGGCATACTTCGATCAATGCTGCTTACTTTAATGGCGTACTGCCTACTGGCCATTGATGTATTATTGTTGTAACTTGTGTGAGATGTATGTTGTTAACCAATCACAGGTGTTTCTAAACGCAGTGACACGTGGGTCTGTTTGTGGCGTGGTCGGCAATAGGCCGTCCCTACTGCTGACTGACGCGGCCACCGCTTTGGGCTCTGAAGGTGGACCAGTCTTCACGGAAGGACCTACGTGAGTATCCAATCATAATTTAAGTATAAAGAAGTAGATAATTACTTAAACCTTCGAACACACGTGATTCGAGACACAATAGAAAGACAATACAATAATTTTGACGGGCCTGTTGGTCTAGTGTTCAGTGACCCTGACCGCTAAGCCAGAGGTTCGATTCCTACTCAGGACAAACTTTGTGTGATGAGCATAATTGTTTGTTCTGTGTCTGGGTGTTATTTATCCTTACTAATATTATAAATGCGAAAGTAACTCTGTCTGTCTGTCTGTCTGTCTTTCTGTCTGTCTGTCTGTCTGTCTGTCTGTCTCTTCTTCACGCCTAAACCACTGAACCGATTTGAATGAAATTTGGTACAGATATAGTCTGGGACCCGAGAAAGGACATAGGATAGTTTTCATCCCGGAAATCCCCCGGGAACGGGAATTATTACTCCACGCGGACGAAGTCGCGGGCAAAAGCTAGTCTATAATATGTATGTATTTATAAATTATATAAGTATGTATATCAGTTGTCTGATTACCATTACACAAGCTCTGCCTAGCTTGGGATCAGATGGCCGTGTGTAAGATGTCCCAGGATATTTATTTATTTACTAGCTTCTGCCTGCAGCTTCGCTCGCGTTAGAAAGAGACAAAAAGTAGCCTATGTTACTCTCCATCCCTTCAACTATCTCCACTTAAAAAATCACGTCAATCCGTCGCTCCGTTTTGCCGTGAAACAAAAAGACAAACAGACAGACAGACCGACACACTTTCCCATTTATAATATTAGTATGGATTTAATAGCAGCACGTCAGCCGGCTGTCGTTTGGTCGTCGAAAGGTTAAATATTGAAATTAAATTGGCGAGGAATTGGCAACCATAGCAATAGAGATGACGACAGCATAAAAAAAATGGCGTTCTGTTTAGTCCGTCTGATAGATCAGCCGAAAATACGGGACATATATTTTTTGCTTGATCAAATTAATAAAAAAAACAAAGATAAAGAGCAACAAAGTTCCGGAGTCAGCCGGAGTGGGGACTTTTGACGTCACCGTCCAGCAAAAATTGTATCTTATCGTGACGTCATGCGCAACTTCAACACACTGTATCGTCATCATTCTTCGTTTACGAGAAAAAAGAAAAAATACGTGTCCAAACTTTTTTGATACTATCTGACGGACTAATTACTATTTTTTTGTCGTCTCGCCTATTATACACTTTTGGGTATGTAGCCTGCGACCTAGCCATGGGTTTCTTTATGAACCTCGTCCTGTTAGGTTTGGTTTCCGCACTTCCTCTTAATGATAGGACCATTGTACGTGAGCCATGGTGTCTTAATGAGACGAAGCTCTACCGCATTTGCAGCTCGGAGCTGATAGGCTGCGTGGTGTGTGCTGTGTCATGGTGCCGCGGCGAGTGGGTGGGGCTGACGCTGGTGGCGCCGCTGACGGCGGTGCTGGCCGCCAAGCTGCGGGTGGCGCCGCACCGCCCCGAGCCCGCGCTGCCGGTCCATCCGCTGCAGAGCGTTCTCAGTAAGTTAAGGTGGATGTTTAAGGTAGCCCGCGAAATTCATTTTTTTTTTACGTATTTTTGCAATTTGCAGCTCCGTGTCTGTGTGTGATCCACGACTGTAATAGGCCATATGATCATTTAAATCATCAAAACAGCCCTCAAAGTGCATATAACTCGATTTATTGTCTATTTCATGAAAAAGTCATTCGATCGAGTTTTATGCACTCTGAGAGTTGTATTGATGACGATAATTCTATAACTAAATACCTTTAACAGCCGCGAATGAATTTTGTTTAATGTACAGCCTGACAATAACCGGATAATTGCAAAAAACGTACGAAAATTTGAATTTCGCAGGCTACCATGAAGCTTCCCCCTTAAGGACGTAGCTCTCTCAAGGACAGGTCTCTCCTAGGATACCATTTATCAATGGCCTTTTGCCAAATTGGACCTTAAAACTGTACAGAGACCGTAGAATACCATCTGCTCTTTTAATTTATTTCATCCTACACGCTTGACTTTGCGCCAACTTGGACTTAGTAACCGTAATGGTATGGCACAGAATACAGTAAAACTTCTCAATAATCATATCAATGGATAAGTTAGGCCAATTTGCCTTTGCCAATTGGGATCTTGTGTCTGTATAATTATGGTACAGAAAATAGCACTTTGCCTCAATTTCTACCATTATCTGATGTCCAGCTCAGATAACTAGATAATTTTTATATTTTTTTATAATTTTTCTGTTTTTGATGTTCTAAAGTGCCTTTTAGATGGTCTATTGAAAATAAATGTTTGAATTAGGCATCACATCAAAAAGGATTTTGACCAATTTGTCTTCATGCCAATTTGGACCTTGTTACCTTATCTTACAGACCAAGTAGACGAGTGCACGGTGCTGGTGCGGTGCGGGCACGCGTGGGGCGCGGGCGTGTACCTCGGCGGCGGCTACGTCGTCACCTGCGCACACGTCGTCAAATCTGTGAGCGAACTACCGGATTTATTTTATTTTAGGAATTAATATTTTTATGACATATTTGTTTTAAGACTTACACACTAAAATATGATAAATACAAATATTACCCCGTTACCCCCTACTCCGTTTTCCACCGATTACTAAAAAAATATATGAAAAAATATATATGTTGTGTGAAGCACAAATGTACACAAAAGTACACCAATATATATGCTAGGTTCGCCTTACTTAATACTTTTATGCGAAATTCTGGCTTTCTGTCTGTCTGTAATCCAAAAATATGGAATTCTTTAATCAAGCTCCATTGTTCGGCGCCATTTTGTCTTTTAGTAGTTGTAGTGTTAATTCAGTACGAAATAAGCTTGAAGCAAGGCTTTCAAATGTATGTTTTTGTTTCTACGTATGTTTTTTAGATACAATGCGAACTTAAAGATACGACGTCTGTGTTTCCAAATTCATATAACCCGGAAGTATTTAAGAATAGAGTGCATAGGCATCTACTGGGTAAGCTCGCTCCATCGTAGGCTCCGTCTATGCCCTCGGGCTAGTCTGGGACCAAGAGCAAGCCCATTGTAATAAAAAAAAAAAAAAAAAAGAGTATAAAATGTCCCCAATTAGTTTTATATTAGTTATAATATTTTTCATATAAATTTTCTTTTCCCAGTACCAAACACACAAGTTGTCGGTGTACTCTCGAGGGATGAAAGAGACGGCGATAGTGCGGTACAAGACGCCAGACAAGAAAGCATATGACCTAGCTCTACTGTTCACTAACCCAGGAAGATTGAGTCACATGAAACCTGCTATATTGTCGAATGTGCCGCCTGAAAAAGGTATAGTTGTTACTGTAATCTTTCGATAAGTAAAAATTTTAAAAATCTGTTTACATTTACTAAATCAAGCCAATCTGCAATAGAACTCAAGTAAAGATACTCCTTTACTAAATTTTTAGGGTTTCTTACCAACGGATTATTCCGATCTGTCACCCCGCTTTGTCCCCATTGCCATAGGGTGACGGATAGGACGGATTATAATAAAACTGAAAGATGTCAGTCTTTTAAATAATAAATGTTTTCTTGTATCGATAGTTTTATTTCTTAGTCCCCGCACTATGCGAGTGATATTGGTGGACACTTTGTGGAATAGGAATAGTAATATTCTGGATCACATTTTCTATTAACCTCTTCACGCTACTGCGCGCCTAGTACTCTTGGTTGATTTAAATACTAATTATCGAGTATTTTACATTTTCTCACATTATCGCTTCACATTACTGCGCGCCTAGTACTTTTGTTCTCATATGTTTTCAATCCTTAATTATTGAATTTAGAATTAAATTCTGTGGGGGACAAACAGGAATAAAAAGTTTCATCTGTCCCCATATCAGTGATAGGGGGACAGATGAAACTGTAAAAGAGTAAACAAAGTTCGATATGTCCCCACATTGCTAACTGGGGGACAGATCGAACTATTTTTTCCTATCCGTCACCCTATGGGGACAAAGCGGGGTGACAGATCGGAATAATCCCGTCCAAACGGTTAAAACTAGAAAGGTGAAACTTGGCATAGATATGTATATTTACTAATTTACCACGTTGACAAAGTGCTAAAATAAAATCACGAAAAATGTTTTTTTTTTTTTGGGTGCCACCCGTACGTGTAAAGTGGGGATGTTTTCATTAGAAAGATCTCAAGACATTGAGAACATCTCATTAAGGTGATTTTTCAATTTAGGGATCCTTTTCAATCACGCTCTTGACCAATTTATTTACTACTGGCATAGCAGTTCTTGTGTTTTTATATTGTACTAGCTGTTCCTCGCGTTTTCACTCGCGTTACTTTAGGTTTTGGGTTACTGCCTCGCTCCCGTGAGACATAGCGTGATATTATATAGCCTATGTTACTCAGGGATAATGTAGCTTTCGAATGGTGAAAGAATTTTTAAAATCGGTCCAGTAGTTTTTGAGCCTATTTATAACAATCAAACAAACAAAGTTTTCCTCTTTATAATATTAGTGTAGATTTATCTAAATTAAAAATTTACACCAGTAAAAAATGTTCATTCCAGGCGAATCAGTACTAGCAGCGGGCTTCCCTTACTACAACGAGTTCGACCTAACGAACCTCATACCGACCATAACGTCGGGCCACGTCAACACAGTGTCGCCCTCTATGATACAAACGTCTTGTTGCGTGCAGTCGGGGTTCAGTGGAGGACCTATATTTAGGATTACCAGGTAATATATTGTAACAGTGTTGCCCTTAAAGATTTAAAATTGTTTCTTTTATTTATATTCACTTTTATATATTTTATTTTATAGTCAGTCTAAATAAGTTCAATAAATTGGTGAATTAAATTATACTTGAGCCAAATTCGATAAAGAATATAGGTAAACAAACCAATATAGGGCATCACAACTCACTTTTTACAAATCTTCTATTATTTACATGATTATCGCCTTTTCACGCTAACTATTTAGTAAGAAATTCTATTGCAGCGTATTTCACTAGAATCACTCAATAACATGCATATTACCTCGTTATTTCGAAAAACCAAGCAACGGTTTGTTTACCTCTATTCTTTATCGAATTCGGCTAAAGTATAGGTAGAAGTACCAATTTAATTTTTCCTACACTATAAATCGTCCTATGGAGCAAGACTAGCATGTTTCCAATTTAAATTATTATCTTTTGACTTTAAGCCTCAAATTGAAACGTACTATGGATAAAGTTGAATCATGACCCATTTCGATGACAAATCGTTTGTAGCTGTCAAAATAATAAGACTAGACGTGTGACATTTTTATTTAATACATGTTTACGCGATTGTCGACCTAATTGTATTTGAATGTCTGTAAAGAAAAATAAGCTTATGGGGGGGTCATGACGCCATTATGTCGATTGTACAACGAAAATGTACAAAGTATTCAAAGTATTTATTTCTTTGCAAACATGGGTATAGTACATAGGTGATTAATTTAACAGACAGACAGACAGAGTTACTTTCGCATTTATAATATTAGTATGGATTTTAATGGCGTAGAGGTGCACCAAGAAGGATTTTTGGGAATTTCAACTCCTAGAGGAGTAAAATAGGGTCGGGTAAGATTGTATGAAAACGGGAGTTTCAAACCACAGAAAACCGGTATTAAAATATATAATTTTCGTGTCATTAAATAGACACTTAATTAACTTAATGAACCATACAGAAAAAAGCAAGTATAGCTGGATTTCGTTCTTGCACACCCAATAATTACTTTAAAAGAGAACGACCAAACTCCGCAAAAATATTAAAGGTCCGAATTAAAAGACCCTTTTAAAACCCTTGAATATTTCCCTCAGTCCAAACAACGTGGTGGAGGTGATAGGCATCATCGCGATCAACGTGACGAGTGACGGCGGTGCGTGCTTCCCTTACGTCAACATGGCTGTGCCTGTCACTGTGTTCAGCGATGCGCTCGCGCACTACATACTCGATAAAGGTAAATGGCTTTGACTATTAACTAGATATTGCAATGTAGTGTAATCTTAATACATAAACAAAATATTACGTGATGCCCCAGTGGATAAGGCTCCCGCCTCTCGTGTAAGAGGTTGCGGGTTCGAATCCGGGCGAGTACCAATGTGACTTTTTCAATTCATATATGTACTTTCTAAAGTTTATCTTGGACACACTGACATCCCGTGCCTCGGAAAGCACGTAAAGCCGTTGGTCTCGGTTGTCATTCGGAGAACTTTGACAGTCGTTACGGGTATTCAGAAGCCAGAAAGTCTAACCGGTTGAACCAAAGGGTATCGTCGCCCAGGGCCTGGGTTGTGGAGGTCTGATAGGCAGTCGCTTCACGTAAAACACAGGTATATAGCTGAATCCGGTTCGGCCGACCCCAACATTGTTGGGAAAAGGCTAGGGCATGATGATCGCCCGAGTATTCTAAACGTCACTTCATTTTTAGACGTTCTTAAATCTGTCGCGGTCTCTTCTTTATCTCTTTAGAGTGACAAAGAGAACAACAGATTTGAGAACCTCTGTTGGAGTGAATAACAATACTTTTACTATAAAATGGCGTGAACGGCGTCTTAAAATTAAATGATGTTTGAATATTGGGCTATATATGACTGACATTATTATTTTAAATCTAATTTTAATGTAATCTACTGACTTGTTTTGTTGTTGCACACTTTTTTTGACGTCATTCTATTTTAACTATACCCTTGTTTTTCCAGAATAAATGATATATTTATTGATTGATTGATCTGAAGTTTGATAATTGATCTAGAGGAGACTTATTAAAGCCAAACAAATGAACTTAAGCTTGTAGTGGTTACATTTAACAAATGAATATACTGAAAACCCCTATACAAGCCCTGACTCCATTATTACACCGAATTGAAATTACCGCAATAAATAAACACGAATGCATAGATTTTATAAATATTGAGCGAAAGTCTATGAAGAACCTGTTGCTAGATTCAAACAAAAGCAACAAATATACGAGCTAAGCTTAATAAAATTAACCCTTTGGTTTTCAGATGATACAAAACTGGCGATGATCGAGAACAACAAGGAAATTATCCAATCACAATGGAGGCTGCTGCCGTATCGGTCAAAAATTTGAAACAAAGAAGTTTCTTTAGAATAATACAGTTTTTAGTACTATTGTGTCCATGGTGATGGCAACACTGAGTGAAATAATTGTGATATTTTCTAATTCATTTTTTTGCATTTAAAGTAGCTAACTTCTGTGTGTTGTGGCCAGATCTTAGAATTGATTATTTCTAAAACGACCAAACGACAGCCGGCTATCGCGCTGCTATTGTCTTTCAATTGTGTCTCGAATCACGTGTGTACGCGGTGGAAGTGACTAATATTTCTATTAGAATCAAGCTAAAACCATGTTATACACTTGCATCACGATGTGTCTTCCTCTTTTACACCTACTTAATTAATGGATTCAGCGCCATGACATGACCTCTATTGTCTAAAGGTGCGACTTGACTTGGCGTTCGCGGTAAATATTCGCGTTACTTATGGTAATACAAACAGTACCCTAAACACATTGAAATAAGGTTCATATTGCGTTGCATCGAATACACAAATATTTGGGCAAATACAACAAGTGAAGTCTCACCATTAGACGAAGTCGGTAAAAGTTACCGAATTTGCGACAATAAAATTGACATATAATTAGCTATTTATGTAGAATACAATGTTGATTATTTATTTAACCAATGTTTACAATATGTTGTATATAAGTTAAGTAAATGTTAAGATATAATAAATTATAATTTTTTGTCAATTTATTACACTTTTCTTGGTTTTATTTCAATAAGTTATGAAGAAAGTTTATCCTGATTTCAAATGATAAAGTTTATTATCAATGTATTTTGAGATGGTACATTTACTTACCAAAATCAACTTAATGCAAATAAAGAGCATATTTTTTAGATTACTTGTATTAAAAAAAATTACTCGAATTTTCCTAAAAAGGTGTGGGTACCAAATAGCAATAACTTGTAAAGTTGTGATTTACTTAATAAATACTAGCATTATCACAAGTATTTCCAAGTCCTGACAAAATGCTAATGCCTTATAAAATATTTTATCATACATCCAATTCAGGCTCGAATATTGTCCAAGATGGACCACTTATTTATGTATTACGCCATTTTACAAGAGCATGGAAGTAGTATCTACCATAACTAGGTCATAGGTAATCAATTCTGAAAAAAAAGTGAGTAGAAGAAAAGGTTAAAGAATTAAAAAATAAAACGAAAACTTCAAAAAGTTCTGTCAGAATATTTACAATTTTCATTTGAGAATTGAAGTTCCTCCACAAAGGCCATTCATTAAGAGTTGAAGTTAAGAATTGAAGTTCCTTGATAATATTATTCAATTTATTTGTTACGCGCTGAGGGACTAAAATGGCGCGTAAACCGCCCGTAGCGATTCAAGAAACGAAAGAAACTAACGAAGAATTTGAACAGTACCTCGATGAACATAAACATCAGTTGATCTGTAAGTATAGCAACATAGGGGCCGATTCACACCGAAATGGCAGCGGCCGCCAGCGTCGGAAGAAGCGCGAGGCGAGCGGCCGCTCGCGGCGCCGCGGGCGGCCTCGCGACTTTTTCAAGCTTTTCAAGCGATACTAGTCTTTTAAGTATGTAGTTAAAGTTTAAAATTATTTCACACTGAAGGTGCTCGCCGCGCCGCTGCCGTCCGCTGCCATTCCGGTGTGACTCGGGATTAAAATCTTTGAAATATTTAACCCATAATATCGTCTTATAACCCTTGCGATTATCACACTGCCACGCCTAAAGCAGCGTGTGGCGTAAATGCGTGTCTTAACGTTGCTTGAGCCCCGCGTCGACGGCACGTTTTGTTCCACGCGCCCTTCAAGGAGCAAGCATTTAGCACGTGAAGGGGCCCTCTATGGCCAATGCCTGCCGAAGTTGCGGAATAGTTCTAATAGTTATCGCGGCCCCGTAACACAAAGGGCAACCGAAGGAACATGAGTGGGTTTTAGTCAGTAAAAGTCTGATAAGCCCCGCCCTGGGAAAGTCATTTGATGATTTCCCACTCACCAAAAAAAAACGTTGTTTGTGCAAACTGCATCCGCATGAACGTACGTGGATGCGTTTCGGTGTTGGACTGTGCGTGTTTTTTAAACAAACGAAGATACTGTAAGTATCTTATGACACAGACAGTAAGCAACATAAGTTACGCATTCACGCAACCTGCAGCGTGTTGCGTGACAGTGTGAAAACCGCCTTATAACACGCTCCCTCACTAGGAAAAGTTAAATGAAGAGAGATTCAAAGATACAATATAATAAATATTTTACAGCGTTCTACTTCTCCTCTGCCTAATTATAGTGTTGCGGCTCCCGACAGGATCTATGAATCTATTATTTTATAATATCTAATTCCCCCTGTCTAAATTATGGAACGGAATAAATACTTACGACTTATGTATGTGATTTGTATGTATTCAGGCATGGAGGTATACTCAGAATTCTGTGGCCCCTGTTTAGCAACGGGTAACGCTATTAGAAAGGGCAAACTGGAGATTGGACATGACGACATCGCTATGGTCAAGGTAAGAAATTGAGACTTATAATTTTTTTGTAAATTAATATACTTACGTGTAGTATTTGAAGTATATTTGTTTAATTGGCAAAAAAACTACTGAAATTCAAACATTTGAAAACCGACGCTCTATATCTTTGCACATATAACGTAAAAATATATTAGGTACAATCATCAACCAATGTAACACCCTAACCAGGAAGCAATTTTTACTTCATAATCAAGTGTTTGTATGGCAAAAATAGTGACGTCACTCAAGCGCGCCAAAATGCACGAGTGGGTTGATCATTTTTTACTCCTTTTTAGGGTATACTTTAAATTACTTCATTAGTGTGTTATTTTGTGTCTCATAGCATTTGCGACGCTCGCGATTGAATAAAAAAATACATGCATAATCCACATTGTAGGAGTGCACAATAAGTGCGACAATCTCACACTCTCTTGAGTACTTAATGCGGCCTACCCGAATGTCCTTACTCAGGTATTGTTCGTCAAGACGTTGAGCACCTTACGTTTTTTTTCTAGTTGAGATAAACGACTTTAGAGAAATGCTTGCACTGTTTGGTCAGGTCCAATCAAATCTGTGTGCTTATCTCATCAATACAATATTGTATTGAAGTCCATACAAAGGGACTTTGACCTCTGAGTGTGTTTTGGATGTTTCTTCTCAGAGTAGTCCAGCTAGGAAACACTAGCTCCATCGTTCGATTAAAATATGAAAAAATGACGTGTAAAAGTGTATTTTTTTACCTATTTACGAAATAAAAGTCGTTTAATTATATTATAAACTTTATATTTTAAGTTTCTTTCTTCTTCCAGTGTCTCGCCGACAATATAGATGCGTTGGAAAGATTTAGAGACCGTAGTGAACCTGTTTTCTTATTTATTGTGGTAAACTATTTTATTAATTTACCAAGACACAACATGTCCACAAAATACCTTTATAGCCCTAAAACTTGATTATTTTCTTATTTACTGTAGGATATTTTATGTTATAGAATTATAGATAATGGTGCCGATTCTCTTGTGCACAAACTAACGTAAATTTAAGTTAAATGCATCTTTCTCTTAGTCCTGTCAAATTTAGACACTCCATAGATAATTTAGACGCAATTTAAAAACATGGCGTCTAAATATACGTCAATTGTCATCAGGCGCTGTCTAATTTGACAGGATTAAACTAAAATGTATCTTCTGTCCTTTTCTTTAAGAAATAGAAAGAGAAAGATGCACTTAACTTAAATTTACGTTAGTTTGTGCACAAGAGAATCGGCACCAATTATGGATAGAATTACTTATATTTGTCGAATAAACCTCGGATGAGTTAGCCTTAAAAAAATTACCGCAAGAAAATCATAGTGGCCAGAAAGCCAATCACAATTTAACTCTTTACTTGTTGATTTAGACTAAAACTCATGATGAATATGATGCAGAAATCAGTAAAGTAAATGGCATGGGCTTCGAGTACCCAGTTTTCTTTTCAGGGCCAATTCTTGCACCAATTTTCAATTAGTTTATTTTCCCAATAGAATCACAAACTGGTTCGTTTAATGTTCGGCCCGAACGGTATAGAATTGTGCAAAATCATAGAGGAAGAGCTAAAGAAGTCGGCTGACGAGAACGCTGGCATCGAAATTGATCGACCCCGGTGGGAGATACGGGAGATGCTGCCTATTGAAGCGGTAGGACCTCTTGTATAACATTTTATTATCTAGCTTTTTATTACTCGTATCTCAACGCTGGGCAAAAGCCTTTCCTATAAAAAGAAGGAACGAAAATTTATCACCACGAATGGGCGGATTGTGGCTTTAGACCAAGTAAGTGCAGACCATAAACTTTTTATCTAATAAGTTGTTGGTAAAACTGTACACCGCACAAATCCCACGGCGCGGCCTGCTCATTTTTCTTACCAGCCCAAACTGGCTTGCGCAGGTAAAACTGTGGGGGAGCTTGTGCGTGGGCGTATAACAGTTTAGGCTGCCAGCGAGCACACTTTCTTACCCTCACCTGGCCACATGCCAGAGCGTAAAGACTCATGGATATCCTACGCCCTGAACGGAAAGGGGGACGAGCCGTGCCATGTAAAATCATGTGCATCTTATCTTATCCCTAGCCGAAGTTCGCAATATGTGTGCGATTCTTAATTAGGCTAGTGCGCACAATGGTCCAATCAATCGTTGGGTTGTTGGTGGGTACCAGCCTACCTTGCTTGCCTTTACTAGTTGGTAAACTTAACTTTGACTCAGAGCGAGCTAAGCCGAACTAAACCGAGCTTAGTAGCTTTTATTTATCTCAGAATTATTTATACACGTGGTTCTTGGAAAAGTGAAAGAACACTTTAGAAGTGAAATAAGCAAATAATCCTTCCTCATCCAATTAATGTGTTTGTAGGAAAGACAGGAAGTATTGCAGAAGATTGAGAATGAGTTAAAAGAGAATGCGGAGAGGCTTCGAGTGTTGACTCTTGCGGCGCGCAAGAAGAGAGTGAATGAGCGGCTGGCGAAAATCGTGGCCCGGCTTAACTTCATCATGTTCTGGCCGCACTGCCACCAGGCGCATTACGACCTGTACGAGAAGTGGGACCGGCTCAGTGAGTTATTCTTGACATCGTCATTTTCAGATGAATTTGATACTTTACACACGCCTAACTCCACTCATCCATTTTATTTAAATGCACCGACCTAGTTCTGTGTACAAGACACAGAACCAGGTCGGTGCACCTATTCCGGATTTCGGACTACTTTTCCAATTTTTCATTTCATAAAAACCTTCCTCAGACTAGGATCTATATTAAAAGAAAAGTTGCGGAATGTTTATAATAGTTACCGTGACCCTGGAACATAAAGGGCAATCGAAGGAACATGAGTGGGTTTTAGACAGTTAAAGTCTGACACGCCCTCCCGCCGCACCCAGGACGGGAGAAGACATTTGATGATTTCCCACTCCCCAAAAAAATGAGTATGTGCCTAGCAAAACCAACAATTTAGCAACTCATTTTTGTTTTATATAGATTTGGTTTTGTGGATCGTCTCTACCAGTTTAAATATCAGATGCGTTGGTCATTAATATAGCAGGCTTTATTGAAATAATGCGTCTCCATTAATAAATAGTACACCACTGCATTTTTATCGTGCGATAATTATCGCAAAAGTGTCCTTCGCACCTTCACATAAGTACTAAAAATAGATATCGTAATAATGCATCCGATTTTATCGACCGGTGATGACGCGCCTCTGTGATAGAGGCTTTAATGGGTCCTCTCAGTACTCCTCCGCCCACACAGATATAAACGTAGCAGCCCGGGAGACCTTCCAGCTGGACGAGGAGTCGGCGCGAGAGGTGCTGTACATGAGCGATGTGGACCCCAACGAGGCGTGTCTGCATGCGTTGTTCGCCGGCGAAGTGCTGGTCGTGTTGTTCAAGATGTTTGATACGGATACCAGGGATTTTGTACGTAAGTACCTGTAAGACTAGGCCATAGTTTAGAGGGCGTTAACCACCTAAAACTATTATTTTTTGTACACTTGCGATAAAATGTTTTAATTTTGTTTCAAATCTTGCGACGTTTTTTTCAACTAAAGGCAATCTAACGTGTGTTAACCGTTTTTTAACACACGTAAGATTGCGGTAAAAATACAATAAGATAATAATTAAAAATTAGTTAAACAGTAAAACTCTTCAGTAGTTAAAATAAATCCTTCGAATTGGTTTTTCATTTAATTAGTTCTGACCAGCCCCATCATACAAGCTATCTCGTAGTATAGAGTTACTCAAAACCAATTCATCAGACTAAAAACTAGGAATGAAAGAAACTATAGTAGTTACAATTTCTGTCAATATCCACAACGCCGTCCTCCTTCATCTCCTCACTCAGAGCTGATGCGCTACGCCCTATACGAAGAGATCCCGGTACCCAAAGAGGACGTGCCTCCCGAGAAGCAACTGCCTCCGATACCTGCTTATGAACGTTATGCCACCATCAGCAAGTCTGCCAGGGAAGTGCGCCGGGACCGGTACAATGCCAAGCTCGAGAAACTGGTTAGGGAGCCCTTTTTTATGGGGGGGATTAAAACTTCGAACACACGTGATTCGAGACACAATAGAAAGACAATAGCAGCTTGACAGCCGGCTGTCGCTTGGTCGTTGAAAGGTTAAACTAGATGGATGGCCTCCACTGTGGGGAATGCGGGAGTCTATCAGACTCTTATTGGTTAGAAACAATGTCGATTTTACGTCTTTATAGAAAGTTAAACTATTCGAAGGGTCGCTATATCTTGCGTTTAGGTTGGGAAAAGGGTTGACGGATGACCCCCAATTCGGTACCTTTAGATCCGTTTAGTCCTGCGACCTAACCCTATCCGAACTCTAGGACCGACCAGAATAAATGCTAACTACGCATTTTTCTTTGTGTTTGTACTCTTAATGTTTTATGACGGTCACAGCAATAATACTATATAGGCCAAAAAGCACGTTGACGACGCACACAAAAGTTGCAAGTTCAGTTAAGTTAAATTGGGAACTAAGCTAAACATAATAGGGAAAAGAAAACCGATCTTTGCCCAGAAGTGGAGCAGTAATAGGCTGACAACGTAATTATTAACTATTTTATAGAGAAAAGAAAAAGAAGAGGCAGATCGTTTACAAGCTGAGCAAGACCGCATGGCTCGGGAAGCGGCGGAAGAAGCCGCCAGGATCGAGAAACAGAAAGCCGAGGAGGCGAGGATGGCCAGGATAGCAGCTGGAGTAAGATATTTCATTAATGTTGTCATTTAAATGTGTTCTCGCAGGGTATTTAATCATCTTTAGTAATTGTTCAAAATAGTAAATTAGATACGGTCGTCAAAAAATTGTGCCTGCACGCTTTCTCGTTTTGAGAAACTCTAGCGCCATGTCTGATGTTTCAATGTGAGGTTTGATGTATATAAACAGGAAGCCTATATAAAAACAAAAGTAAGTCTAGCGACTGGAATATTTCACAAGAACAAATCAATATTTAGAGATAGCTCACACACGGTCATTTGATCCAAAACTATGCAGTCCTGTTCTGCGGCAACTAATATTTATACAATTATTTTTCATATGAAATGGAAAAACGGAAATCATCAAATGACTTCTTCCGCCTTGGGCGGGGCGTGTCAGACTCTTACTGACTGAAACCCACCCATATTCCTTAGGTTGTCCTTTATGTTCCAGGGCCAAAGTAACTATTACCTACAACTATTCCGCAACCCCGGCAGGCCCTAGAGGGCCCCTTCAATACACATACACATGTGCCTGCAAAATTTTTAACTTTATATTACCTACCATTATCTAGTTACCAGCTGACCCAGAACCGGAACCGGAGCCGACAGCTGAAGAGGGGGAACTTAAAGAAGGGGAAGAGGGGGCGGACGGAGAGGGGGTGGAGGGGGAAGCGAAGTCCGTGAAGACTGAGACGGAAGTGTCGGAGCCCGCCACCACAGTCACTGACGTCACTCCCGCAGAGCCGGAGCATGTACCACCACCGCCTGTAAATAGGTTTTTATGTAAAAAACATTCATACAAATATATAAAACTAGCTGATCCGTGTCCACTTCGTTGGGCGGTAAACATCCGCCTGGCTTGACAAAAACTGAGACAGTTTGGCTTATATGCATATTATCTTAATAATTTATAGCACTCACGAATAATGTATCTTTCGACCAGTGAAACAATTTTTAAAATTGATATATTACTTGAGTCATGATGGCCCACCTCTCATGCAAGAGGTTGCGGGTTCGAATCCGGGCAAGTACCAATGTGACTTTTTCAATTCATATGTACTTTCTAAAGTTTATTTTAGACATCACAGACATCGGTGAAGGAAAACATCGTGAGGAAACCTGGACTTGTAGTTAATATAAGTCCGAAATCGCCAACCCGCCTTGAGCAAGCGTGGTGATCAATGCTCGTGCCTTCTCTGTATGAGAAGAGGCCTTTGCCCTGCAGTGGGACAGTTATAGGCTGGTATTATTTTATTATTTACTAGCTGACCCGACAGACGTTGTCCTGTCAACTATGAATATTGAATTCGAATTGACATACTACCTACCTACTACTACCTACCTACTACCTACCTACCTACTACCTACCTACCTACTACCTACCTACTACCTACCTACTACCTACCTACTACCTACCTACTACCTACCTACTACCTACCTACTACCTACCTACTACCTACCTACTACCTACCTACTACCTACCTACTACCTACCTACTACCTACCTACTACCTACCTACTACCTACCTACTACCTACCTACTACCTACCTACTACCTACCTACTACCTACCTACCTACTACCTACCTACCTACTACCTACCTACCTACTACCTACCTACCTACTACCTACCTACCTACTACCTACCTACCTACTACCTACCTACCTACTACCTACCTACCTACTACCTACCTACCTACTACCTACCTACCTACTACCTACCTACTACCTACCTACTACCTACCTACTACCTACCTACTACCTACTACCTACCTACTACCTACCTACTACCTACCTACTACCTACCTACTACCTACCTACTACCTACCTACTACCTACCTACTACCTACCTACTACCTACCTACTACCTACCTACTACCTACTACCTACCTACTACCTACCTACTACCTACCTACTACCTACCTACTACCTACCTACTACCTACCTACTACCTACCTACTACTGACTGACGTTACATGTCAAGTCACACGGGAATGATGTCGAACGGGATAAAAAGTATCCTATGTCCTTCTCCTGGCTCTAAACTACCTCCCTGCCAATTTTCAGCTAAATCGGTTCAGCCGTTCTTGAGTTATAAGTGAAGTAACTAACACGACTTTCTTTTATATATATAGATATATTACTTCCGGAATCCTCCCTCTACATACAAACAAATTTTACCTCTTTATAATATCATAGTATAGATAGGTTGACGTGTCTGTTTTTGCGCCACTACCTCATTCTGACACTATGCGGCCCACCTATATCGCATTACCTCACCGCGGTACACTATATCTCATTTTGTGACTGTGTGGGTCACCTGTATCTTATTTTTTCTCTATGCGCCCCGTCTATATCTGATTATTGTCACTATACGGCCCGCTTTTGTCTCAATCTGTCACTTTGTAGCCCACCTGTTTCTCATTCTGCATCTATATGGCCCGCCTTTATCTCATTTTGTCTCTATGTGGCTAACCTGTATTTTATTCTGTTACTATACGGCCCGCCTATATCTCATTCTGTCACTATGCGGCGCGCCTATATCTCATTCTGTCACTATGCGTCCCGCCTATATCTCAATTTGCCACAATACGTCCCGCCTAAATCCCATTCTGTCACTATACTTCCCCCCTTTAACTCATTATGTCGCTATGAGGCCTGCCTGTAACTCATTTAATCACTGTACCTCCCGCCTAAATCTCATTTTCTCTCTATATGGCTCACCTGAATCTCATTCTGTCACTGTACGGTACGCCTATAATTCATTTTGTTAGTATGTAGTCCGTCTATATCTCGTTGTGTTGTGGCGGGCCGCATAGTGATTAAATTAGATACAGGCACTATACTGTCCGCCTATATCTCGTTTCGTCACTGGTCCTTGTCTACCAAAAATATCAGATCGCTCCTCTAAAGTATAACAAACTTGTCACTTTTTCAAAGCCGGCTGAGGGCGAAGGGGTAGAGGGAGGGGAAGCTCCAGTAGAAGAGGCTCCTCCTGCGGAAGAGAAAGAGGAGGAATTTGACTCCGACAAAGAGATTGAAGGCGAGGACTTCATCCCAGCTGGAGGACTGTTCGTACCGGGCCTGTACACCCCGCCCAACGACCTGGGGAAGGCCAATGGACTGGCTTTCTTCTTCCCGAAGGTACATTAAGGGCTTGTTTCACGATCTCACAATATACTCTTAATTACCAGATATATCCAAAAAAATTAACATAATTTGTAATTATCTGCCAGTTTTTATCAGAGCTTATCAGAAGAATATAAAACAGGCCCTAAATAAATAAATAAGTAATATCTTGGGACTACTCACACACGGTCATCTGATCCCAAACTATATAGGTAGAGTCTGTGCAATGGTCACCAAGCAACTGATATCTATTTTGACAGAATAAACAATCGAGCTCATCACAAAAAGGTTGTCCGGGGTGGGAATTAAACCCACTGCCTCAGGCTTAGCAGTCAGGGTCACTAACTATTAGAGTCTAGTTACAAATGAAAATATAATATATCCAAGCTCGAAGCAAGGCTCAGAGTCCGAGTGTTCGACGAGTCAACATCTCCTGAGGATGCCTCGTGGAGGGGCGAAACACGTCTCGAGTATAATGGCGAGATAAATAGACGTTACTAAGCACTGAGTTCGGCTTAGCCATGTTCCCGTCTCTATCGTGCACTTGACTTTTGGCAGCTGTATGACAGAGACAGCAGGTATAGTGTTAGGCCAAAGTCCGTGCTTAGTAACGTCTATTTATGTCGCCATACAATGATATTATAAGTAAAAAGGTGTAGATAAATTACCTAAACGAAATTCTTTCTTCACAAATGGCACACTAACGCACACATACATTACACGTCAAAGTAGGATGGTATGATTGAAGTAGTGCGAGTGAAAAAGAGATAAACGTCAAATGTCAACGCGATACTTAGTATCATGTTGGTCAAATAGCAAACTTTTAAAGTGTCACTTTTTGACTACATATGTATAAATTTGCCCGCGGCTTCGCTCGCGTTATAAAGAGACAAAAAGTAGCCTATGTTACTCTCCATCCCTTCAACTATCTCCACTCAAAAAATCACGTCAATTCCGCAAAGTAATGCCTAATTTTATAACTCATAAACAAATTGGCCTTCTAGTGTTCCTATAGGATAGACATATGTACTTTAAAAGCTATATCGTGTAATTTATGTTACAGTTTCTTAAAACCCTGACAGAAGAGCTGGAGACAGAGTACCTGCCGCCTCATGTACTCGTCATGTTTAACGTAGACAAGAGGTACGAGGTACAGGAAATAGTTAACCAGTATACTCCTGAAATATTAAACGTGAGTATTTTATATTGTTTAACAGGAAAACTGGAAGTATTTTAAAGAATTTGTTTTTATTATTTATTAAAGCTTAATGCACTCGCGTCGTCGATGCTAGTCGACTACAGTCAACTCGAGTGTAGCATGCATCGAATGTAAACCATACAATTCGATTCAGCTGAGATGAATGTTACACCTGTGTCCATTCTTTAAAGATTCAAATTTCATCGACAACAGTTACTACTTCTTTGTTGTTTCAGATGGGTGTCTTCGTAGGCGAGGACCCGTACAAGGCGGAACACATAGCGTATACCATCAAACAGTACGACAAGATTATTAGGCCAAAGAAATAGTATGTCTACATTGTCCATCTTACATTATGTTCTGTAACTTGTCGCTTATTAAGGGATGAATCATAGTCTTGAATGTAGCTTGCTTACAAACGGATAGAGTTTGTTATTTATTTTCTTAAATTTAATACATAGTTTTACAAGCATTTATGACGGCAGAGGCAGAGGAAGTAAGAGAGAGTACAAATTCAAATTCAGGCTACGTCACAAAAAGACTACGATAAATAGGATAAATAGCCTTTTCTCTTCTCGTGCCTGATAATACGCTTGCTCATGGCGGATTAGCGACTTTTTTTTATTTTAAGCCTTGGTTTTCTCATAAAGTTTACCACTTTACCTTCACCTTCTGTGATCCGTAATGGCATGGACATTGTCAATAATTTCGATAGAGAAATAAATTTGATGTATTATCAATTTAAGTGAATTCTCTAGTAACGTCCTAATCCACCGAATCCTTCTTGAAAATGGCTGCGAGGTCAACTTATAGATATTCCCTTTGCCCAAATTCAAACACAGCTTCCTTTCCCAGTCAAGATCGTATAGCATTGATGGTGTCTCGCAAACGAAGCTTGCCACTCCTCCAACTGGCCGGCCTGAACCCGGTCTACATCAGCTCTGACGTGGTGAACGGGGAAAAGGAGTGTCTCGCCATGTTCCCTGTCGGCTACGGCGATGATTACGTTGAGGAAGAAAGCATTAAGGAGGAGGAAGTTGTGGTAAGGTTTTCTAGTAGTAAGCTTCCTATACATGAGGACTTTAACAGTTGTGCAGAGGTCCTGAACCCGGTCTACATCAGCTCTGACGTGGTGAATGGGGAAAAGGAGTGTCTTGCCATGTTCCCTGTGGGTTACGGCGATGAATACGTTGAGTAAGTCGTGGTAACGTAAGGCTTTTTTAGGGGTAAATCTTCTATGCGCTAGGCTCATTCCATATGTGAGAAATTATGGAGGGGGCCTGAAGCCCGTCTACATCAGCTCAGTCGTGGTGAACGGAGAGAAGGAGTGTCTCGCCATGTTTTCTGTGAGCTACGGCGATGAATACGTTGAGGTCAAGAGGAGGAGGTTGTGGTAAGACTTTTTAAGGAGTAAACCTTCTATATATGAGGAGCTATGAGTCTCTCTGAAGGATAAAATTCTGAACAAATTTATTTACCCAAGAAACCAAATTTATATAGGCAGTTGCTACATATCCAATTTACTAATATTTTTTTTGCAAACAGGTAATATGAAATTAAATCAAAGAACCCACGCTTAAATGATTTTTTTTTGTATTTACAGGCAGTTGAGAATCCAGTGGAATCGGCTCATGAGGTACGTAGTTACGATTTCAATAATTATTATTTGAAATTATTTTTTTAAACCTAGTAAACTCACTACGACATTTCTACGACGATGCTAATAAGAATATTCTCCGAACTTCCAGGAGGTCGTCGCTACTGAAGAGAAGGCACAAGACGAAGAAGACGAAGACGAAGCTTAGGCAGCCAGCCACCCTGACCTGAAACCCGTGGAACGTGGAACCTACTCTACAATGTGTCATGACTGTCCCTGATAGACGCCCAAGACTGAGGAATATTCTTTACGGAATGTTCTTTTTTTTGCTGCTGCTGGAAAATCATCAAATGACCTTCCCGCTCTGGACGGAGCGGACAGGAGTGTCAGACTTCTACTGACTAAAATCCATCCATGTTCCCTCTTAGCCCTTTGTGTTCGGGGTTGCGGTATCTCTGTCGAACAAACCGTAGCCCTGGCTCGGGGAACATCCTGGCATGATACATGCGTCAAATTCGTATTTTATCCTAAACCACCACCCCTAAAACAGAGAGGATAGATGATAAACGAGGGAGGAAGCTACTTACCGAACAGATTGTGGCTCTAATAATATCATACCATGAATATTTAAATTTTATCAATAGGTATATCAACCGCAACGGAAAAATGGTAAAAAGTCGTGGGCTGCAAAAAGGGTAGTGCGCCGAGTGTTGCCTACAGCTGTATAAAGATTTTTAAGAAAATTGATTTTTTTTTTTTCATTTGAATTTTGTTGTAATGTAGTAGAAACTGAATATTTTTAATATAATACATACTTCTCCTAATTCCGAGGTTTTTTTTAACTAGCTAAATGAGCTTTCGATGTCTTGAGCAAAGTTTAGAGTAGATTTCACGCCACGAGTACGACACGTCAGTGTGTTTGCCTTAACAAACTATTGCCACTGACGTGTAACTATGGACGTAACACTACTGTCTGTAGGTGGATACTAACTTCAACTTCAAATCCCATCGAAACACAAAATGGCCGTTATTGCAAATGTCAACCTTATTTGAATAAAGCTGATGGGCGAAAGCGCACAAACGAACAAAACAATATAAAAACGAACATTGGTCACAGAGTATTTGGTTCGTACGTGTGAAAATAAATGGCGATCACAGTTCTTTCTACGGTTTCGCTCAACCTCAGTAACCATAGATATACCAATGGAATATATATTAAATGAGTTTTATTTTTCACTGTAAAGTTCGTTGATGAGAAATTGTCGGAACCCATTGCTAAGGAATCAACTGACCAGATCTTTAGAAACTGTATGTACTACTAAAAGACTCCTGAAATATGTTAGGATTAAAAAATAACAAAAAAACAGGTGAACTCGCGAACATTTTACACCAATCACCTTCCTTTTGCAAAGATTGACAAAAAAGGCGGACAGATTTGGACATGATTCTCTTAATACAATTTTATTATTTACTAGTTACTCAATTCTGAAATAAGCACGCTATTATAAATAAGTTATATTATAGTTTTGCTATAAGGCCGGTTACAGTGCTCCACCGATCGTCAGTACGTACGGTCCGTCCTGACGATACGCTTGAACCGACCGTCAGTTTCTATCATTCAGTGCTCTCCTGACCAACAAACTGACCGAAATAATTTTTCGTCGACGATGATACGCACATCCGTGCGGTCAGTCCACCGGTCGGTGCAGCACTGAACGCGTTCATATGTTTCCATAGCGCGTCGGTCGACCGACGGCACGCATGCGGACGCGCTCGACCGACGGTCCTCGTACGCAGTGCGTAGCAATATACGCGTGCGTACGGTCGGTCGAGCACAAGGCTGTATATATTTTTATTTGCAGTGAGGAATATGAATAGGTACTAGCATGCTGCCCAGAATTTAGTATAGAATCTTGAACTTTCTTTCTTATGCATGTATAAATATAATACATAAAAATCTCCCCCTCTCTCTATCTATTTACCATTGAACTATCGGAAGCGCAGCTAGCAAATAATATAACAGTGTTTCATGTAATATTAAATTACCTACCGTGTATGTCATCTATTTAATTATCGTAAATTACATGTAATATTTTTTTATAGTTAAAGGCAATTTGATATTGAATAAAAAAGTATTCTCGACTAAGATTTAATTGTAAAAACTCGATTGTACCACATCACTATTTATTTGGGACAAAACCTGCAACTCTGGATCTGGAAATGTCATTTTTCTGACTCGAATTAAAAATCGTACTATAAAGATCGGTACTTTGTTTGGTATAGCTCAATGTCGACCATAGAGGTACGTTGACTGTGTCAACCAACAAGGGTGCGTTCCTAAACGTGCGAGGAATTCACTCGGAAGTTAAAGAGAGATAGAAACAACGAAAGAAAGAGAATGGCTATACTGTTTTTGAACGCTACAGAGTGATTTACTGTTTTGGAACGGGTTAGGGTCATGATGGTTAGGGTCGTATGATGACACTGTCAACATAACCTTTTCTCTCTATTGCAAAGAAGGAAAATGATGTTTTTTATTCATATTTTGCAAATAAATAAGTACTACTTGTTCGTATCTACTTTAGTAAATCCATTCTTCAACATTGAACTTCAACATTGGCGCATATATGATTTTGACATATGTCAGGTAATTTTTAACGACGCTCAGCTATGGGTGAGAAATCGCACTTGTCAGTGCGAAAATTACTCTACCAAAAGCGTTCCGAAATACTGCTCGGGTAGCTGTCGAGTAATTGTTCGGTTACCCTCGGTTTCACTCGGCTCATTTCGGAACGCTCTAGAGTAACTTTCGCCCTACTCCGTGTAATTCTTACCCTTTTTGGAACGCACCCCAAAGAGGTATACTAAATGTCAACTGATGAACGGACGACATAGTCGATCGTAGACAAAAATGACATAGGGGTGCGTTCCAAAAAGGGTAAGAATTACACGGAGTAGTGCGAAAGTTACTCTAGAGCGTTCCGAAATGAGCCGAGTGAAACCGAGGGTAACCAAACAATTACTCGACAGCTACCCGAGCAGTATTTTGGAACGCTTTCGGTAGAGTAATTTTCGCACTGACAAGTGCGATTTCTCACCCTTGGCTGAGCGTCGTTAAAAATTACCTGACATATGTCAGAATCATATATGCGCCAATGTTGAAGTTTGATGTTGAAGAATGGATTTACTAAAGTAGAAACGAACAGGTAGTACTTATTTATTTGCAAAATATGCTTAAAAACACAATTTTCCTTCTATGCAATAGAGATAAAAGGTTATGTTGACAGTGTCATCATACGACCCTGACCATCAGGACCCTAACCCGTTCCAAAACAGTAAGGCTCAATTCACACGTACCACAACCACACCACAGCGACAACCACACCACAACGCCGCGATGTGGTCGGGCGTAAATTTTGTATTGAAAATGAATATTACAATTCACACGCACCACATTTTGTGGTTGTTATCGACCACCTGTGTAATACGACTACATCGCAACCACATCGCGACGCCGACGGCAACGCGGCGGCAGCGCGGCGTCAGCGCGGCCACATCGCCACGACATGACGTCCACGCGCGCCTAGCTGGCGCCTGCGCTCCCCCGGCCTTCTTTCATTTTGCGTAGTATTATTAGCCATAACAAGGATAGCAACAACAATCTTTCCTCCATGACTACGTTCAGTCAAGCCGTGTTTCCTCTACGAAATCCAGAGTATAACTGCACATGGCCACGTGGTTACCACATCGCAACGACAGCGACAACGCAACCACATCGACATTTTGTGGCTACCACAACGCAGCTGCAAAAAGCCGCTGCGACACACTATTCACACGTAACCACATCTTGACCACATTTTGTCGCTGCGACGTGGTGTGGTTGTGGTACGTGTGAATTGACGCTAAATCGCTCTGTAGCGTTCAAAAACAGTATAGCCGTTCTCTTTCTTTCGTTGTTTCTATCTCTTTTTAATTTTCGAGTGAATTATTCGCACGTTTTGGAACGCACCCTAGGTAGTGTCATGTCACGTTGTCAATCAATAGTGACACAGTCAACGTCACACATTTATACACTTTCAATCGATTGTGTACTTGTACTTGATTCATTTCTTTTCAATGATAAACTTCAATATATAAAAAAACATTCTAAAAAATCCATAAAATGTGCATTATATTGGTAGTTAACCATATACGATTATAAACTGGTCATTTACCTATGTTTACATTGTCAGTTTTAAACATTATGCGAGCGGAATTTATACTTAATTTCTGTAATTGTTTAGTTCTCGAATGTATACAGTCCATTGTGGTGTCTCATATGGAAGAAAAATAATGCCTTGCCAGTGCTTGAGTATGTTGTAGTCTCATTAAATTGTGAAATAGATTTTCAATGAAATTATTAACCATGAATACGCGAGTGTTGTACGTGTTGATGTGGAAACATTTAGTGGTGCGGGTGCGAAGATTTATTCTTACAGCTGTGGATTTTTTGGCTCCAATTTTGTTCTTCCTTCTACTATTTGCCTATAAGGATCATTTAAAGCCTCCGATGCCAGCCTCGGCGTCCATGGACCCAGTGGCTAACACGGTGAGTGGGAAAATAAATTGTCTTACCCTTGTAATAAAATTAAAACTTACCTTCAGTTACTCATAAGTACATAGAACAAATGACTCAATTTTCAACAACATCAAAACATTGCTCTGTTGTTGATATATATACTTTACCCAATGATTGTCAAGACATAAAGAAACAAAAACAAACATTATACAATATCTATAAATTGCGTAAATTGAACTACCAAAAGTTGCCAATTACTTAGTTTCTTAATTAGCATTGTGGTTAAGAATAAAGCTGAATATGAAATACAAGTAATACTATACTATACTACATAATTATACGAGAATGATTATATAAAACATTTAGATAAAGAGACACAACAAGATTGTTTACATTTAGTTAAATACCCAAAGCAATAGACTATAGTTAGCCTTATACATTTAGAAAAATGAAGTATGTGTAACTAATTAGAGTAGGTAGTTAATAATTACCTTATACATCTAATTTTGCTGCTTCAGAGTCCAAATAATAGTTTCAATAGAACCATCTGTATTTAAAAAGACCATTAACCTTTCAACAACCAAGCGACAACCGGCTGTCGGGGTGCTAATGTCTTTCTATTGTGTCTCAAATCACGTGTGTTCGAAAGTGTATCATGGGTTTGTGATAAAACTCTTTTTTAAAAGTATTCTTTGAAATATTCAGCTAGGGGAAAAACCTAATCATAAACAGCTTTCTCTGACTTGTGTGATCAGAGAAAATGTTACATTTACACATATTTGTTTATAAACGGGAATTTTGACGGGCCTGTTGGTGTAGTGGTTAGAAGCCCTGACTGCTAAGCCGGAGGTCGTGGGTTCGATTCCCACCCAGGAGAAACTTTGTGTGCTGAGCATGATTGTTTGTTCTGTGTCTGGGTGTAATTTATCTATAATATGTATGTATTTATAAATTATATAAGTATGTATATCAGTTGTCTGGTTACCATAACACAAGCTCTTAGCAGAGCTTAACTTGGGATCAGATAACCGTGTGTGAGTTGTCCCAGTATATTTATTTTTTTATATTTATAAACAATAGGTATTACTTGACATTATCATATTGATAATAAATAGAAAAAAAAGAGAAAATATGTTATCGTTTAAGTCTCTATGAATTTTTGACTTGCTTGACTGGTAGAGAATGCCTAGGGCATTAAGCCCTCCTGTATATGCTTAGACATAAAATATTGATCAATAAATAACACGTTTGGGAAGATATTATTAATATGTCCAGTAAGTAGAATAAATATTTTTATAGAAATTTTTTTTTTTATTTTTTTTTTTTTTTTACAATAATTAATTTAATTAAATTTTAAGTTTTATAGAAATTACAAACGATCAAAATAGACCACTTTTAAATTTAACATTAAATATCTCCAAAGAGATATTTGCTTAACACTGCAACTATCTGCAAAATTTTAGAATCAAACCAAGGTAAATTATCACACAGAAACAAAATTGGGACAAAAATTATCTGTTGTATTAAATGAGATTAAGATCAAATGCCAGATAAATAAAGATTACTTATCAGTTATCATACTTTGGCATAGCTATTCTCCTTCTTCCGTCTCTGTCTTGCCAATGTAGTTCTACAGTAGAGTGATAGTGATAGCGATAGCAATATTGCTTAGTTAAAGTAATTAATTAGCAATAACTATTTTCTTTTAAAAATAAAGTACTGCTTCTGCTTCACTGTTAAGCCCTAAGCTATATGCTATTGAAGCTATAGCTTTTATATTAACCTTCCAACAACCAACCGACAGCCGGCTGTCGGGCTGCGTTGTCTTTCTATTGTCTCAACTCAAATCACAGTGTACGAAGGATTAAAGCATAGTGTGAAATGAGCTTAAGTCTTCCTATCCTTAAGTACTTCAGTAGGTATTTACAATATTCTATAATCAAAGTGAAATATGATGACAGTAGTATATTTATGTCATAAGTAGCAACATGACTCACACATGCAGTGAAATGATCCTATGCCATAACAAGGAGTCACAACAACTTACTGCCAATGACTGTCTGTTTGAATGTTATGTTTCAAAATAAACTTTGTCGGTCTTTTATTATGGTTCCATATGTCTGAATGTCAGACAATGACTGATAAGATCACTTGTGGGTGAGCTTTCGATTTATTTCCATCTGATACCCTGCATGGAGCATCAAAATGGAAAAAAGAAATAAAAGAAGCTGTTCTTCTAGGCTGTTACATACCCCATATTACAGATCGAAGTAACTTAGTCTGTCTGACTTATGTTTAAGCCGGAAAACCTATAACTCAAGGCCTTTTTGTGTGTGTTCGATGCTCAGATTATAAAACAGACTTCTGTTTTGTAATCAGAGGTCTAATGTGCACTGGGCTGGTTTTATTTACCCAAAACTACTGAATTAAATTAAATTACGTACAGAGATAGTCTTTATTGCGATTAAAGTATCGCGGACAAAAGCTAGTTGTTTATTATTATTATTGGGTATATAATATATAAGTAAACTAGCATTGTATGTAATTATTTTGCATAGTGCATAAACGCTCTTAGGTATGTACCGTACATACATACCTAAGTACGTTTATGCACTATATACCGCTACAATCATTGTTTACTACCAGCACTCCACTCTTATCAGTGAACTACTCTGATAAGGCAGATACAGTGCAATATACTACACACAGACCTACTTTGAACAAAAAATGTGCTTCGTTCATAAAAAAAATTAAAAAGCCCAAGGCCAGTTAAGTAAATTCCATACTACCTATGAACATCTATTAAAATCATCAAATATGTGTTAAAATCGGGTAAATTTCCGCCGAAAAAAAATTCTGGGGTTCAAAACCCGTTCAGCAGTTTTTATTTATTTATTTATTTATTTATTTATTAATCCACTTAAACTATCATTACAGGCATTACCCTAATGCGACAGTTCAGAAATTTTATACTAAACATACACCTTAATAACTACTATTTAACTAAATATAAATATAAGCATATACAAACTCTTATTATCTAACTACTTAGTCTGTACATGTAACAACATATCCTCTAACAACCTTATTTATTGTTTTTTATGTGAAAGTGTATCATGAAAGAAACATTGTACCATGCCACGTTTCAGAACCTTCACTCTTTTTACTTTCGTGTGAAATATATAACAAATGATAAAAGCGAAGGCAGTAAATTATGTATCAGTCAGTCAGTCTCAAGGAAAATGTCATATTTAATTACTACTTCGACTTGAAGTCCTAGATTACCCAACCTATATTATTTTCCCTTGTACGTTATTAACTATAAATGCTTATTGTTATTTCAATCTATACTTAATTAATACGCAAGGAGCACTTTGACCCATTTTAATCATATTAAGCCTCTTTCCTAAGCGTTTCATGAGCGTTAGCGTTTCTACAACGTTTAATATCGTCATATATTAGAGAAGCGACGTGAGGGCCTTTTGTCCACCACCACCCTCAGCGTCACGTCACTGAGAACGAGATAACGGTGCAGAATTGGAGATAAATACATTTACTGTAGCCGCGAGTCCACCGCAAGTGACGTTTAAGTCGCGCGTATCGTATTATGTATAATGTACGAAGATGACACGTTGAAGAAACGCCAACGCTCAAAAAACGCTAGAAGGATAGCGGCCTTAGGCGAATAGAGGAGGATAAGGGTATACCGCCGTTTACCCGAATTTTATTTGCCCTAATATCATTTGCCATAATAGTCAACAGCCATAATATCATACGACATAATACTCATTTGCCCTACTCTCATTTGCCATATTAGTCACATGCCAGAATCATTGTTTCCCATAAAGTCACTTACCATAACATCATTTGCCATAATCATTGTAAGCCCTAATTATCACATGTCCTAATTATCACATGCCATAATTATGATATGCCATAACATATTATTAATAATAACAAATAAAAAAAAAATTGCCATCGACATCGGGTGTATAACGGTTGTTTATATCAAGAGAAATTGGATGCAATTGGGACTTTAGGGCACCCCGACTCGGACAGGTTAGGTTAGAAGGGGATGGCGGGGTCGTGTGAGCGAGCGAAGCGAGCGAATAGACCCCGCCATCCCCTTCGTGGTTATTTTTTTATAAACCACACAGAAGTAGGAGCCCCGCGAAGCGGGGCTCCGTCGACCTAGCCCACCATCAACCATGCACAGAAAAAAAAAACATTACGGGGCTTAAATATTTGTCTAATACTTGTTATGCCATTTAAATATTATGCCATTTAAATATTATGTCTAATAATTATTATGGCACATAAAATTATGGCAAACAATACTTATGGCATTCGTATCTTATGGTATCTAAAATTCGGGCAATTAAAAGTATGTCATATGTCTTTTAGGGCAAATGAAACATTCGGGCAAATGAAATTCGGGAAAATGATGATTATGGCATATAATCTTCGGGCAAACAATAGACAACCGAGGATAAGATTAGCTTAGCAATCGTGCCGATTCGCTTGTTCACAAACTAACGTATATTTAAGTTAAGTGCATCTTTCTCTTTCCATTCAATTAATAAAAGAACAGAAGATAAAATATTAGTTAAGTCCTGTCAAATTTAGACACTCCATAGCTAATTTAGACGCGTTTTAAAAACACGATGGCGTCGCGTTGTCTAATTTGACAGGATTAAACTAAATTGTATCTTCTGTCCTTTTCTTTAAGAAATGGAAAGATAAAGATGGATTTAACTTAAAATTAGTCTAGTTTGTGACCAAGGGAATCGGCGCGGCACCACTGTCAAAGTTTATATGGAGAACAAGAGCAAAAGCTGAAATAATTATTTTAAATCTTACCGAATTTAGGACCATTTGTAGTATTATGGTGTCTACGATTGAATTAGGTGCAAATTAGTACAGCTGATGTCATTCATGAAACTCGCGGATATAGATTAGTAGGTATAAATTAATCCTACCAACGGAAATTATCAAGATTATTATATGTGTAATTTTTTTAATCGAACCACTTTATGCCTTTTTATCGAACTCAAGAGCAGTTGTCTTTGGCTTTAGTTTTTGAGTGATGAAAAGAGGTCTCCTTAGGCCTCCCTCCATGAGATTATGAAATACTCAATTTCAACAAATTAAAGATCATAAAACTCGGTCAAGCCGTTCTCAAGTTGTAAGTGGTGTTAATGACACAACTTAGTTTTATACCTATACTAGCTTCTGCCCGCGGCTTCGCTCGCGTTAGAAAGAGACAAAAAGTAGCCTATGTTAATCTCTCCATCCCTTCAACTTTCTCCACTTAAAAAATCGCGCCAATTCGTCGCTCCGTTTTGCCGTGAAAGAAAGACAAACAGACAGACAGACAGACACACTTTCCCATTTATAATATTAGTATGGATAGATTAAGAATAATACATACCTATAAATATAAATTAAATAGACATGTTGTATAAAATGTAATATAGATAAACTTCAACATATTTAGTTTGTTTAATAATAACACGCTTTAATGATTCATTACATAATATGATGCGGGAATCCCCCGTTACAGACTACACTACAGACATCAAGTAGCGTTCGCAAATACACGCAGTAAATTGAAGACTGACAATTAAATATTTTTGATTCGTAATTTATTTCTCTGATTAATCCTGATAATAACAATTTATTACTAATAATATTCATTAAACCTTTTTGCACGAATAAAAATCATTGTACAAAGGCTGATTTAATGTTTTTCCTACTAGTGTACCTTTACTTAGGGGGACGCATATCGAGACGAAACATGGTACTTATAAAGAAATGTAAGAATTAAATAATAATAATAAATACATAAACTCATACATACAAAATATAAAAGACAGAGAGAATCAAACATTTATAGGTAGATAACTAGCTGTCCTCTGCGGTTCTTACGAGGTTCCCGTTCCCATGGGATTTTTGGGATAATAATAAAATACTTTATTTCACAGAAGATAATCCATAGGCTTACAACTTAGTTTACAGGTTTAATATCTAATATAAACAATATAGATGAAATAAAATTGTAAGTCGGTTTGAGTAGCCACTGACACCCAAGCTAAGATTCAACTTGTGTTATGGGTGTCAGGGATTCTCTCTCTAATTGTTGGTCAATTTCGGTAACAAAACTTTTAGAAAATTAAACCTCTTATAAAGAAATAATACAAAAGAGAACGAAAAGGGAAAAATTTTAACAAAATAAAGTAAAAAAAAAAAAATTATAATAATAAGGAACAGCGAAAAAAAAAATTTATCTAAAGCCCCTTTGGACGTGTGGATTTGAATTTTGATGGTTGAATGAAGATATGTGGATGTGTGGTTGTGTATGTGTGTGAGAGGGTGTATCTGTGTGCGTGGGTTGTGGGTAAACATATGTAGAATTGTGGAAGTTATGTGTGTTGAACAGGCAGACGCTTATGCAATAGGCTGAGTAGGAAAACTGTTAAAAGGAAGACTCAAGTAATTTTTCTACCTCTTCGTAGGAGAGTGACATGAGCCAAGTTCTTACGACTTTCTTCACTTCGAATTTATTTTTCTGATAGATGTCGCATTCTTTATGAACCAGGTTGTAAATGCGACTTCCTAGTATTCTGTAATGTCTACCGGCCAGCCTGGTTCTATGACTCCCTGAGCGACAGATATATTTTGTTTTGCGTTGTGCAAGATGACGTGTCTTATCATATTCTAGAGAGCTGTGTATGCGTAGGACAATATTTAGTATAAAATTTTTTTTTTTTTTTTTTTTTAATAAAAACGTTTTTCTTCCTGACCGTACAAATCTTACAAAAAGTATCGTCCGAAACACCTCTCAAAAATATGAATAATAATGAAATTCCTGTTGCGATCGAAGCGGGCGAAACAAGAATTTGTAAAAGCCTTAATATCCTCTTCGTCTATAAAAATAGAAATATAATAGATAGAGTATAAATAGAAATGAGGTTGATGAACCACTCCACCATCTTTGGTTTGCGTAAAAACTAAAAACACACATGAATACTCATTCATGTGTGTACATACTATAGTACGAAGGAAATCCCCGCCACAGACTATAACAGATCACAAACATTTAGACGCGTTCACAAGTACACGCAGTCTAAAGAAATAAATTAAAGAGTGATGATGAAATATATTTACGATTAGTAATTTCTTTGATTAATCCTGATTAATTATCTACATCAATATAATAAAGAGGACAAGCTTTTTTTTTGTTGCTATTTTGTCTGTACTAAAGGCACAATTTTTAATAAATAAAAAGTATTAATATCTAAATATTGTTGTGCTTGGCTATAAATATACGCGTAAAAGAAATTGCGTACAAAAACTACTCAATTAAAATATCATCTCTGATGTGTTTGTGTTTTAAAACTCCACTGAAAAAGTTAATCAATTATGTGAAAAATAAAGAACCGTACACACGCAATATTTTTAAACACCTTCAACCCAGGTTTATTTTTGTTATATTATTGTTATGTATCCAGTTAATCAATATCAACCCCATCCCCTCGAACTTGGCGCCAGTAGTCTTGGCAGAAAACTTGGCATTGAGACAAGTACCCTACTTTCCAGCGTTTTTTTTTTAATATAGATCTCGGGACTAGTCACACACGGTCATCTGATCCCAAGCTAAGCAGAGCTTGTGGAATGGTAACCAGATAACTGATATACTTACATACTTTATAAATACATACATATTATACATAAATTACACCCAGACACAGAACAAACAATCATGCTCAACACACAAAGTTTGTCCTGGGTGGGAATCGAACCCACGACCTCCGGCTTAGCAGTCAGGGTCACTAACCACTAGACCAACAGGCCCGTCATTCTGCTCCGGAAATCTAAAAATCATTATGATAGTAATTAATTAGAAGAAAAAGGTTCTTGACACATCTTATGTAAAAAAAAAACTTTTTTCAAAAAAAAAATAATAACCGCCTTCAAAAACTAAAAACCCAAAAATAACTAAAATTTCGGAAGTCGGTGGCAAACTGGCAACACAAATTAAATGGCAGAAGAGAAGCCACCGACTTCCGAAATTTTAGTTATTTTTGGGTTTTTAGTTTTTGAAGGCGGTTATTTTTTTTTTTGAAAAAAGTTTTTTATTTATTACTTTTTAGTGTCGACCCCCAATGTTTGACTGTATATAGTATCTTTCAAAGTAATTTATTTTCAAAGTAAAACTACTAACAATCTTATAAAACGAAAATAGAAACTTGAAGACAAAGCACACATCGTCTATGAATATTTCGTCAATTTTTTTTGTTCTTGGTGAATTTTTCGAGAAGCACTGAACCGATCGCCACAAAATTTATATGGGACTACCCCTGAATCATGACTTATCAAACAAAAAAAGAACCATCAAAATCCGTTTACAATTGACGGAGATATCGCGTAACATACATACAAAAAAAAAAAGAACATACAGACGAATTGAGAACCTCCTCCTTTTTTGAAGTCGGTTAAAAAATATATATAACCATGAATTTTTAAATATTGAGAATCCAAGTTGAGGTTACAAAAAAAGAACAATTCAAAGACAAATCTAGGTGTAGGTAGACTGTGTAACCAGAAGGGAATATGCATGTATGTTTAAAAAAAATCTACAGTTTACATTGCTATGAAACACATAACAAGATTTTAAACACAAAAATGTATCTCATGTAAAAAAGAACTTAACAAGCGCGGCTATATGGCGGAATTTCCGTTTAGTGTGGGCCTTTTAATTGCCATGCGGGTTTGCGTCCGCGTCCGAGCGGGGTCGCACGCAGAACATACATTAAGCCGCAATTATGCTGACGCCGCGTGTCGCAACGCGTGGGTAAGCTATCGGTTACATACATTTAGTACTGGATTGATTACCTAAGTCCCGTCCCGCGTATCGCTGTGTCGTGTACTAAATGTATGTAACCGATAGCTTACCCACGCGTTGCGACACGCGGCGTCAGCATAATATAATTGCGGCTTTATAACCCGCAACCCGCATGTGTGGCCCGCATGACAATAAAGACATGTATGATACGATATATTGTTTAATTTGACACTGTTACTAATACACACTGAAATTTTTAACTGGCACCACAATATAGGGGGTGTACGGGTGTACCTGTCTGTGTCAAAATGGCATGGCAAGCAACAGGAAGCAACTAATTACTTATATCTCGAGATAAGCACGAAGTATCTGTTATGTTTACTTTTCAATTGCTTTGTTCTTAGAACTGAACACGAGACAAAGACTTCTCATTAGTAATTAACACTGAGCTTGTTTATCGCTAAGTGCACAGTCTACGTATTTCTGTTCAGAGTTCTTGGTATTCTGATATCGTCACTGCGTCATTTCTGGGCTTATGCGTAAGCAATCCAGGGCAGAGTTGCTGTTTTTCTTCAATGTAAATGTAGCTCGATTTAAAATTCAGCTTTGCTAATTTAATGAGGCAACGGTAATCGAAAGTTTGAAGATCGTGTGCACACTTTCTTTTTAGAACATAGGTCTCATCGATGAATCGTAAAATCCGTCTACAACAAAACCGTTGCGTACTCGTATTTTTGTAGGTTTTCCGGCACACTCAGCGCCTGTTTCACATTCTTCTGATAAGTCCTAATTAAAATACCTTCCAGATAAATTCATTCAAAATCTGTTCCATTTTTGAATTTATCTTGTAGGTAAGGACTATTTCGAGGGGTACAATACGGCCGACGTAACTTGGCGAGTCTGAACATAGGCTTTGCGAACGTTAGCGCACGTACAGTCATAAAAAAAACTGTAATGGGCATTATTTATTTTTAAACCAAAATACGAATAAAACAATATAATACAGAAACTAAATTTCAATAAAATAAATATCAAAACGTTTTGAGACAGAAAGCTATAAAATAACTTATGAATTAAAGATTCAATTTCAATAACTCACCTAAAACAATTAACGAAAACTTTTGTAACCGCCTGCACTCAAGACAGAGATAGCAATACGAACACGACACCAATGCGAACATATGACAGAGACATATCACCGCGTACCGAGCATTGCCGAATACGCACGAAGGTTTACGAAGAAACCAAAAAGGGTTGTCCAATACGCGTGTGTGATGATGTTGTTTAATCGATTTTTATTGAAATCAATTGTAATTAGGTACTATAATAATATTGATATTATTATTTTTTTAAAGGTTTAAAATATTCTTAACCCTAGAGTGGGCGCGTCTTTTTCCGAAACGTTAGTGGGCGCGTGGGGAGCATTTTGCCGCCTCTATTCTTTGACCATTTTAACTAGTAATACAGCAATTTAATCATTCTTTTTTTCAGGATTTAAATAATAAACTAATAATTAATAATAAATCAACATATTTATTAAACTTCGTTTTAAAAACTTTGGTGTACAATAAACTTTAGGAAACTTAATATTTTAACTGACTTTTTTTCTCTTCTCCTACATAATACTCTATAAAACTTTCAAAAATTGGAAAAAAATAACAAAATTATATATTTTCTAAATCTACAGAATATGCTTTATTAAAACAGTCTTAACATAGGCATGTGCAATGTTCGTTACACAGTAATTTTGGGTATCTGGAACACCCTTTTTTCGTGCGCCTGTTTTTCTTTGTGGGACATATACTGCATTTGCCCTCCTTTTGTGCCATCTTTATCTTGGTACATCGGAACTCTAGAAGGTCGTCGTAAAGAAGCTTGAGAAGCACATAAAAGTTGAGATTGATCTGACGTACTTGCCTGCGGGGACCATACAGTATTCCTGAGACGAACGAGCTGTGCCCATGGTTCATCGTCATCGCTGGACTTACGTGTTGGAGATTTATCACCATCTGGTTGTATTCTACGTTTACGACGACAAGATCGAGGCTGATGGCATGATAAAGTCTCTGAGGAACGGCTATTTATACCTGAAGTGGATGTCCGTTGGCGTCTAATAGGTGGTATTTCGGAAGGCACAACAATTGGAGAAGGTTCTTTCTTGTTAGAAGCGTCGCTGTCTGCTGATTGTTCTGTTTCCATATTGTGCTCATTATTATGACTAAGTAGAACGATCACTGTCTGACACAATTTCATCAACAATCTTCAAAATCAGATGTTTTCTCTAAACAAAACATAATTTGAGCTTCAATTTCGTCCATTCTTATTTATTATTATCAATTAATATTTTAAATCCTAAAACAAACATGTTTTTTTAGTTTTAAGCATAAATGCACCATAAAATATAGTTTACATTTCAAGATTGTAAAAAATACATTACACAATATTACTTACATAAGTGGGCGCGCGGTGAGCAATTTGCCGCCCAGCAACACTCGGTGTTAGCAACCTTCTCCTTGAGCAGTCCCCCGCGCACTGACGGCGTCCAGCTTTTCGGCACGCTTTGCTGACGAGAGTAGGGTCAGCTACTAAAAAGCGCAAGCCTAACGGACAGTTGTTTTAAAAAATATTAACGTATTTTTCGCGCGGGCGGCAAAATGCTCATAGCGCGCCCACTCTAGGGTTAAACAGTCGTTATTTAAGTGGTTGTTTACATTTAACTAAATCATCAAGAAAATAACACTCTATTAGATTTTTATTATAAGAAATGTAATTTAATTTACTTATAAATCCACGTGTATAACATGTTGTCAAACATTTACTATATTATTGAATTAATTACGTATAAATATCTCATATAAACAAAAATCAATCAATTCTAATTCAATAAATATCGATTGCGATTTTTGATCTATGAAAGGGTCGATTGTGTTTACAAAGGGTCAATCTCTAGCCTACACCCCTGCCCCGCGCACGTCGCATCTTACCACCAATTGGTTCCTAAAAAACGTTACTGCGCAGCCTTCTGCGCGAAGTTCAGACTCGCCAAGATACGTCGGCTGTATTGTATCAGGACACATGCGCGAAAGACATTTGCGCGAAAGACACTTGCGCGCGGCCATTTGGGCGAATGGACACATGCGCGAATGGACGTTTGCGCCCATAGACATTTCCGCGAATGGACACTTGCGCGACTAGACGTTTCCGCGCCAAACCACTTGCGCGAAGCCCTTTGCGCGACGGACACTTGCGCGCCAGACAGTTCCGCGACAGACGTTTGCGCCCAAACACTTCCGCGACTAGACACTTGCGCGAACTTTTTATTCAAAGGACATTGGGCAAATTTAAAAATATTATGTAAGGGGTTCCAATATGTTGCGGAATGTTTATAATAGTTACCGTGACCTCGGAACATAAAGGGCAATCGAAGGAACATGAGTGGGTTTTAGTCAGTAAGAGTCTGACACGCCCTCCCGTCGCACCCAGGACGGGAGCAGTCATTGGATGATTTCCCACTCACCAAAAAAAAAAAAAAAAAAAAAAAAAAAAAAAAAAAAAAAAAAAAAAAAAAAAGGGGTTCCAATATTTTTTTATTTACTTTTGGTTTACATGGCGTCCACATATCTACCGAGGGTGGTAAGTCGTTTTCAAAAGCAAGATGGCGGCCATAATATTTTTCACAAAATACGTCATGGGTGTCGATTTCATGGTTTTTTGGGGTGCCAAGGTCAATAATGAGGTCGCTTTGAGAATCCAAGATGGCGGCCGTGACCTTTATCATAATATGCGTCATGGGTGTCGTTTTCATGGTTTTTTGGGGTGCTAAGGTCAAAAATGGGGTCAATTTGACAATCCAAGATGGCGGTCGTGACCTTACTCACAATATGCGTCATGGGTGTCGTTTTCATGGTTTTTTGGGGTGCTAAGGTCAATAATGAGGTCGATTTGACAATCCAAGATGGCGGTCGTGACCTTTCTCATAATATGCGTCATGGGTGTCGTTTTCATGGTTTTTTGGGATGCTAAGGTCAAAAATGGGGTCGATTTGACAATCCAAGATGGCGGTGGTGACCTTTCTCACAATATGCGTCATGGGTGTCGTTTTCATGGTTTTTTGTGGTGCTAAGGTCAAAAATGAGGTCAATTTGAGAATCCAAGATGGCGGTCGTGACCTTTCTCATAATATGCGTCATGGGTGTCGTTTTCATGGTTTTTTGGGGTGCTAAGGTCAAAAATGGGGTCGATTTGACAATCCAAGATGGCGGTCGTGTCCTTTCTCACAATATGCGTCATGGGTGTCGTTTTCATGGCTTTTTGGGGTGCTAAGGTCAATAATGAGGTCGATTTGAGAATCCAAGATGGCGGCCGTGACCTTTATTATCATATGCGTCATGGGTGTCGTTTTCATGGTTTTTTGGGGTGTTAAGGTCAATAATGGGGTCAATTTGATAATCCAAGATGGCGGCCGTGACCTTTCTCATAATATGCGTCATGGGTGTCGTTTTCATGGTTTTTGGGGTGCTAAGGTCAAAAATGGGGTCAATTTGACAATCCAACATGGCGGTGGTGATCTTTCTCACAATATGCGTCATGGGTGTCGTTTTCATGGTTTTTTGGGGTGCTAAGGCCAAAAATGGGGTCGATTTGACAATCCAAGATGGTAGTGGCGTCCTTTCTCACAATATGCGTCATGGGTGTCGTTTTCATGGTTTTTTGGGGTGCTAAGGTAAAAAATGAGGTCAATTTGAGAATCCACGATGGCGGTCGTGACCTTTCTCATAATATGCGTCATGGGTGTCGTTTTCATGGTTTTTTGGTGTGATAAGGTCAATAATGAGGTCATTATGAGAATCCAAGATGGCGGCCTTGATCTTCATCATAATATGCGTCATGGTGTCGTTTTCATGGTTTTTGGGGTGCTATACAATCTTGGATTTTTAACCGACCTCATTATTGACTTTAGCACCCCAAAAAACCATGAAAATGACACCCATGACGCATATTATGAGAAAGGTCACGACCGCCATCTTGGATTGTCAAATTGACCTCATTATTGACCTTAGCACCCCAAAAGACCATGAAAACGACAACCATGATTCATATTGTGAGAAAGGTCACAGCCGCCCTCTCGGATTGTCAAATCGACCCCATTTTTGACCTTAGCATCCCAAAAAACCATGAAAGCGACCCCCATGACGCATATTATGAGAAAGGTCACGACCGCCATCGTGGATTCTCAAATTGACCTCATTTTTGACCTTAGCACCCCAAAAAACCATGAAAACGACACCCATGACGCATATTGTGAGAAAGGTCGCCACCGCCATCTTGGATTGTCAAATCAACCCCATTTTTGACCTTAGCATCCCAAAAAACCATGAAAACGACACCCATGGCGCATATTATAAGAAAGGTAACGACCGCCATCTTGGATTGTCAAATCGACCCCATTTTTGACCTTAGCACCCCAAAAAACCATGAAAACGACACCCATGACTCATATTATGAGAAAGGTCACCACCGCCATCTTGGATTGTCAAATCGACCCCATTTTTGACCTTAGCACCCCAAAAAACCATGAAAACGACACCCATGACGCATATTATGAGAAAGGTCACGACCACCATCTTGGATTCTCAAATTGACCTCATTTTTTACCATAGCACCCCAAAAAACCATGAAAACGACACCCATGACGCATATGATAATAAAGGTCACGGCCGCCATCTTGGATTCTCAAATCGACCTCATTATTGACCTTAGCACCCCAAAAAACCATGAAAACGACACCCATGACGCATATTATGAGCAAGGACACGACCGCCATCTTGGATTGTCAAATCGACCCCATTTTTGACCTTAGCACCCCAAAAAACCATGAAAACGACACCCATGACGCATATTATGAGAAAGGTCACGACCGCCATCTTGGATTCTCAAATTGACCTAATTTTTGACCTTAGCACTCCAAAAAACCATGAAAACGACACCCATGACGCATATTGTGAGAAAGGTCACCACCGCCATCTTGGATTGTCAAATCGACCCCATTTTTGACCTTAGCACCCCAAAAAACCATGAAAACGACACCCATGACGCATATTATGAGAAAGATCACGGCCGCCATCCTGGATAATCAAATTGACCCCATTATTGACCTTAACACCCCAAAAAACCATGAAAATGACACCCATGACGCATATGATAATAAATGTCACGGCCGCTATCTTGGATTGTCAAATCGACCCCATTTTTGACCTTAGCACCCCAAAAAACCATGAAAACTACAGCCATGACTCATATGATAAAGGTCACGGCCGCCATCTTGGATTCTCAAATCGACCTCATTATTGACCTTAGCACCCCAAAAAACCATGAAAACGACACCCATGACGCATATTTGATTGCGCATTGTGCACTGAACGCATACAGACGTGTCCATCGATGCAAAAATCAAATACTTATAAATAATAAATTGCATAACAGTGACCTACATTAGTGTACTTCTGTGTAATAGTTTGTTTACGATTAAAATTTCATAGAATGAACTAAAAGAAATACGTTAAAATATGGCCAGTCCGTTTAACCGGAGCGGCATGACGCGCCGCTCTCCACCACCTTCACCAGCACCGACTCAGGGTACGGGCCAAGAAAAAGAGGAGAAAGTTGAACTAATATCAACCCCAGAAATTGAAAACTGGATGAGCTCAATTGAACAGTGCCTGAATGAGGTCTGTTCTATTTCAGCCGATGGAAAACTTAATTCGGAACAGAAATTAAGAATAAGCAATATTTGCCGGAAAATCGGACATGGCGTTGGACAAATGGCTGTCCAATACCAATCGTTGAAACAAAAAGCCCTGGAAACCCATACGCGCCTTAATTCTATAACCAAAGAGAGAGACCTAGCAAACTGCTTAACAGAAATAAAGCAGTCCATTAAAGAGTCCTGTTCGCAGCAAGTTACGGCAAGCGCCACATCCTTTGCCGAAATGGTAAAAAAAGGTACAAATACTTTTATTCGCCCTAACTCCTTCAGTGCCGTCGCCATCTACCCTAATGACATCACCAAGACCAGCGATGAAACCAAGACAATTGTGCAGAATATCATCAGCCCTGAAGTATTAAAATTGAAAGTTCGCGGAGTTCGCAATATCAGCAAAGGCGGAGTAGTAATTAGTACCGAAACCAAAGATGACCTTGAAAAACTGAAACAAACAGTGCAGCGGTCCACTTGAGGCCTAACCGTCGACGAGCCGAAAAAACGAAAACCACGAATTATTGTAATTGGTGTCCCGTCTTCACTGGAGGAGTCCGAGGTATTTAAAAGCATATACGAACAGAATGTAGCCGACAAAATCCCATCTATGTCCCGTACCACATTTCTGGCCTCTATAAAACTGAGCCATAAATCGGGCAAGAAGGATGCGGAGAATTGCAACTACATTTTAGAAGTACCAGCAATCATCCGTAAGGCCCTCATAACACAGGACAGAGTATTTATTAACTGGACGTCTTGCCCTGTACGTGATTTTACCTTAGTAACTAGATGTTTTAAATGTCAACAATATGGTCATGCGGCCAAGACGTGCAAAACTTTGGCTCCTACATGTGGACATTGTGGGGAAGGAGGTCACTCAGCCCAAGAGTGCTCAAAAAAAGCCGAGGCGCCTAAATGTGCAACCTGTCTGCATTTCAAAAAACAGGCTGACCACAAGACCGGCGATACAGACTGTCCTGCTAAAATAGCCGCCGAAAAGAGGTACATTAATTAATTCTATAGACTATGAAGGCGCCTAAGAGCGTCGCATACTAGATATATTTTTGACGTAATTAGTTTATTTAGTGTTTATTAATGGATATCAATATAATTAACGAAATTGATAACGTAATCGTAACAGAGGCAAAGACATGTGATGTTGAAGACTGTCAGCAATATTTATTCCAGTACCCGAACTCACTAACCATTGTCACCCAGAACATTCGTAGTATTAACAAAAATATAGACAGCTTTAACATTTTTCTGCATCGACTAAATTTTGAATGTGATATAATAGTACTAACGGAGTGTTGGTTATCCGATCAACACAATAATCTACCAGTTATTTCCGGATACACCTCAATTCATAGCACTTTTAGCAATAATCAAAATGACGGTGTGGTGATTTATTCTAAAGAATCTTTGCATGTTGAAGTAGAGGAACCTAGTTTACAAGGCTGCATGACTAACTGCTTGGTAATTAAAATCGGTGTAACCACAGCAATTATTACTATGTATAGGTCACCGTCTGTAAAAAACTTAGACCCTTTTCTCAAATCTTTAAATCAGATACTTCAGAAACTAAGTTCTTTTAAAAATATTATTTTAACCGGAGATATTAATATTAACATTGTTTCGGAAAGTGGCGACGCAGGAACCAAAGAGTACCTAAATGTGTGCGCTTACCACGGGCTTTTCCCAACTCATACACTGCCTACCCACCAGAGCGGATCATGCCTTGATCATATGATACTGAAATCTAGCTTACCAAACAAAACGCTTGTCACTAACTCAACAATTACTGACCACCACGCTGTCCTACTAACAATAAATTTAACGCTGCCTAAGCAAATTCGTTTTCAATGCAAGTCTAAATTAAATATACACAAACTTGAGCATGATTTGCACAATATTGACTATGGCCCAGTTTACAATACTGATGACGCCAATATTGCCTTAACATACTTTATAAATAATGTCCAACAAGCTATATCACGTAACACGGAAACTATAAAAATAAGTAAGAAATATTATAATATCAAACCATGGATTACCCCTGGTCTGATTCGGTGTATTAAACATAGGGACAAATTACATCAAAGAGCGAAAAAATATCCTGAAAACGTTGTGCTGCTTTGTTCATATAAGAGATATAGAAATTTCTGCAACAATCTCTTAAAACGAATAAAAATTAACTACGACAAAAACCAATTGAACAAAGCCGGAAAAAATACAAAACAGCTTTGGAAACATATTAAAAATGTCACTAACATCTCACAACAGCGTGAATCAATCTCGAATTTACTACTAACCAATTCCTCACCGCTTTTGTCAGCTAACAATGTAAATAATTTCTTTATAAATATAGGAAAAAACCTGGCCGAACAGATCCCGAAACGTGATCTCCAAACAACGTCCGCTTCTGTAATCCCGTCCTGCAGCAGTAGCCCCAATACTTTCGTTTTACTAGATATTGACATCAACGAAATAACTCGTATTATTGCTGGTCTGAAGGATGACTGTGCAGTGGGGTGGGATAATATAAGTAATAAGGTCCTTAAGACTTTCAAGCATATATTTGCCCCACACTTAACCTACATATTTAAGCTTTGTATTTCAAACGGAGTTTTTCCAAGATGCCTCAAAAAAGCAATAGTAATTCCTGTTTTTAAATCTGGAAGCAAGGATTTAATTAGCAATTACCGACCTATATCTCTTCTCCCTGCTCTATCAAAAATACTTGAAAAAATTATAAACAGTAGATTAATTAATTTCCTTGAAAAATATCGTCTATTCTCACCTTCACAGTTTGGTTTTAGGGCTAAAGTATCCACAAATGATGCCGTACACAGCCTGATAAACCATGTGACGGAAACTCTCGATGAAGGGCAGCAGACCTTGGCTATTTTCCTGGATCTAGCCAAAGCCTTTGACACAATATCAATTTCTTCACTTTTAAACAAATTAGAGGACATAGGTATACGAGGTACGCCATTGCAACTATTAGCCGATTATTTAGCCGATCGATACCAATGCGTTAGAATAGACAATATTACAAGTGACGAGCAGAAAAATACTACTTTTGGAGTTCCCCAGGGAAGCATTTTGGGCCCTACATTGTTTCTTATTTACATAAATAGTCTCTGTAGCCTCAAAATCAAAAATTGCAAAATTATAACGTACGCCGACGACACCGCTTTAATATTTACCGCTAGTAGCGTCAAGGATTTGTATAATGATGCACAGAAAGGCTTTAATATTGTAAATAATTGGCTTCGAGATAACCTGCTAACCCTAAATACTGACAAAACTACATATATTCACTTCTCCATGCGCAAGACAAACCCTGACTTTACTAACTTTCACCTCACTGCACATCAATGTTCCAATGGCTCGATGAACCTGTGTGATTGTCCTGTTATTACCAAAACTAATTGCATTAAATACCTTGGAGTTATGATTGACGAAAACCTCTCTTTTAAACAACATATCGACAGCCTGGTTAAAAGAGTACGAAAATTAATCTACGTCTTTAAAGTGCTCAGATCAATCTCTGATTCAAAACTAATTACACAAGTTTATTTGGCACTGGGTCAATCCATCATACAATATTGTATTACGTCATGGGGTGGCGCGTTAAAAACTAACCTACTTCCTCTTGAACGAGCCCAGAGAGCAATTTTAAAAGTGGCCAACTTTCATCCCTTCTTCTTTCCCACTGACTTACTGTATAAGACCTGCAAAGTGCTGACAGTGCGCCAGCTGTTTATTTTGCACTTAGTTTTGAAACAACATACCCTGCTTCCATACAAAATTACTAACAAGAGGCGGTTTGATATTGTATGTGCTGCAAATTCAACAACAAAACATGTCTTTGTAGAAAGATTTTTTACTTTCCTAGGTCCTTTCTTGTACAATAGATTAAATAGATTATTAGGTATGTATAACTTAAATTATTTTTGCTGTAAACAATTACTATATAAATATTTACAGAGTATATCATATAAGGAGACAGAGGATTTATTACTAGTATGTAAATGAATTATATTTTGTGCTTATTTAATGTGGACTAAATACTGTTTAATTTTAATGTTGGTGCTGTATATTGTAATTGTTATTTTTTAAGTATATTTAACTAAATAAGCATTTCCTGACCTGAGTCACAGGTTTCTAACCTAGTTCAGGTAAATATGCAATTGTACTGTAATTTAACACGTAAGAAATTTATTGTATTATGCCTTACTTACTTTCAAATAAACAATTTATTATTATTATTTATTATATTATTATATTATGAGAAAGGACACGACCGCCATCTTGGATTGTCAAATCGACCCCATTTTTGACCTTAGCACCCCAAAAAACCATGAAAACGACACCCATGACGCATATTATGAGAAAGGTCACGACCGCCATCTTGGATTCTCAAATTGACCTAATTTTTGACCTTAGCACTCCAAAAAACCATGAAAACGACACCCATGACGCATATTGTGAGAAAGGTCACCACCGCCATCTTGGATTGTCAAATCGACCCCATTTTTGACCTTAGCACCCCAAAAAACCATGAAAACGACACCCATGACGCATATTATGAGAAAGATCACGGCCGCCATCCTGGATTATCAAATTGACCCCATTATTGACCTTAACACCCCAAAAAACCATGAAAATGACACCCATGACGCATATGATAATAAAGGTCACGGCCGCTATCTTGGATTGTCAAATCGACCCCATTTTTGACCTTAGCACCCCAAAAAACCATGAAAACTACAGCCATGACTCATATGATAAAGGTCACGGCCGCCATCTTGGATTATCAAATCGACCTCATTATTGACCTTGGCACCCCAAAAAACCATGAAATCTACACCCATGACGTATTTTGTGAAAAATATTATGGCCGCCATCTTGCTTTTGAAAACGACTTACTACCCTCGGTAGATATGTGGACGCCATGTAAACCAAAAGTAAATAAAAAAATATTGGTACCCCTTACATAATATTTTTAAATTTGCCCAATGTCCTTTGAATAAAAAGTTCGCGCAAGTGTCTAGTCGCGGAAGTGTTTGGGCGCAAACGTCTGTCGCGGAACTGTCTGGCGCGCAAGTGTCCGTCGCGCAAAGGGCTTCGCGCAAGTGGTTTGGCGCGGAAATGTCTAGTCGCGCAAGTGTCCATTCGCGGAAATGTCTATAGGCGCAAACGTCCATTCGCGCATGTGTCCATTCGCCCAAACGGCCGCGCGCAAGTGTCTTTCGCGCAAATGTCTTTCGCGCAAGTGTACCAGATCCATTTCGAGGTTGTGGAACAGGCCCTTAGTATACAGACATGTTTGTATTTCGATGCATATGGAATTTTCACTAACTAGATTTAGGCAACTATCTAATATAACAGCGAACGAAAATGACGCTATTATTACTTGTTAAAATATAAAGGACGTGTACATAAAGATTATATAAAAATTCCTGGAATAGTAAAATTTCTGTTTTTTTCGCATTGGATTCGATTGTGTAAACGACTTTTCACTGCTAGGCCTTACTATCGATACAAATATAAACTGGAAAGCTCATATACAAACCCTATCAAATAAATTGGCTAGCTTTACATACGCCTTAAGAGAACTAAAAAAAGCAACCGACTTCAAAACAGCTCTTTCAGCCTACTACGCATACGCATATTCGTGGCTAAACTATGGAATTATAATGTGGGGAAATAGTGTAGATATAGAGCGACTATTCATTTTACAAAAAAAATGCGTTCGAATCCTAGCAAATATAGAAACTACGGAAAGTTGCAAACAATACTTTATAGAACATAAAATTCTTACGCTATCAAGTATTTATATCCTAGAAGCTAGTAAATTTGTAAGAAAATACCCATCGCTTTTTCCGCTAGCAAAACAGCAACGCCCACAGCAACGTAGTCTTAGAAACCGATATCGAAACGAATTAGCGGTACCAACCTCAAAACTAGCTATGTTTCGTTCTGGGCCTCTAGCCATGTGCGTTAAAATCTATAATAAACTCCCGAATTCAGTTAAGGACACAGAGTATGACAACAAATTTAAAAATGACCTACAAAACCACTTAAACATAAAATCATATTATAGCCTAAAAGAATTTTTAACCGAGAAACAAATGAATTAATATCGATTTGAACACATTACACATACATAACTAGGTACTCTATAAAACATCAGTCCTCTACTACCTCATTCCTGTATTTTTAGTGATTACTTTCTTTTTTATTTTACCTACCTGAAAATGTGACATATTATATGTAAAACTAATCTATTGACATTAAATTAACTGAGATAATAATGACATTTAGACTCATTGCAACATGACATAAATTGTTATGATATTATATTATGAAAATGATAATTTATTTATTTAGTATATAAGAATGACATAATTGACATAATGTATAATAATAATTAATAATATTTAAATTAATCTATATCAACAAATTGTATGAATAATGATAGCATGTTAAATTAATTATAAACCTATCGCCTATACATTGCTGTGCCCTAGCAGGGTTCATTGTTTGGAACTATCATAATGTAACAACCTGTAAACAACATGAAATGCAATAAATGAATGATTATGATTATGATTGAAATCGCATTGATTTTGTTAAGCCAAGACGATATATGGGTCCAAACACTTAAGCTCTTTAGAATTATTTCCATAATGCTGTTGAAGTAGAGTATTTCATCGGAACTCGTTAACTATGTGCATCATAAAACACTCGACATAAAATCCACAGGGATTCTGTACGATACAGAGGTGTGATCTATGATCAAGCTAACTTTCTACAGTAACCGTTTCTTCCGCAGGATATTCTACCGTTAGCGGACGTTATGCCAGCTCCGTCGTGGATCACGTACTACCCTGCCACGCCTCTCACCGATTCCCTCATGGACGACGTAGGAGTCAAGTTGAACCTGAAGAGGATTGGCTCATTAGGTTAGTATTATAAGGACTATTCTCCCTCCAGGATTCTACGAATAAGGTTCGCTATTGTACTTAATTCTAATGTAAATATTCGAAGGTGTTAGAGCTTATGCAAAACTGTCAGTGCTCGTGTCTGTCCAAAAGCAAACATAAAGTCAAACCATTAATTTCAATAGTGTCTAGAAAAGTCAGGAAATTCTGGAATATTATTATTTCCCAATTTTTTTCCCTTTGTCTGACCACTACCTCCAAGTAACTGGATAACACATTACCAGTTGGGAATACTCTTGTCAAACTTTTGGGGAGCAGACAACACGTAACAATAATTACAACAACACGTAATTAATAATTATGAATCCAGGATTGCCAGGATCGCCGACTTTACGCTCATTGCTATGCCATACTGTGTGATAACCGCCAATATTTTTATAAAATCGTTGTATAATTGATAACATGCGAGTACACAGTTAAATACGATAGTTACGCCAATTAGTTAACTTTCATTCAACTGTTCATGGGCGGGGGGCGTCTGGTTTCACGGCCATGTATTAAAACGATAATATAAACGCAGTACTTTAGTGTGCACAAGTTCTGCGAAATAATTTTTACATGGCTCTTGTATGTAATTGCCAGTTTCAGTTGGCCACATACAAGTTTGATTAGTCTACGAAAACTTACTACTGACATTAAAAATATGCCGGATGTTTTTTGGTCACGATTTATCCGCGTAACAGGTTTATCCAAATCTGTTCTGCTATTAAGGCCTAATTAATGGACAAACTTATACAATTGACATAGTTTGAAATATTCCTGGGATTAATTAATATCTAGCTCACTGAGTACGAAAAACAGGCTGAATATAATTAATTGGGGTATGAGTGTCCTGCAGGCACTTATACTTCAGTTCGTTAAAAAAAACAACTGGGTGGAAGTAGGACTAAGCGTTTAGAGACTAAAAACCTCTTTCTCCCTGTTCCCACTAGTCAAATTAAACTGTTTAAAAAAGTAGTGGTAGATTGTCTTGTCGTTTCTCAACCTGCCATCTTCGCCTTCGTTTACCGCAATGACCCTTACTGCTTACTGTATCCAGTGTTTCTTTTAGCCTTTTATCATCCCACTGCAGGCCTCTTTTCAGAGAGAAGGCATGAGCATTGACACTATTGACACTGGTCTTGCTCAAGACGGCTTGGCGATTTCAGACTCACACCAAAAGTCCAGATCTCCTCAGGATTGTTGTACTTCTCCATGTCATTGACGTCCAAGATAAACTGAGAAAGTACTTATGAATGATTGTATTGTGCAATGAAGCCCACTAGGTGTCAGCACAGAGACGTGAGGTCCAAAAACTATAATATAAAAAAAAATATTGGCGCTCGGTCACTTGGTCAAAAAGTGCCAAAGCGCCTATATTTCGTGTCGATAAGACCTTAAGTCACAGTGGCGCCAACTGATGGTACTTTTTAGATTTTCGCAAACACATGACGTCAATGATGCGTCACACAAACCCACAAGAATCCACGTTTTTATTTTTATTTCTTTTGGTCATAGATCATTCAGAAAAGGGCTACTACGGGTTAGCGAACGAATCTCTGCTGAATGACGTCGTGGCTCATATGCGACTTCCAGAGGCTGTCATCATATTTCGAGTAAGTACACAAGTTTTAGGCAAACTTCGGCATTGTATAATGCCCTCTCTCTCTCACTGACATGACAGAGAAGACACTATACATTTTGCGGTGTCTTTCAGTCTCTTATATATTCATCGATTTTTGCTGAACTAAAATATAACGGCGATATAATTGAGATTTTAAAAAGACGTCCATAATCATATCCTGCATCAAATTTTCATTGTTATTAATTTGTGATATCTCTTAGTTCATTAACAATTAAATATTTTCGTCTATATTACTGCTTTGTTTTTAACCTTAACGCCCAGATACTTTTCAGTACTAAGTAGAAAAAAGTCGCGGATAAAAAGTAAACTATGTATATCCTTGACCAATATCCAATCTATTTCTGAACCATAATTAATTAAAATTGTTTCAGCATGGAATCAATACTTACACACCAAACACCTTATTATTATTTACTCTTGATAGAGACATTATTATTTTTGTGTGAACAGAATATGTCTGGAGAGTCATGGCCCCAGCGCCTGAACTACACAATACGGATGAAGGGCGACTTCCAGACGAAATCCTTCGAGCCTCAAGATGACTCGGCAGGGCCACACAGAATGTTTGGTAAGTGTACAATTTTGTTATAATATAGTAAGAAACCGTAGCAGTTTCAGTACCAAATTTATAATTTCCTAGTATGGGTGACCTTGTGTGAGTTGTCCTGAGATTTGTTTATTATATTTTAACTAGATCGCGTCGTACTTATAAATAAAACCAAATTGTGAATCGCATCATGATTTTGTTACCCATCAAGCTCAAAGGACCGAACTTTGATTAAATTATCTTCGTCAAAAGTAACGTTGGTTTTTATTATGGTCCTTCGAGCCGGATCCTTCTGTCCCATCGGACTAAAATGTATAAAAGTAATTGGAATTTTCATTGTACAAGTTGGATATTAAAATAACTTATACGATATGAAGGTTGTTTGATACTCTACATAACTGCTGTCCGTGCAGGAGTTATCGATTGTCGCTAAATCCACCTACGACTGACAACTAAAAAAGTTTGTAGGTAACTAGGATACTTTCTTTTTGTCATTCTATACTCTGAGATATATAAATACTTAATCGAATATTGAATTGAATTGTATTTAAAACTAGCTTTTGCCCGCGAATACAGAATTTTGATTTTTCCCTGTTCCCGGGGGATTTCCGGGATGAAAACTATCCTATGTTCTTTCTCGGGTATGACTATATCTGTACCAAATTTCATTCAAATATAGGCGTAAAGAAGAGTCAGACAGACAGACAGTAAGGTTACTTTCGCATTTATAATATAAGAATCGATATAAACTTGAACTATTAAAAAGGAAATCCAAATGGTGAAATTATTTAAATGATCCACAGTTATTTAGTAAAAGCTTTGCTCTAAAAGAGGGAGAAAAACGTCTTGAGACTGTATCTTCTTCCTCACATCTTTAATGGCCTCAAGGACTATACCACTGTTATGTTGTCGACAGGTTACAAGTATGGAGCGTTCATGCGAGTCCAATGGGCGGTGGACACCAGCTACATCAAACTTTTGACTGGCCACGAAGTAACTCAGGTAAGCAAGATTTAGCAGGCTATAGGTCTTTGGGATTGAGCTTAAGGAAAGTAGTACCATCGTATTTATTTCTGGTGTAAAGAGTTAAAGTATCTGCCGGGGTTACGGAAGAGTTATAATAGTTGCCGTGACCCCGGAACATAAAGGGCAACCGAAGGAACATAATCTGTTCTTTTATGACGTCAATTATTAGGGTTATTCGTAAGAATCAAATGCTTCAAACAAATTTGATTAATTAAATCTGAGGAAAACCATGAAATTTAACCTTTTTAAAGCAAAGGACGAATTTAATCTTCGAAATTTTCGTTCAATTAAAATAAAATTCTTAAGATTTATGGTTTTCCTTTAATTTAATTAACCATGTAGAGATATTTGGTCCTTATAAATGAATCTAACGTTTGATGTCATAAAAATACAAAGTGTTACTTTTTTGGATTTTAGCCGATTCGATTCCCGACAGTGGTAATCAAGTTTTCAAAAACTTTAAATGCAGTTTTGTTTCTCTTTAAAAATAAAGGAATGTTTCCTTTAAGTGAAATAATCTATCTACTTTTTTGGATTTTAGCCGATTCGATTCCCGACAGTGTTAACCAAGTTTTCAAAAACTTTAAATGCAGTTTTGTTTCTCTTTAAAAAAAAAGAAATGTTTCCTTTAAGTGAAATAATCTATCTTAAGGATTTAAGGTGGCATTTTTGCAGGGCCCATTGAAACTTTCCACCCTGTATAATATATGAATCATGACAGTGTATCTTACCTATATTATGTAGGTGTAAAAACGAATGACTAAGAACCCTCATATACTTGTGCAAAGGGCAAAGAGTACAAACAACAGTAACAAAGGTTTTACAAATATATTAATTTGTTTAGACCTTCGTTGCTACTGACTACTGATGTTACTTTGCACCACGTCGACATAATTATCTTAATTATTATAGAAGTTTTATAATACAGTGTCGTACGAGAAACCTTCAGTTTGAGTAATTAATTTATGATACTTTGCCTCAATGTCGTTTATATTCACCTGGTATAAAAATAAGCTGGTATTGTTCTAATTTTTCACCTAAAATACAGTATTATTATTATTATTATTATCCATTTATTTCAGGCATCAAGGCCCATATAAACATATACAATATTATATTAACATAAAACTTAAAAATACTATAAATATATAATACATGATAAATTAATAAACTAGTGCACACGAAGTGTCGGCGTCGTGTTTCGCTGACTGGTACATACTACACGTACGTATTACAGTTCATTTTGGAGATTAACCGGGACGAACATGCAGGCATATTTTTTATAAGTACTGTAGAGGCCGGAAGGACCTCTATTGTACCGGGACAACAATAATACTTAAATTAAACCCATTTATGGTTAATTATTACTTGTATTCATTTTAAATTATTTTATATTAATTTTATCTCGACCGCTTGTTAGCCTTACGGGCTGTCAAGTCCTTCTAAGGTTAAATATATTTCATCTCATCATAAACAAAGAAAGTAAAAAGGTTTTACTAAGACACCATCAGCCGGTGTCTCTGGTACCATAGATTACTTAATTTACGTATTATTGTAAAATCTGTCATTTTAACGTTAAAAACAGTTACTTTTTAACTATGTAATGTAGCTCACCCAGGCACAAACTGCTAAAGCATTTTGCCTATCTACATGACAAATGGCCTCATGAACAATGCCTCTCAATGTCTAATCATGGTAAATAACAATGTCCATTGTATTCAATAGGATATGGTCACCGACTCACAGCCGTGACAAATGACCGTGCAATTTCGTTATCACTGTCATCGGCTCATACGGAGATGAACGAAGATAATATCTGTTTTTATAATAATACCGCATTATTTATAAAAAAAAAATGTGCATTTTTTCATTTGTTAACGATTGTTTATTAAAAGCTATTAATCTTCTTTTATCTATAATAATAATACCAGCCTATAACTGTCCCACTGCAGGGCAAAGGCCTCTTCTCATACAGAGAAGGCACGAGCATTGATTTGATCACCAGGCTTGCTCAAGACGGATTGGCGATTTCGGACTTATATTAACTACAAGTCCAGGTTTCCTCACGATGTTTTCCTTCACCGATGTCTGTGATGTCTAAGATAAACTTTAGAAAGTACATATGAATTGAAAAAGTCACATTGGTACTTGCCCCGATTTGAACCCGCGACCTCTTGCATGAGAGCCGGGTGCCTTAACCACTAGGCCATCACGACGGCTTTTATCTATACTTCTATACTAACATTATAAAGAGGAATACTTTGTTTGTTTGTTTGTAATGAATAGGCTCTCAAACTACTGGACCGATATTAAAAATTCTTTCACCATTCGAAAGCAACATTTTCCACGAGTAACATAGGCAACAAACGATCACGCTATGTCCCACGGGAGCGAAGCAGTAACCAAAAACCTAATGTAACGTAACGCGGGTGAAACTGCGAAGAACAGCTAGTATAGTATAAAATGAAGTACAGTCTCACAATAGTCGTTATCTTCCAGACATTAAAAATCGGAATGAAAATGATTAAAATGAATTTGTATGAAATTATGTGCCATTTTTTTTAGATCTCAACTCAAGTTTTGGTATAAAGAGACGTTAGACGAGGAATATAAAGAGACTTAAACAGAGGAATATTTTTGGTCGTAAACAACGCACAGACGTAACCACAGAAGCTAAAAAGAAGTAGTAATTGTGTACATTACTACTTCTTTTTAGCTTCTGTGGTTAATAAGAAGGAATTCTTAAAATTCATCCCTTGAAGGGGAAAAATAGGGGGTGACGCGTGAAATAACTGGGTCTAGTATAAATAGTTTATCACTAAATCTGAAAGCATTATCGTCTGCAGCAAAACGGCTAACTAGAACATCTATACAAAACAAGCAATTGCTTTTAAAATCCCACAATAGAATTAGTTCGCGCTGCAAGAAACTACACGATTACAAAACCAATTCCTGGCATTTATCTTCCATTCAACTATTGAATAAGTATTTATATTTTGAACTCTATACGTTCTGCGTTAAGGACGTTAATACAACATCAACAATTCACCTTCGGGTTATTTAATTAAATACAGTTATTGTATTAAGAACGTTGACGCTGTTGTAATAAGATTTAAAATAGTTCAATTAGTTCCAAGGTTTCAGTTTTGGCCAAAGTAAGAACTCCTTTAAAAGATTATGCAAGTTTTTTTGCACCAAGTAAATGGCATTGATTTAAATTTGTAATAGTGCAATTGGAACAAGAAACTGGTTTTAAAAGTTGATTTTAAGAAGGGCAATCAAATTAACCGGTTTACATAAAAAAACCGCCTTATTTATTTATACTAGGTGCAGTTTCAGCCTCGTCTTTGGTTGCCGGTCAGAGGTCGTAGCGTGATGATAAATATCCTTTTCATCCCACCTATTCGAAAAAGACGACTTTGTTCCCCTTTGAGTACGCCCAAAGTTGGTGTTTTCTATAAGAAACTTTCAGCGGGCAATAATGACGCTCCAAATTCAAAAAGTGCGCCTAAAAGTAACTTTTAATCGCACTTTTTAGGGTTCCGTAGCCAAATGGCAAAAACGGAACCCTTATAGATTCGTCATGTCTGTCTGTCTGTCTGTCCGTCCGTATGTCACAGCCATTTTTTTCCGAAACTATAAGAGCTATACTGTTGAAACTTGCTGAGTGGATGTATTCTGTGAACCGCATTAAGATTCTGATACAAAAATAGAAAATAAATAAAAAATTTTGGGGGTCCCCATCCCCACACATAGAACTTAAACTCAAAAATTTTTTTTTCATCATACCTATATGTGTGGGGTATCTATAGATAGGTCTTCAATGAAATTAATTAATGAAATTAGAAACTTCAATGATATTGAGGTTTCTAATAACATTTTTCTCTAAACTGAATAGTTTGCGCGAGAGACACTTTCAAAGTGGTAAAATGTTGGTCCCCCCCTGTAACTTCCAAAATAAGAGTATGATAAATAAAAAAAAAATATATAATGTACATTACCATGTAAACTTCCACCGAAAATTGGTTTGAACGAGATCTAGTAGTTGTTTTTTTTTAATACGTCATAAACCGTATATCGTAATTTACCTTTCATTCAATCAACTCAAATATAACAAGAACTTTATATTATGTTACTTGCTGCTACGGAACCCTTCATGAGCGAGTCCGACTCTCACTTAGCCGGTTTTTTTTTAATTTGGAGCGTCTTTGCATGTTTGTCGCCCTGTTATAAGTGCGCCTAAAAACTCGTCAAAGAATCGAACGCAAATAATGCATGGCTGGTATGACGTGTCACGCCACGGCTGAATAAAAAAAAAACTTAAATAGAAATAGAACAAGCAAACTACAGCCCAAGTTCTCGTAAAAAAATTCACGGATTGTTTTGCAGCAAATTATTAATGTAGCTGCTATTATTATCAAGATATCATAATAATAGCAGCTACAATAATAATTTTACAATAAAGTATGAAGCGCCTTTTATTTTCTCATAGGGGTTGATGAAAAGTAGAGTGTATCACTCGGGCGCAAAATATATTTTTGGCTCGGGCGACGTACTTTGAATCCCTCGCTACGTTCGGGATTCTATTTAAGAATCCCTCGCAAAGCTTGGGATTCTACTCTAGAATCCCTCACTTCGCTCTGGATTCAAAAAACGCCCTCGCCGTAATAATATTACTTTGCGCCCTTGTAATACATTTGCAATCGTGCCCAAAGATTGAGAAATAAAACGGTTACAACCAATGATGTTATAAGTAAAAAAGTGTAGATAGGTTATATGCAGTCAAAAAGCGGCACATTAAAAGTTTGCCAATTGACAAACATGATACTGAGTATCGCGTTGACATTTGACGTTTATCTCTTTTTCACTCGCATTACTTCAATCATGTCATCCTACTTTGACGTGTAATGTATGTGTGCGTCAGTGTGCCGTTTTTGAAGATAGAATTTCGTTTGGGTAACCTATCTACACTTTTTTACTTATATGTAACATCATTGGTTACAATTACAACTAATAACATCTAAATATATAATTTGGTGAACTGACTGACTGATTGATTGATGGTTTGATAAGTTGCAGAAATATACGAAACTAGCTGTCCCCCACGGTTTCACCTGCGTTATATCAGTATTTTGGTTACTAAAAAAAGAAGATAAAAAGTATTCTATATCCGTCCCCTGGTCCTAAGCTACCTCCAATTATGTAACTAACACGTATACATATTAAATGTGTAACTAACACGACTTTCTTTTATATATATAGAATAGATATAGATATAAAGTTTCTTAAAATAAAGTATTTTTAATTAACTGATAAGTGTAAAGAGGGAGGGGAGGCTTTGCCCTGCAGTGGGACAGAGGAGGCTGATATTGATTGATTAATGAGTCAGACATTACTTCAGGAAACACGTGTAGTATCCGTTTGGATTTTAAGTTGATATTATTATATGAATCGGCGTCCTGTATTGATAAACTAATAAATAAAGCTGAAACTACAGTTTTCTTTGTTATTGCAACTTTTTAAGAAACACTGCCTCTACATAATTGTCAATATACAATTTTATTTGAAACTAGCTTTTGCTCGCGACTTCGTCCGCGTGAAATAATGACTGCTGGCATTTGGGTTTTTCACTTAGTTATCACGTTGACAAACGTTTAAAACATCAAATTGTCTCTCTTTATAATAAATTAGTACACAAACAGATTTAGAAAAGGTAAAAAGAACAAAATCACAGGCCAAAATAATAATAATTATTATACAGGATGTAAACGACACGACGCGACGCTTAGACGGTCCTCTATCGTTGCTGACACCATTTAGCACAGGACTTGACTATCGTGGAGACATCCAGTGCTGGACATATCCAGCACTGGCTGTTTATTAGCTGACAGATAGATGGAAGAGGTCTTACAGGATTCCTTATGTACAATATACTTAGTTTTTTCACTATTTTGCAGTATAAAGAGGTTAGAGGGAGAGCTGACACCTGAGCAAGCGAGTGAGAAAGCAATCTCTCTTAAATCAACACCTGTGACTTTGAAAGATTGCCCTTGTGATTTATTTATCGTCATCGCATAGCAAACTTTAGATTAAAAAGAAGGCGCTTAAATTCAAATGGAAGATCATTTGGTATTAGAGAAATGCGAACAGACAGTAGCATATTATTAATTATTATCTGATAAAGGATGATAGGCCGTGATGGTCCTGTGGATAAGATGCCCGCCTCTCGTGTAAGAGGTTGTGGGTTCGAATCCGGGCAAGTACCAAAGTAAGTTTTTCAGTTTATATATACTTTCTAAAGTCTATCTTGGACTTCACTGAATTCCCGTGCCTCGGAAAGCACGTAAAGCCGTTGGTCCCGGTTGTCGTTCGTGGAACTTTGACAGTCGTTACGTCTGACCAGTCTAACCAAGGGGTATCGTGTCGCCCAGTTATTGGGTTGTGGAGTTCCGACAGGCAGTTGCTCCACGGTACCCAGCTGTGTTGGATAGCCAACACAGCTGGGAAAAAGGCTAGGGTGGAAAGGATGTTTTTTTTTTTTTTTGAAAAATGTGAGATTACTTTATCGCGTCTTAGAATACCTATGCCGTAGTCACGTTGTATATCAAGTTTCTTCGTAACTTGGGGTTGTGGAGGTCTGATAGGCGGTCGCTCCACGTAAAACACTGATACCTAGTTAAATTCGGTTAGGTTGGAAGCCAACCCCAACACAGTTGGGAATAGGCTAGGGAGATGATGAGAATGATGGGTAACTTGATGTGCTGTCTGAGTTACCTAGGTGTTGTTGCTATAACCTGTGTGGCAAACAATGATAAATGTATGTAATGACAGTATGTTTTTTTGTATGGTAGCCCTCTATTTTTTTGTTTTATTCTGTTTTTAGTATTTGTTGTTATACGCGCCATGGTGGGTTAAGGCCCGCCTCTCCTAGCAAGTACCAATGTGACTTTATCCGAGTTTTATGTACTTTCTAATAGTATTTCGACACCACTGACAGGCGGTGAAGGCATCGTAAGGAAACCTAAATTTCAAATTATAAGTTTGAAATCAGCAATCCGCCTTGAGCAAGCAAGTGATTTTTAATGCTCTAACCTTCTCTACGTGAGAGGAAGCCTTTGCCCAGTAATGGGCACTTATAGGCTAAATATGTTGTTAAAGCGGCAACAGATAACTATTCGACTATCATGGTGCATGAGATATAGCCTGGTGACAGAAAAAAAAATCCAAAAATATTCTCTTAGTGCTCAGTTGCATCACTGGTGGAACCTAGTTACAAAGTTTTAAGTGAATCCATAAAGATATCATCATCATCTCCCTAGCCTTTTTCCCAACCGTGTTTTCCATAAAGATATAAAGACATTAAATTTCCCCCCCTTTCCTTCCCCATGGGGGGGAATTTTCAAAAATCCTCTCTTAGTACGCGCCTACACCCTCCAACAAACACACATGCCAAATTTCAGCTCTCTACGACCAGTAGTTTCGGCTGTGCGTTGTCTGTCAGTCACTCAGTAACGGAAGCGTTTTATATATATAGATTGACGCGAGTCGCGACACGTTAGCGTCTTGTCAAACTCACTCCCTTCCTACTTCACACAACCCATCCATCTTTTGATCGGCCTTCCTTCCCCCTTCCATCTCTCTAATCACATTCGTAATTCTTCTAGCCACATGCGTTTCATCCCTCCTCTTCATACTAAACAATCGTCTTTCAACTTTTAAGTATCCATCGCTACTTTCAGTCTCCCTCTGATATACATGCCCATTTCACAGTTTAACCATTCGGTTTACTCTATAAATTCATTATATTTTCGTCTATTTTCTTTAAGGCTCATTGCAATTCATACGTACAATAAGTCTTAAGGTGTCTTAAGGAGTGGGTGCCGGGTGGCTCTAATGAGCTATGACCTTTATCCCGATCTTCTAAATTATGCCATTTATAATAAACTAGCTTTTGCCCGCGACTTCGTCCGCTTGGAATAATAGTTCCCGGTCCCGGGGGATTTCCGGGATAAATACTATCCTATGTCCTTCCTCGAGTCCCAGACTATATCTATACCAAATTTAATTCAAATCGCTTCAGTGGTTTAGGCGTGAAGAAGAGACAGTCAGACAGACAGACAAAGTTACTTTCGCATTTATAATATTAGTACGGATAATCAATTACTTTCTAAAATATACAATATTTTTATTACAATTTTAGACGTCCATATAAGCACAACTTTACATTGTAAATACTTTATATTGTATAATCTATGGTAAATACTTTTATGCGTCAGCGCTACGGCTCGCATGTATGAGTCATGGCGGATACTTAATTACGTACCCTGACCCTTCACAAAGTACCTCTCACTAGTATTGACGTGCTTTGAAATGAACAATAAAGATATGCATAAAATGGAAAACTGACTGACTATGATTGCCTGTTGATATATCAACGCACAGCCCAAACCGCTGCTCCTAGAGACATGAAACTTGGAGGGTATGTTCTTTGTGAAGAGTAAGTGTTCATAAAGAAAAGGTTTTTCCGAATTACAACCCTAAAAGGGTTAAATAGGGGATGGAAGTTTGACATTCACGCGGGCGAAGCCGCGGAAAAGAAATAAAATTGATAACGCTTAAAAACCTTTTGAATTACTTATTGAAACAAAAGCATTTACGTGTCTGTACCATTTTATCTTTGTACTCTAATCAATGTTCAACAATCTTAAATCGTTAAGATCGATTATTTTGCTTAAAAGAAAAAATCCTTTATTAACAAAACTGGATTAAAAGATTATCGGTATTTCGCTACGGTTTTTAAGAAGTAATTGTCACACTCGGGGAATCCGTAAAAGTAACACTCTGTATTGTTATGCCATCAGACGTTAGGGTCATTCATAAGGACCAAATCCAAACCAAAATTGTAAAAAATCTTACTCCTGTGTAAGCAACATTCTTTTAACCTTTCGACCACCAACCGGCAGCCGACTGTCGGGCTGCTATTGTCTTTCTATTGTGTCACGTACAACGTGTGTTGGAAGGTATAAACACAAGTAGTCCAGTCAATGAGGTTACCTGGAAACTTTTTCTGGCGAAAAATTCTAACGCGCTAATTTTAGCCCCTCGCATTGCTATTTTGGACAAATGACATTTTACCTTAAATATGTTATTGTCAATTTTACCTGCAAATATTACAATTTATGCGTTTCCAATTATTTTATTCAACATGCATTTTGTGCAAAAAAACATACGGTGAGGAATGGCTGAATAAACTTGACAGACTGAAATTCGGCCTAGATAATTAAATGATTATTTTATGCTACTTACAGGCCCTATCTACCCAAGAGTTCCCGTACTATCACACTGATAGGAACACGGCGATAGCGGTGATTACTGTCATCCTTATTGCGCTGTGCTGGCTGTCCCTGATGCTGACCTTCGTGTTCCTCATGGTCCGTCTGCTGCAGGAGCGGACCAGCGGCATACAGGCGAGTTCTTTTCTTTGGCTATGGTATCTCGCAGCTCAGTTCGCTTACTGCTTAATTGCCGCGAAATTCAAATTTTCGACCGATTTTTTGCCACTAAAATTACGTCGATTTACTTCAGGCGCTGACTAATTTGACAGGACTAAACGAATATGTATCTTCTGTCCTTTTCTTAATGAAATTAAAAGAGAAATATTAGCACTTAACTTAAATTTAGGTTAGTTTGTGAACAAGAGAATCAGCACCAATACCAATATCCAATTTAAATCTGGTACGGTGGGCTATGATACATCAAGCTATATAAAACCAGTATAAGCTGACTTCTGATTGTACGAAAAACATACACAATGCGAGGTCAGCTAAAACTGGTTTTTTATATCTTGATGTGTAGCCGTGTGTACTATCTATCATACTTCCAATGAGAACGTATTTCGGATCCACCCTCTTATCGATACGGATGAAATTTTGATACAGTTTAAAAAAATCGACAGTAATCAAATCGCAGCTTTAACTACACGCTAATAAAACTCAATTTTCCACAGGAGCTGATGAAAATGGTAGGCGTATCGACAAACAGTCTAGGGCTGTGTCACTTTCTAAACGTGTTGCCATGCGGGCTGATATACTCCATCGTGATAGCTGTCCTCGTGACCGCGACCTCCAACCCTTTGATAGAGAAGTCCAGTCCATTCCTCATATTCCTGATGTTGCTGCTATACTTCAACACGATCGTGGCGTTGGCTTTCGTCTGCAGTTATATTTCGAGAGGAAGTAAGTTCTTTTTTTATTAGTTTTTTTGGGGAGTGGGAAATCATCCAATGACTGCTCCCGTCCTGGGTGCGGCGGGAGGGCGTGTCATACTTTTACTGACTAAAATTCACTCATGTTCCTTCGGTTGCCCTTTATGTTCCGGGGTCACGGTAACTATTATATAACATTCCGTAACCCCGGCAGGCGTTGGCCCTGTTGGTGCCAGGCTACACGGTGCGGCAACGCGCGCACCGCATTACTCCGCACCGCACTGGCGGCCACACGAGCAGTGCGGCGCCGCAACGTTCTTACGGCGCCGCTGCGGCACCGCAATGTTCTTACGGCGCCGCTGCGGCACCGCAATGTTCTTACGGCGCCGCTGCGGCACCGCAATGTTCTTACGGCGCCGCTGCGGCACCGCAATGTTCTTACGGCGCCGCTGCGGCACCGCAATGTTCTTACGGCGCCGCTGCGGCACCGCAATGTTCTTACGGCGCCGCTGCGGCACCGCAATGTTCTTACGGCGCCGCTGCGGCACCGCAATGTTCTTACGGCGCCGCTGCGGCACCGCAATGTTCTTACGGCGCCGCTGCGGCACCCCAATGTTCTTACGGCGCCGCTGCGGCACCGCAATGTTCTTACGGCGCCGCTGCGGCACCGCAATGTTCTTACGGCGCCGCTGCGGCACCGCAATGTTCTTACGGCGCCGCTGCGGCACCGCAATGTTCTTACGGCGCCGCTGCGGCACCGCAATGTTCTTACGGCGCCGCTGCGGCACCGCAATGTTCTTACGGCGCCGCTGCGGCGCCGCTGCGGCACTACTTTCCATACATTTTCTTTTCTTGACCTCAAAGTACTGTACTGCCATCCCCATGAACTGAGCGGCGCCGCTGCGGCACCGCACTGCTTGCACCCCTCCCCGCCTCGTCTGCCTCGCGCCGTTGTCCGGTGAGCCTGCGGTGCGGCGCCGGAGCGGTGCCGGACGTCCCGTGTGGCATACCATCCAATTTTATATGTAGCAAACCGTTGCGGCACCGCTCAGGCGCCGCGCCGGAGCCGCACCGCACCGTGTGGCCTGGCGCTAAGGCCCCAAATCCTAAACCTAACTCATCATCATCATCTCCGTAGCCTTTTCCCAACCATGTTAGGGTCGGCCTACTTACTGGATTTAGCAGTGTTTTGCGTGAAGTGATTGCCTTTCAGACCTCCACAACCCAGTAAATGGGTGAGCGTTATGTTATGTATGTATGTCTCAGTCTATGGCACGCTCTACAGCCTAGAACGTTTTGATTTCGACTTTTGAGGGTGTCATTTAATTTGTCTCAATTGTGGATGTGACATGGGGTATTAATAAAAAATTGACAAGTTGGTGGCAATTACATGAAAAGAAACAAAGCCACCGAATTCCGAAATTGCAGTTGGGTTTTTTGATTATTTAATAAAATAAAGAATTCTAGGGTAAAGGCTATGTGCATGCCTAGTCTCTGGGGTCCCAAAGCTTTTTCACTTATTCATTTGTTTAATATATTTTTTAAATTCTGTATATTAATATTCTGTTTTGTTTCCCTAGCACAATACGCGGCCACACTCTCAGTCCTAGCGTACGTTATAATATGGCTCCCGGCGCGGTTTGCCTTCGAGCATGAAAAGTCACTTGCAGGCTTCGTGGCCATCACTGGCTTTTTCCCCACTATGCCTGTGATGTGGTTTTGGTCAGAAGTCTCCGTGCTTGAAGCATATGGTGAGAATATTTATTTATTTATTTATTAAAACTATGCCCAAAGAAAAACAATGCACAATGCGGACTTAATGCCTTAGGCATTTTCTACCAGTCTACCTTAAGGTGATGCAGAGACAAGACATGGTAGGTGCAAAGATATTAAAGTTAAAAGAGAAATAAAAAAGATTTTTTGTAATAAATACATACATATATACAAAATATAAACAGTAGATAGAGAATGTGTATAATTAAACAGATTTTTACGCGATTGCCTAAAACGTGGATGTTTTTTGGGCGTATGTATGCCTTATTCTTTGGCACGCTCTACAGCCTAAACTGTTAAACGGATTGAGACATAATTATGAGTCTCAGCAGTGGAACGAGCAACTAGCTTCAATTTTCTGACAGACTGACACCTTGACGATTCGAAAGTAAAGTAGTCTCAAAACTGTTGCTGTCTTTACTTCATTCTTATAGAGTGACAATGACAGCAACAATGAGAGCGTCTTAAAATTCAATGACGTTTGTATTCGGGCATTTTTTTTTTGGGGAGTGGGAAATCATCAAATGACTTCTCCCGTCCTGGGCGGAGCGGGAGAGCGTGTCAGACTTTTACTGACTAAAAACCACTCATGTTCCTTCGGTTGCCCTTAATGTTTCGGGCTTGTCCGGGGTCACGGTAACTGCATTAAAGTATTTTTTTACAGGTATTGGCTTGAACTTCAGCAACATGGCGAAAACACACGCGAAATACAACGGCTCAGTTCTTCTCAGCTTCTTCTTCTTGATTCTCCAATCTGTTGTGTTTTACTTCTTGGCGTGGTACCTGTCTAACGTCAGGCCCGGCCAGTACGGGCAGGCGTTACCTTGGAACTTTATCTTCAAGGTAAGTTTGTTGTAGGATGGAGTAGAGGGAGAGATTTCACTTTTTGGTGTTTAAAGGAAATTGTTTCTTATGCAAGGATATTAGAATTACGAATCATTTTTACACGCTTTTTAAAGTAGTTGGAGTCGGTGTGCTTTTAAATAATCATAATTAAAGTAGTCTAGGTAGGCAAAGGTTTCTTTTTGTGTGTAAGGTACGAATATAGATCGCGTTTGCTCCAGACGGATTTGATAAAATCAAGATTTTGTCAAAACTGACGTAGTACAAAATGAAGTCGCTGCCGCCCTTTATTTGGCTTAGATCTTTTAAACTCCTCAAGAGAAATTGCAGTTTTTACGACAGGAATATTTATATACATGCATATAATTATGGAGTTTTTTTTTATGTTCTGAAACACCCGTGCAAACCACATGCAAGTCGCTAGTTAATAAGTCGAGGTTTTTTTTCGCCTACGTACCCAAGCTAGACTGAAAGGCACTCCTGTTGCATTCGGCTTCATCCCGTTCCTACTTTCAGCGAGAACCCAAAACAATTGAAAAAGAAAGCACGGTCAAACAACATATTGGAGACAATAAGATGTCGGGAGATAACCCGGTTTTCCCGAAGTATAGGACAGTCAACTTTAACCGTAGAAGAATAAGACACAGACTCAGAAAACTAAGTGGTCGAGTGACTCGGTTCCCTCGTAGTGAGGATGGTGATGTTAGTACTTTCACTATGTTAGCAGAGGTAGTTTAATGAAGTTGTGTGCCTCCTTTCCCAATAATGTTAAGGTCAGATCCCAGGGTACCCAGATTCTCTCATATAAAATACTATTCCTTATACACCTGGCTGGCAAGGAGAATTTTTCCAATTCGTATTTTAAAAAACATACTAAAACTGTTGAGTCAGGTTAAATGGACTCTATTCCACTATAAAAAGAGCTAGTTTCCGCTGACTCTGGCGTTTCTCCTTTCAGCGAGAAACGAGAAGTAAAGCCAAAAGTACCGCTAAAGGAAAAATGGGAGACCATGCGATATCGGAATACAAGACCTCGGTTGTAAATCGATCAGGATACAGTGTGTATGGTTTCCAAATAAATATGTACTATACTGAATATTTGTACGAGAATTGTGCTAGAATTTGTGCGAAATACCTTTGTTTAACATACTTTTTATTGGAGCCGCCATTTTGATTTTTGATTGTCGAAAACACTAAATCGAATCTTTAATCTGATATCAATTAGGAGATATGAAACATGTTGCACACAATATTACCTATTGCGTGATATACATTGATGATGTTAATGCACATTTTTGATAATTTTCTCACATGCATTTCGTAATGTCGATTTGCGTAGGACATCAGGCAATTTTCATACTTGTTGGTACAAAAAAAAACTTGCGCGGCCATATTATTTAGAATTATTCCTAATTGTTATGCGCACGAAGGGTTTAGTACCACTATCGGCGAAAAACGGCAAAAAAATCACATTTGCTGTGCCCCCCTAAAATATTTTCTTTATTCCAATTTTTATTTGTTATAGCGGCAACAGAAGTACACAATATATGAAAATTTTTCAACTTTATAACTATCACGGTTCATTAGATACAGCCTGATTGCAGACAGACGAAGAGACAGACCGCGAAGTCTTAATAAAAGGGTCCTGTTTTACCCCTTGATTACGGAACACTTAAAAACAATATTATACTTTAAACTTTCGCGTTGCATATTAATATTTTACTGTTTTTCGGTGGAAACGTCAAGCGAAAAACAAATAAAAAAGGTATGTGCGCGTTAAATCCCGAAAAACAGTAAAACTTAAAAACAATTCCTTACATTTCTCGTACATTCATTCAGTATTGAATTTACTTGGAAACTGTACACCGTTTTATAAATAAAAATTTCTGGAAATATTATAGAACCTTCAGCTTTAGTCTCAGGGCCAGCAGAATGAAAAACCGAGTGACCCCTCGGCAGTATTTCGGTGAGGATGATAATCATGAAGCAGCAAACCAGTGGAGTGCGTATAGGCATGTTTTTGTTCTAAATCAAAGTCACCAGATAACGAAGGGGTGGAGCTAAGCTTCGCCCGCTGTGATTGGTCGATGAATTTGACAGCTGATTTTTTAGGGATTGCAAAAGGGTGATTAAAAAAATATCGATATCGATAATTATTCAAATTATTAGTTGTATAAGACCCAATTTTGTAATAAAACAGGGTTTTATAAAAATAAGATTATATTAAAAAAGGTTTCGCAATCAAGCAGTAGCTTAAATCAATTAATAAAAAAATAATACACTTGATTATAAAACGGAATAGTTAAATAAAAAACAAAAAGATCTATTACCTAAAAACCTATTTTAAGGTTTTTTATTGTTTTTTCTTTTTGTTTCGTGTTATGTTTTACCGACTTCAGAAAATGGATGTTATATGTATACGCTAACATTATTATAATAATAGAACTATAAGTATTTTATTCATTATTATACTTATGTATATAATTACTAGCTTATGCTCGCGGCCTCGATCGCTTAGAAGAATTGTTTAAGGTCTAATTTACAAAAAAGGGTATGCACGTAAAGGTATCTACGTATTATGTTAAAAAAAATACGCTTTTCATAGATATTCTATATCTTCACTAATATACACTAATATTATAAAGAGGAAAACTTTGTTTGTTTTTTTGTTTGTTTGATTGTAATGAATAGGCTCAAAAGCTACTGGACCGATTTTAAAAATTATTTCACCATTCGAAAGCTACATTGTCAACGAGTAACATAGGTGATATAATATCACGCTATGTCCCATGGGAGCGAAGCAGTAACCAAAAACTTAATGTAACGTGGGTGAAACCGCGAGGAACAGCTAGTACATAATAAAATCATCGGCCGACGGCCACATAAACTTTTTCAAGCTTTGCGAAAATAAATAAAGTTACCTATACTGGTTAGCGGAACGCCCTCTGTTAATTTACATACTGTTAAATCATACGAAACGATAGTATACAGGGTGGAAAGTTTTAATGGACCCTGAAAGAAAACTACCTTAAATCTTTGAGATAGATTATTTTACTTAAAGGAAACATTCATTTATTTTATAAAAGGACTGAATCTTTCTTAGAAACATGGTAAATTAAATTAGAGGAAAACCATGAAATTTCAACATTTCAAATCAAAGGACGACTTTAACTTTCGAAACTTTCGTTCAATTAAAATAAATTTCTTAAGATTTATGGTTTTCCTTTTATTTAAATAACCATGTTTGTTAGAGAGATTAAGTCCTTATGAAATGCCCTAACGTTTGACACCATTAAAATAGAAAGTGTAACTTTTTTGGATTTTAACCGGTTCGATTCCCGGGAGTGGGAAGCGGATTTTCGAAAATCTTTGAATGCAGTTTTATTTGTTGTAAAAAATAAAGGAATGTTTCCTTTAAGTAAAATAATCCATCTTAATGATTTAAGGTAGTTTTCTTCCAGGGCCCATTGAAACTTTTCACCCTGTATATAAAACAAATCTTACCAAAACAGGCAAAAATAGGGTCGGCGTTGCCGAACTAAACAAACGGCGTCGGTCCTTTAAAACTTCAAAGCAATCAGCTGTAAAATGCCTTGAACAAATGACGCTATAATATTTTGGAAGCCAGTTTTCCCTGTTAGTGGCATTAACCCATTTTTCTTTAACTTCCGGAATATTTGGAAATCTAAAATGAAAACATTAAAACGAAACATTATTTTTATTTTACCATTAAAAATTATCGATAAAATAATTTCACTACAGTGTTTTGTGAAGTCACATCACTTCAGGACACAGTACGAAGTACTTACGAATAGAAAGGGATAGACTTATCTAATATTCTAGTGATAGTAAAGGACTTTTTCAAAAGACATCAACGCGGTATGACTTTTTTCGAAACCAACCAGTTTAGCTTGAGCTCTCAAATTGTAATAAATATAAACATATTTTACTTACCGATGAAAACTTATGCCATCTTTTTTATAACTAGATGTTTTAGAACATTTTCCGCACCATTTTATTGCACATGTACTCATTTTTGCTTCGGTTTTATACGATAAATGTATTTTTAGGTACCGAAATTAGGAAGTGTGCACGGATCCAACAACTGGTCAGTACTAAAAATTGCACTCATACCTGCGTCTCTTATAAGTGATATTCCATTTAAGTGTCGTGAGCCCGAATCACCCGTATGAGCGGTCAAGTGGTTGTATAGTCTTTGATGATAATGTTACTATTTTATTTAATTATGGACAACCAGTAGCTGTTACATTACTTACATCTAAACATTAAATCCCACTAAAAACATTTCATATAAAACGTAGCCAAGACAACCACATAAGGAAAAATATATCAGATCTCATGTAGAGCCAAGCTTCTGAATCTACACGGCCTAACTCTACAGACCCTAACTTCACAAACTCTACATATCAGTAAAAATGTATGGCTTCGCCGTTTCGCTACCGTCGTGGAGGTGATGCGAAAATTAAGTTTTTGAAGTAAGTACCGAAACAGCCAAGCCATACATTTTTACTGATATGTAGAGTTTGTGAAGTTAGGGTCTGTAGAGTTAGGCCGTGTAGATTCAGAAGCTTGGCTCTACATGAGATCTGATATATTTTTCCTTATGTGGTTGTCTTGGCTACGTTTTATATGAAATGTTTTTAGTGGGATTTCAGTTCTTTTTGTAAGTTGCTAGGCAGTATTTTCAGTGTTTTTTTTTCTTTTCGTTCACAGATTTTTTTGACTCAATTGACCTGAAAGTCCCACACTTTTTTTTTCCCACATTTTGCGAAATGGACCATTTCAGACCACTGGACATTTTGCGAATTGGACATTCTGCGCCTAAACGTTTTTATTCTTAAAATACTTGAACGTACAACGGTGATATTTCGATCTAGGAGAAATTATTAAAGGCTGTATTGCGCTCCCGAATAACTGTAGTATATGACTCCACAATATAAACGAATTTTCGTGCAAACGTGCATACAATATTATTCTCAGATACATAAAAATTCAAATAGTACTTATACTTTCCGATGTAACGAAACCATAGCGCGATCTATTTCGATCCCAACGCCATCTAGGGAAGTAAGACTTAAACTTTTTGTCATCGAGGATCGCGCTACGATTCCGTTCAACACCGTAACAATTTAGGTATGTATGTTTAACCAATTACCAATACATAAAATTATGCCCACTGAAATAAGCCGCAAAACTTATTTATACGAATACGAAAAATATTGCAATCGCAACACGACCGTCAACGACACAAGTTTATAATTTTCTTAGGTGGTTGATACCAAACTTACCAAACTTCTTATACCAAATGTCAGCTTTCAAGCACTACAGGAAGTAGCCACATCAGCAGTGTCGGCTTTCATAGCCCATAGCCCAATAGCCAGATCTTTCTCTTTGCAATTTTACTTGATTTGTTCAAACAAACTTCCACACCCCCATTTTAGGGGATGGAGGTCGAAATCTATAAGTTTATGAATTTTTCTGTTGGTTGTATACTAAACTTAGGCTACATACCAAATTTCAGCATTCTAGCACTTCAGGAAGTAGCCAAACATTTTGATGATCATCAGTGTGTCAGTGTGTCAGTGTGTCAGTGAATCAGTGACGAAATCGGTGTATTTTAGATATCAATAAAATCTAAAGTATAAAAGCTATTCAATTGAAACTTTGTATGTTTATTGAGTCTGTTATTGACATTATTTCTTGTGAATATGAAGTGTCTGGTACATCGGATACCAACTCTATGAGGGTTCGAAAAAACGACGAAACACTTCGAGAAAAGGTAGGTAGTGCCCCTGCGCTTCGCTTGCTTGTCTTGGCCGGGGGCACGACCGTGCCCCCCGATACACGGTTACAAAGTTAAATGTACATCACTTTAAGGTTCAACATGCACGAATATATTGTAGTGACACAAGAAAAGACAAAACATAATTGAAAATAATAGAGAAAGAATAATAAAATAAAAATGACATAAACATTGTAGAAATTACAATTCTAAATCAAAATAAAATAAGATAAGTAGTTATACATATATTTTAATTAAGTTAGCATTTTTTTTGGTGAGTGGGAAATCATCAAATGACTGCTCCCGTCCTGGGTGCGGCGGGAGGGCGTGTCAGACTTTTACTGACTAAAACCCACTCATGTTCCTTCGGTTGCCCTTTATGTTCCGGGACCGCAGTAACTATTAAATGCTAACATAATAAATTGCCTGCCGGGGTTGCGGAATGTTTATAATAGTTACCGTGACCCCGGAACATAAAGGGCAACCGAAGGAACATGGGTGGGTTTAGTCAGTAAAAGTCTCTAATCCTGTTAGCTGCTTTTTAAGGCGAGATCAATAATGTGGATATGTCAATATTACTGGGGTTTTAAGTAAATTGATTCTGGCAAAATCATAAAAAGTTACTAAAGGCTCTTCTTGCTATTCATATAGCAGAGAGAAATCAAAAAATAATTCCTTCAAATGAACCGCTCACAGTGGCCTTTTTAGCCCTTAAACGATTAAGGCCGGCCCTGTTCTGTTAAATCGTAGTTTATTAAGTCGTTATGTAGTTTGGGATACTCTCAACTTGCGGAACTTCAGACAGACTGGCTTAATCGTCAAATTGGACCGCCCCGCCCCAAATAGAGAGCTTATTTTCGACCTCATTTCTTGTCTGTGCGCAGAACACATTGCGTGACGTATGTAATGTAATTAATCTCAAAATATAAACTATATGGAACCTTACGTAAGATTTTCTTCAATGCGACGCGACAGTAAATCTAGCTGACGTTCAATCAAGCTGACGAATTAAACATCTTATAAGAAAACTATCGGTTGGAGCGTTATGACAGAACTGATAGAAAGCAGTAGAAATGTCGCTGTAGTCCGTCATTGCAACTACGTTTCCTGTCTGCGGCCAGAACTCAAAACCTTCGGAATTTGAACCTTATTTATTGTATTTTAAGGTTAATGATTAGCAATACTAATAGGTTGTTATGTAGTGGATCTCTCTCTTTACTCCTTCAAAAAAAGACCCTTATAAGTGCCGAATTTAATAAATATTTTTTTATATAGGCTCAGTATTGGAGCTCAAACGAAGTGAGACCGAACGTTGAGAACGATGAAGAGTACCCTATGGCGCATGACCCGCGGTACTTCGAGACATCGCCGGCCAACACCGAGGTCGGCATCAAGATCGTCAACGTATCCAAGGTAGGAAAAGTAACTTTTTACAAAAAAAAATCAAAATAACAAAAAATGTTATTGGAATCTAAAAGTTTTTTGATGTGAAACATCTATAGCCGCACGTAAAACAAATTTCTGGCGTGGCGACGCATGCCGTGGCGACGCGCCGCGACGCTTTTGTTTCTTTTCAATCATATTACTTTTACAAAATAATGTCGATGTTTCACATCTGCCAGGCGTCCCGTGACGGCTCACTTTTTTTTACGTCAGTGATGATTGAATCCTTCTTTTAAACGTATTGCTCCTGTATTAGGAGACTCCGCTCTTTCATACATTATTAGTATTTATAAAATACTTGTTTACTGTGGACATTTCATTTTTCTAGTTTCAGTAGTTTTGGCTGCGCGTTGATTGCTGTCAAAAGGCCTGGCTCTTTACACCTAAAGATACATATTCCTTTAAATATAACTATTTGTGACAGGTATACCCGAAACACCAGGCCTTAAGGAATGTCTCCTTGGAGGTGCATAAGGGAGAGATCACAGTGCTGGTGGGACACAATGGCGCTGGGAAGACTACCCTCATGTCTATTATTACAGGTAAATGTTTTTGATAGATGGCCAAAAAAGCAACAATATCAATGAAGATTCGTAATCGCTTCCTAAAATTCTTTATGTTGATATCACGCTCAATAGATTTTGAAGTTTTTTTAAAAATAATTTGGCGTTAAATATCTACTGTTATCATTCATAGTTTTGATGTACCTATTATGTCATTCCCATACAAAGGCTCCGTGCAAACGGGCCTTCGACCACAGAGAAAAACGGTAGCCATTATTACCGTATTATTCATGTATTTATGTATGTCCACAGGAATGACAAGCGCGACAGAAGGGAAGGTGTTCGTGAACGGGAAAGACACGGTGACACAAAAGTCCGAAGTCCGCAAAAACCTGGGGCTCTGTCCGCAACACAATCTTTTCTTCGAGGACCTTACTCTGCTACAACATATTATGTTCTTTACCATGGTGAGATTTTTGGTTTTAATGCTTTAGCTTCTAAATATGAGCTTATACTATGGTAATCAGACAGCTGATATGTCTGATCACCATAGTACAAGCTTTGCTTGGGATCAGATGGCCGTGTATGAGTTGTTTAAAGATATTTATTTTTTATTTATTTATCCTCATAATGCTTGTCTTTTAAATATCAATTTCTCAACAGATTTATTTTATACTAGCTTTTGCCCGCGACTTCGTCCGCGTGGATTAATAGTTCCGTTTCCTGGGCATTTCCGGGATGAAAACTATCCTATGTCCTTTCTCGGTTCCCAGACTATATCTGTACCCAAATTTCATTCAAATCGGTTCAGTGGTTTAAGCGTGAAGAAGAGACAGACAGACAGAGTTACTTTCGCATTTATAATATTAGTATGGAAGTATGGATTTATTTATCATCATATTGCTTGTCTTTTCTTGGCTTTTAAATATCAATTTCTCAACAGATTTTTTATGTGATATACTACCATTATATGTGATTTCACACTCCATGCAATAGTCCTTAGGGCTAGAGTAAACCACGGCAGTTGTGTTGGTGTTTAGTGACCGCTCCAATTCTAATGTATGACCTATGTATATACATTTTATGAAAATTCAAGTTTTTTTTACATCTATTCTTACATATTTTCGCGTTTTCATTTCAAAAAACACATGTTTAGGCGTCTGCCAAGCCAGCTGACCGGTAAACCGAGCGCGTTAATAAAGGAGCTGAGTACTAGAAGTTGTCGAAGGACATACCCATCTTCATTTATAATAGCTATCAGATATATAACTAGTATTCGTCCGCAGCTAAAACAAGGCACATATCGGGAAGCGCGTGTAGCGTCAGAAAAGCTAGCCGCACGTCTGGGCCTCACGGACAAACTGAACGCCCTGATGAAGGAGCTGTCCGGCGGCATGAAGAGACGAGCGCAGTTGGCGTGCGCGCTGGCGGGCGGTGCTGACGTGCTGGTGCTCGACGAGCCCACGTCCGGGCTCGATGTCGAGACTAGGAGGGAGCTTTGGGATTTGTTACTGGTAAGAAACATTTTTCTTGTTTATTTTCTCAACGTTTATACCTTCCCTGGGGTTCCACGAATATTTCAAAACCAAAATTAGGTTCTGTCGTTTCAAAGTTTCAGCGAAACATCGAGCATGAATTATTTTTTATAAAATAGACAAGCTTTTGCCCGCAGCTTCATCTGCAAGGATGTCGAAAACTGACAGACTTTCATGTAATCTTCCATTTCTTAATTTACCCCTTAAAGTAGAATTCTCAAAAGTCTTTACCAAACGTATAAACGTTTAGATTATGACATTCCTTCAACAAAGCCAAAAAAACATAAACTTACAGAACTACATGTCACTTGTATCGTAATTATTTGGTGATAACATTGTCATCATACTTGTATGCTTGGAACCGTATAGGTCAAGTGTAACTAGATATTGTTTATGTACTTTATTACTAACTGCAGCCGTGAGCTATCAAATGTAATCAATGCGATTTGATACTATTTTTATTACTTGCCGTTATACTACTTGCCTGTTCTTCTCCATAGAGATCTACATTTTGGAACAGGCAATTAGCCTCATTTTTCTGACCGACTTGTTGACAATTCATAAGTACCTGCAAATGGTTTAAGTGAAATACAGACAGATCAAGTTATCTGTGAGCTGAAGGAGAGATTCAGTGTTGCAAAGAGAAAGTGACAGAGTACACTCAAATGAAGTCAAATGTATGACTGAAATGTCATGTCAACCGTAGTTCCAATTTTAGCCATTTCACATATAACTTGGTCTGCCTGTAAATGCCATGAATTGAATTTATGATACTCTACTGCCAATGTCTATCACTACTTATCACCAGAAATCGCAAATTTTGGTACCATTTCTACGAATTGGAAAATTAGACGATACATAGTTACATGATACACGATACATAGTCACATAATATTTCTGCATAAACAAAAAATAACGTTGTTTAACGTTACAACAGTCTCTTCGCGGCGAGCGTACAGTACTGCTAACAACGCACTTTATGGAAGAAGCGGACGCTTTGGGCGACCGCGTGGCTGCGCTACACGCCGGCGTATTGCGCTGCTTCGCTACTACTATGTATCTCAAGAAAGCTGTGGGTGAGTAAGCTGATAAACTTTACCATCATTACATTCAGCGAGCTTGTTGAGAAAACTATTGTGACCGACTCTGTATGTATGCCGTGTACAGGAAAATTAAATAACGAGTTCAGTCATTTTAGGGGCTGTGGTGCACATAACTAAATACCTTTTTCAACTGGTAAAATATCTAAAAAAACTCTAGGCCACCATAATCGTTTCCTAAAATTTCTGCACTGGTTACAAAAGATCTGTATAAAATACTTTTTTTTTGTAAGCGTCAAAATAATTGCATTTAATTCCGTTCCTTATTCTGAACAAACTGTCAAAAATAATGTTGCTAACGTAAACCTATGGCTTGTGTTTTTTTTGTTACTCTAAAACAACTCCAAATTTTACATCAGACACAATTTCTATAAAACCTCTCTTAATTTTAGTTCTGTAAATCCGGTTCATTTTCAATTTTGATTTGGTTGCATTGAAATCAATAAATAGTTGGCCAATTGATTTGTAAATTTAGTGACGTCATAAGGTGTTTTGCCATACAAAATCTATAGGAGAATATCGTTTAGACAGCTCATAAAAAGTACGTCAATTAATGATGGTGTAAAATACCGTATTCCAGGTACCGGCTACCGCCTCTCATTCACCACAATCGGCACACCAAAAGAAGCAGACATAACTAAAGTAGTAACAAGACACGTACCGGACGCGACGGTAAAGGAACAGACGATCAACTCGATCTCGTACAACTTGCCCGCCGCGCACAGCGGCAAGTTCCCCAAGCTGTTCAGTGCGCTGGAGTCGAGCCGCTCTGAGCTCGGCCTCGACACCATCGGCGTCGGCGTCTCCACGCTGGAGGAGGTGTTCTTGAAGTAAGTGGGCTTATTGGTTCAGTTACTAGTTTAAAAAGGGTCCAAATTCATTATTCAAGGTCAAGGGGAAAAGACGCTTGAGGATGTCATCTTTATGTAAGTGGTCTTAATAGTCCAGTCACTAGCTTAAAGTGGATCAAACTCCGAATTTTAAAAGAAATAGGCAAATTATTCGTATATGCCTTTTCCAAGGTCAAAAGTAAAAAACTGTTCTTTTGCGATTATGTCGGTTTCCAAACTAGCTAGACATTACTAAAGCGGCAAGTTCCCCAAGCTGTTCAGTGCGCTGGAGTCGAACCGGTCTGAGCTCGGCCACGACACCATCGGCGTCGGCGTCTCCTCGCTGGAGGAGGTCTTCTTGAAGTAAGTGGGCTTATTGGACCAGTCACCTTCATTTTAGCGTTCTAAAATCTGGTGATCAAAATTTAAAAAAAAGTTCGCGTCGTAATTTATCGAAGGTCAAGGTAAAAAAACGCAGAGATCATCTTGTAGTAAGGGGTCCTGATAGTCTTGTCACTAGCTTAAGGTGGGTCAAACTCAGAGCTAGAAATTAGGCGAAATTTTCGTATATAGCCTGTTTTCAAGGTCAAGGGTAAAAAACAGTTTTTTTGCGATTATTTCGGATCCCAAAATAGTGGGCTTACTAGTTCCCCAAGCTGTTCAGTGCGCTCGAGTCGAGCAGGTCTGAGCTCGGCCTCGACACCATCGGCGTCGGCGTCTCCACGCTGGAGGAGGTCTTCTTGAAGTAAGTAGGCTTATTGCTCCAGTTACTAGCTTAGAAAAGGGGCCAAATTCATTATCCGAGGTCAAGTTGAAAAGACGTTAGAGGATGTCATCTTAATGCAAGTGGTCTTAATAGTCCAGTCACTAGCTTCAGAGAGGTCAAACTCAGATCTAAAAATAGGTAACATTTTTGCATAATGCCTTTTTTCAAGGTCAAAGGTAAAAAAACAGTTGATGTGCGATTATGTCGGTTTCCAAAAGAGGCAGGTATTACTAAAGCGGCAAGTTCCCCAAGCAGTTCAGTGCGCTGGAGTCGAGCCGGTCTGAGCTCGGCCTCGACACCATCGGCGTCGGCGTCTCCACGCTGGAGGAGGTCTTCTTGAAGTAAGTGGGCTTATTGGTCCTGTCACTAGCTTAAAGAGGTATTTTGGTCCTATTAGTTCAGTCACTTGCTTATTAAAGGTGTCAAACGCGGAATGAAAGGTGAATTTTTGTATATACCTTCATTTTGTCATTCTAAAATCTGGTGTCTGCGTTGTAAGTTATCCAATGTCAAAGAAAAAAAACGCTCCAGGGATCTACTTGAAGTCAAGAGTCCTGTTAGTCCAGTCACTAGCTTATAATAGGGGTCAAACTCATTCATTCATTTTGGAATTCTAAAAATCTGCCTGCGTCGTAAGTTATCCAAGATCTTAGGTAAAAACACTCCAAGAGATTTTCATGAAGTCAGTCACTAGTTAAAAGGGGAGCCCAATTCGGAGAGAAGTAAGCTGACTTTTCGTATATATCATCATTTTAGCGTTCTAAAAGACTGGTGCCCGCGTCGTAAGTTATTCAAGGTAAAAAACTCTTTGCTATTATGTCGGTTTCCAAAGGAGTCGCGTATCACAAAGGTAGTGACGAGACACTTGGAGTAAGTATAAATTTAACTAAAAATAAAACGTCAGTCGTAGAAAAGTTGAAAGGTTGCCCTCAATCCTTCAATAGCAACGTTAAATGGAGTATTAGAACCTTAAAACTCTATTCCTAATACCATGTACAGTCGACAAATTTGATTCATGACCCATCATAAGCTTATTTTTCCTACAAACATTCAAATACAATTAGGTCGACATTCACGTAAACATTTATAAAAAATGACACTCGTCACGTCTTGTTATTTTGACAGTCTCAAACTATTTATCGTCAAATTGGGTCATGATTCCAGTTTGTCGATAGTACCAAAAAGACCGTGTGATAAGACACTAACCATGTAATTTTGTCCGTAGGTTATGCAGTGATATTGACACGTTGTCTGAAGATGAAGTCGATAATCCTAATGAGCCGGGTGAGTTCAAAATCATCACAGTTATACAAACCTGCATAAGAAAAAAATCTGAACTAATAATAGACTTTTAGAAAAGAACCAAAAAAAAGGGTTAACGCCTAATACATTCACAGCACTCATAACATACTCTGCAATAATTTAAATCACTATATCAGTATATCTTCTACGCTTTCACGGCTAAACCATTAAACCGATTTCGATATACTATAGTAAGGAATTCCCAAGTAGCACAAAAGTGCTTTATAACAGCATTTTCACAGTGCACCGTGAACACATTAGCTGCATATACATGCTGTATAACAGCGTAGGCAGCGCATCCTCTGCTGATATAATTCTAATTTGGGCACAAATTAATCAGCTGTTAGCTGAATAATGTAGCTGGTTGCACTATATCAGCATTATTGGAGCGTTATTAAAGGTAACAGACGCCCCAAGTGCTGAATAATGGCTGATTAGCAGGGTATGTATTACCTTTTATACACCACAACGGCTGAATAATAGACTACTTGTTACCTATTTTTCAGCACAAAATACACTCCAGGATATAGTAATTCTTTTATGGAGTTGACAATTCACAAGTGACAAAATTGTGAATAAGTTTCACCCTACTACTTTATTATTTTGATATGTTTTGTGAGAAACCATTTTGTAAAATGTTTGTGGGAAATATAATCGATAAGAAAACTTTGTTTTTCCTCCATGTTCATGAAATTCGAATGGGAAAGAGAGTATATTGTCAAATACTATATAATTATAGATGAAAATTTTCACGCGCTCTCAAAATATCACTGTTTACTTGAAAATTAAAGTATAAAATAGGTTGATGAAATGATTATAAAAAATTAAGTCTTTTTATTTTTCCTTTGTAATTTGACAATATGTTGTTTACGTATAAAAACATTAAACTTTCTCTTCAAATTCTGTTGTTATTTTCGTTGACTAAACAAAAACAAATTATTATTATATTGTGTATGTAAATTAGAATCTAAAAAATGGCAGACAAGCAATGTGAACCTTATTAACCACAATCAAACGACGTGAGCTGTTTAAGTGTTCACTCGTGGTACATGAATCAGCAACGAGCTGTTAGGAGTGGTTTTTGTGTTACACAAGTCAGCTACAGATTGATGTAATGCTTGATAGTAGGTAACATGTATGCAAATAACTGTACATCAGTGAACCGATAAACTCTGCAGGAATTTTAAGAGATCCGCGGATAAAGCCTTGGCATCATCTCATCATCCTATATATATTTTTTGGATTAGCGTATGTTAATCATGTACGTATTAAGTATTAAAGTGGGGTACTTAAGTACCTACACGCGATATTAAGTACAGTCAGAGTCACATCCCCCCCTCCTCGCTTTCGTCACCTTCAATCCTATCGGCGCTGAATAAAGAAGTTTTCAAGGTTTTATTTATCGTCACTAGCAGATTAATTGACAACGATAGTACAAGTAATCAACTCTCACGCAGCTTATGTGTAACATGTGAGCTAATATAGAGCAGTTTGCTTTAACTTAGTATTATATATGTTCACCCATAGTCAACATGTGGGCTTTATAAGAGCTATTATACGATGGCGTGTAACAACTGATTAACAGTACTCAAATTCCACTGTGTGCAGCAAAAGGCATTATATCTTTGTTATTTAAAGCCACAGAATACCTGGTAACACTATAGTAACCCACGTGTTCCTTATTAAAATGCAAGTGGTCTAAGGGTACACTTGTGGTCTTCAATTCAGAATGTAGCTTTGTTAAAGTCCACGAAAATCCTTTAAATTGCTTAAAGCTGTATAATACTGAACTTGTTACCTATATTACCGCTGTAAGCGTTACAGTGTAGTCTCCGTGACGTATAATAACGTTCTTATTCAGGTGAAAGCTCACTTTTCACCTATTGCAGGTCTAGTGTACTGTAATAACTCTTCATAAGGGCTAAAGTTACCGATGTTACCTCTTTGTGACATCTTTTAATGCCGTTTTGAGCTACTTGGGTTAGCTTCAACCCCTAAATAGGACACGGGCTACTTTTAAATCTACGAAATCGACGAACAGGCAAAGTTAATAATAGACTTTAGGCTAATAAAAACTTGCTTGTTTCAGAATTGCCATTAAAGAAAGTAACTGGATTCCCCTTGTACATGCGGCAGTTCTACGCACTACTGAAGAGGCAAGCGAAGTACGCCATGCACAGGAAATGGGCCTTCCTCATATGGGTGAGTTCATACCTCCCTTGTATAGTTTTTGGAGGATTTATAGCTAAGTGGGAAATCTGCTGGGCCAATGGTCTCGAGTTTCTTTTTTTTGGGTGAGTGGGTAATCATCAAATGACTTTTCCCGCCCATCGTGTCAGACTTTTGCTGACTAAAAACCACTCATGTGCCTTCGGTTGCTCTTTATGTTCCGGGGCCACGGTAGCTATTAGAACTATTCCACAACCCTGGACAGGTCTCAAGGATACACCACTGGCTTTTAGTAGATAAATATAGGAAGGTACAGTCAGCTCAGAGAGACACCCTCTGCCTCCCCCTCCTCTGCACCTTTTTTTTTGTTTTTTGCTTGGCGTATCGGCAGAGTTACACCTGCCACGGTCACAAGCAGACTGAAAAATTGACTTTTTTCTCTTTTAAAAACCATTTCATAGGCACTTTAGAACAAAGAAAAATGTATCTAGTTGCCCTTCCAACAAGTTGATACGTAAGCCTTATACCGTAAGTATTATACCTTTTCTTTCCTTGTCTAGCAAGTGGTAGTACCAATACTGCTGATATTTTCGCTGACGTCGGCAATGAACAGCGAGGCTCCGTCTTCCGACCGAGCCGTGGAGATGGACCTCGAACTGTATAGGGACATGCCTCAACGCCGGGCCATGTACCACGTGCAAGTGCCTGGAGTCAACCCCGCTGTGATCGAGAAGAAGTTCCCTAAGGTCAAGTTTGAGGATAATGAGGATATTGCTACAGGTCAGTGATTAATGATAATAATAACTAATGTGTTATATTTTTTACAGTAATATTTAAAAATGTATTGAATATGTATTAAGAATAAATAAATAAATAACAATAATATTACCAGCCCATTACTATCCCACTGCAGGGCAAAGGCCTCTTCTCATAAAGAGAAGGCACGATCATTAATCACCACGCTTGCTCAAGGCGGATTGGCGTATTTAATGTTTTCCTTCACCACGGTCAGAATATCTAAGAGCAACTTAGAAAGTACATATGGTATAAAAAAAACACATTGGTACATACTTGCTCGAATTTGAACCCACAACCTCATGCAAAAAAGTAATGATACAGACAAACAAAACTTGAAACATTTCTGCCAAAGAAACACAACTGACGATTATTAAAATATCTCACATTATAAAGATTATTTTATTTATCCATTTATTTCAGGCATCAAGGCCCATATAAACATATACAATATTATATTAATATAAAACTTAAAAATACTATAAATATATATTACATGACAAATTAATAAACTAGTGCACACGAAGTGTCGGCCACGAAACCGATACATGCTCTACATTACACATACACATTTATACATGCTCTTAAGAGAGCAAGTCTCATACACCAGTGAAAGAAAGGAGTTATACACTTACCAGATAATATCTATTTAATATAATATGATATTTATTTTGTAAATACGTTATGTCTGTAACATTTTACACGTCAATATTTTAATTATCTTATTTTAATAGAACGACGGAGCTCTGTTCCCTAGCTGAATGCCCTGAAAAGAAACATCCGAAATAAACTTAATCTTTTAGTTTACACTGGTGCCGATTTCTTTGTTCAAATCTTAACTTTTAGCTCAGTGCATCTTTTTCTGGCCATTTCATTAAGAAAAGGACGGGAGATCGGTCAGATTAAGAAAGAAAAAGAAAAATATTTATTTGGCACACATGACACACAGTGCAGAAAACCACACGTAAAACATCAAATAAAAACCATAACAAATGAAAAACACACTGCATGTCTCGCGGCTGCGCCAAATAGGTCCAGTTCAGCAATAATGCCAGACAACTACGTTGCCTGACGCAACCTGCTGACGAGATTAGTCAGAGCCTGAAACTTTACAAACATGTGAATAACAGTATGTTCTGTTTACAGCGGTTCTTAGAACTGGACGAGACGACGTACTGGAGTACAACAAGTACTTGGTCGGAGTCGAGATCAATGAAACTGATGCCAAGGTAATATTATCTACTAATTTATTTAAAAGGTTGAAGAACAGAGTAGGAAATTTCTCTTCCTCCGGTTAGAAGCGTAGACCAGTCGTATGTTGTCTGTTGGCCTTATGCCCGGCAGAATTTGTTACCACATGTATTTCAAGTAACTTCAGTCAAGGCACCCATGCTACGAAAGAAATTTATTTTGGGGTGTAAGTGGCCCTACCATCACCTCCAGGGTCAAAGCCAACCTCACCTGCACGTGGTACACCCTGCTGATTCACTGACGAGGCGCTGACGGACCAGGTCTCTTCACAAGGAGGAGACCATCGCAGTCATATTGCATATATTTTTGTTATTATCTTTTTCGTTTGTGATTTTAAAATAAACATGGTCGTGGCAGAATTGTGGTGTGTTTTCCGCAAATGCCATTAATAAAGAGTTGAAGTAGTTGAAATTTATTTTTGAGGTTATTTTTGTCCCGAGATATTTATTTATTAGTAAAATAAAAAAAAACATTTATTTATTTATTTATAATAACATACAATACCCTTACAGGTTAAACCCAATGCGATATTGTAGCATTAACATTCCATCTTTTGCTAGTGATCTCAAACTTTTTTCAATGTGTATATTTTCTGGTTACTATAGTACAAGCCCTGCTTACTATAGGTTTAAAAAAGCCGCGTATGAACTGCCCGAACATATTTATTTTATTGACGGGCCTGTTGGTGGATAGTGACCCTGACTGCTAATCCGGAGGTCGTGGGTTCGATTTCCACCCAGGACAAACTTTGTGTGATGAGCACGAATGTTTGTTCTGTGTCTGGGTGTGATTTATCTATAATATGTGTTTATAAATTATGTAAGTATATTTATCAGTTGTCTGGTTACCATAGTACAAGCTTTGCTTAATTTGGGATCAGGTGACCGTGTGTGAGTTGTCCCAGGATATTTATTTATATATTGTTTACTTATCCCCTCAGATTCTCTACACCACAATAGTCCGTCACGCGGCACCTGTAGCTCTAAACATGCTATCAAACATGTTAGCGACCCGCGACATATCCTGGGCAGACGGGAAGACCATCACCACCGTCAACGATCCAGTACAATTTCGAGATAAAATGAACTCGCAATCCAAGATCGCGCCGGTTAAGGACCTTATGTTACTCGTCGTTTGGGGACTCTGTATGACGTTCGGTAAGTAGACCACCAAGAAGGTTCTAGACAATGATATTATAATTAAAAAGGTGTAGACAGCTTACATATACGACATTCTATCTTCAAAAATGTCACACTAACGCACACATACAATTAGACGTCAAAGTAGGATGGCATGATTCAAATATTATTTGGGCAAAATAGCCATATTTTACAGTGCCATTGGCTGACTGCCTATAACTTATCTACACCTTTTTACTTATAGCATCATTGGTTCTGGATTGTTTCCCAAAGTTATAGCGAACCCCGAGACTACATGTCCTAGGAATATGGAAAGACCATCACCGCCATCAATAGCCTGGTACAACTGCGAAAAAAACGGACTTGAAGAAGCACCTTATGTTACTCGTCGTTTGGGGCCTCTGTATGTCGTTCGGTATGTAGACCACCAAGAAGTTTCTAGATTGATTCCCAAAATTATAGCGAATCCGGGAAGTACATATCCTGGGCAGACGGGAAGACCACCATCACCAAGTACAACTGCGGAATAAACGGAATTGCATGCCAAGATTATCCCACCTGAGGACCTCATGTTACTCGATAAGTAGATATTGTTGTCATCTAGCTTCTAGCCGGTCATATAGCAAGTGGCTCTGATAGTATTGTCAAGAATGAGAGTGTTTACGAAATTTAGTTGGCGCCACTGTGGCGGGAGTCCGCGGGAGGTCTAACGACACGAAATGTAGGCGTTTTGACACGTGCTATCAAAAGTGACAGAGTGCCAATTATTTTATTTTTGTATGGCTTTTGGACCATACGCCTTAGTGCTGCCGTCTGGTGGGCATCATTTCAGAAAACCCTCATTGTTAATATTTACTACATTTTGTAAAAATTTTTTTGACTAGTTATTCTAACGTCAGGATGGATAGTGGCCTCCGTTTTCAGCATGACGTACGTATTTCAAAAAGGTTATCGTATCAGCAATTGCTTCTTTTACGAATTTAAGTTATGCTTCTAAAAGTATTACAGCTGCCAAAGGGGTTTGAAAGTGTACGAAGAAGTGCCAAATAATTTCAGAAAGTAACAATTTTTTTTTCCGCCCCATGTTATTCAATCTTTCGAAAAAAAGAAAACGCATCATATAGCCATCCTGTCCTCATAATCACTCACCGTTCCCCCGCAGTACTGATGGCGACGATAGTGAACAGCGTGTCGCTGCCGTGCAAGGAGCGCGCACTCGGCTCGCGACACATCCACGTGATGGGCGGCTGTCCCGCCGAGCTGTACTGGGCCGCCACACTAACTGCCCACGTGCTGGTCTGCGCCGCCGCGCTGCTGCTGCCCACGGCGCTCGCGGCCGCGCTACTGGACGCAGACGACACTATCAACCAGCCCGAGTTGCTAGGTGAGTGTGTACATACTGTGCTGCACTGGGCCGCCACACTTACTGCCCACGTGCTGGTCTGCGCCGCCGCGCTGCTGCTGCCCACGGCGCTCGCGGCCGCGCTACTGGACGCAGACGACACTATCAACCAGCCCGAGTTGCTAGGTGAGTGTGTACATACTGTGCTGCACTGGGCCGCCACACTTACTGCCCACGTGCTGGTCTGCGCCGCCGCGCTGCTGCTGCCCACGGCGCTCGCGGCCGCGCTACTGGACGCAGACGACACTATCAACCAGCCCGAGTTGCTAGGTGAGTGTGTACCATACTCTGAGCTGTACTGGGCCCTACGACCTTCTTTTTGCTTGATCCGATTAATAAAAAAAAATACAAAGACAAAAATCATCAAAGTTCCAGAGTAGGGGCTTGTGACGTTGATTCTCAGTAAAAATTGTACCTAGGTGTGACGACACGCGTAACTTCGTCGCGCGAATTAATAGGTGACCAAATTTTTTTCTTAATCTAACTGAAAGGATAAATAGTTTTTTTTTTTGTCATCCAGCGTATTGTACCTATAAATATACAAATTGTACGACTCAAGATCTGAACTTGCTTTTCAGATTTTGTTTTCATGCGATAGCCAAGTGAATTAACCGACTTTGTATTACATGCATCTAACAACTTTTTACGATAAAAGAAGCTACGAGACTGGCGGTTTTTTACAGTTTATTTTGTTTTATGGCATATTTGTATTTATCGTTATTCTAACCACCACAATATTTCCAGCTATGTTCATATTCGTGCTGTTGCTGGGCAGCCTCTCGTTCCTCGCGTTCATGTACCTGATCAGCTTCAACTTCGAGGAGAGAGGCACCAGCATCCTCCTCGTCGCAAGCATCTTCATATTTGGTATGTCATACTTTTTATTTTACTTTATTTTTTGTTTAACTAACTTATTAAACTTGTGTAGTTCTTGTGGAAAATACTCTTGAAGGTCGATTAGACCGTCTAAACTAAAATGACGCGCCCCAATACAGCATTTTACGTCCACAAGTAAAGACGTAAGGATAAATAAGTGGTGGGGCGCGTCGTTTTAACTTAGACAAGCTATACTATTCAATCGACCATTTCTCTTTTATAACATTACAGTACCTGGCCAAATTATTAGGGACAGTTCCTGTATTATCAAGTTGGACTGATATTTTTTGCCACCAATGAACCAAATATAATTTTAAACTGAAGTCAACAAAATTGTTATTTGTTTAATAACGTCAAATAGTAGTTCATGTAATTACTATTCATCTAAAGTTATTTGTCTACCTGTATAACTATATCTATGTCCACTTTTTTTTACTTGTGAAAACTTGTTATTGTCCTTGTTTATGTTATTTACAACTGTACACGTTCATCTGTAAGTTTTCCAAAAAATAATAAAATGTAAATCAGCCTTTAACATTTCAAATGTATCCTAACCCCCAGGTATCCTAACACCATTCTCGAAGATGGCGCACGAATTTTTCGACGACCCTGCAGGGCCGTTACTGTTCCTGCTAGAGGTGTTTGAGTACGTGGCCCCACCACACACACTGGTGACCACATCGCTAAAGGCCCTGTACGTCGGCCGTATCAACTTGCTTTGTGAACGGGCGCGCCCGCAGTGCCCAAAGATCGTGGTCAAAGAACCGGGCCTGGATGTAAACAAGTGCTGTGGTGAGTTACCTTTATGTTTTCTTTGTCATGTCCAAGATTTTTACTAGACTGCTGAAAGCGGGGTGATGTTTTTCGAGCGTTTGTATGTGTGGATGTATGTATGTCTCATTCTATGGCACGCTCTACAGCCTAAAATATAGGGTAGTAATAAAAGCTCCGACAAAAAAAGAAGAATTGTACTTACTCAAAATATTAAATTTACTGCTTAAAATACTAACTTTCCGACTACTTTTTACTGAATTAAAATGACGAAACGACCGAATGAGATACTGAAAACTCCGAAAAATAAACATGAACGTTTATTGCTATAATACTTTTCTACCAGCATAAATTACGTTCAACTGAAAACTATGCTTTTAACTATGCTTTTGTAATTTTAACCTTTACTTTTATTCTATACATGATCGAGGGTGGGCTGGGTCGACGGAGCCCCGCGAGGCGGGGCTCCTACCTTTAGGTGGCTTATAAAAAAATAACCTTAGTTTAGTTTAACCTTTAGTCTAGTTGTGCCTGAAACTAGCGCGTTCAACCAAACAAACTTTTCAGCCTTGTAATGTTAGTATAGATAGAGTATAGATAACAAAAAAAAACCGGTCAAGTGCGAGTTGGACTCGCGCAACGAGGGTACCGTTTTATATTTTTTTTTAATGAAATAACTACAAATTGATTGATTTTTTTTGTGAGTGGGAAATCATGTAATGTCTGCTCCCGTCCTGGGTGCGGCGGGACTTTAACTGACTAAAACCCACTCATGTTCCTTCGATTGCCCTTCATGTTCCGGGGTCACGGTAACTATTATAAACATTCCGCAACCCCGGTACTTGTGCTACATGACCTTGCTTCTTGCCAAATTTCGTGATTCTAGGTCAATGGAAAGTACCCTATAGGTTTTGATTCCTTTGAAAATGTCTAAATATGATATAAAACCAGCCGTATCTTTTTATTGCGTTGATGTAGAAATTTGATTTTTGCACTGCTTTGAGAGATAGCAAACCTGAGTATGTGATATTAATTTCAGCTTGATATCTCGACGCGTTTCTGAGAAAAGGGGTCTTGAGACGGACGGACGGACGGAAAACAAAGTGATCCTATAAGACTTCCGTTTTTACCTTTAGGTTTACCTTTCGAGGTACGGAACCCTAAAAAGAAATAGTATATTTTTAGCAAGCGTGGCGGTCAATGCTCGTGCCTTCTCTAAGAAGTCTTTGCCCTGCAGTGGGACAGTATAGGCTGGTATCATTATTCTTTATTTTAATAAAGTTTTGACTGTAAAATTTGTATTTATTGCAGCCGGCCAGAACCCGCAGTGCTATTTCTGCATTAACAAGTATTCTCCTGGGGAAGGAATGATCGTACTGGCAGTACAATTCGTAGTTATGATGGCAAGTATTTTTTTTTTCTTTATAATCCACACCCATAGTGATCCATTGTGTCAGAGAATAAAAAAACATTTTCTCTACTGTGAGCAAAAATCGAAAATATACAACATGTCCCGGAATAAACGCACACCACCAGACACCCCAATCAGAATATTATGTTATAATCATAATACATACACTGAATTTTTATTATTATGTTTAAAACACTGTTTTTTTATAAATTAGTTGTACAGATTGTGGGAGAAAATTATAGTCACATTACAAATCTACGCATGCACACAGTCGCACTTGAATAAGGGTCTAGCATAGCCTACTACTACAGTCTACTACACTTTGACTACTACAGTCAAAACAAACTAAAATGGATGAAATATAGGTATTTCATCCATTTTAGTTTTGTTTTTTTTTTGTTTTGACTGTACAGCGGAAGTGTGACAGCAGTTTACGTAGTTTTAATTATTTTTGGGATAAAATATTACCTATATTAAAAATTACAAAAATCGATTCAGTAAACGATTCTGAACAAACTATTTTCTCAAAGTGCATTAATTCAGTTACACATTGTATAACGTCTTTACGTACTCGTATTCTGTCTGACCAAAACAAATTTAGCTTCTTTGTTTTCATCTCCTAGCGGGTTGTGCAAGACCAAAAATACACCAAGTATACCTATAACTAAAAAATCTTCTTAAATATTTATTAGACGATGGTCGTCCTAACGGAACGCGGGATCTTCAACGGCCTGGTCTCGAAGCTGCGTAACGTGTCGTACAAGCCCACTGAGCCCGTAGAACAAGACGAGATGGTTCGCGCCGAGAAAGCCTACGTCAGGAAAGCTATCACTCTGCGTAAGTTTTTTTTTTTGGTGAGTGGGAAATCATCAAAAGACTCCCGTCCTGGGTGCGGCGGGAGAGCTTTTACTAACTAAAACCCACTCATGTTCCTTCGGTTGCCCTTTATGTTCCTGGGTTTTTTTTGGGGAGTGGGAAATCATCAAATGACTTCTCCCGTCCTGGGCGCAGTGGAAGGGCATGTCAGACTTTTACTGACTAAAACCCACTCATGTTCCTTCGGTTGCCTATTATGTTCCTGGGTCACAGTAACCATTATAACCATTCCGCAACCCCGGTCTGCGTAAGTATTGTGGCGACATCTGTTGCCTTACACCTTAGACTCGGCCGTAGACTATGGTGCCGATTACCTTGTCCACAAACTTAATTTAAGTTCAGTGCTTTTTTTCTTTGCGTTTCATTAAGAAAGGAGAGAAGGATAAAATATTATCAAAGTAGTTCTCCCACCCTCGGTGTCAGACTTTTACTGACTTTACTCACCCTTGTTCCTTCGGTTGCCCTTTGTGTTCCGGGGCCACGCATATAATAAAGTAATTAGTGTCCGATACAGCAAGGTTAGTGTTACAGTGATTCATAATTGATATTTTTACAGCGGCCAAGCAGATCCCGGACGCGTTGCTAGTGGACAACATTCACAAGAACTACGTACCTGTGTTCAAGAAGAGCGTGAATGCTGTCCAGGGAGTTAGCTTCTCCGTTAAGAAAGGTAAATGTTTCTGTAATATCAGGCTGAAAAGTTGTTGGCAAATATCACCTTCTAATTATTTACGGTAAATGGTAAACATGAAATGGGCATTTCATTTTATTTATTTTCTTTTATCAATTAATTAAAGGTAAGAGTATTTAGTTTTTTCAAAAATATTATGTTTTTATATAGTACAACAATGAAGATACATACTCGAATGTGCTAAAAATGAAAAAATAGTCACAAAATTACTGACTAACAGGGCATGTCTAGGGATCAAAATGACGGCACAGCTTAAAGATTTTTTACGACTACTAAAAGACGCAACAAGTCACCAGGGGGCCTACCACAAGCCCCTATAGCAGTATTACTTCGATATTACTTTCAGGCGCAAGACAACGTGTCTAACGCTGTCACTTGCACACTCTGGAACAGGAATAAAACAGTCTTACATTAACGTCATGGTAACCCACCCAGGACCCTTTTTATTTTTATGATTCGAACATGTCCGTTATGTTCGTCTTCAACTTTGTTTTTATTACTATTTAACCTCTTGACGACCAACCGACAGCCGGCTGTAGGGCTGCTATTGTCTTTCTATTGTGTCTCAAATCACGTGTGTTCGAAGAATTAATTGTTTGTCTCAGGCGAGTGTTTCGGTCTGCTGGGCGTGAACGGCGCGGGCAAGTCCAGCACGTTTAAGATGCTGACGGCCGAGGAGAGCGCCACCAGAGGAAACATCTTCGGGAACGGACACCACCTCAAGAGAGGAAACTCGAAGGTAATGGTCTGTTATAACTCGTTAGGTTTAAAAAAAACTACTTTCTACTGAACCACTTATAAATAAACTAGCTTTTGCCTGCGACTTCGTCCGCGAGAAATAATAGTTCCCGGGGGATTTCCGGGATGAAAACTATCCTATGTCCTTTCTCGGGTCCTAGACTATATCTGTACCAAATTTCATTCAAATCGGTTCAGTGGTTTAAGCGTGAAGAGGAGACAGACAGACAGACAGACAGACCGACAGACAGACTTACTTTCGCATTTATAATATTAGTATGGATATGTTTTGTCCCTCAGTACCTGCAGACGCTGGGCTACTGCCCGCAGTTCTTCGGGCTGGACCAGTTCCTCACCGGGGAAGAGAACCTCACGCTGCTGCTGACACTGCGAGGGTTCGACCAGCAGCTCCTTGAGAAGGAGGTCAAGAACTGGATCGCTATTGTTGGTGAGTGAGATAGTGTATGTGAGGATATATAGGGTGACTGGTAATTAGTGTACGATACAAACAATTTTTATTACGGAAGCAAAGCCGAAATCGCGAAAAAAAATTGACAAATATAAATGTACTGAACAGCTGATTATTTTCGCGATTTCAGGTTTGTTCCCATAGTAAAAGTTTTTTGTTATCATGAGCATAATCACGTGTTTATGTATCGTACACTAACCACTCACCCTATGCTTTGGCCTAAGCTTTGTTTGCACTTTTCCTCAAATTCGGGAAGTGAATGTTAAACAACATGCTTTTCATGCATTTGCTGCTTTTCATGAATTATTATGTCTATTTTACAATCTCTGCTTTCCTAAAGTTAGGGTAAAGATAAATTTAAACAATAAAATAAAGCGAACGTGGATAAGTAAAGGTCTTAAACAAAGTTCTAAAACGAAGCGCTACTTACGATATAAATACTACAGGAATAAAAATATAATGAACAAGAATAGATATACCACATACTCGAAACTTTTACAAAAGTGTATTCACAATGCTAAACAAAACGCTAACATAAAATTTATTTATAATAATGACAACAAAAGTAAAGCTACATGGACAGTCATAAGAAACGAAATACACAATACGAGCCCCAAAGACAACATTGAACATATTAAAGTTGACAACACCATACTTACCAACCCAGCAGAAATAGCCTCTGCTTTCAACAGTTATTTTACAAATTATACTCCTACACAAAATTGTACAAATAGTTGCCGCAGTAATACCTTAAGGGCTAACTCTATGTTTCTCACACCGGTAACCGAAAATGAGATGAGGAAACAGATACTTTTGTTAAAAAATACGAACTCTGAAGGTTACGATGAACTTAACACCCGAATTATTAAGACCTGTGTAAATGAAATAAGTGGGGTGTTGACCTATCTCATTAACCTGTCCTTTTCACAAGGAGTGTTTCCTAACGCTTTGAAAATATCTGTCGTCAAACCGATACATAAAAAGGGTGAAAAATGCGACATGAATAATTATCGCCCCATAACACTAATACCCATCATTTCCAAAATCTATGAGAAATGCATGTATCAAAGAATAGCTAAATATTGTGAGAAATCTAATATTATAAAAAAGGAGCATTTTGGCTTTCAGAAGCATAAATCCACTACACTAGCCATCTTTTCACTCTTGAAAGAAATATTGACCAATACTAACAACAAACGGCTAACTACAGGGCTATTCTTTGATCTGAAAAAGGCATTTGACCTAGTTTCACATGAACTATTATTACTTAAACTTGAGAGTATCGGTATTAGAGGAGTGCCACTACAGTGGATATCGTCGTATTTAGCTAACAGACTGCAGAGAGTCACTGTTACTAAACTGGACGAAAGCAGGGACATGACAGAATATTCATCTGAATATATACATTTAAAATGCGGCGTCCCCCAGGGTAGTATAATGGGTCCTATCTTATTCCTGCTATACATAAATGACATAGTTAATGTAACCAATCATAAATGCTTCCTTTTTGCCGATGACATTTCTATAATCGTTACAACCGATAAAAAATATAAATCAATTATGGATCATGAAGCGGACATTAATAATACAATAGATAATTTAATTAACTGGTTAAATAATAATAATTTATGTATCAATCTTAATAAATCAGTATATATACAATTTAATCAATGTTACAACAATATATTTAATTTTAATCTAGACATACCGAAAATCACACAAATGACACAAACTAAGTTTTTAGGAGTAGTTATTGACGAACATTTAGACTGGAAAACACAGGTTGATGCTGTTTGCTGTAAAATAAATAAATTTGTCTATGCTTTGAAACAAATAAAGAAAGTCACCAATTTAAAAACGGCTGTGATGTTATACCGCGCTTACGTTGAGTCCACACTACGGTATGGATTAATTATGTGGGGAAATAGTACGGACTACAATAGAGCATTTGTAGCCCAAAAAAAATGTTTACGAGCTCTATACGAAATTCCATCTGACGAGTCATGTCAACCTATATTCAAGGAGCTTGGTTTGCTACCACTACCTTCATTATATATTTATGAAGCATGCATGTTTGTTCAAAAACATAAAGAATTATTTAAAACAGCTCAGGAAATAAGCTTTCGAAGTCGGCGTGATCAATACAGACTTGTGCTGGATGAGCTGCCTAGATCAGCAAAATACAATGTGTCCGGGCATGGACTAGCGATATTCCAAACACTTAAATATAAGCTATATTAAAGTACAATTACACTCTAAGCGTGGGTCCAAATCACTTCCCTGCTACGGGGCAGCCATTTTGTTTTTTTGTTGAACTATTCCATATGAAAATACAAATAAAATCATATCTCTCTAAGTTTTTGTGATACTGAGATAAAAATAGGCTTATTTGAAAGGCAACCATATTCGACTTTCACATTTTTTTTCAAAAGTTATGGAATTGGGAACACATTGTTTTGTAATGTTAACGGTAGATCCGTTAACATTACAAAACAATGTGTTCCCAATTCCATAACTTTTGAAAAAAAATGTGAAAGTCGAAAAAATAAATAAAAAAATATGCAATTCAAACAATAATGGTTAATTACTACAAAAACACCCCCGACAACTTTTATTGTTTTTTTGCTAGATCGACAGATTTTGAAATAAGCTACAATACAAAACAAAATTTACAACTGTATGTCAATTACTTTAAGAGTTATTGTTGTTTGAACATAGCGTATGCGCAATTAGAAAAGGCCTTTGTTAAACGCTACAGTAACATTCATGGCGTTTATTGTTTTCCATCTGGGAAAAGGCCAGAAATACTGTTCGTTTCTACCGTTAGTGAGCGAGATGGAACATAATTAGTCAACCACCTGGAACAAAATCACAGTTTTAGGGAAAAATTATTAGTTGGGTTAGTTGTCCCTCGCCCTGCGTTGTGATCGCTACTTTCACTTACCGTACTGTTTACATGCTGTGTTAAAAAAGTTCATCTTTAAGTGTGATAAAAATGGCTAACCATCAATATTCAACGCAACATAACATACGTCGATTTGAAATCAATAAATAGATAGTCAACTGAGTTGTTATTTTAGTGACGTCATAAGTTGCCATTGCCATTCAAAATCTATTAGAGAATTGCGTTTTGACAGCTCATAAAAAGAACGTCAATTGATAATGGTGTAAAATGCTGTATTCCTCCAGGTCTGGAGAAGTACGCGAAGCGCCGCGTGTCCAGCTACAGCGGCGGTTGCGTGCGGCGCCTGGGCGCGGCGTCCGCGCTGTGCGGCCGCGCGCCGCTGGCGCTGCTGGACGAGCCCAGCGCCGGCGTGGACGTGGCCGCGCGCCGCAGGCTCTGGACCGCGCTGCGCCGCGCGCTGAGGCACCAGCGGTCCGTCGTCATCACTTCGCACAGGTATTTTGTACTGCTTGGACCGATCGCCGTTTACTACTGTATTATCGTAAGGCAAAGTAGGGCCCATTATCAGAGTATTATTGCAGGCAATTTTGAACTTTGTTAGTCATATTTTAGTTAACTTAAATAATTTTACATCTCTCATATTCGGTAAGTAAGTCCTTGTTATCCCTAAATGGGGCTTGTAAGTAACCAATTAGCGCTCTAGTATAATAATGTAAGTAGAAAAGCCCTAGGGCGGTAAGAAACTAAAAAAAAATCTCTTCACTCTTTCAAAAAGTTCTCGTACACCTAACCATCATACTGGCAATAGACATCATGCATTCAGCCTAATGACAAAAGAGGTCGCTTGTCTTCGTATGAGTATATTAGTCATCAATTTTAAACATAGAACGGCGAAGCTCAATTTCGTTCTTGAAAAAAATAATTAATAAACAAAGATGAAAAAAGGCGGGAATAGAAAACTTTTATTTTAAAATGTTTGATTCTTGTAATGCCGGTTTTTTTCAACTTATCTCATAATTGAGATGTAAAGCAGAGTAGTTAGCTCGGGTGTAAGCATTTACAGCCCTTGGCTACTAAACTACTATTATCAATTCAAGTTATACGACAAAATCGTGGTGCGTTGCAATGTCGTGTCGTAAATTCCCACGATACGCTGCGCATCTTAAGACGATGCCACGTCCCACGTCGCGCGTTTACATACTATAACCTAGTTGTTTCCCCGCAGCATGGACGAGATGGAGGCGCTGTGCTCTCGCATCGCGATAATGTCACGCGGCCGCGTGCGAGCGCTCGGTACAGCGGCCGGGCTGCGCGCCGCGCACGCGCAGGGACACGCCGTCGTGTTCAAGGTGGCGCACGCACAGCACACTGACGGTACGTACGCAATTATCTTTAGTTGCGAAGTTCAAGTTCAAATGATAAGTGCCATCGGAATCTGCGAATGGAGGTCGCGTCGGCGGCGCATGTTGAATATATCAGGTGAGCTTACCTACTTACAGTGTACAAGAGGAATTTATTTTCATCCAACTTCGTGGAATTCATAGTTATTAGCTAGAAAGAAGTAGATATATTAAACCTTCGAACACACGTGATTCGAGACACAATAGAAAACAATAGCAGCCCGACAGCCGGCTGTCTGTTGGTCGTTGAAAGGTTAAACAATATTTTCCTCTTTTTCGACCATTTTCTGAGTGATAAGGTCAAAGGACTGCCTGACCGCGGTTCATCTTGAACCATTGTTCTTCCTTTTTTAAACTCAGTACACCACCGAGCAACTGTAGAATATGGTGAAGCAGTCTCTCTTAAAGTCTCACGCAATTCTTTGAAAACTTCTTCCGTTTAAATTTTTTCAAGCAAAAATATTTTATCACCGCGTGGATTTTGATTTCATCCATTTTCACACAAATGCTTTTAACAAATGACAAGATAAAAAGTTAATTATTTGTAGGTAATATACGGAAGACCTAACCTAACCTAACAATAATCATTTTGGCCAAGTACTCCTAAAAAATATGTCATTCACATTACTTTTTGAACGCCCCTCGTAATGAGGTTGTAATGCTCTGTTGAGAGTGTAATTATTTCTTGTTTTTAGTGGTGGACGGCGCTAAGACATGGATGAACAAACTGAAAGGAAAACTAGTGCAGAGTTTCAACTGCACGCTCAAAGATGAACACAAGGTCAGTTTGTTGAAAAATCTTAATTTATTTCTATCACTCACATATTGTTAACTAGCTTCTGCCTGCGACTTCGTCCGCGTGGAATAATAGTTCCCGTTCCCGGGGGATTTCCGGGATAATTTTTATGGCAAATATTCCACGGGAAAGGGAACCACGCGGGAAAAACCGCGGGGCCAGCTGGTTAACTATAAATTCAATCCACAACAAAAATCCGTAACGACGGGAATACTATGTATTTTCGACTGTTTACATCCCTTACAACAGCTCATAACCACACAATACGGTATTTTACACTATTATCAATTGACGTACTTTTTATGAGCTGTCATTATAGCAAATTGAAAATGAGCCGAATTTATTGGGCTGAAATTAAGAGGTTTTATAGAAATTGTGTCAAACATTTTATTGGCTAATGGTGTAAACTACCCAATAAGGGTTTTTTGGCAGCACGTAGGCGTGAGGTCCAACTGCAGCATGATTGGTGAATTTTTGACATATCTGTCAATGTCATGTCGTTTTATCGACATGTCATCTAGCGGATTTCTCATACGCAAAAACCCTCATTGTCCACAGACAATGCTACACTACCACATAAACGAGACGATGAGATACAGCGATCTGTTTACGCGACTAGAAGCCCTACGCGAAGAGTTCCCCGCTCTCATCGAAGACTACTCAGTCACGGAGACCACGCTAGAAGAAGTATTCCTCGCCTTCGCTAAAGAACAAGAATCTCCAAACCAGTTGCCCTAGCACACAAAAGAGAAAGAAGACTGTCTTCATACAGACTTGGTACGTTCAACTTGGTATGCAATTTTTGTACCGCTCACTTTGTCGGTAGTTCTGGTTTTGTTATACCGTCTTTTTTTAGATACTTAGTGGGTGTGAATCTGTTTATTTATTTAGTAATAACAGAGCTAAAAGCTGAAATAACAACAAAGTGCATTCGGCTGTCTCCCTCTCCATTATTGTCCATTTCGTAAAGAGACAGAGATGGCGATAGAATTTTGTTTAAATTTAATTTCAAAACATAATGCGTGCCGACGACCGAATCTTCTCTGTTTAAGTCAGTGGTGTGATCTCAATGTCTAATGACTTAGAAAAAAAAGTATGATCAAATTATTATAATAAAAGAAAAAACAATATTGATGTCAATTATCGCTGCTTTTTGCACGCTTTTTCTGTCTACGATATTAAGAACGAATGGCTTATAAAATTGTAAATCGTGTTTATGCAAATGAAATGAAAAAGTTGTGAGTTATTTAAAATGGAGTTTTAAAAGCTTCACTATGTATAGAAAAAGCAATGTATTATACCAGCTGTACACCGCGACTTATGTTTCTGCTTCGCTCCCGTGGGGCGTAGCGTGATGTTATATAGCTTAAACTATTCCTCATAACTGACTATCATTATACAGAAAGAATTTTACGATCCAACTGGTTCGTCAATACATTAGCTTGTTTAAAAAACATTCAAAAAGCTTTTCTATATCTGTATGAAATATTATAAATTCCAAAATATTTGTACGTTTTGTATATTACGAGCTAGAGCGAAACTCAATTCTTGATAATAAAAATAAATATAGAAAAGAATATAATCAACTGACTCCTATCTTCCTAAAATAAGGTTTCAAGTTAAAGTTTCAAATTGAAAGTTATTTGTTTATTCCACTTTTAAAATACACAGTAAAAGCTCTATAGGTATATTTTCATAGCTTTTTACTGTTCTCGTAGTCGCTAGAAGGACTGCTGAGCGTGTGTTCTTGAATTCCATTCTCAGATCGGACAAGTCTCCATTATGAGTTTCTGAGTAGCAACCCTAAGTTTTTTTACACTTCCTGTGTACTTACATAGTGTGTCTTGAGATCGACTGTTTTCCGAAAATACTGTCAGGAATATTAGTATCATTCATTGCATTTGAACTAAATGGTCTCATAGCTAGTATAATAGAAATGAATAACTGATTTAATAGTCTATTATTATGTTATATTAAATTTTTGTATCACAAATCGAGGATCTCATGTATAAAAGTGGTAAAAAAAATAGCCAGTCGGCAAGATGTCGGCGGGCTGATTGTCTGCCGATACAAATGTAAGGAGGAGTAATTAGTGACTGATAATATAAATACACGTTTCAGCTCTTTACAACAAAAATCTTTCCCAAAAAACCTTTTTTTTATGTTATCATTAGTATAATTATCAGGCACTAATTACCAGTGATCATTTATATTGTTACTTAACATACATTACATAAAAAAATTGACAGCTCTCTATGTAGGACCTCGAAGAAAAGATGAAGCGTTGGAATAGTAAACAATTCGTAAGTGTTTTAATTACACTTAGTTTTAGTGGCTTTGCCACGGTTATTTGTCGAATTTCATTCGTTAAAGGGTAAAAACTGGGATGAGATTCTGTTTTTAATAATAAATTAAAGTTACTATAACTTCGGCTTGTGGTTGAAAACTAACACAACGTAAGTCATTGTTGACCTTGCCAACTGTTTATAAAAATACGAAATGCCAGATGGCTTGAAAACGATTTAAAGACCGCATCGATGTAGCTGGGTTCACCTAAACTCCACGGATGGTAGTTATGTGGAGCTAAAACATACCTTAGGGCAGTAGCCCCAAGGGTTAAATCCACTTCAAACGGTAAAAACAAAACAAAAAATTATTGTTTAAGACTACCCTCCAAAACTAAAAACCGTCCTATAATGTCATCACATAATTCATTACACTAAAGCGGTTTATCTACCGCTGCCGTCACCGTCACGTCAACGAGTACGACGGCGCCGAAATAGCGATACATACACACGGCTACACATCAAGCTATACAAAACCAGTTTTAGCTGACCTCGCATTGTGTATGTTACACCTAATGACACACATACATTTTGTTGGTGGTGCACCCTGAGGTACCCAACCTGGTGACCTAATGAGATATAGCCCTGAAGCTGAGGTAAATAAACTTTACTTACTCCGTACTTTTACTAAGCAGTATTTTTGTCTTTGTCGCTCGAACGTCAAAATACGAAAGCGAGATAAAGACGGAATATCTAAGCCAAAGTAAGTGCTACTAAGTAACTTTATTTATTGCTATTGGTCTTTACTATATAGGCTTTAAGGTTCGTTTTGCAAAGACGAGCTTCTAATTGTGATAATGTCGCAGTGAAACTGTTACCTTTTAGGCATACAGAGGCATGGACGTACCCAGCATTTATTTTAGGGGGGGGGGGGCTACAAATGACGTCTCTTTATTCTCCTGCTCGTTTTATGCTCCTCAGTTGTATTTATAAATTGTATAATGTATTATTTTATCGACAGCAGTAGGTGGATACAATACAATAGGGTATTACACTGTATAAGAGAAATAATCTAAAAATATATTATTGAGATAGCTTATGCAAAAAGCAGCCGAACAGTGTTAGTTTTAGTTCATAAAACTAGAAAATATTTTTTTAAATTCAATTCAAAGTTTTCAGTTTTTTTTATCTGATCTTGAACACACCGAAATACAGACCATAGACAGTGACAGCTGTCGACTGTCAACAGTGTCAACTAGACGTCACTATTTGTTTTATTTATAACCTCCTAATACGATCTTTATTATAAAAATATACTTTTTTCATGGAAGTTATTGTGAAAGATATTTTAGATGGCTAAAGCACATAGGTACTTACATCAAAGTGATATTTACTAAAGTACAAACGGGTTTTTATGGTGTAATAGTTGGAATACTCTTCCCACAACTTTTAACTAAGTTTTTCTTAAATTTGAATCAGTTAACACTAGAATTCACAATTATTCCGGTGTTTTCACACTTGTGTTCTTGCATTCCGGAACGCACACCAACGGTAAGTCGAGCAGTAACTAATTTTTTAGATAAAAACAATAATAATGATGTAAAATATGACAGCGCATTTGTTTATTTACACGACGTGAGGACGTCATATCGCCAAAGCAAAACCACGCCCACGGCGTTTTCCGTTTTTGGTAATTTCCGCGCGAAACTTGAAAATACAATTTTTAAAAGCGTTTTTAGGGTACTTAGCGTTTAAATAAAAATTTAGGATTTTTTTTAGTGGTTTCTTAGTACTGTAGGAGTTATTTGAACAACTTTAAAAAAAAGAGTGTAATACCCTATTCTAGGTCGTCGTCCTCTTGCAGGTCTTCTCCCCCCCACTGTGTATGCCCATAGCCAGAGGCCTTAACTATAGTAGCGTTTCTATGTAGCTTGTATTATATGCCTAGTCGTTGGCGATGAACACACCATGATATACAAGGTCGGGTTTGAAAAGCCAGTGTTGCCAGTTTCGTCTTTCTAAATATCGTAACTTCAGTAAAATTGGACTGTTGTGAAAAATTGGGGACGTAAAAAATTCAAATCAATGTGGCGAAAACATAGTCATGAAAAAACAGGATGACTGCCGTTCCTCAAAGTACTGGCAGGACGCATCGTGAGAGGTGTTAAAAACGGGATATACAAATAAAAGCGAGAATTCTGGCAACACTACTAAACGCACTGGCGACTGTCATACTTTTACCATACGTACGTTATATGCGTGCGCCTGATTTAGCTTATGGTATAACTTAGACCTTTTTTATTATTCTGTTCTAAAACTGAGAGATACAATATAAAATGTCAGCACCTGGGTTTTCAATGATATTATTATTGTCTAAGAAAATTGTTAATAAATGTATTAAAGGCAAGTATTACCTTATGTGCCACACAGAAGCTTGTAATGCAATCACAAATCGCTTGTAAAATTAATAAATGTACTGTAATGTGTATTGTCTTTAAAATGTGTGTAATGTTCTTTAAAGACAAATGTAAACGTAGACTAAATTAATTATTGTATTTAGAAATTTAATACTATTTAAGATTTGATGGGCATCTACTTGTGAATATAAATACACTGACTGATATTAGTACTTATTTTTATGGAACAAGAATCTGATAGTCTTAAGCCCGGGTTTATCGAACGCAATAGCGTTATTACAAATTCTGATTGCTATGATTGGTTAACTGGATTATCTTCAGCCAATCACGACGTGTTTCTTGCACTTATAAGATCATATTGAGCCTACGGGATAGCTCATACATGCATTTTTATTTTATTTATTTTACTGTCAAGTCGAGTTAATTAATTATTAACCAATTAAATCGACAGTAGATTGATACAGCTTTCCATTTATTTTGTCAAGAAACTATTTATTGGTTTTAATTTAAATCCGATTTTACAGTTAAAATTAAAACTTTATTTTGTAATGACTTTTTTTTGTTTTTAGCCTTGTTTTATCGAAACTTTATAGGGTTTTATTCTAAAAGCTAACTGTATATAAAATACAATAAATATGTATATCTTTTTAAAGACGTGCCCTGGAATTATTATAAACAATTAAATAGTAGTTAAACTTTAAATTACTATTTAATTGTTTAGTAGCAAACATTTTTTTTGTTTTTATTTTACCTTTATTGTCGTTCGAGAATCCGGGGATTATGTAAGCACAATAATGTTATACATAACCGATATATTTACCTATACTTAACTATAAAATTGTATATGTAACCTATATATCTTCGTATTTAACCCATTAAATAAATACGGGCGTGACAGCGTTATTTTACCAACCCTTAAATTTAATTGAAATGTGTTTTTAATTTTAATTTATTTTATTAATTGTAACTTTTTTTAACTTTATTTTAGGTATTTTAATGAACGTATCTTTACTTTTTTTTAATGATTATAGTATTTTTACTTACAGCGCGATATCAATAAATATTTTTACATGTAATCAAGCTATTTTCATTTCCCAAAGTAATTTTGAGGCTGTTTAATTATTTCATTATGTACACACACAACACACCTCCCGCCGGTACAGTCTCGCGTAATAAAGTAAAAATTGTGTCTGCAATTATAACCCTATATCATTAGGACAACTCTGGTTACAAAATGTATTAAGTTGCATGAAGTATACTGTGTACATTTTGTTGGTGACGCGACCAGGGTGGCCAACCTGGTATCCTAATGAAGAAAACTAACAAGCATTTTTCAAGTTGAGCAAATAGGCATTCAAATTTGCAAAATAAGCCTAAAAATGTAAAAAGCATAAAGCATCTACCTCCCCGGGTGCTCCCGGTTCCTTGCATATAACTGCGAAATCGCAGCAGTGTGTAACTTCGTAGACGTCCTAATACACAATGATCTAAGAGTGATCTTATCGCCCGATAATAACGCACCTGTGTGTGGTAGAGCCTTCACTTGCTAAGTGAGTGTAAAACTACTTTGCATTTTTACAGCGTTAAAATTCAGGCTGTGTAAAAAATGCAAAATATTCGGTTATTTTTCAAAATGTTTTTGTTGTAATTCAATCAAAAATAATAAGGATTAACTTGACATTAAAACTTGCATAGTATAATATTCTTTATAAATAAGATAATATTTTTTAATTTTGCCCAATTTTCTTTGTATAAAAGTTCGCGCAACAGTCCAGTCGCTGAAGTGTTCGGGCGCAAACTTCTCTACATAACTGGGCGCAAGTGTCCGTCGCGCAAAGGGCTACGCGCAAGTGGTTGGGCGCGGAAACGTCTAGTCGCGCAAGTGTCCAATTTGCGATAAAGACTATGGGCGCAAACGCCCATTCGCGCATTTGTCCACTAGCGCAAACGGTCACTCCTCCGCGCTTTTCTGGTGGGCAAAATTTCCGGCTCGCAATCCACAGCTGAATACAATTACCTTGCATGAAGCGACTGTCTATTATAAGACCACCTAGTTACTAGGAGTCACGATATCTCTTGTTGAGGTCGGTTGGCAAACTTTCGGATACCTTACCTGCCTTTTTATTATTCTTGTCAGTTGACAACGCTAAATAATGCGCCGTCACCTACTCTGCAATCATGTCAGTTGCCAAGTTCAAGTTCAAATGATATGTGCCGTCGGAATCTGCGAATGGAGGTCGCGTCGGCGGCGCATGTTGAATATATCAGAAAGAAAGAAAGAAAGAAGAATTCTTAGTTATCACCTAGAAAGAAGTAGATATATATTGAACCTTGGAACACACGTGATTCGAGCGAGACACAATAGCAGCGCGACAGCCGGCTGTCACCTGTCGCTTGGTCGTCGAAAGGAACAGAAAATATTTCCTGGAACGTTCCTATTATGAACATTTTCTTTACCCACTACCTACGGACATACTTAGATCCTATCTACACTAATAATAAGTATTATAAAGAGGTAAAATTTGTAAGTTTGTAGGTTTGTAAGTTTGTATGTAGGGGGTAATCTCTGGAACTACTGGTCCGATTTGAAAAAATATTTCAGTGTTAGATAGCCCATTTATCGAGGAATGCTATAGGCTATATACCATCACGCTACACTAGAGCGGAGCAGTAACGAAAAATGCGGGTGAAACTGCAGGGGACAGCTAGTATAATATATAGGGACGTCAACGCTCCATCTGGATAGCCTACCGACATTGCGATGACTCCCGTCTGGCGCAGTATATAAATAAATAAATAATATCGTGGGACACACGGCCATAATACTCTGCACAGCCATCTGATTCCAAGCTAGGCAGAACCTGTGTTATGGAAACCACTTGATACGACGTTTACTTATAAAGTTTAAAATGGGTGAACCTTCGACCAGAGAGTCCAAGATCAAAAATATATTCAAACGTTCATGTTATACTTATATTATTTAATATTATATATCCGTACTAATATTATAAATGCATAAAAAGCTTTTTCCAAAAAAAGGTAACCGACTTCAAAAACTAAAATCACAAAAATAACTATTTCGGAAGTCGGTGGCAACACAAATCGACCGGCAGAAGAGAATTAAGTTATTTTTGTGCTTTTAGTTTTTGAAGTCGGTTACCTTTTTTTGGAAAAAGCTTTTTATTTTTTTACTTTTTAGTTAGAGTCCCAATGTCTGACTACGTTTTAGAGTAACTTTCAAAATAAAACTACTTATTAGCTTATAAAACGAAATCGGCTCCCTGCGCGCAACGTCACGGGATATCCATGAGTGCTATATACTAACCTTCCCCAGAATGTAACAAACACTTTGCTGAAAACCGTATCCAAATCGGTTCAGCCAAACGCGAGATAATTGCGGACAAACATACATACATACATACAGGTCAAACAGAGAACCTACTTTTTTTTGAAGTCGGTTAAAAAGTAACTCTGTCTGTCTCTTCTTCACGCCTAAACCACTGAACCGATTTAAATGAAATTTGGTACAGACATAGTCTGAGACTCGAGAAAGGACATAGGATAGTTTTCATCCCGGAAATCCCTCGGGAACGGGGACTATTATTCCACGCGGATGAAGTCTCGGGCAAAAGTGAGTGGCTAATAAATTGAACACTTAGTAATAAATCGGGTGTTCAAAATATGTGATGTTTGTTGTGTGGTCTAATAAATAAAAGGAATACGAAAGTACGAATATAATTTCAACCCTAGCAACATTATTAGGCGCCGTCTTGGTTTGACTATGGTAAGCCTTGAGCATAGTTAAACTATTTTCTTTTTAATATGAGGAGAATGGAAAAGAGGGTAGTCATATTATATATGTACGAGACGCTTGTGATGCGAACAATTTTATTTAAATAAAAGAGTTTTGGTGTGAAGATGATGGAAAGTGCGCAACGATCCAGAGATATTAAAGTTAAGTACCTAGAAATAAATTAGTTAAGTTAAACACTTAGCGGGTGTGTTATGTTTCATCACTATATATTCCTATTAAAATTGATACATTTAATATATTCGAGTTAGACTGAATTAAACAAGAATGTTGCGGCACGGTAATATTATCTATAGGTAGTTGCGGGCCGCATTCAGTGTCGTCGACATAAAAAAGCGGGGGTAGGCTGTTATTGCACTGAACTGTGTTATTGAACTAACTGAAGCCTGGGTGAACGCATTCAAACCTTTTTAGGGTGCCGATTCTCTTGTGCACAAACTATCGTAAATTTAAGTTAAGTGCATCTTTCTCTTTCCATTTCTTAAAGAAAAGGACAGAAGATACATTTTAGTTTAATCCTGTCAAATTAGACAGCGCCTGATGACAATTGACGTATATTTAGACGCCATGTTTTTAAATTGCTTCTAAATTATCTATGGAGTGTCTAAATTTGACAGGACTTAACTAATATTTGATCTTCTGTCCTTTTCTTAATTAAACGGAAAGAGAAAGATGCATTTAACTTAAATTTACGATAGTTTGTGCACAAGAGAATCGGCACCATTGGCTCCATGAAACGTGAAAAATTCGAGTGTCAGGTAATTATTATTCAGACAGTAGTGGTATATAACAGTCGAATTGTAGTCTCTTCTCCCTAGGGGGTTAAGCATTTACATTTACAGCATTTACCGATTAAATGCTGTGTGGTAATTGGGATACAAGATGTCACGAATACCCGCATTTTGATACTTGGGTAACGGTTATCAGTGTTGTCTAACCAACGGTTAACGCGCCTTGGACGCGGTAATATTTATAAGGTGCAAATGTGAATTTTTGAACATTAGCTACTCTATCAAGCGTAGTCACTCACTAAGAAGGCTAATATGGCGGTGGAGGATTGTTTTACAATCTGTGAGCGATACCGCAGGACTGTACAAGGGACTCAGCTTCAAGTCATAGGCCCGGTATCCGCCAAAACGAAGAGGAGATGTCGTACAACCAATAAGCTTGCGTCATTTTGATAGCTCAGCGCTTAGTTTCAGCACATACAATATCCTATGGGTGGACGAGACATGGCCTTTCCTTTTCCCTTTGGTGGAACTGAGCCTTATAATATTCGCGGTGTCGCATGGCGGGTTGATTGTTATTTATGATGTTGAGATAGTAGGTAATATTCACATGGATTTTCTAAAGAAAATCACCTCATTTATTAAGTAATTGTGATCAGAATTTTGAACTCATGGAGCTAAATTTTACACAGGTGGTAAGAAACATTAAACTAGAAGCGAAGCCAGAGAGATTTTTGAAGACTGAAGAATAAGTAAAGCTGAAGCAGTTTTTCAAAGGTATGTGGTGATGCATGCCTTCTCTACATATTTATCGCGGTTCCCGCGTACAATATATTATTCATCCTCATATAAGAACCTCCTCCTCATGCCTTAATTTTTTTCGATCTTGGCGGGATACTTTCTTGATTGCGATATTTAGACTACAAAAGATCGTTCTATCGTTCATTTGGTTAGGTACAAAATTGCTAAAGATCGAAAAAGGTATGTTTTAAATGTCAGGACTACCTAATTAAATTACCTAGCTCTATACATTGAGTTATAATGTACTACGTACTAGAGGAGTCACCTCAACTAAATTTTTTGTAACACGAGTTAGAGTGCATGCACCCTAACTCACTTAGTCTATGTCGAGCGCTTGCAGCAGCTAGACGATTTCGAGTGCAAAGTTTTGTTCAAAAAATATGCCTTCGTGTGCATTGAGATACTGTTCAAACAGCTTGAGAAATATAAATATAATTCAAGGAGTGATTTTTTACCAGTAAGTTCAAAATATTATCTTTATAACATGCCTAATTTTATTATTTGTAATTATTATTGGAAAGTATGACGTGTCACCTCGACGGCGGCCATGTTGATGTTAATATCAAAGAGTAAAACATTTGTTGCATGCGCAGAATGGACACTATCGTCGGATAACGTTAAACAATTACGAGAAAACAATCATGAGAAAAAATGTATTAAGTAATATTAATATTTTTTATTTATTAAATATATTTTTTTTAAGGTTTCGTCGGCCGTGTCCTAGTACTAGAGAGTTATGGATTAAATTTATTCAGAAGAATCGCAGCAAAGTCACGTGATTGCCAATAGAATATTCACGAATATGTTCCGTTCATTTCAAGGAAAACGAGAAATACACCACAAAGTCAAGAAGAATACTTATATTATTTCATGGGAATTAAATTTTTTACAGTTTAAATTCGTTTTATTTATATTACATCATACAAGATATTGTGAGGCAACTGAATATACTTATGTATCTTCTAAATTCACGACTGCCTGACTAATGTTGCCTCTGCTAAGTTCCACGTATACACTGACCGACACTGTGATACACTCCCTCACTACCCTTTAAATCTATTTTTTTTGTTTTGTTATATTATTATTATTATTTTCCACATAATTTTATGTTATATATTTCTTATTTTAAAAATAACTATTACGATACCCATAATGCACATAATATTAAGCCTATAGAAGTCAACTTCAAAAATATGTCGCATCTGCGCGCATTGGTGTTATCTATGGCACCCGCTTGCACTGCGCATGCTCCGCTGTCACCAAATTACGCGCCATATTTTGTTTGAAATAGCTCCTCTAGTACGTAGTACATTATAACTCAATGGCTCTATACCTATATCTTGAGGCCAGTAGGTAGCGAAAATAACGCATTATAACGCATAAGTATAATATTAACAGCAATATTAACAGGTAACGTAATATGTTTTTTTTTAAGTTACCTATCCTAGTTTTTCCATGTTACTTCGCGCACGAAAAAAAAGGCTTTTAAATTAAAAATAAAAACCTTTAACTCAAAAAATTAGTTTTACATCATTGGCAAAATAAAATTGTAATGTTTTTCAAATATCAGTTTCATTTGAAAACATTACCTGTTTACAGCACGATAAATCAATTAATTTTATCGGCCGTCATCTAACTCGAAACTATCTATTTCTGTACCTTCTGTACATATGAATCGCTGCATAACTTGTAAACGACTACTCTACTACTACGGCTACTATGTATATTTTACATAATCGGAAACACGAAACCTTTTACAAGATTTTTGTGTTAAGTGAAAACTCATTGGACATTAAAAAGAAGCTTGTCAGATCAGATAAGTAGTTCCCGAATTAAGTTGGTTAAATTGTTTATAACAGTTTACCGATTGCTCGCAATTTCTTCGCGGCTAGGCCGCGGGGAGCGGGCGCGCGAAGAACTTTGACTAACATTTAATTTTTTTAATCGGTCATTTGGTATCGTTTCCGTGGTTTACGGGGACACTGACGCCAAAAATGAGGCCCATTTCACAATTCAAGATGGAGGCAATGAATATTAAACAATGCGTGATAGGTCATTGTGTTATAATCATATTTGTTCGTGGCACTGTTATCAAAGTCTTCTATAACTAACTCAGGTTGGAGTAAAAACTTTTCCTATACGTTTTCTGTAAACATGTTTATGATTTCTATATTTTAAGTACTTCAACTATGCTTGGTCTAAAAAAAGGTTTTAACAACATTAGTAACAGGAACGATTGGCATAAAAAATCAAATTTCTAACTTGAAAACTGTATTTTATTAGTTTCACTATATAAAAAAAAGTATTTAATGGGCCTGGAAGAAAAGTACCTTCAATTTTCAAAATAGATTATTTTATCTAAAGGATTCATTCCTTTATTTTAAAAAAGAATCAAAATTGCTTTCGAATATTTTTTCTAAAACTCGTTTGTCACACTCGGGAGTCGAACCGGCTAAACACCTAACATCCTGTATTTTTATGACTTCAAACGTTAGGGTCATTCATTAGGACCAAATATTTTTAACAAACATAACTAAATTAAAGGAGAAAACCATAAAACTTAAGAATTTTACTTCAATTGAACGAAGATTAAGACAGTTAAATTCGCGCTTTGATTTGACACACTAACGTTTAAACGTTAGTGTCAAATCAAAGCGCGATAAATAAAGTCATAGAAGCACAAGCACATTAAGTTGTTTATTCCATTTCAAGCCAGATCGACACCCGGGTGTCACACAATTTTCAAAAATCACCGAATGCAATTTTAATCTCTTTTAAACTTAAAATAATCTATCTCAACGATTTCAAGTAGCTTTCATCAAAACTTTCGCATTAAAACTTTCTACCCAGGATGCATTCATAAAAAAAGACTGAGAAATTGCATTTACAATGTAAGCAACCTTAATTAAACAGCACTTAGTTCAATGATAGTTTAAAAAAAGTAAAAAGAAGCAACTTTGGGAATTTAAACTTCACTCTATAATATTTTTTATGAGTAGATTATGGACCTATAAAACAACCTTAAATATAAATATGCTAAATATAATATATCTTTATAGGTCCATGGAGTAGATACTATAGTATTAGCCTCCCCCCTCATTTTGCCGAACAACCGCAGCAGTAGACAAATCTTGAACGCAATACCCCTCACTACCACAGTTGAGCTTTCAACCATCTAATTCTGGTTCATTTGAATATTAGCATATTAGCATACGTGCCATAGCAATTACAACTTTTTCAATACGTAAAACTGTGGCCCACACGAGTGCATCCGCGAGCATACTGATCATTATTATCACGCCGGTTGATAATCAAAGTTTTCCCTTGTTTTGGAGTTTATAATACAGGCAGCCATACTATAACTGTAGTGTAAATGAAAAAATTACTGCAATATATTGCCGAGCAACACCGGCAATATTGCTGGAGTTGCCGGGCCATGTTCAAAAAATTGCAGCAATTACGTTGCCCGTTTAGGAGCGCCTTTATGTCGGTACCTATTTTCGCAAACCTGCTGAAGTGATTTGTCAAATACCGTGGGTGATGGTCAGTCAGAAAATTGCATAGTAGGTAGTTGTTCTATTATAAAGTCGATCAACAAATGTTACAATGCCGCTTTAATAAAATGGTCTACAACTCAAAGGGGTCTTAAAATACATATGTAGGTATGTACCTACATGCATGGACAATTTGGGATACATTTTTTTTGCTGACCTTGAATTTAAATGACAATGGATTCTCATCTCTGTGACAATTAGCATAAATGAATATCGTGGATCAGAGCCTGTACTCACTTACTATGGTAATAAAACCAGACAACTGATATATACATATATATAAATACATAAATATAAAGGATAAATTATAAAATTACTCTCAAAGTTCAGACACAGAATAAACAATCAGAATGCTCATCGTACAAAGTTTAAAATCGAACTCACGACCTCCGCTTGACTACCAAATTGAATTTCTGACTTGAGTCGGACTAGCATTATTGTCTAAGCAGAATGTCGTCGAACTCACGTCGTTTCATAGTAACGTATTGTCGAATTATAGACGTGTCGGAGTTCAGTGTTGTCGAGGTTAAATCATGTCGTAGAACGATTTGTCGAAATTTTGTTTGGTAGGCTTTAGCTGTCAGTCCCATGCTACCAACAGGCCATGTGAAAAAAAACCTGCTGCTTTTATAAACCCGCACCCTCGTGCATAGGAGGCGGGCGCCTTCACACTTCACCATTGGGCCCATCACGACTCAAATAATGATATAACAAAACTCAAAAAAAAAAACAAGTACATTACAACTATTGTGTGTTTATGTACCTATTTGTTTATCAGCAGCAGTCGCGACAATTTAACCTTTTGGCGGGCAAGGGCTACATAATGGTAATATAACATGTGGGCGGGCCGCACTTGTGTAATCATTCAATAAAACATATAATTAATATTTATGTTTATTACGTAGGTAGTATATAAACAACATTTAATAGGTTTATTAACCCAAACTAAACAATAATAAAATACTGTCGCGGAATTCACGTTCCCCGTCGCATCAATAGCAAAGCCCCCGAAAAAAAAAAGATTATATATTATCTCAGGCCCAGATTGCCTTCTAGCCAATCAAGACACTACCCTAAGTACCCTAGGGGCCCCCACCCACCCCAAATACCTCGACCAATTAGCTTGCCTCCCTAATAAAAAAATAGTACAAAATTTCCTTTACTACTGCATAATTTATTTACAAGATTTCCAAAATGATGTCGGCACAGTATAAATAATCCCCCGGTCTCCAAGTCCGGGGCCTGTATTATCGACGAAGTTTTGTGATCCCTGTATAATAGGCGAGACGACGAAAAAAAAGTAATTAGTCCGTCATTGAGATTATTAAAAAATTTTGGACACGTATTTTTTCTTTTTTCTCTTAAACGAAAAGTGACGACGATACAGTGCGTTGAAGTTGTGCGTGACGTCACGATCAGATACAATAGGGATGACGACAGCATTAAAAAAATGGCATTCTGTTTAGTCCGTCTGATAGATCGGCCGAAAATACGGGACACGTATTTTTTGCTTGATCAAATTAATAAAAAAATACAAAGATAAAGAGCAACAAGTGGGTTTTTGACGTCACCGTGCTGCAAAAATTGTATCAAATCGTGACGTCGCGCGCGCAACTTCAACGCACTGTATGTATCGTCGTCATTATGATTTCGGTTTCGTCTCCTCTGACGGCTCGTTCGTTTACGAGAAAAGAGGAAAAATACGTGTCCAAAATTTTTTAATAATCTTTTTTGGTGAGTGAAACAGACGGGCTAATTACTTTTTTTTTTAGTCGTCTCGCCTATTGTTTGAACTTTGGCGTAGAGGCGTGGAAGAGCGCACGTCTGTGCTCCTATGTTCTGGCAGTCAAATATGTTTTAAGGAAAATAGTCATGAATACAGGCTGTATTGAAAACTCATATTCATGACTATTTTACCTACTCTGATAAAGGATCAAAAATCAAATGTCCCATGACACGTTTTCAAAGACTCATAATTATTGCAGTTTTGTGTGCAATGAAAATGTTTGATAACGTTCCATACATTAACATGGTTCACGATTTTACTATAGTCTGTTTTTTTTAACAAACGAGTAGGTACCCAAAATTTTGTCTGTGTTTCTATTGGTCCACATAATCAGCATAAGTGTTATTATTGGTGTTAAAAGCGTTGGCTCCGCCTCGACTAATTTCCCATCTCTCTCTGTCAATACCGGAAATGTGAGAGATAATGCTCAGTACTCGTTTGTTAAAAAAAATAGACTTGTCAGCATCCTGATACGGTTTAGCTAGATACACAGGGAGCCGTGTGAAAAAAAGAATTAAATAAAACAAACTACTTCCTTACAACAATAAGTATTGCATTTAATTTCATAATAACTCAACATTTTATGTGTTACACATAATTTTACATTGGGCTAGCTATAAATACGAAATTCTAGGAATGTGTCTTTGACAATGCACATTTTGAACATACAGGTATAACTGACAGACATAGACATAGCCTTGACATAGCACTATTCAATGTTTTCTTTGACACTAGATGACACCAATGTAATGCCTATAGTTAACCAAGAGGTCAAAATCCAACAGCACAACAGTGTGATTTTATTTAGGCACTCCAGTTTGTTGTCAACTAATGTTGTTGAAAACGGATATTATACTAATACTAAATTCATAAGATTAGAGAAAAACCTATTTCATAATTTTTTTATATATGTTTTTCATGAAAATTTATTCAGTTATTTCTGTTCTACTAGTAGATAAATTGCTAAGCAAAGGCTAAAACTTAGTTTTGTAGCTACAGGATCTAATTCATTATTGTTAATGAATATCTTCTATCTAGTAAAGACATGCCTACTAAACTTTCATGAAGATACATAAATATTTTTCACAATATTAGAGAATATGAAAATTTACTTCAGATCAGGAACTAACTAGTTGTATAAGTTGATATTTTTACCATACCTGGGAACCTATCTACATAATACAGAGATGATAAGTCATAAAGATAGTCTTTTTTTTTTGGTATCATTATTAAAAATAATTTAAGAAATTTTACTTAATTTTTTAACACAAGCATGTAATCATGTCTTCAAAGTTTTTCACATTAAGTTATTTTGCAGCATTTATTTTAGCAGTTGCACACACAGGATTCAGATTATATTATATAGATTTATGACTTAATGTCTGTTAACACTGAGTGCTTCATAAACTACAGACCTCTTGCCGATAAGATAATTTACAAAGTATGTTAGTAGAGATAGTAATATTCTTTATCTTCCACTAAAAAACGATTTAATCAAGAAATTGAAGCAATTTCAACCGATTGTTACATCAAATAATAAATTGCAATTTTATTTTAATCAAAAAGTGAACACCCAATGGTTTATATTAAATTTAAGAAACAATTAAAAAAACATGATAAGTGTACATTTGTTTATTTAGAAATTGTTTTGTTTAGTTCAATTTACAGCACCTGATAAGTAAATGAGTTGGCAGTTTAGAGGTCATTAAGAGACTAAATTTATTTAACATTTTCTTTAACACTTTAAATGGCATGATAGCACACTAAGCACCTTGAATTATATAAGCAAGACCTTTTAATAAAAAATCTCACGCGATGGTGTTTTTTGACGGTTTTTTTGCATAATATGGGGTACCTATGATGATTACTCAGCATTTAAAGCTCAATGGTTTATTTAAATAACATCAATACTCTTAAGACAAGACATTACTCTACAATTTACACAGCTCAAGATTGACCTACTTATGTTAAATTAATTACGATGGCACTACTTGCAGGCCACCGTCATTGAATACAATTTTCACATCTTCAAACACTTTATCTGGGGACACTTCTGCATTAACCCGGCGCACCAACCCCTGCTCATCATAGAAGTTGATAATAGGTAATGTGTCATTAAGATAAGTATTGAACCGCTTCTGGAGACTCTCCAGGTTGTCGTCAGACCGGCCGCTGCCCGCAGCGCCGCGACCCAAACACCGCTCTGTGCAAATGTCCCGCGAACACTCGAAGAATAACACGAACAGCAGTTTCGTCTTATCAGACATAACGCGGTTCCAGCCGTCTAAATTGTCCTTGTTGCGCGGGAAGCCGTCAACAAGGAAACGCGTCTTACCGGAGTTCTGCATAGCCTTGTGAATGAGAGAGCACGTAACCTCTACAGGCACAATTTCACCGTTCCTTATTTTCTCCTCGATCATTTCGCCGTACTCGGAGCCCGGCCTCTGTCGCTCTTCCCGTAGTAAATCACCAGCGGATAAATGTACAAAATCATATTCTTTAGAAATTAATGAACATTGCGTTCCCTTGCCGGCACCAGGCGCGCCTAACACGAATACAACCTGAGGCAACATTTTGTTGAGATATTGCGAACACTGCCGCAGCACGCCACTCACCATTAAGTATGTATGACTAACTTATTTAGCTGGTTTCCAATTAGTTTTATAAAACATGCGCACAACCACAGCCTTGAGTTCAGTTTTACTGTCATAAATAGAGTGACGTAACACTGGGTTGCCAATCAAAAAGTTCATTCATTACTAAGTCAAATACCAATTTTTTATTATTCTTTTTTATTAATAATAATAATACCAGCCTATAACTGTCCCACTGCTGGGCAAAGGCCTCTTCTCATACAGAGAAGGCACGAGCATTGATCACCACGCTTGCTCAAGACGGGTTGGCGATTTCGGACTTATATTAACTACAAGTCCAGGTTTCCTCACGATGTTTTCCTTCACCGATGTCTGTGATGTCTAAGATAAACTTTAGAAAGTACATATGAATTGAAAAAGTCACATTGGTACTTGCCCGGATTCGAACCCGCGACCTCTTGCATGAGAGCCGGGCGCTTTAACCACTAGGCCATCACACAGTTTCATTTATTCCAATAATATTTTTTTCATCTCTCTCAATTTCTCAATACTGTACGTCAAACGTGTGACGGTGTGATGTAAGACGTTGTCCTATCTATAGGGCGCGACTACATGGTTAACATGAACTATGTTCGTACAACATTTATACAAACTACATTACACAATTCCCCAATTACTTTTTCAAGCCGCGGATAAGCCAACCGGGCTTCCATTATGCCAGCCCTTGGTGGAGCAAGTTTATTTTATTAATTTATCAATATCATTATAGTATGATTAACATACCCCGTCCGTAGATACTTTGTCATTCATTTTTAGTATGATAAAATATCATTTGAGCGCTTCTTGAAACTGCGGCCCTGGATCGTGCGAAGTTTCGTAAGCCCCCTTTGAGGGCCAAGGCAGCAAAATTGCATCGTTTTAACTGAATCCCAAAATAATCAAAAAACGACACAAGCGATTACAATGACTCAGTTACGGTAGGTAGATAAAACTTTATATTCAGAGTGAAAAGTTTTAATGGGTCCTGGAAGAAAACTACCTTAAATTCTTAATCCTTCGAACACACGTGATTTGAGACAATAGAAACACAATAGGTTGTCTATTGTTTGCCCGAAGATTATATGCCATAATCATCATTTCCCCGAATTTCATTTACCCGAATTTCATTTGCCCGAATGTTTCATTTGCCCTAAAAGACATATGACATACTTTTAATTGCCCGAATTTTAGATACCATAAGATACGAATGCCATAAGTATTGTTTGCCATAATTTTATGTGCCATAATAATTATTAGACATAATATTTAAATGGCATAATATTTAAATGGCATAACAAGTATTAGACAAATATTTAAGCCCCGTAATGGTTTTCTTTTCTGTGCATGGTTGATGGTGGGCTAGGTCGACGGAGCCCCGCTTCGCGGGGCTCCTACTTCTGTGTGGTTTATAAAAAAATAACCACGAAGGGGATGGCGGGGTCTATTCGCTCGCTTCGCTCGCTCACACGACCCCGCCATCCCCTTCTAACCTAACCTGTCCGAGTCGGGGTGCCCTAAAGTCCCAATTGCATCCAATTTCTCTTGATATAAACAAAACAACCGTTATACACCCGATGTCGATGGCAAATTATGTTATGGCATATCATAATTATGGCATGTGATAATTAGGACATGTGATAATTATGGCTTACAATGATTATGGCAAATGATGTTATGGTAAGTGACTTTATGGGAAACAATGATTCTGGCATGTGACTATTATGGCAAATGAGAGTAGGGCAAATGAGTATTATGTCGTATGATATTATGGCTGTTGACTATTATGGCAAATGAAATTAGGGCAAATAAAATTCGGGTAAACGGCGGTATACCAACACAATAGCAGCCCGGCAGCCGGCTGTCAGTTGGTCGTTAAAGGGATTTTTTTACCTAAAGGAAACATACCTTTATTTTTAAAAAGAAACTAAACTGCATCCAAAGATTCTTGAAAACTCGCTTACTACTGTCGGGAATCGAACCAGCTAAAATCCAAAAAAGTAACACTGTATTTTTATGATATCAAACGTTAGGGCCATTCATAAGGACAAAATCTCTTTGAGAAACATGTGTAAAAAAGGAAACCATAAATCTTAAATATTATAATTTAACGAAAATTTCAAGGGCTAAATTCGTCCTTTGATTTAAAAAGGTAAAATTTTATGGTTTTCCCCTAATTTAATTGATCATAATTGTTTGAAGCATTTGATCCTTTTAGATGACCCTAATAATTGACGTCATAAAAGTACAGTTTGTTGTTTTTTCGCATCAGCCCGTTCGATTTCCGGGAGGGACAAATTTCCAAAGTGACAAGTTTTTATGGGCCCTGGATGAATACTATTTTAAATCGTTACGATAGATTATTTTACTGACAAGCGCATTTTCAAAAACATTAAATGCAGTTTTGTTTCTTTTTGAAACTAAAGGAACGTTTCCTTTAATTAAATAATCTATCTTGACGATTTAAGGTAGTTTTCTTCCAGGGCCCATTGAAACTTTCATTCAACCCTGTATATATTGCTCATAGATAATAATATATCCCCCATAGCAATTTATCTATAGAAATATGCATGTTTTTGGTATTTTGTATGTGTATTTTTTGTGCAATAAAGAATAGTTATTTCCGTATTTACGTAAATAATAACTCGCATGTAGTTTTTTTTTCAATAATTTTGATTTCTACAGCTAATAAGAAACTTCCTACCGTTTAGAGGATTCCTAACAAATTGGCAACCCTGCAAACAAATAAAAATGATTTGCCGATTTCACACGAGAGGGCAGAACAGTACAGCTCTCGTGTAAAATGGGCATTACTCCTTCTTGATTGGCCAAACTAAATATTTCTGATTGGTCAAAGCTGAACGAATAGAACTTTCATTTTTTCTTGGTTGCCCCCTCTTGGTAATCTCTGGATCTACAGATACAATATTGAAAAAGTGTGCGTTTCGACCGCGCGGCCACGGCGTCATATTAAAAAAAAAAAAACATGCCAAGATTATGTAAAAAATTTTCAAAGTTGATTCCCAAAGCCATAAATTTGTCAAAGTTATGGTCAAAAACTTATAAGGGTTTGAACGTGGCCGCGCCATCGAAACGCGGAGATCCGCGCGGCCACGGAGATCTCTAAAACTAAACGTTTCAGAGACCTGAAATTTAGGTAAATAACAGATTGAATTTGTAAAAAAAATGTAAAAATATAGAAAAAAATCCTAGGTTAATATTTTAGGAGCTATAAGACTAAAACTCCATGGCCGCGCCATTGAAACGGTGAAAAAACACGTTATCGCCGATATCTCGCTGAAAAACCAACGCAGAGGTCTGAAGTTTTTTGTAAAACCTAGATTTGAATTTGTCAAATAGTGTAAAAATGCACAAATAAATCCTAGGTTAATATTTCAGGAGCTCCGCATTTCGATGGCGCGGCCACGTTCAAACCCTTATAACTTTTTGACCATAACTTTGACAAAAGACAATGAGCAAAAGTGGTCCAAATTTCCACCACTAATGGGAGCTATGTAGGCTTAAAGTCGACTAAATACCATACAATTTTGACTACTAGCCGAAAAAAATATATCCACTCAGAAAAAAGTTATGACTGTTTTAAAAATACGAATTTTTAAATATTTAATCGTTTATTTTTTTTGCACATAGACACATTTTATGCAGTAATAACATGGTAGCAATGATGACGCATTGCCCCTGTTCTGTAATGCGCTCAAATCGACTGCAAAGTACACAATAATAACGTTAGTGCACCTACCCATATAAATATGTAATAAGGAACGGTTCACATCGTGCTATAACACGATCCACACCTTCTGATCCTATCCGATTTGTCGGAAATCCTAAATCATTCTTCACACACTTTCCGATGTAAGATCTGTTGCTATTGCACAATACGTTGTACGAATTCGTCCGATAATTAGGATCGGATAGGGCAGGATCTGAAAGTGTGGATTGCTTTTAAAAGCAGTTAAAAGTATTTTTTAATATTCTTGCATTTCGGAACCCGGGGACCTAGCGTCGACTCGTAGATGAAGATAGCATTAGTTTTGTCCCTTCCTCACTTAGGAAGCAATACGGTATACGCCGACAGACCCCACACTGTAAGACAGGAATAAATAAAACTATTGTGAAATATTTTTTTTTTTCACAATAGTTTACATTCTTCCTAGTATTATAAATATTTAGTATTAAAAAGTAAAAATAAGTATTTCATCAGTTTGTTTTTTTTTGACGTAGCAAGGTACCTACCGCGGCCGCCGTATTGTTTTTTTTTACGCCATGCATTAGCTTATATCAACCAGAATCGTATGAATTACAACGACATAACATTCACCTAAATCAATCCAGTAGTTTTAAAGATATAAAAAAATAAAGAAGTGTAAAAAGGTTTTTAAATTGCAAGTTTTCATGGGGTCATAACTTTTTACTGAGTAAATATTTTTGATTGCGGTCTTCTTATAATGATTCAGTACGCAGTGATACGTCATATGCCATAGTTCTTATTCGTGATGGAAATTTGGACCAAGCTCCATATATTTTTGCCCATTCCCCTTTATGGCTTTGGGAATCAACTTTGACAAATTTTGACATAATCTTGGCATGGCTTTTTTTTTAATATGACGCCGTGGCCGCGCGGTCGAAACGCACACTTGAAAAATTATTGTACCAGGTACCATTATCATTACCTTTTGCCCGCGACTTCGTCCGCGTGGAGAAATAATTCCCGTTCCCGGGGGATTTCCGGGATGAAAACTATCCTATGTCCTTTCTCGGGTCCCAGACTATATCTGTACCAAATTTCATTCAAATCGATTCAGTGGTTTAGACGTGAAGAAGAGACAGACAGACAGACAGACAGACAGAAATACAGACAGACAGAGTTACTTTCGCATTTATAATATTAGTAAGGATTGCACAAGAAAACACACATAAAAACAGCAAACATAAATGAGCTATGTACAAAGGCGAGCTTAACCCAAAGTTGAGTTATCTTCCAGCAAACCCCTAATTCAATAAAAGAAATTGCAATAAAGGATAATACCAGTGTAATACCACAATATTTGTGAATGACAAAATATAAAGAAGTCATATTTTAACCGGTTCGATTCCAGCCTGACAAGCGGTTTTTCGGAAACCTTTGAGAGCAAACTTGTTAGGTAGGTACTTTAAAAAAAAAGGAACGTTTCCTTTAAGAAATATAACTTAAAGATATAAGATGGTGACCTGCCAGAGCCCATTAAAACTTTCCACCCTGTAAGTTTGTATTCAGATACTGTTATGTTTAGTTGTGCATGTACAGTCAGCATCAAAAGTCGCTGACCACATTCAGATTTTCAAAACCACTGAACACTATATCATCCATAAATCGCTCAACAAGATAAGCGCCAGTATTAAATGAACATCATTAAGGTTCAAAATTAACTGAACACCATTTTGTCAAAAATTGCTGATCGTTATGACATCCGAAAATAACACAACAATCACTTTTGCAAAAGTCACTGAACAATATAAAATGGCTGTTTTGGTATCTAGTGTAATCATGGCAACGTCCAAAAATAACTTAACAGCATAACTACCAGAAGTTACTGAACATTACTTTGTTTCAGATATTGAACTGCAAACTAAAAAAGTGCTTGTTGCTATCTTCAGAGTTACACATCCAATATTGTCCTATCAAAACTAAATCATGTAAAAATATTTAATGGATGTAAATTTCCAAATTATATTTTTATTTCTTAGAGCCAATGAGAATAGTAGTAGAAGTAGGTGATCAAGCACATTTTCAAAGTCATCTAAATTTTCCATATTACGATTGAATATAGCCTTATTTGTAAAACTTTAACACTATCAAAAATTACGCAGGTTCTATTATTGTTCGAATTTATACCATTGACCTAATTAATCATTTTTTAAGTTCGATTGAATTATAACCTTATTTCTAAACCAATGATTTCAAAATTCACGCAGTTTCCCTTTTAAATAAATTATTTTAGAAACATAGTTGGGGGGGGGGGGGGGGTGGAATTAAAAAAAATATTTATCCTTAAATATAAGAATAATATTTCTTCTTAATTATAAGTTTGTTGACAGTCTACACTGTTGTAAAAAATTTTATATAAAAAATCTGATAAATATCTGCGACAAGTACATACCCAGGGTAGATTATAATACAGGGTTTTACTAATAAGATAAGAAAAATCTATCATCTTGGCGGAGGCACTACCGTGCCCCCAAATGTTTTTCGTAGTCAAACTTCGGAAAGGAATGTTATATTAATGTCACTTTACAAAAATACGAGTACACACACACATATTAAACCTAAAAAACAATTGATGCTGTTCAGGGACTTTTGAGATGAACGATGGTATGCTATTTTTGTCAAAAATTTGTTTAGTGACTTTAGAGACGAAGATTGTCATGCTTTTTTTTACCATAACTTTGTTTAGCGACTTTTGAAAAGTGATGGTCACCTACTTATGCTCTTTTATGATGATCATTAATTTCAGGTGCTTGTCATGTTGAGCGATTTTGGTATTATACGGTGTACAGCGATTTTGAAAATTTAAATGTGGTCATCAACTTTTGATGCTGACTGTACTATCGACAAAATTGAATCATGACCCATTTCGACGACAAATCGTTTGAAGCTGTCAAAATAATAAGACTAGACGTGTGACTTTTTAATACATGTTTACGCGATTATCGACCTAATTGTATTTGAATGTCTGTAGGAAAATAACTTTATGGTGGGTCATGATTCCATTTTGTCGATTGTACATAAATGTGAAGGATTAAGAATTGAGGATTGATAGGGTTAGGTTCGACGAAATGAAAACTCTGGAATTTATATAATCATTTATTGGTTATAAACGTTAAGATGGTTTCACATGAACCAGAAGAGTACCTGAAAAAGATAATTCAATTAGAATTTTTATAATCGTATTTATTAAATTATAATAATCAATTTATTTCATCAGAAGATTTTAAAAGTTTGACCTCAAAATAATTCAGAACAGGTCTGTGAATGATCATCATTTTAAAGAAAGTCATTAAAGTAAATTATGTGGTACGTTTAGATTCTCACCTCGTTGTTTTTGTTGAAAATGCCATTTCAGTTCCTTTTCAGGGGCGACTTCTGTGACCCTGTAATTATTAAAACTCATTAAAATGTGTGACATCAAAGGCCAATTGAATTTTCTTTAAAAAATCTTCAGGCCTGTTGAGCTTGTTAAACCATCACGGGGCATCTAGAACAGTGTCGTCATCATCTTAAATTTATTTAAACTACGATCATTATAACTAGACAGACAATACAAGTATTAGTTCAATGTTGATGTAATAAATAAGTTATTTCAAGATTCAAAGCAGCGTTAACCTACATTTAAAAGGATATAAATGCAGTTATTACATCAATAATCGAGTTAATAATTGCATCTCGTCAAATAATCTGAATAAGCTGGTGCGACGTTATTTAAAGCGTGTTGCTAATTACCTGATGTGGATTTAATCGGCGTCCTGCGTCGGAAGCAATGCGCGCTTCAAGGCGAATGATATCTGTAACAATAGCACCTAATGTTAGTTTTTTTCTCCGTTTAAAATTAATATTTTGAAACAATAGAAGTTTTCAGTCCTGTTGAGCTTGTATGAACCGTCATGGAGGCATCGGGAGGAATTTTTATCATCATTACAAATAGGAATATTTTGGTCTAATGTGAAAGTAAGTAAATTAAATAAGTGACGTAAAATCTGTCTCGATACTATTTTTCAAGTAAATAAATTATAATACAAAATGATATTCTTCAACAAAAACAAGGATTATTTGATTTTTATAGTAATTTTACTATTTAGTACAAGGTGCCATAGAAGATGACTGCAAAGTTTTAAAATTGCTTGTCATGAAGTGACGCGCTATAAATAATAATTTATGTACTCTGTTACGTTATCCACCGTTTGATAAATATATCCATAACATAATCCGTTTACACATTTCAATATTCTCGAAAGTTTAAAATAATTCTAAGATATTTAGAATTTTAATTACCTTTTATTCAGCAGCATGTTTTTTCACCGCGTTTGCTCACACTACCTGGATAAAAAAAAACATCAAATAAGTACATAGTCATTACTGTGCATGAATGCTGAAGTTGTTTATAATTTCAGTGTGATAATATTATTTCCTCATAACTCAGTACAGGTCTGTGATAATCATCATTAAAATTGTTTATAAATTTTGCTGTTTATAATAATATTTTCGACCAGCGGTTTTCCCGCGTGAATGGAGTAACATCCATTCCCTATTTTACCAAAAATAAGTCTTTAAAAAATGGTTGCCTGTAAAGTCGGTTTTACGGGCGAAGATTTTACGTGACAACGTCTTTTACCGATCATAGTTGAGTGGGAGAGAGACGCAAGGCATTCGGCGGGCCTCTCTCTCGTTCGGTGACTCATCGTAACGTTACCGAGCGTTACACTTTTTCATAAGTGACTCCCAGCCGCAACCTAATTTAAGACGTTGTCACGTCAAAAATAACGAGAGTATGTGAGTGGATGTGTACATAATTATTATGTAACTTAAAATTTGAGAGAATATGCTTACCCTTGTCATCGCGTTGGGGAAATGGGAATATTGTTTCACTGGCGCGTCTGTAGGTCTGTAAAGCAAAGTTCGAGGTTATTGTATGATCATCTAACAAAATAACAAACATTGGTGCCGTGATAACATAGGAAATTAATTTTAATATAATATTTGATGCATTTTTGAAAAATTATATTATCCACAGCACTAATGTATGCAATAAGAGTTAAAATCGGGCGAATATTATTAAAAACCAAGACCAAATCACGCCAGAATTTAACTCCGAACATAATAAATTTTAACTCACCTTCATCAAAATGACTGTTTCAGCCAAATAAAAACACTAGGGTTGTTTACAATAGAAAAATTATAATTTAAAAATTAATTACAATACAAGTAATGATGAATCATGGTTCCCGACATCATAGCGATTCATATCAAAGAGACTGCGATATTTTCAATAGTTTATTTAGTATCTCGTGGTGGCAGCAACTGCCACTCAGTAACAAACGGTCCGACCAGCGTCGTCGAGCTTAACACTTAACTTAATTGAGGCGATACATTCCGTTTTATGTTCAAAATAAAATTATTCATAATGTTAAAACGTAAAATTGTATAGTGCGTGAGGCGCGCTCAATAATGTTACATATATTACAGTATGGATTGCATTAGCTACGACGTTTACAGTTTGTCCAGATATTGATTTACGTCAGGCAGACCCTCCTTAAGTCCTTTCCTTTTCCTTGTCTCCTGCAAATAAGAACATTCACAATTAGGTATTTCTGAACAGTTAACTCATCAATGTAAATTGTTGCAGATTGAACAATATGCATGTAGCTCCCGCGCCGTAGCATGCAGTCCCGGGACATAAGGATAGAGGTCCTGTGCAGCGTTTAGACGCGGGCTCGCTTGGCTCTGCTTCGTTTGCACGCCGCAGCCGTCTGCGCGAAGCGGCCGACGAGCGACCGACTCGCTACGGCGCGGCACGGTGTGCCGGAAGGTATAATTATCGATCATTATAATAATTAGGAATTTACAGAATTAACCTTACTAGACAAATCATTTAACAAGTTTTTCAACATCAAAGATACTCTTCGACGTCTTTCAATTTTCTACAGAAAAAAAAAACACAGTCAAAAACGTCATTTGAAGTACAAACCTGCACAACAACGTAGGGCTTGGAGCCGGGCTCGCACGGGTCACCGGGCAGGACCTGCCAGTGGTCGAACACGCACTGCGGGAAGGCCTGTCCGCCGGTGTTGGAGCGCAGGTCGGCGGTGAAGCCGAACGACTCGTTGACGGGCAGGTACGCCTTCACCACGAACATGGGCGTGCCGGCGACTTGCGACTCCTCGAACACGTGGCCACGACGTCTGTTCAACACGCCGTAGATACCGCCCACGGCTACCTCGGGGCACTGTGACGGGATTACACAGGTTTCTGATATTATCACGTTTATGTAAGATTATGTGCTACAGAAATATTGTAGAGCACAGAGTACAGTAAAAAAGAAAAGATCAGTTGTAATGGAACAATAGTATGTCCTAAATATCACACAATCATGCTTACATTCTCTCATGGAGAATGCAGATGCTTTAAAATCAAACTACTAACAAGCTTCATACTTATGCATAAAGCTCTGCAGCACACATGTTTTTTTCAACTTTTAGTATTGGACAGTTTTTTGAATTTTAGGACATTCTAATAATGAAGGGTTGTTATAATTTATTTCGAGTGTTAGTTCCCCTATTCAGGCAAGGTGTATGTGGGGTGACGATGCCAAAACAAAGAACTGTTGATCTGCCACGTCTCGGAAAGGCGGAACTATCGGTGCATGCTAGCCCGCTCAGGAAAAACGTGGGAACATGCTGGAAACATTCGCAGCCGGACACAATTTTACGCATACTCAATGTAATCTCGCAATCCATTTTCATTTCGCGTGTAAGTCATGCTACTGCGCTTGTTTAACATTGCTAAACTTCCGCTAATATCTAGATTAAACTTTCAAATTTTACAGTATGTTACAAGATTTAGATTTACTTTCCAAACAATAAAATTGCCAGTAGTTAAAACATCTGGATTAGCGAGTCTACATCAAGTATACAGTGTACCACACGCGTGCTAACAATTTGACCTGTATCACCCTTATTTGCAGTTAAGGCGATTTCGGTTCAAATTGTTAGTACAAACGTGTGGTAGGTGAAACACACTTCATGCATAGGTCAAGCGTCACGTACCTGGATCTCGCAGAGATACACAGGCTCCATGAGTCTGGGCTGCGCGGTCAGCAGACACGCGTACAGACATCTTCTCGTCGTTGGAATGATTTGACCGCCACCCCTGTGCAAAAGAAACAATTATATTAGCTAAATATAATTAGTTTGCAATTGGTGGTCAGCTAAATATAAGAATTGCAGTAAATCACAGAATAGAAAATAAGACAGAAATTTAGCTGGTTGCTTGATAGCATAACATAGAGGATAAAGTATTTTCACAGACCAATACTGCAATATTTGACTTACAATTTTAATTTGTAACTTATCTAAAAGGAAATGTCACTATATGGATTTTTAACAACAAACCTGTGGATAGCATCACTGTGTAGCGTGACGTCGTAGATGTTGAACCTCACACCACGCAAGTTCTCCTCAGCCATAACTCCCTCCTTGGAGGCCCACTGGAAGCCGGCCACCACGGAGTCCTTGATCTCGTTGAGGAACTGCACTCCCTTGGAGCAGTCCACCATGATGTTGGGGCCGGTGCCCTCGGGGCCGAAGCACCAGATCTTACGCGCTTCGGTCACGTCGTACTCGTACTTGTCGGTCAAGTAACGCGCACGCGTCTTGAAGTCGTCACGGGGGTTCACTTTGCCCTGAGATAAGAAGTATTTATTAATAACGCCACATTGTTGCGTGTGGATTAACTTACAATCACACTAAAATGGCAAGGAAAACATACTAAGAAACATGTTAACTTTATCTTATCTTTGGTAGTTACTTTGTAAATTCAATTTATTCATTTAATGTTTTTTAGAAATTAGAAATGTAGCTCCCGCGCCATAGCATGCAGTCCCGGGACATAAGGATAGAGGTCCTGTGCAGCGTTTAGACGCGGGCTCGCTTCGCTCTGCTTCGTTTGCACGCCGCAGCCGTCTGCGCGAAGCGGCCGACGAGCGACCGACTCGCTACGGCGCGGCACGGTGTGCCGGAAGGTATAAATGATCGATCATTGTAGGTTAATAATTAGGAATTTACGGAGTTATCCTTGCTAGAAAAACATATATAAGGCTTTTCATCATAACTTGTGTATGAAGACTTTACTAGTTCTACCATCAGGTAAAAAACTTAGAATACGCTTAGCTGCATCAAATACGTAGTATTATCGTTTTCGAGCGAGTTTAAGTTATTTACAGGCAACTATTACTAATTAAAATAAGTAATCAAGTATACTTACGTCATCGATGTCCTCGGGCAGACCTTCAGGCATGGGTTGCGCCTTCATGAACAGACGGTTGTGCTTGTTGGGCGACTTGGACAGGCACATCTGGTCAGACTCCTCCGCGACAGTCTCTCGGTACGACACCACGGGGTCGGATTTCTTGATTGGAATGCAAGCATGGTCCTCCTCCAAGTCCTGGGGAAACAAGGAAAATGTTACTGTAAACAAACGACAGTTATTTGTTGTTAAAAATGAATTTTGTTATGTGTAATTTTATAACACCATATTGCATTGAAATGTTTGGATCTTGTACTATTTATGCAAATTTTTCTTTACACCATGAATATAATAAATAATCAACTAAAACTGATGTAATATAAAATTAAATGTCTCATACAATAATGGGGTCGCAGGACATGAAGTCTTACAACCAATTCCGGTATAAAGTATACTGTTAGTCCTCTTTGACACCCAGATGCTTACTAAAGTAACTGGCAACACTTGGGACTCTTAGGCAGGCTGCACATCAGCGTCACACACACCACACGCATCGAACATGTGTCCGCGAACAGAAAAATGGGGCGATAATTGTCGCGTTGCAAATGTCCGATGAGCGGTCTGCTTTATTCAACAACAACTTCACAAACCTTAAGACAGATCTCAAGATGGAGCTCTCCGGCGCCGGCGACGATGTGTTCTCCGGACTCCTCGTTGATGCACTGCACCATAGGGTCGGACTTGGCCAGACGCTTCAGACCCTCCACCAGCTTGGGCAAGTCAGCGGGGTTCTTGGGCTCGACGGCCACACGCACCACGGGGGATACACTGAACTTCATGACCTGTGATGAGGAATAAATTATAGGATTTCTCGAAAGATTTTGATGATAAATACAAACTTGCAAATAGAATTGCTGGAACCCGACAACACTACTGCTTTCGGGTTTTTAGGAATTTATCTAAATCAGATGGCTATATCTTATGAACCACAAAAAATATCAGTTGTTTCTTTTTAGTGGCTGTTACACTATCTCAAATCTTCGAATGAGAGTCGACTCTCGTGTTTTTTTCTCGCAAAATTTGGAACCCTGTTGTCTTGTATAATATACATTTGTCTTGGCCAGATGCTTGTCACTTTGTCTTTTACAATTGAAGTACTTATCTATACATTTTATTAATAATCAACAGTTATTTACCTTCATGTTGTGTGCGTTCTTGAAGGTGGTGATGGTGCCGGTCTTGACGAGGAACTGGTCGACGCCGACCAGACCGCAGATGTTGCCGCAAGGCACGTCTTCAATGGCTTCAACATAACGACCCATCATGAGGATGGTACGCTGGATGGTCTTCTCGTATACGTCCTGTGAAAAAAAGGATGGAGTTAGTATGATGGCGAGCGTTTCGATTGACTGTTCTTGTGTCTAAGATGGATCCACGCGAGACAATGCTTTTTATTTGTATTAAATTAGACCATTCAACTGTTTAAACCTTCGAACATCGGTTGGTCGTGGAAAGGTTAAACGATTTCGAGAAAGGGCGATATAAAGGTCATAGCTCATTACAGCCACCCGGCAGCCACTCCGCACCGACTCGCCTTATAACAGAGGCGATCCGGTGACGGTACGGAGTTGATATAGTGAGCGCATGCATACAAATATGTGTCTTCAAGAATTTTCAAAGTTATTGAAATCAGTTTCATTAAAACTTCCAAACAAAACAAGTTTTCTAGAAACCTCTACCTTCTATTTAAAATTTAATCTATGCGCCGTGTGTCCACGACAAATAAATTACCTCTTTCTTTCCGGGCGTGAAGTTGGGTCCCATGATGCGGGCCTTCTGTCCGGTGATGACCTTTCCGGAGAACACACGTCCGAAGGCGTAGAAACGACCCTTGTCGGAGGTCGGCACCATCTTGCTCACGTACATCATCAGAGGCGCCTCGGGGTCGCAGGTCTGCACAACAGGAGAATGGTTAGTTATGGCCAGACAGGGAGAGTATACAGGGGTTATCTTACTAATAGTAAACGGATTTTGTTGAAACTTTACCGTATATATTACTGTAAAGTTTCAACAAAATCCGTTTATACATTCGAATAAGGAATAAGCTACAAAACATCACTATGACATAATCGAAAATATAACGCGGGTGAAATAGCGGGGATATAAAATATTTAAACATTTGAAAAGTAATAAGTAACACAACGTTATTGCTATTATTATTATTACATGAGACATTTCAATTTATTAGAAACAGAGTGTCAATTTTTTATTTATTTTCTAATATTATTATCTAACATCGGTGAAGGAAAACATCGTGAGGAAACCTGGATTTGTAGTTAATATAAGTCCTAAATCGCCAACCCGCCTTGAGCAAGCGTGGTGATCAATGCTCGTGCCTTCTCTGTATGAGAAGAGGCCTTTGCCCAGCAGTGGGACAGTTATAGGCTGGTATTATTATTTTTATTATTATCTAAGAGTATTTCAAACGCAATTTACCTTGATACCAAGAGCGGCCTCGTCGTCATGAGGTCCCTCGTACAACATCTCCATACGGTACTTCTGCGCCACCACGGGGGAAGGCAGGTGGATGGCAATCATCTGGAGGAGAGCCTCGCCGGCCGGCAGCCAGGTACGCATCACAACCTAGGTAAAATGGATATGATGAATGGATGGTTCCAAACACTGGGTCTTGCGACTAAAATAGCTGCAAATTTTTCGTTTCATGTTGTTTTGTTATCATTGTTTGATCTTTGCAAGAACTGGTTTAAAATCTACATGAACAAAAAGTTTAGCAACTTTTACCTAAACGTTGCTAAACGCCCTCGAGAATAACTTAAAGAATTCAACCTACTTTTTGTTGAAAAATATTCTTAGAAGTCTGAGGAAGTTTTTGTGGAAGGAAACAATTTGAATTTTATATTTTAATTATATTTTAATATCCATACTAATATTATAAATGGGAAAGTGTCTGTCTGTTTGTCTTTCTTTCACGGCAAAACGGAGCGACGAATTGGCGTGATTTTTTAAGTGGAGATAGTTGAAGGGATAGAGAGTAACAAAGGCTACTATTTGTCTCTTTCTAACGCGAGCGAAGCTGCGGGCAAAAGCTAGTACAATTATAATTCAGAAAAAAGAAACTGAACATCCATTTCTTATTATCTTTATGTGAAAGTTTGTCGGAGCCAGATACTTGGAAATAAAAGCGTATTATTTTGAGAAGCAACTTTTCCAGCTGTTTGAATAATTGAATGTCTTATACATTAATGGGGTCGCAGGACATGAAGTCTTACAACCAATTCCGGTATAAATTATACTGTTAGTCCTCTTTGACACCCAGATGCTTATTGTAAGTAACTGGCAACACTTGGGACTGTTGAAACAATAACCTGATGTTTAGTAAATATTCTCATTATTCATTTAAGATCTATACTTGTGCTAGCCAGATGACACGCGCATTATGTGCATCTTTAATTAATGAATCTATCTATATGAGCTACTACAAAACACTTGGAATTAAAATAATGAATTTATAAGCTCATCAAGGTAAAAAATGCCCTTGAGAAACAAAATTGCACGTCTATTCGCTAGTTACTCAACCATGAACATTCGAAGTATCGACGGTAAAACGTAATATAGAACCTCCTAGATAGAATACTATTTCTAACCGTTCATAAGACTTGGCGCTACCGAGTTTTTTTATACAATGTTAACGGGAGCCTGTTACTAAGCCTCAGTACGTCCTTCCTTCTGACATAGGGCGGGCGTACGTGATGGATCGTTAAGTTGGAACTTGCGAGTGTATTATTTATATTGGCACTACAACAACAAATAATAAAAAAAAAACAGCATCAATAAATGTAAGTTGTTATGCGAGTTTCAGTCGCAACTAACAGGTTTTTTTTATTTGCTTCTATTTTTTTCTAACATTTAAACGCAATTCGTATTTCTGTTCCAATCTTTGCACTATTAACATTTTTACTATTCAACCAGTTTTAAATTTCTACTCATACAGCCTTAATTTACTATTTTGCACAAAAGTTTTAGCTATTCAATGGAGTTTAAATTTCTAGTCTAGTTACATAAATCGTGTCCTACCTTGAGCAGAGCCTTGCCGTCCTTGTCAGCGTCCTCGTGCTTGATGGTGACTCCGATCTTGGTGAGGATGCCATCGATCTCCTCCTTCTTGAAGTTCATGATGGCGTCGAACACCTTGTAGATAGGGTCGAGCACGTACATGCAGAAGGAACGCTTGTTGTCGTTGTCCTTCTGCTTGGCCCACTTCTTGGTCTTGGCGTTGAAGAAGTTCTCTCCCCACAGCCTGAAGGAAAGTTGGGATAAGTAAGGCGATCTTTGTGCAGGGAACTAATAAGGAGAAGGTAGAACTTTTTGATATTCGAATCGCAATAACCTTAAAGACGAGATTTTTAACATAATTTGTTTGTTGTGTTAAAACAAATTGCTTAACACATACCTAGTTAATTAATATGTATGAATAAAAAGTAATAGCCGCCCTACACATTTACGTCACTTAACGCTGATTATAATTAAGAACTTCTAATTAATATACATATATATGCCCTTACTAATAATAACTGTGTAAAGTTATGCAATAAATAAAGCCCGTGTAACCATACATTTTTTGACGTATAAACCTGTCATAACTTATGCAGCGATTATTAGTAAGGCGCCTAGTCTACAGCTTTGTTGTTCCGGCGATTGCGTCATTCGTTTGTCTCATAGTTAGATGTATCTCAACAACCGTAGTGAAAAGTCAGTACTAAACAGTCCACACTTTGCCGTTCAGATTCAATGTTCGTCCCGGTCTGCCGCTGGTGTATAGCATCAAATGCTTAACCCAGTATCAATGGGACGAAACCTAATAATCTCTAGAGATTACTATGAAAACTTGCGGGAGTTGCGGAATAGTTTAGTCACCGCGGCCCCGAAACATAAAGGGCAACCGAAGGAAAAACTATGAAAACTGAAGTTTAGTTTCGTAGGTTCACGTTTCGCGTTTCTAACTATTTATTTTCGGAATATTCCTTTTAAAATTGTATTTTTATAGTTCTATAATTATTAAGCTAGATGAACACAAACGCATTAACCGATTAAAAAAAAAAGACGAGTTGCACTCCGGGAGTGCCGGCAGAAGTGAAAACTTGATTATAGCTGTCTACTATCCATCCGTCCTACGCTTTTTCGATCAGGTCACGTGTCCTGACGCGAGTTTAAGATTTTATACCCATTACAGAAAAAGTGCTCAACGCCGCTAAAGAAGTTTTCACTTCAAAAACTGTTAGTTCAAACTAACAATTTCTTTCTTTGATAATAATAGAGCTAACATCGGTGAAAGTCATTAAGTTATTGACCGCAGTATTGATGGAACTGCAGCAAAGCAAGACCTAAACAAAGGACATAAGGTTCAATTTAGCGAGACAATATTGTATCCGTCGTGGCGAGGTTAGGTTGTGTACACGAATCAATGCGCGACACGCCGTGCATCTGCAATGCTGCATTTGAGACCTTCCTTACCGACGGCTAATAAAAAAATTCACGAAGGACAAAGCGAAATAATTTTTACATTAGAAATTGATCTAGCTTTTTCTTTCATATTTTTTTAAAACTATTTTAGATATTTTCGTTTCCAACACCAAATTATAGCTGAAGTACGAATACGATCACGTGTACAAACATAACCTCAAAAGTTTAAAGACAATCGATTACTTTTAAATTGCAGTTAAATGATAATTATTTATTTAATTGCAGTTAACAAATATTAGTAGAAATTCTCCAATGCAAAACTTTACCTAAGGAAACATAATGTCATGTACGTTAATCTGGTACTAAAATAGACAACTATCCAGACAGTTTGACGACGGATAGTGAAGTCTATAGGCTGCGGACGACGCTAAAACCTGTTAAAAAAACGACATACCTGTTCATAAGCTTGACAAGGTCGATCTTGAACTTGTCAGCGTACATCTCAGAGAACTGCTTGAGGGTGAAGGCCCAGCCATGGAGGCCGGAGCCGAAACCCACGGAACCCTTGCTGGGGTCCACGCGGACCTCACCTGGTTAAACGGAATGAAAATTGAGTATCGATGATTCGGAGTATCATGATAGTGAAAAATTGACCGATCTTGCTGAACTGGCTTTTTTGACGAGATCTATTAACCTTTCAACGACCAACCGACAGCCGGCTGTCGGGCTGCTATTGTCTTTCTATTGTGTCTCGAATTACGAGTTTTCGAAGGTTTAAAAATGGCATCTTATTTCATATTTAATGTAATATTTATAATAAAATCGCAATGAAAGAACTCCTCCGTTTCTAATCTCACTTTCAGAAATTTTGGTTTGCTGGTATAAAACTCGGTTCTAAGCTAAGCTCGTCATTGTATGTACAATCAACCCAATGGAATCATGACCCACCATAAGCTTTTTTCCTAAAGACATTCAAATACAGTTAGGTCGACAATCGCGTAAACATGTATTAAAAATGTCACACGTCTAGTCTTATTATTTTACAGCTTCAAACGATTTGTCGTCGAAATGGGTCCTGATAAAATTTTGTCGATAGTACATAAGTTTTTTGTTATTTGTTTGAAAGTTTTTTTTAGATAAGCAATAAAGAATAAGATTGAATCTATTTGCTGAGATAACAATGTTGTTCCATTCAATACTTATTTCCGTTATACTTAGGTCCACTAGAGCGAAAGAGCTCACTTTCATAAAGTTAAACGAGGATTGATTTGTTATACGTTTTCTAGTGAACGCCATAGTTTTTCTAATCTTATTACGACAAAGAAAAACTAGTTGCCATATTGATTTGGTTTTTGTGTGTTTCTCAACAACCGTTATGAAAAGTCAATAGTGAACAATCCATCAATCCAAGTTGAGATTTAATGTTCGTCCCGGTCTGCCGCTGGTGTATAGCATTAAGAACTTAACCCAGTATCAATGGGACGACTACTTTCTAGATATGCATTTATGCATAGCCAAAATCAATATAAAATATATATTTTTTTATTATTATAAAGTGTTCTTCAACCCTTGAGGGTGTGAAATGGGTCCCAGGTTTTTAAGTTTCAAATGTTTTCCTGTACTATCATGGTCAAAAGTCCTCTATCACCTCGACGACTAATATCGCCTGCGCTAAACCGGCCGGCTGCACACATACGCATTATATTATATCCGTGTGTGTCATATTCCAACCAAACAATGGCATGTTGTGTAGTATCGCTACGACGAGTTAAAGATGTGGTCTATGCTAGACAAGGAGAACAATATTAGTAACCAGTTTTTTTATCGCCGTCTGATAATCCTTTTTAAACTAATGCAAAATTTCGTGACTTCATTAGAAGTAAGCATTAGCTAGATCGGTAAAGGGCGCACTTGACAATGCGATCAGAGCGTGTGATCGTGAGTTCGAATCCTGTTTTTGGCAGAATTTTTTGGTATTTTATATAACTAACTATTGTGATAATTAACTTGAATTTTAAGTAAAAATGTTTGCAAATAATATTTAAACGAATAGGTTATATTTATTAAAAAATATACCCTTAAAAGTATATAATACGTTTTAGCTCATTATAGATAAGTAATACTAATAATGAAAACAATAAACATATTATAATGCATATTTATGATAAAGTAGTATATTATTAGGTGTTGGCATTCTTGGCATAGACTTATAAATGAAACAAAATTTGATATGTCTGATTGTAAAATTTTAATATAAAAGTAACCCTGACAAACTTATGATATTGATATGGTAAAAAATTATAAAAACCAAACATTTTTAATGTTAAGATATGTTATTATATAGTCATTAAGAGGTTATAGCTTAATTATTCATTTTCTTAAAGAAAAGAGGATTGAAGCTTAACCTCAATATTATTACAATCATAAACTTATTTATTACAGTTACGGCCAGCATGTCCCCTGACACAAAATTACTACACCTGTCATCATTTAATATTTTGTATGACCTCCGTTATTTTCTATGCAGCTAATAAGACGTCGACGCATAGACGCCACAATGTTTGCACAGATATCTGTGCCACGCAAACTATCCCACAATTGCATACAATGGGACTTGAGTAACTCAGGACATCTCTCATCCCGAGCTTCCCATCTTTGCACCATTAAACCCCATATATTTTCTATGGGGTTTAAGTCAGGGGATCTTGCTGGCCACGGAATAACTTTTATTTCGGGATGATTCCATTCGCGAACAATATGAGCACAGTGAATCGGACAATTATCTTGCACAAAACAAAACTCTTGCAGGTCTTCTGCAGGATAGACATTGCGCACCGTAGGCAACATTATATCGTTCAACACTTCCACGTAGTTCACACTGTTGGCTCGTGTAGGTATAAAACTTAATTCACCTGGCCCCTGAGCACTAATCCACCCCCACATATTTACACATATTCTACCTGACTCCGTATTCGATAAAATATTACTTTGAGACCATCGCGTGTTATTTTTACGCCACAAATGCAACCTTCCTTTTTGGCACGATTTAAAGGTTTTTTCATCGGTAAATATTGTAGTCTCCCAATCGAAGTCTAAATATTCCCGCGCAAAACGTAACCATTCCTCTTTGTGCCTTGTCGTTAAAAATGGTTTTTTTGCTGGCGTTCGGTGATGCAGACCTTCGGCGTGTAGTGTGCGGCGTACGGTGCGTAATGATGTGCCGAACTCGTTGGCAAAACGCCTTGTTGGGATGAAACCATTCGTCTCATATTCAGCTACCATATAACGTCGTTGAGGCTGGCTAATAAGAGGTGGCCTTCCGCTTCTCTCACGATTCTTTAAGCTGCCTTCGTCCTCAAACCTCTTGATCCACCGACTAACAGTATTTCTCTAAAAAAAAAAAACATTTTTATTACACACTTGCAACAAGCGTTTGGTTTGCTAAACCAAAATATGTATACACCTTATCCGAACAATAATAAAAAAAAACTTACGCAAAAGCCGGTTTCATTTGATATTTGAGATGTATTGAGACCATTCCTATATAGGGCCACAATATTTGCCTTAGCTTCAATAGTAATATTAGCCTGCATATTGGGTAAAAAAGACAAGTAAAATCGCAATAACAGTAATACTAATAACACAAACGCTCGTAACTATGTTCACCAACCAACAACAGCTAATAGTAGAATATTTTATGTGAACTAGTCATTCACTTTGTTTCAAATCTACCCTCATCTTTTTATAACGACGCTAAGATAGAAAATAATTTTTAACGAAAGAATCATTGTTAAGTCGGTCGTTATTTTACATATTTGTTGTCAGCATTCATAACTCACAAATAAAACATTAAAAATATTTTTTGTTAGTTATCAGATTTGAACTCGAACTACCGTTGATGTTTACATCGACGTTAACCGCTTAGCCACGGAGACAGATACGAGTTGTATTGAAATTAGTAGTAACAATCATAAGCAAGTAGCATGTTGACAGAGTGTATGTGTGTATCGAACTTTTGTATTGAAGAAGGTCGTAAGTACAACTAGTATTGCATGCCATAGTTTTGTGAGATTGCTACTGGACTTCAGACCGTGATAGTACATCAATCACAGCCCCCACAGACAAGTGGCATTGTATAATAGATTGTAGATTAGAATAGATTGTCAAATGCATGGGGTTGACATAAGCTTTCGCTAAATAATTTGACATCTCCATACATTTGACAATCTATTCTTTTCCGTTATCTATTCTACAATGCCACTTGTCTAGGGGGCACGACTGTAGCTTACGAAATAAAATGTGATTATGGCCGATGAAATTCATTAACATCGTGTGCAAGTCCGCCTCGCATTTGGCTGGTTTTCGTGTAGGAAATAAACTCATTAGTTTTATTAATGATATGTTTAATTTATTCATTAATCAAATTTATCGAACTTGGCGAGGACTTGCCGATCATTTGACCAATGGAACGATCTCAGTACCAATAATGGTAGGCCATTATTATTTATTGATTTATTAATAAAAGAAAAAAATAGTTTCATTATTGTACTAGAAGTAACGTTGAAGGTATATTAAAAATTTCACAGAAATACAATCAAGCTGAATCAACACAAACGCCTACCCGTTTCACGAAAGCAATAAATTAGAAAGAGAATTAATTTCCTTCTAGAATTCGAAACATTTGGAATTCTTATCTATAGCCAAGTTTATAAAGACCAAATTCATGAAATTGTTATCTATCGTCACGGATGTTTATAAATGTGTTCGTGATAAAATATCTTGAAAATACCCGTCTTTTTAAGTTCGTATCTAGTTTGCACTTTACGCAATTGTTATAAATCCTGTTATTCTATGTTCAAAAGCGTAACAAAAATTTGATTAATTTAAAGGTGAAAAAGACCGTAAGGTACTATCGACAAATTGGAATCATGACCCATTTTGACGATAAATCGTTTGAGACTGTCAAAATAACAAGTGTCATTTTTAATATATGTTTACGTGAATGTCGACCTAATTGTATTTGAATGTCTGTAGGAAAATAAGCTTATGATGGGTCATGAATCCAATTTGTCGATTGTACTTTCTAAGTGTATAGAAAGACTATCAGGTCACACCGTAAGGAAAGCAAAACCGCGAGTACCGCCAATTTAATCAAGACCAAATCCATGAAATTGTTATCAAGTGTAACGGATGTTCAGAAAATGTTTTTGTAATGTGAAAATGACACAATATTATTGTAAGAGATTACGTTGGGGGCGACCTTGACGCGTTTATCAATGTGGATCGCGCGATTTACATGTACTAACACTACCACGTTGGCATCGTGATAATGTAACGTTCGCCTTTGTATTCAAACTGTGTACTTCTATTGTTAAATTCGTGAAACGAAGCTAATATTGAATTTTTGTGATGCTAATAAATAACCCTGTTGCGGCAGTAGGATAGTAATAAGTATTTGTGTTTAAAAATAATTGTAATTATATGCCTCTTTAATATGCAAGTGTTGAGAACTGTGTAAAGTTATAAAAAAACGCTCTCCAAAAAAAAACTACCATTATTTATTTACGTGACGTTTAGTCTACGTTCAGATGAGCGAATTATACGCGACAAAAATTCAGACAATCACAAAAACAAGGGCTTAGTTTTTATCCGAACGTTAGGAACCCTAAAAATTTTGAACTAATATAGAAACAGGAGTTAACATAGTTAAAGTCGGGTTGTAAAGACGGAAAGAGGCTTGAAACACCGGATGCCGCATGACTGTAGAGGTTCGTTGAGAGAAAAGTGGTCAATGAACGCTCGTCGTGAGTTGAGTGGTACCGGTCAACCGGTGCTGGCAGTGCCAAAAACCAGTCCTTTATCTGTAGATCCCACAGACTATAATCAACTCGCCTAGTAACATTATGACAGACTTTATCGAAGAATTAATTTATGCCTCACATTACATCAAATTTTAACAGTACGTCAGGGCTGATTTAGTAACTACGCATATTTACTTCCATTCATCTTACGTCCATAGAAAACGACTTTGTACGAAAGTGGAATAGACGCAGAACGCTGCGCTGAACGGACGCGTGCGTCTTCATACAAAAAAAGTTCGTATTTTTTTATGGAGAAGCTAACTGAAAAGTGTGCGTAGTCCCCACGCGATTTTTATTTATTTTATTTTATTTATTTAAGGTTCACCAACAGTTGTTACAGATACTACAAGTAAAAATTAAACGTAATTGAGTCTTAAATCTAACTGCACAACCAATTACAGGCAAACACCACATGCTTAGAGCTCTTTCTGATAAATTAGTAATTTTTAGCTTGAACTTACAATGCCCATTATATTACTAAAAAAAACATTATTAAAATCTAAAAAACAATATAAAAATTAAAAAACAATATTTAAACTAAGTTTGTCTGACAAACTTCGTTATTGGGTCTGAGTGGACGTCAACCAAGTCGCTGCGCTCGTTCATTAGCTTGCACATGCGGGATATAGGCGAATTAGCACCAAACACTGTGCGTCGAAGAGGTGGAGCTAGGGGGGTTATAGGCTTGCGAGGTGGTCTACGGGGTACTCTAAAATTGAACCTACATATCAATTGTGGGCAGTCAATTGTGTTATTGAGCAACTTATATGCAAATCTCAAATCCAAGAGTTCCCTTCGGACTTCCAGGGTACTCATCTTGTAGTGGCTTAGCTTCTCTTGGTAAGAAAGGTAATTGAATTGCCTTCCCTTCGAGTACCCCAGGAATCGGACAAACCTTTTTTGGACTCGTTCCATCCTCAGCGAGTGGGTTGCGTAGTGCGGCCTCCATATCACACTACAATATTCCAGAATGCTTCTTATAAGGCTATTGTATAGAGTCAATTTAGTATGTGGGCGTTGAAATACCTTCCCATTACGGATGATAAAGCCTAGCATACGCTGTGATCGATTGATTATATTCTCAATATGAGGTATAAATGTTAGCTTGGAATCCAAGATAACTCCTAAATCTCGGACTACATCCACCTCGCTTAAGGTCACTCCGTTTATTTGGTACTCTGAATTCACTTTATCAATTTTCCTGGTGAATTTTATGTGGTTACATTTTGAACTATTCAACGAGATTCTATTGTGGCAACACCATGCGGATAACCGATCAATATCTTCTTGCATTAGATTTACGTCCTGCTGAGATCTAATAACTTTTAAAATTTTCAAGTCGTCTGCAAAAAGATATATGCTAGTATTGTGGAAGCATGATGTGACGTCATTTATATAAATGATGAATAGTATTGGGCCCAGGTGAGAACCTTGAGGCACGCCTGAGGCAATTGCATACCTGCCTGATTGGAACCCATTAACAACCACATAAAACTCCCGACCAGCCAAATAAGAACCAAACCACTTCAGAAGACTACCGGTGACGCCGTAGGTAGCAAGTTTCTTAACAAGCAGATAATGCGAAACCTTATCAAATGCTTTGCGAAAATCCGTATAGACAGCGTCAACCTGCATTCCCCTATCCATGGCTTCGCATGCGGCTTCAACAAACGATACCAGATTTGTGCTTGTGGATCTGTTCTTTACAAAGCCATGCTGATGATCGCTTAAAAACTTAGAAAAATAGCTTTCAATATGAGGACATATCAACGATTCCAGTATTTTAGCGAAAATCGAAAGTATGGATATTGGTCTATAGTTCTTTACATCGCCAGGGTCTCCACTCTTGAAGACCGGAACTACTTTCTAACTCTCTTACTTTTTTTTTTATTTTTCAAAGTTTATAGCTTACGAGATGGTATTAGGATAAAATGTACCATCTTTAAAAAAAAAAAACAATAATCGCGCTCATTCTACGATGTCCTAAGAAAAAGTTCAGCTAAAAAAATTAATCAAAATCAATAGTGGTAAACGAACTCATTTTTTAACCGACATCCGCAATACAGTATTTTATTTACTTCTCCACTCGAAATGAGGGCTTTACGTAACTCGGTGACGTTCCAATGATATTTATAACTCTGTTGAAAGTTCTTATCGACAAGGGGTAGGTCGATTTAAGACAAAGGTTCTAATAAATTGTATTAAGTGTTATTGCGTCACAGGCGTAGGGGAATCTTGCGTGGGCCGATAGTGGGGGAACCTTGCGTAGGTGAATCACGTCAGTAGCTTTTACTTAGAAAGGTATTAGTGTCGAATCCTACGCACTTTACGTGGGTAAAAATGATACTTACAGGAGTTTTTAATTTAATACTTTGTCAGCAGGAGTTTAGCCTTCTTTCCTATAGTAATTTGTAGACTGCATGTTGACTACAAAATGCCATTTTAGTTGTCCAGTTCAGTTATTACAAAAAGAAAATGACAACTACGGAGATTATCTCTTCAAGCAATAAATAAAATACCCTACCAATAAAAAGTTCAAGTAATGATTCTCGCGATCCAAATTGCGGTTGAATGAGCAAGATGAAGTAGGTATATGCTGCAAAACAAAGGATAAACAACAAAACAGACATGATCACCGAATTTTCTGTCCTTATCTTGTTCTTACACAAACATGTCATAAACAAAACCTAGATAAAAAGAGCCAGTCAGCAAAATTGGAAATTTACAAATAAATGTGATCTTCTACTAGTAATATCTTGTGTTTTTCTTTGTATTACAAATGCAATGGAATATCATAGATGAAAGGCTATAGAAATTTATCAAGATTTATTGTGTAATTTCGAAATGAAGAATGGTGTTTGCAGGTACAAACTAGTAATAAAAATACAATGAATAAACTCACCCATGGGACCACCATCGTCGTTGTAGGTGGCAATGATGACGTTGACGTTTTCTACGATACGCTGGAAGGTCTGGTAGAGCTCCTCAGCCTCCAGCTGTAGCTCCAGAAGGGCACGGTCCATCTTGTTCATAAACAGGATGGGCTTGATGCGCTCGGCAATAGCCTGACGCAGCACCGTCTCGGTTTGTACGCACACACCTAGAGAAATGGAATAGTTTTAATTTTTTTTTATATGTATGGGCTTGCTCTTTGTCCCAGACTAGCCCGAGGGCATAGACGGAGCCTACGATGGAGCGAGCTTACCCAATAGACGCCTATGCACTCGTTTTTGAAATTCTTCCATTTTATATGAATTTGTAAACACAGACTATTCTAACACTTTCGCTATTTCTATGCCTTAAGATGCGGTTCCATCAGTGTGCTGCACTGTTATATACAGTGTAAGAAACAAATGTTTCATCTGGTGGACTTAGCTTAATACATGCATTGCTGAAGTTTTGCACAAAATGTTGTGAACAAATTTTAATCTGGCACACTATTTCGGTGGAATCGTACTATTAGATCAGCGGTCCGCAACACGCGACCCGCGCTTGCGTCTCGCAATTTTTTTTTCGTACCTCTGCTGGGGTATGAAAATAGTTATAACTATAGTTTCAATATACATAATACATTATACAAGTGTGGTCCAACTAAAGGTTTCTTTTTGTGTTTTTGGGTAGTGGGAAATCATCCAATGACTGCTCCCGTCCTGGGTGCGGCGGGAGGGCGTGTCAGACCTTTACTGACTAAAATCCACTCATGTTCCTTCGGTTGCCCTTTATGTTCCGGGGTCACGGTAACTATTATAAACATTTTGCAACCCCCGCAGGGTCCAACTAAAGGTTGCCAACCTCTGTCAAAAATGGACAATGTTGTCACACTAGAATAATTTGTAATCTGTATAAGTATGTGAAATGAACTTGCAAGTATAAAACCATTGTTTTTCTAGTTCATAAAAGCATAGTGTACATTAATTGACTTTTTAATAACTTGTTATAAAACAAAAAAATAATACTAGCATATACTTATAGGTATTAAAAATTACTAAGTACATTATCAACACGTGTAATCAACAAATTGGTCATGTTTATCACGTGTCTAGTCTTATCTGGTATTGGCTAAAGTAAAATGTCATTCAATGACAATATGCACCACTTTGTAATTATCATGATGCTTTTCTATCATTCGTCATTTAGAATTGCAATAATATTTTGCTTTATATTATGCAATGTGAAATTTCACTTTGTTATTCAATAACTCATTTCATTTTCTTTCATCCTAATTGTATAAAGTTATGCAATGTAGCTATCTAAAAAAACTTTTCTAATATGGTTGTTTACGAATTTCATAATTATCACCTTCCCTTATTCTTATTGAATCAATGTAAGCAATAAAAAAAACCCTATTCTCTATCCAAATTCAATAAGTACTACAAGGATTTCTTTTTTATGGATTCTGAAATGTTAATTACACATTGTTCATATTTTGTTAGTTAATCAGTGCTATTATGCTAGTATTTACAATGCTAAAATTAAATTACCCTTAAATTTAATTAACCTTTTTAAAATGGAACTGCTTATCAAACACTTAGTGACTAAAATTGGCTGAGTAAATAGAGCTAGAAACAAATTATGTAAAGGACAAAATATTTTAAAACTATGACATACCAGAGACACAGTCAACTACGACGAGGGCGCCATCAGTTACACGGAGCGCAGCAGTCACTTCAGACGAGAAGTCAACGTGTCCAGGCGAGTCGATCAGGTTTATCAAGAAACCCTTCTCACTCTTCTCACGCTGGTCTACGTTGGTGATGAAGACCAAATCTTTCTCTTCGAGCTCGAAGTACATAGAGATAGCACTGGGAAGAATTCATTTTGTTAAACACCGTCATTGTTGCGTACATTGTGTAATGATTGGTTAAGGGTACATCAGATGGCCGTTCTGAAAAATCTTCATTGAATTTCAGTTTTAAATGGTAAAGAACATTCATCATGTGAACTAAAGGGAGTTGATTATTCACAATTTTTTTGTTTTCTAATATTGCACAACTCTAGTCATGTTGTGAAATCATGAAAAAACAATATTTTTATTGTGCAATTTTAGTGTTACTAGTGTAAATGCTATCTGTTTAAACTACAATGGCTTTAGGTAAATATTTAAAGAACAGCTGATTTTGTTGGTTAATGACATGTCATGTAAATACCATCTTGTCATTAAATTTTTATGGCAAAAGGCATAGGCTACGGCTTTAACAATAGCTACAAGTGATTTTGTTGCATAATGACATTATTTGGTACACTTTGTAAAGTTCAGAGAGCTAAATTAGCTACAACTTAACTAAGTCAGCATAACTTAAAATTGCAAAATCGTCAGTAATATGAAGTCAAGTTCAAGGATAATTAATTGCCGGCTGGGCGGCCTTCGTGACAAGAAAACAAAGCGCTGTCAGTTGCACCATGTGGTGACGCGAGTACTCACGTAGACTTGATAGTGATGCATCTGTCCTGCTCGTCCTTGCGCGTGTCCGTAAACCGCGTCTCACCAGCGCGGGCGCCGGCGATGATACCGGCCTTAGAGACCAGCGAGTCCGTCAAGGTGGACTTGCCGTGGTCTACGTGAGCGATGACGGACATGTTGCGGATGTTCCGCTTCTTGTCCATCATCTGCCGGATCTCGTCTACGGTGAAATTCACCTGCGCAAACCAGAAAACAGCTCGTCAACATACCCGACATCACAACACAGATGGCACACTTCATACACGCACGTCTCATTTTCGGGAATTCGATATTGAACTTCAGTTTCTTTGACTGCCAACGATTGTGTTATTTTAACCGATTTTCCGCGAATCTACACAACACCGATCAATCACCGCAACACTCGGTCAAACGTCATCCCGATCACAAAGACTGCCGTCGTGAGGAATGTTATATTTTACATCCATTTAAAACTCGATTGCCGTAAAATATGAACGTAAAACGCTGGCACAAATACACAGGAACACTTTTCGGCACATAATTATGCTGTTAAATACTCACCATTTTGGATGGTTTTAGATTTTTCGTTCAATAAAATAAACTACCATACGCCAGCAATGGCGTACGCTTGAAAAAGGACCCTTTCGTCCGAGGGCCGGATGTGGCAGGCAGACGTCAAATGAAAGTCAGTCCATAGACAATTTCTATTGCCATTAACAAATTAATGAACCGGCCCGAATAAAAAAAATATTTACAAAGTTTGCAAATAAAAAAATAATTAACAAATTACTATTTCAAGCAAGTTTACACTTTTTAAAACAAGATATTTTTTTTTCAAATTGTTCCAGGTTTTAGTACTTAAACAGTTGCGAAGTAAATGAGAATTTTGAAATACGAATTCGATATTTATATTCAGGCACAAAAAAGAGGTCTGTACATTTGTTTATGGTTATGCAAGCACAGATAACATAGGTAAAAAATATTAAAATAAATCGCACCATCGACGCGACGACTATGAATAAAGCTTCTACCACACAGATGTTTTTGCACCAGACGCAAAATATTGCGCACCTGTTGGGTAGAGGTTTAGCGCGTTGCATCGGCTTAAGGTCTCTGCACACAGCGGGCGCGGCGCGGTGGGACGGGACGGCGACGCGACACTGAGCAGTTGTAATGTACTAGATATTACGGACGACGCCACACAGAGCCGTCCCGCTCGACGCGACGGTAACCGTCGCGCCACGCCGCCGCCGCGCCGAGCGGGAATACAAGTCAGAAGGGGCGGGGGATCAATGGGACGGTGATCGCGCTCGCAGTGTGACCGATGCCGCCGCGCCAGCGCAGCGTCGCCGCCCCGCCACGCCGCGTCCCGCCACGCCACGCCGGCTGTGTGCAGAGGCCTTTAGACTATCATTTTTCATCACACTAGCTCAATACAATAGGATTCCAAGAAATTCCTAAATTAGGAATGTTGTGGAGCTCCGAAACATTCGGATATCCGAAATAAAAAATTCATATAATTTCGGATATATCACGAGTTCACGAATGATACATACATGTTATGACAAATTAGGTACGTTTTTATCAGTTTTTATGGACTAAAGCCACGCGCGTCGTCTTGCGTTGTTGCCGTTTTGATCTTAAGGCGCTAGTAAATGGGCAACATAATTGGGTAGTTTCCACCATTAACCAATAAATGTTAGACACAATTCCTATAAAACCTCTATTAATTTCAGCCAAATAAATTCGGTTCATTTTCAATTTGCTATAAAATTTGATTTTTAGTTGTTTTGAAATCAATACATAGATAGTCAACTGAGTTGTTACTTTAGTGACGTCATAAATCGCCATTGCCATACAAAATCTATAGGAGAATGGCGTTTTGACAGCTCATAAAAAGTACGTCAATTGATAATGGTGGAAACTACCGTATTGCTGCAACTTTATTGCAGCAATATTTTGAGCATGGCCCGGCAACTCCGGCAATATTGCCGGTGTTGCTCGGCCATATATTGCAGCAATTTTTTCATTTACACTACAGTTTATAGTTTGGCTGCCTGTATTATAAACTCCAAACAAGGGAAATCTTTGATTATGTCTTTAAATCAAGATGGCGGCTGAGAGATTTTTTGATATATAATATGCGCCTTGGCCTCACGTTTTGTGGTTTTCGGAGGCGCTGAAGCCGAAAATGAGGTCCATTTAAAACCCAAGATTGTGGTTAAATGTTTTCAAAATATCGGTCATGGGTATCGTATGCGTGGTTTTCGGGGACATTGATGCCGAAAAGGAGGTTTATTTCAGAATCCAAGATGGCGCCTATTTTTTTTTTCAAAATATTGGTCATGGGTATCGTTTCCGTGGTTTTCGGGGACACTGATGCCCAAAATGAGGTCCATTTCAAAATTCAAGATAGTGGCAATGAAGGTCTTTGTATTATCGTAGTTTTTCGTAGCACTGTTATCAAAAACTTCTATAGCTAACTCTGGTTGGAGTAAAAACTTTACCTACTTATACATTTTCTATAAACATGTTAATTACAATTTCAATCTTTTCAGCAGTGCAATTTTCAGGCCCACTTTTAAGTTTCCACTTTCCACCCCGTACTTAGGTATATAGTGAAACTAATTAAATACATGTTTTTAAAATCGCATCAAAATCCGTTGCGTAGTTTTAAAGATCTATCATCTAAGCATATACATAGGACAGACAGAGGATAGCGACTTTGCTTATTGCTTTATACTATGTTGTAGTGATGGTGAATAAAATTTATTAGTGTGTGTGTGTATATATTATAAGCTGTGATTGTTTACAACTATAAGCAGCGCCATCTGTTGGCTTCCATTTTTCAAACTCGTTAATAGTTTTGCTACTCGGCACTAGATGGCACTACTGACAACGTTTTACGATAAATATATAATTATTTAATTTTTGTAAATACTATTAAAATAAAATTACAATATTAGGAAGATGTTTTAACTAACACCAGTAGTATTATTTGAAAGTGTTTGTTCAACAAATTAACTTTATTAATAATAATCTGTGTTAATGTGTTAATAATAATAAATGATGAATTTGGACACGGTTCTTAGAATAAAATAAAATTACTGACTAAGACAGACACAATATATTTTTTTATGTGTTTGTCTATCTGACTGTTTGTTCTGTGTTATCTCCGAAACCGTTAAACCGATTTTAAAGGGCCTTTCTTTCACTGGCTATTGTTATAATAAGATACCGCTAAAAAAAATGCACTCGGTATGTTAATTCGACATCCACACGGAGTTGCAGGTAGAATCTAGAACAAAATAAGATACATAAATATTACATATCTATACTCCATTTATTTAGGTATTAACTAAAGGTAAACCTGAAATGGTGACATATATTTTATTTATTAAAGTAAAATCATATATAAGTACCAAGGTTAAGCAAAGATTTAAATTTAGATTACTTAACATTAGTTTAGGTAATTAACAATTTGTGTTAACATTTTTTAATTTATAGTATAGACAATTTTTAGATATAGAGACAGCCAAAGATACATCCCGGTATTTAAATACTTTAACAAATGTATACACTAACCATAAATAAGTAGTCAGAAAGGTAAAAAAAAACGCAGCCGCATACACCGCAATTTAAAAAAAAAATATTACAGATTGTACAGATACGTACTTATGTTGAGTTTGTAATGCAGGGGCAAGGGCAGTGGGGTTAGGGTGGACATTGGCAGTAATGCGAGGGTGGAAGCAGGGCTGCCAACATGCACGTTTAAAATGTACAAGCGAACTTTTGCCCGCGGCTTCGTTTTGGTTTATTTTGTATTACATAAATAATCATAATAATAAAATAGTAATTGTAGTAAAGTTACATAGAGTTTAATTGACACTGTTCCCAAACTAGGCAAGTCTGTATATTGGGTTGGCAGTACAGAAGGTTTGTCCTTAATTAATCAATTTTCTGAAACTTTGTTCGCAGGATTTTTGACTTTAGAAAGCAACAAAAATAAAATACCTATAGATTTATTTTTTAGTTTTAGTACCTAATTTCATTAGCAACAGAAATTAGAATGAAACATTGTAGATAAAACATCTTAGGTGCTAAGGATAAAAAATATTGGTAACTAGCTGTCTCTATTGCGTCCACCCGCCTCTTTGGTCACTACTTCGCTCCCGAGTCCCGCAGGTCATAGCGTGTTGTATATGTGACCGGAAAATAACAAGATCCGTAAGTTTATCAATCTACTAGGAAGTTTATAAACTTCCGTAGGATTCTAAACGGGAGATAAATTGTAATTTTTACGTCCACATTTTCGTAAATTTATCAATTACCGACGTCATACAGTAAATTTATAAACTAACGGATACAAAATTAAAAATTATTATTATTATTAAACCATTTAAATGGTTCGACGAGTCACAGAAACTCTTTTAAATATACGCATCTTTGAAATACGCAAAATAACACACTGCTATCTGATTGGTCAATGTTTATAGTGGCAATGCTTGTGTCCAAAGACTTTGGTATAATCAGACTTGACAAACTATAAATTGGAAGCAACAATGCCTGGTTCCTCTCTGGCACGGATGTAGTGAGTTCAGTTTTCTTTGAGTTGCAACACAGTTCAACATTTAAAACTAATAAAAACGCACAAGCAAACTGGTTTATTTATGTTCCGTGGCGAACAGTCAACCAATCAGATTGCACGTAGCGTTTGGTTACTGCTTACTTATTATTTTACGAGTGAGTTCAGTAATTTTATCAATTTACGAAAATGTGGACGTAAAATATTACAATTTATCTATATGTCACCGGAAAATAACAAGATCCGTAAGTTTATCAATCTACTAGGAAGTTTATATACTTTCGTAGGATTCTAAACGGGAGATAAGTTGTAATATTTTACGTCCACATTTTCGTACATTGATAAACTTACTAAACTCACTCGTAAAATAATAAGTAAGCAGTAACCAAACGCTACGCGCAATCTGATTGGTTGACTGTTCGCCACGGAACATAAATAAACCAGTTTGCTTGTGCGTTTTTATTAGTTTTAAATGTTGAACTGTGTTGCAACTCAAAGAAAACTCAACTCACTACATCCGTGCCAGAGAAGAACCAGGCATTGTTGCTTCCAATTTATAGTTTGTCAAGCCTGATTATACCAAAGTCTTTGGACACAAGCATTGCCACTATGAACATTGACCAATCAGAGAGCAGTGTGTTATTTAACGCATTTCAAAGATGCGTATATTTAAAAGAGTTTCTGTGATTGGTCGAACCATTTAAAATCTTACGAATAGATATTCGTTGTTTATAAATTGACCGTGTGACGTCGGAAATTGATAAATTTACGAAAATGTGGACGTATAATATTACAGTTTATCTCCCGTTTAGAATCCTACGGAAGTTTATAAACTTCCTAGTAGATTGATAAACTTACGGATCTTGTTATTTTCCGGTGACATATATACTTACGGATCTTGTTATTTTCCGGTGACATGTATATAGCCTAGGCCGTCCTTGATAAATGGGCTATCCAAATTTCAAATCGAACCAGTAGTTGCAGAGATTACCTTCTTCAAACAAATAAAAAAAACAAAGTTTACCTCTTTAAAAAAATTAAGTTTGAACAAGTAAAAAAACGAAACTAAAAAAAGGCCAAATTAAACTGTAAAACGTTTTAAAAACAAGTAACAAAAACGTGGGATATAAAGTTAAATAAATAAATAAATTTTTATTCAAATAACAGTTTACAAAAGTGTACATATGGACAGATACCAAAAGTGTATTTTGAATTACGAATGAAGGTTACATGTTATTTTATGCGCCATAAGTACTTTTTTATTTTCTTTTTTTTTGTTTTATTTGACTTTTTATTTTTTTTACTATTATTTACTTAGTTTGACCACAGGTTTGACTCTTGCCTTGTAGTCTCGTCAATGCAACACATTGGAGCTTAAGATATATTTTTTTCTACAACAGCTATTGTCAGAGTATTTAGGATTAACATTTCAGGTGTATGCGTGTTATATAAGTAGGTTGTCATAGCTGAAAAATGGACCTAGACGGTCTTTTATAAACCGTTTTTGCCCGTTTGACAAAAAAGGTCGAAATAAAAAAATCTTATAGCGTGTTTTTGTCTCTATCTTACATTACATTAATTGTATTTGTAGCTCGACAGTCACAGAAAAGAATACTTAGCTAAAGGCGCATGCTATATAATATTTTATAAATCTCATCAATCAAGTTATTTTGCTACCAAATAAGGTAATCTTCTTTTTAAAAACTCTCAAAGTTAATGGTATTCACGACCTTCCTTACTTACAAGTTACAAATGACTTTAAAAGGTTTTTTAATGCTTACGAATGGCCAAGTCAAGTATTTTATCTAAACTTGAAACAAAACAGTTAAACATTAGAATGTTTTTATGTTTGTTTTTGTAATGTTTATCCACAACTACTCAAAACATTTAAACAAGTTTTTTTTTTAATTCCATAGAATCACAATTCACAATGTGTACAATAGCAGTGTTTTAATCCCAATTTTTTCATAAGCAGTCATGTTTCTGGGGACATTGCTTATCAAAATTTCAATTACTTATTTCCTGTATATCGTATTCACACATTAACCGACATCCACATTACGAATGCAGTTAAAGTGGCAGGTTTAATATAAATTCTAAAGCCTTTTCCGTTAAACCTGGGTAAATTCCCGATTACCCATAAATAAAAAAGCAATTAACCTTTTTACAATTATTTACATCGGGCAACCCTGTTCCGGCGGTTCGTAGGGGCGACGCCAAGGTCGCGAGATTACATAAATTTGGACAAAATTGCTCGTCCGATACAATGGGTGCGTGTCCGAATAAATTACACGTTTGTTATTGCATTTTATACAGATTAAAGTTACATAAATCGATGCTTTTATGTCAGAGAATGGTTTTTAAACATAGACTACTAGATGTTGTAAATCCGTTACTACGTCGTGCAATTAGCTCGGCAGGGGCACAATAATAGCCCATGTTAAATATAAGGCGGCTATTTCGGACCACTGAACATCCACGACCAGATGTACGCGAATAGGCACAGCGGTTGTAAGAGGGAATATTCATGAAGGTAGATAAAGGATGTAAGTGAAAGTTTTATATACTGTTGACGTTAAAGTTTTACGAATGGCAATTAATGCTGCATTATTCAGTCTGCATCAAGCACAACACTGCATCTACCCATCAGCCAATCAACAGATTATGATATGAGAAATGTAATAAAGAGCCATGACATATTTTGATACTTTCCTAGCTAAGTCATCAGGTTAAGGCAACACTATACCAAAATGATTTTTCAAACCTTTGAACACACGTGATTCAAATCGAGACACAATAGAGAGATAATAGCAGCGCGTCAGTCAGCAGTCGCTTGGTCGTGGAAAGGTTAAAGTAGGCTGTGCCTAGTTCCAAAGGACAATGGGCAAAAATATATGGGACGTGGTACACGCTCCAACAGTCATCATTAGTATATCACTGATAAGACATTTTGATGCACAAAAACGTCTACCATGGCGCTTGTCGCAAACTATTTATATCAGTAAAATAAAGCTAGGATAAGATTGACTTAGACGATGATATAACACACTTAGGATTTTATTATTGAAAGAAGTAAGAAAACAAGCGTTCTTCAAATAAAAAACATATATTTTAGCAATAAGTGAGTAGATTTGTAACATAACATATCGGCATCAACTATAACAGCATTAAAGAAAGATAAAGAAGCAGTAAATCCCGTATGCCTCGCATAGCCTTGATACCATACGATGAACACTATGTGTGTGTACACCCCGCGCTCAGGAGCAGCGGGGCTCGAGTTAAAAGGAGGCTTGGTGCATAGTGAAGTCTAACGTTAAAGCATTATTATTAATAGAGAACTTGAACCGGAAAATGCAGAAAATATTACCTTGGTACCTACTAATTTTTTAAGTAGAGTAAGTGGTACCTAATATACTCGTATATGTATGTTTATCGCCGGGGCCACGGGACTGTCTATTTTTTTTTTATTAGTTAGTAAGACTGTCGTTTATCTCCAAACGCGATCAGATTTGAGACTGGCCGCTATAGTAAATATTGTTCCTCTTGGTAAGACCTTTAAACGACACAACAACCATTTCTATTGGAGCTGGTTGCATTTTGCCCATTCTCCTTTTCTTTTTTCATATAATATCAGCAACGAAAAACTTCACCGTACTAATAGGTCGGAAAAGTTTTCGTTCTTCCCTAGTAACACTGATAAAGAACTTAAAATACTTTTAAAATACGTACATTTGCCGGTTATGGGTCCTTTTTACACAGGCTGTACCTCGGGGCGTTGTACGTTGTAGTGTTCAACAAGCGGCTATTGTATTCCGCAGCCATTAGTTCATTTATTACGATCGGCCAATTTTCTTCCATCAGTTGTCTCTGATCAAAGAAATCAATTCGCTGGCTTACCGCTGCTTTCCACAAAGTTATTTGTGGATCAATCTTACCCTTATCCATGGTTATAACTTGACCTAGACGGACTACTCAACTTAAGTGTTGGCATGTTCTTCTGCATTTGTGCAGATTTTTGCTAGCAGGAGAGAATGCGGAATAAAACTTAACTCAGTCCTTTTTGTTGTTACCACACGGTACTGCTCTGTCTGTATCTGTAGTCTGGAGTTTCCCAAGGGGCTAAAGCTATCCTGTCGTTCTGCAATCAGTGGTCGAATTGCGAAATTGATTGATGTTTATATTCAGCCGCTTCAATCCCGAAGCAAGTGAATATAAATTATGATTTCATTCTAAAACTGCTGATTACCTATTCATTTTTTTCTTTTCACAAGACTATTGATAAAATCACGTCTGTTTTCTCACTTGACTTTGAACATTTTCATGGTTTGTGGCTCATTTCCTTTGACACTACTTTTGAAGGGGCAACTAGACGCCATTAGTTTTACTTGTTAATGACATTCAAAGTTGCATTACTAACTTTTAAACTTTCGCGTTTCATTATAACAACATAATATAATATTATTAACTCGGGTATTAACGCGAATAATAACACAACCTCGCTTTTCTGCAAAGTCGGTTAACTCATCTGTGGATACGGTCAGCGTAGTGTGTAGACGGCCTAATATGGTGGAAAATAAAAATATGCGGGTAGATGAAGATTCTTCGCCCGAGTGCAGGGACGGAGCTGTGACATCGCATCCTCAGTGCTCAGTCTGCTTGCGACCACGACCTGTGCAACCAGGTCGAAACGTCAAGCCTTCCAAGGTATTTAAATAAATATTATTCGCGTTAATACCCGAGTTAATAATATTATATTATGTTGTTACAAAGTTGCATTAAGATCAGAACAATAAAAAAAAACTCTTAAAATTGTTTTGTTTACACATATGTTTAGCACATTTGATGTGACCCGTGAAGAAGTCATAAACTTGAAGCTTGAAAGAAAAAGAACGAGCAAGAAAATCCATGAACACTCTTTAGGACTGACATTTTGTTAATATGGCCGACCTATCAGACAGGGTGAGGCTAAACAAGTAGCATTTAGAAAAGATGGTAGGTAGAATAGAGTTCGGTACGAGATTTCAAATTACTTATCGAAAGCTTATGTCAAAAAAATTGTCCTTTCGACGACCAACGACAGCCGGCTGTCGCGCTGCTATTTTCTTTCTATTGTGAATCGAATCACGTGTGTTCGAAGGTTTAATACATTAAATAATCTATTTATCATCTATTCTACAATGCCACTCACTTGGGACACAAGGGGCTATAACTATTCTCCTGGCTGTTATTAAAAAGTTCCTAAAGGAAAACCAGAGACTACTAGAAAAGCGACATATTTTTGTATAATATGACGTTTTATCATAAAAAACATGTAGGTAATAATAGATATCTATAACGTTGTTTTTATCATCAAACAAAGAAAGTACAACAAGCCATTAAAGATAACTTGACAAATACAATAAATGTAAAACATTAATTAGTTTAATTAGATTGCTGCTTGTCATTCTTGTATACTTCGTTGTTTTTTATTTCATTATCTATCATTTCGGCAAGGTCAGAGTGGGGACCCCACAAAGTGGAACAAACAATACCTAAGACAGCACGGATAGGGTTGCTTCAAATATTTGAACTTATTTTGGTTTCTTTAGATAAGCCTTTGTTCCGCTCCCGTAGTTTTTAGCGTGATATGTCGTAATGATGTGTCACAGATCAAATGAGGTTATATATGTTCTGTGGTTATACCTTCCTCGATAAATGCGCTGTGCAAAACAAACAAAAAATATTTGGATCAGTAGTTCCTGAGTTTAGCAACGTTCAAAGAAATAAATTCTTCAGCTTATAATATTAATATAGCTAAACAGATGAAATGCTTCGGGTGGCTGAGGCGAGGCTCAGATCCTTCATGGTTCGTTGAAAAGATACGATTATCCCTGAGTTTGTTTTGGTGTTTCTTCTCAGAGGTAGTCAGTTAGGAAAAACCAACTGCAACTACTTTTTAAAAATTAGAGGTATGAAGAAGTCATCATCATCATCATTAGCCGATAGACGTCCACTGCTGGACAAACACTAAAAGCAACAATTTTAATGTATAGCATAAGCAAGAACATTCGTTTTTATATTGTATCAATTTAATGCTTTTGCGAAGCTTTAAAAATAAAAAATTAAGCAATTTTCTGTCTAGCAACCCTAAACCAGGGCGCACTAGTGACGAGCAAGCAAAAGCAGCACTAAACAGAATGACCTTCAATAAACCAACTCCAATGAGTCAACGCACCGGCCAGATAGCAACAGTGGTCGCTGGATCACTGCCAGCGAGATACAGACTCCCTGTCGCTTCAGAATTATGTTCACAGGAGATTGGAAGCAGGTATAAACATAGATTAGGTAAGCCGTGGTGGATAGGATCATCTTCGAGCAAGACATGTTGTCCTGGTTATCGTTGATGTCGGCATTTTAAAAGATTGTGACTTCTGTAAAAAAAAAAATATTTTTTTTCATTATCTGCATATCTTTTGGTTTGAAATCAATAATGGTTAGTCCGTTGAGTTGAAAAATAAATAACAATACAGCACCTTGTTAAAGTTTAAAAGAAACTATGACAATTGATTGTTTGTCGTTAAACAACTTTTCGTCGCGCGTCGGCAGAAAAGTTTATTCTGAAATCTAGTATCAAAGTATCAACTCAGTAAGAAAAAGGCTCAACGTCAAAACTTATTAAAAAAACAAAAGTACGTCAATTACAAGCATTGTTTGCAGATAAAAAGCGTGATTGTTGTCCCCCTGAAAATAGAAACTGCAAGGATCCGAAGTGGCAGCCATGTTTAAAATTGCGGGACGTCAAAATCAATTATTGTCTAGCTATAATGACGTCAAAATACCCCTTGCGCTCCTAAAACTATCCATTTACGAGAAAGCGAAGTTTTCACTGTTTAGTCTTAAAGAAAACTGTCTCACAGAGAAAAGTGATAGGAAATGGTATTTCAGCTGCTTAATTCCCGAACTATTATATTTTGGCAAACCAACAGAATTGCCAGCCTTGAAAATTTTATGGGTCGCATTTCCAAGAAAATGGATACTGGCAATTTATTACAACATCTGAAGGACATTGCGTTGGTATGGACGTAAAGTATTTTTACGAATTTTCGGAACTGTAATAAAATATGCCACTGGTCGACTTTCGATTGTCTTAATAAAAGTGGATATAAATGAAACTAATCTAAGAAGTCGTTTAGAATTTTATTTTCTTCAGGTTTATGGAATTGGCGGCGACATACCAGTCTTAGGCTGCCTGTCCACCGGAGCGGAGCGAGGCAGCGGAGTGGAGATGCAGACTGTGTTTTTCATTATACGGAGCTAAACCCGCTCCGTTTCCCCGCTCCGTTGCCCCGCTCCGCTTCCCGGTTTTGTATGAATTTTTAAACTAGTTTGTAACTCCCTGTCCACTGAAGAGAAGCGGAGATTTTGTGCAATCCTATTGGTTAATATTTCTCAGTTTCTCCACTCCGCAGCCTAGCTCCGCTCCGGTGGACAGGCAGCCTTATGATTGTCAGTATTCTGGGTTTTCTCTTAAGAGACTCCAATGTTTACAATATTAACACATGGAGCGAGGAGTAAGTTTATTTTTTTTCGATTGCAAATCTGTCTTCGTGTAAACATTTTTCTTATTTCTTTATGATTTTTTTATTTTATCCCTTATGAGTCAATTTCTAGAAATCCTAGCTGCGGTAATTTGGGCTGTGTGTTGAGAGCTTAGTAAGATAAAAGAAAGGGTAGTTAACTGGTGTCGTTTATTTAGAAAGAGACTTCGAAGAGCTAAGAGAACACACACTACGATGAGTTCGTTTTTAATTATTTTTACATTAATTTTTAAAATGGTGGCGCCCGCCAATTCCAATTTCCAGTATCTATCACCATGATACCGAAATTGTCGATTTAATTTAAGTTTTAAATTACGTTACTCCGTTCTATTATTGAACATTTAACTATCGACAAATAGGGGTTATTACAAAATTACTATTAATTCCTTGACATAACTTCTGAAATGAAATACAACTGAAACAATGAAACCCTGATAGGTTTTAAATCATGAAATAGTTCGTCAATCGAACTGGCTAAAAGTGACGTCACAGTGCAAAATTTACCGTACAAAGTCTACGAAAAAATCGCACTTTGACTGCTTTGACAGCTCATAAAAAGTAAGCCAAATTCTTGGTGGTGATCACAATTACTGACAGAACCATTTGTCGCTCCGGGGTTGCGGAAAGTTTATAATAGTTACCGTGACCCCGGAACATAAAGGGCAGCCGAAGGAACATGAATGAGTTTTAGTCAGTAAAAGTCTGACACGCCCTCCCGCCGCACCCAGGACGGGAGCAGTTGGATGATTTCCCACTCACCAAAAAAAAAAGCCATTTGTCGCTAATTTTGAACTAACATAATTATGATTATATTAATATTGTACGATTGTGAGTCATAATTTTTTATCTTGTCTGCGGAATAACATGAATAGAATATTTTAAAGCTTGAACGCAATAATTAGTCCGAATTGTGCAATAGTTATTGCGACTTAAAATATTGGTGTCGGAACTTGTCGGATGCTAGCAAATGCATCTGTATATCGTATATCATTATTTTGATGACATCACTAAGATCATATTTATATAACATTTAATTAGTTTGTAAGAATTTTAATGCTTTTTGATTTTTTACGCAAACAAGGATTTTAAAACTTTATCTTGGTCAGGTTAGTTTTTATTAATATGAAACCTGAGACATTTTTTTATGGAAATCCTTCAAATGACACCTTCCGATCTGCCCCTCTAGACAAGGGACATTGTGTAATAGAATAGATAGTTAAATGTATGGGATTGACATAAGCTTACGCTAAGTAATTTGACATTCCCATACATTTAACTATCTATTCTATTCTGAAATCTATTCTACAATGCCACTTGTAAGGAGGGCTGGGCGGAGTGAAATGCCAGACTTTACTGTCTAAAACCCCTCAGGGTTCCTTGATCCCTTTGTGTTCCAGCAACCTGAATCAGAAGAAACCTAAGACCAGGGGCCCTAGTCTGCTATTACAATCGTGTCTCAATGACCAGCCATCGGCCGGATATTTGACAACTTTGACAGTTTTTGTATGGGAAAACCGCTATTAGCCCCAGGGGCCCTAGTCTGCTGTTACAATCGTGTCTCAATAATCGATTTTTGACCATTTGACGTTACACGTCAAATGGTCAAAAATCGATTTCGAATCGTCAAAAACTGTCAAAGTGGTCAAATATCCGATCAGTGACGGTCATTGAGACACGATTGCAATAGCAAACTAGAGCCCCTGGCGACATAGAAACCCAATGGTAGACAGCAACGGGGATATAATTATTGACCTACGTAGGAGACAGGTGTGTCATATGTTCGTTTTAAGAAAGAAGCGTTTGATAGCTTTTAAATTACGTTGCAATAAAATGTATGTTTCTTGTAGGTACCTATTTATTTTAAATGCGATGAGTCGTCTGTTGTAAAAAATAGGATTTAAAATCCCAAATAAAACAGTTGCAGAATCAAAAGATATTAAATGTTTTTTCAGTATTTTCATTTTGTAAAAGAACGATTTTTAGTTGTTCAACTTACCTATTTGAAGTCCGGCATCCAGTTGGTTCCGAATGCTCCGTGAAGAAAAACAAAAAACGAAAAGAAGATGTCTGACGTGTTTGAGAATAGTCATCGCATTTTTTTATACTAGGTGTATTTTTGGTCCTGCACAACCCGCTAGGAGATGATTCTACCTATGGAAACAAACAACTTTTATTATGACAGCAACTCTGAAATCTCGAAAAAAATTCAGCTGATCATACATTATGGTCGGGAGGGCATTAAACTTTTGTTAGAATAGCTGATATTTTATTCGCGATTTCAGAGCTGGTTCTCAAGACCAAAAATACACCTTGTATCTTTTATTAGAAGAGGAAGAAGACAATAATAATAATAATAAACCCGCAGGGCAGCTTGTGGCGAGCTGTCGGGCAGTAGCGACCCCGTGGACCTGACCTCCTGGGAGACCCTTTGTTCTTCATCTCTGGCTTGCCTTAACTGGCCGGCCAGAGTGAGCACTGACGAGGAACAAGGCTCCCACCTCACTCTTGCCTTCATTGGCTGGTTTGAGTGAAGATTCGCAAGAGCATACGTGCTCGGGGGAAGGAAGTATTCCAGTAAGATGCTGGTAGGGATATTGACCGTACTTCCGGGATTGTCCTGATAGCCGTGGAATACCTCTCCACTCCTCTAGCACCTCGATATATGTTGCCCCCTTGTCGCTACGTCACTATGTGCTAGCGACCGTTTTCGGGGGCCCATTTACTGAGTGTGCAAGTCACCCCCTGCCATTCTATCTGTGTATACAAACATTGATCAGGCAGGGGCCATAGTCATTCCATAGTATCTGGTACCTTATTCATTAAAGAATCCAAGCCCATAGTTCAAATTTTTTTGTTAGTTGCCATATTTTACAATAGTCCAACACCCACCGGGGGTTGCCCTTAGGTGCACTTACATAGTGCATATAGGGATAATCGCCGGTTGGTGTCCCTTTTCACATAAAGTTTAGCTCAAGGGGCCTCTGCGAGTTGGCTTCGGCCCCTCGTATGCCTTCCAAAAGCCCGGGATCCTTGGGTCCCGAGATATGTAACGCATATAAAATAATAATAATAATATATTTATTTGTTCGAAAACATGGGAAGTACAAGGTTGTTGCAAACATAATAAGAGATCAGCATGTTTCGCCGTCACAGCGGCATGCGAATTAAGACGATGGTTACTTGTTTTTATTATACAGAAAGAGACGAAAAGCCACACGTCCTATGCTTAAATGCAGATCAAGTGAGGGAACTTATTCAATACTGATCAAAAACCATTTGAAAAGCGATATGAAAGAATTCAGAGAGTATGTCGTCAGCGGCACTACTGATCACCGGTCGGACAACACTGCCGTCTGCCGCTCGACGGCGACGCGTCGCTAGCTTCATGTCGCTAACTACGGAGGGAATTTCATAGAAATACGTAGAAACCGCTGCGACACATCGTTTTCTGCAGCATCATGTCGTCCGCTACCAACTTGTACCTTAATTTACCATTATTCCATAGGTCCATACTTAAAAAATGTCAAATGATTTTGAATTTTTGAATAAAGAACAAGACGCTTTCTTCTCGGTGTTTTTGTCCTTTTACCATTTATTTTAAAAAAAATATTCATCTATGTTCATTTTTAACAGTCGCTGACACAAGATATATATTCTTTTATAATTTCTTTTTTTGTTTATTACCTCTATCACAAACAGCAGCCGGCGCGAGTCAACGCAACGGAATTATCTGAATGGAGCCAAACTAGTGATGAATGAAATGTTCCTGAAAACAGTTCCCGGTAAATGTTGCGTAAGATCCGTTTCGGTAGTACACAGCGTGCAGAAATATTGGCACACGCAAATAAATGAGTCAGTGTTTATATTTGATGTTTTGAAGAAAAATGCATCAAGTAGTGGTGTTATTTTATGTGGGTTTTGGCAAAAGAACATTTGTTGACGGGTTTTACCATTATTCAGTTTTTGTTTTTATTTCGTCAAAATATGAAATTAACATTTCCTGACCTGAGTCACAGGTTCCTAACCTAGTTCAGGTAAATATGCAATTTGTACTGTAATTTAACACGTAAGGAATTTATTGTAGGTATTATGCCTTACTTACATAATAAACAATTTATTATTATTATTATTTTCCTGCTTTTTTTATTTCCATTTAATATTTATTTCAAATTTTGTCGTCAGAAACTATTTTTTTTATGTAAATTAATAATATTTATGAAAAATAATAACATTTATGGAAAATAATAACTTGTGTCAATTTATTTGGTCTAAGCTGTAATGGGACAAGTGCCAGTAGTTCGTTAAAACGGATGAAAACATAGAATACCTAAATAATTGTGACGCAACGTACCAATGGAAATATCTAGAAAATGTATTTTAAATGTATTTCGCATTATCTGTATTTACATGTATTTTACACTACAAAATACAGGAATATTTTAAAATGTCGACATCCATTATTTTACGAATAATTAGTGAAGAAAGAAACAAACACGGAATTTTCCAAGAAACATGTGCAAGAAAATATTTTTTTTTTATTTTCAATTTAATTACGAAATTCTTTCCACATTATCGTAGAGGTCTTCCACTTCTTTCTATTTATCATCAGCTTTTTAACCTTTCAACTGACAGCGGGCTGTCGGGCTACTATTGTCTTTCTATTATGTCTCGAATCAGTCACGTGTGTTGTAAGGTTTAATTTAAGCTTACTAAACTATAAAAGGCTAGACTCGTCAGACGCTGGCGGGACGACTTAGGCCCGGACTCCACCAAAGCGGAGAGGAGAGGAGATGTCTCGTACAAAATATTTAAAGAAGAAAAAAACATAATGGTACCGATTCTCTTGTGCACAAACTAACGTAAATTTAAGTTAAATGCATCTTTCTCTTTCCGTTTAATTAAGAAAAGGACAGAAGATCAAATATTAGTCCTGTCAAATTTAGACACTCCATAGATAATTTAGACGCAATTTAAAAACATGGCGTCAATTATCATCAGGCGCTGTCTAATTTGACAGGATTAAACTAAAATGTATCTTCTGTCCTTTTCTTTAAGAAATGGAAAGAGAAAGATGCACTTAACTTAAATTTACGTTAGTTTGTGCACAAGAGAATCGGCACCAATGTAGGAAAACAACATAACCAGTCCATTACTATCCTACTACAGGGCCAATGATAGTTCTCTACTAATGCGACTACTTTAAATTCTACAGTTCTTTACAATGTTTTCCTTCATCGATTTGATGAAGTCCAAGATTAACATCGATAGTATAAGTGCGCATGAATTGAAAAGACATCAACGACGAAAATAATAACCAACTAGCTTCTGCCCGCGACTTCGTCCGCGTGGATTTTTACAAAATTTTCTTTGCTATAAACCTTACGGAGCCCGAGACCTTTCCAACGAATGCAAAACCGTGGAAATCGGTTCGTGCGTTCTGGAGTTATAGCGTCAGGAAGGAAAACCCCGACTTATTTTTATATAGTAGACTAGCTTCTGCCCGCGACTTCGTCCGCGTGGATTTTTCCTGAATTTTCTTTGCTATAAACCTCACGGAGCCCGAGACCTTTCCAACGAATGCAAAACCGTGGAAATCGGTTCCTGCGTTCTGAAGTTATAGCGTCAGGAAGGAAAACCCGACTTATTTTTATATAGTAGGTAGATATTCGTATTATTAATGCCAAAGTAGGAGTAACTCTGTCTATTTGTCTCTCTGTTAAGCTGTCACGGGAAAATTAATAAATCAATTTTAATAAAACTTAGAAAGAGTAAGTTTGAATCCCAATCAAGAACACAGGGCTCTTCAAATCTGCGACTTTTGACATTTATGCAGATGAAGTCGCGGGTAAAATCTAGTTATCTAGCATAACTCAAAGTTGACTACACTTATTTAGTTAATACTTTTTTAAATAGTCTTTGAAACCGGAGGAAGGTGTTGCCGCTATAACAACAAATACTAAAAACAAAATAAAATATTTTTTTAAGGGAGGCTCTCATACTACAAATGTAATTTGAATTCGAAGTTTTTTGCCTAGTGTACGTAATCCTTCGTCCGTGAGTCCAATTCGCGCTTGACCGGTTTTTAAAGTAAGACAAACTTTTGTAATTACAAAGACATTGTGGCTTTCCGCAACTATCAGACATGGAAATAAAAACAAACTATTATACACATTCCTATAAAATTAATAACATCATAATTATATTAGTTTGGATGTTTATCCATTAAGTATTAATGCTAGTTGCCTTGGCCTTGTTTGGATACTAAACGACCTCAACGTACAGACAACACAACTTACTGAGAATTATCTTATTTATAAAATTATCTTATAATGTTATCTCCTTATTGATCTGTGAGTAATGTATTATTAATATATTATTAATATTAATGTCTTGTTAAATGGATAATTATAAAAAAATATCTAAAATGCATTTGTGTTTAGTACGGAAGCAGAACTATAGTGAGGAAAACCCCAGGGGGCCTACCACAAGCCCATATAGCAGTATTATTACTTACGTAGTAACTATTTAGTAATCTGTTTATATGCTTTGATATTACTTTCAGTGGAAAAGAGACGGCGCTAGACAACGTGTTTAACGCTGTCACTTGCACACTCCTGAACAGGAATAAAACAATCTCACTTTAAACGTCATGGTAAGGGGGCTTGTCCTTTTCAGGCTTCGGAATAATTACAAAATCATTAAGCGCCTTACTAATAAACGCTGCATAAAGTTATGACAGGTTTATAAGTCAAAAAATGTATGGTTACACAGGCTTTATTCATTGCATCACTTTACACAGTGATTATTTGTAAGGGCATAAGTTTATAAATACAATCATATCAATTAAAATAAAAAATACTGTCACGTGTAGTATGTTACATAGTTTTTCTTATATTAACAATACTCACATGGTGAAAAAAGTTGCAACCCTTGTGAATCACAAGGGTGGCAACTAATTGCCCTAGGCGCAATTAATTAACTACAAGCGGCTTTTGCATAAGATTCAGCGAATACTTGTTTAAAAGTAAAAGTTAACTTGGCACCCAGTCCCATAGACTAAAATTTAACACCTATGATTTGTTTTTTTTTTGGGGGATGGGAAATCATCAACAGACTGCTCCCGTCCTGGGTGCGGCGGGAGGTCGTGTCAGACTTTTACTGAATAAAACCCGCTCATGACATTTGAGATTATACTTACATATACATTCTGAGACGCTCTCAAGTTTATTGCTGTCCTTATTTTTTCCCTTTAGAATGACAAGGACAGCAAGAAACTTGAGAGCGTCTCGGAGTTGAGTGACGTCTATTAATACGGGCCATAGACGTTAATCAAACTTGAAATTACGTTATAGGTAGACTAACTAAACATAATATATAATGCTATTGAACAGTCATTCTAAATGATGTCTCAATGTAATTTTTTCTTACATTACATAACTTTAATTTTTATAAACATAACTATTTTTGAAAATGTAATCAATCTCAAAATGTTATTTTATTTTTTGCGTTCATAATATAGTGACATCCCTATTTACTTCAATTCAAAATGCTTTGGGTGCCTGGACTAAAAGTGCCCTTAGGTCACGAGTTAATGGAAGCTACAGGGGCCCTGGCAGCGTACCCATGTGAGCCTATTAATTATGTAGCTAGGTATGGCCTGGGCACTAAAGCGTACCGGGAGCCCCTAGATTTTTTAACCACCCTTTGTAAGATAGTGTAGGCATATGGTTCCTTTTTACCTTAACTACTATAATCCAAATCGGTTAAAGGCATTCCTGTATCAACGGGCCAGCTATGTATATGATGCAATAAGACTTTTTCAAATCAATCAAACGGTAAATTTAACGACCCAGCTTTTGAAGCTCATCGAATTAAAATCAAATAAAACCGAGCACAACGGCTACTGGCAAAAAACAAGCAAGCATCATTGAAGCCTAAATCAACAGGCTAAAAACGTTGTACCCATCTGGCATCAACTGTCACCATACTTCTTATTGGCCCAATTTATTTTCGGATACGTACGATTCTTCGAAGAGCTAAGACGAGCTAGAATTGGCTGAGCGACCTTAAAACTAAAACAGGACTCTGAATCACTCGCGTTTCGTTATTTATGCCATCAATTATGAGGCCTCAGTTCTCAAGCTGCCAATTTTCTATTGTTTGTACCAGAATTTATTGCAGCAAGTCATTAAATATCGTTTTGTAATACGGACAAGGTGGAGGAGGGAAGATTGAAAACTTTTGTTACGAAGACCAGAAGTGATGGCAAGACAGGCATTGTCATCATGCTTCTTAGGTTCCACAAACTTTGGCGTCTGGCTATCACCACATCCAAATTTATTGGATATGTCGTTTGCGTGGACGCGAAAAGAAGATGAGAGAGTGTCCATATGTCCATGTCCATAATGTTAATTCATCTAAAGCCATACAATGGATCTTTATACAATGGATGCTGGACTAAAGTCTGTATAAAGTTGAGACTTTGCCTTCCCCATAGTTCCTATGACTGCAAGTGTTACTGCTGCTCAGTTCCAGATTGGTTGGGATTTGGTTTTTACATTAGTAGTTCTCAGTAGTAGACTAGAATTTGGAAGTTGATTACATCCTCGTGCCTTCTCAAGTAAAGCGGTTAGGTCTGATTCTCCCCGATCGTATCGGATTGCCGTCTCAACTAACTGTGAGACTCGCTCTCGGAAAATGCAGATCACTTGTGTTTTCGCTTATGCATGTGTTATATACACAACCTGTGTCTTCTTCGAGATTTACCACCGAAACATTTAGATAATATTTTACTATTACTCTATAGATTAAATTGTATTATTTACTGTAGCTCGATTCACCCGGCCATTTTCGTAAAAACTTCCACGCCCTATATTACCCCGTAAAAAGTAAAATTTCCAAAAACAGCATCTTAGTACCATAGAAATAAACGACCGCAAATGTCCAAGTGCTTCTGTTTTCGATTCTGTGTAGCACCAAAAGTCTCTTTTGGTTACAAAATCCTTAAGAAAATCCCTTTAATGCAAACTGGTATTCAGAAACAAGGTGAAGGATCCTGAAGAACAAATGACAACTCAAGATCAAATCCCGATGTAAAAGACAGGTGCAGGGTGACATTGTGAGTCAAGGTGCCTTTATTTCTGACGCTGAATAGAAAACAAATTCAAATGGAACGTGATTAAATGCTAATGTATTGTAAATACATAAATGATAATGAAGGTCGAATAATGATACGTTTGGCAGCTAACAATAGAGCACCCGTACATCAGTTTTGGAATTGTGCATTCTTGAGAACATTACAAAGGCAAAGTTATAGTCGTATCACTTATGAATTCAATTCCCAATAAATTATAGTCAATATCATCACAGTCAAGTTTCATACAAGTCCAGTAGTCACCTCTACATATAACCCGTTTTGATGTGATTGATTCTTCCGAAACTTCAAACTAAATCATTTATCATTCGAAAGATTGATAATCTATCTGAAAGGATTTGACGGAGGACACAGCTGCCCACAGTCCATGGCTGACGTGAAGGATATTTTATTATTACTAGTAGTATAGTCGCCAACTCGCTAATAGCAAATAGAACAGTTCCCTCTCACTCTTAGATAGTCTCATCAAATTAAATTTTGGACAACATTCTTCATCAAGTTTTCATATTCCCCTTAGATTTTGAAATCCTAATGGTAAAATATCTGGACTGGACATTTAAGCCTGTGAAAAGGTGTTACATTTTCCAAGATGACTAAAAAATTTGACTAAAATAGACCAGGTAATCCCTAAAAATATTTAGCAATAGGTTGATTCATACTTCATAATGGGAAAAACTTTCAGTATAATATACCTACATATTAAAAACTTCCTATTACACTGTCTGCGTAAAGAAAGTCTTGTAAATATATTGGCAAAGTCCGACAGCTTAATGTATGTGAGTAGAGGAAGTGGTGTGTGGGAGTGAAGATTTATCTACCCGGATGGGCGCAGCCCGAATGAGAGACTAATTTCGTTAATCCATCAACGTCAAGCATTGATTTGATGATACGGAGATCTAATTAGCATTGAAGGAAAAGCTGTCTAAAGAAATTAAGGCAGAGTCATAGTTTTACTAGTGGAAAGCTGATGTTTCCAGATAAACATTGACCTGAGCTGGAATATCACTCAATTTGTGAAGTCGTCAAATGAATAAGGGCCTTTTCATTGACATGCGGGTGCGCGCCATTTTTGTTGCGAGCTGAACGCAAACCTTTTTCCGCGTGGATTAATAGTTCCCGTTCCCGGGGCATTTCCGGGATGAAAACTATCCTATGTCCTTTCTCGGGTCCCAGACTATATCTGTAGTGTATCAAATTTCATTAAAATCGGTTCAGTGGTTTAGGCGTGAAGAAGAGACAGACAGACTGAGTTACTTTCGCATTTATAATATTAGTACGGATCTGACAAAATGGAGGAGGTCTAGCTTAGCCCTGCTTTGGCGCAGACTACTTTAGATAGCGGTTTCGAGAAATGTCAGGTTTGTCTGATGTGTTTGATTCTAGGCCTATACACATACTTACATGACATCTGAACATTACACTGAAGGACCAAGATCTCTTAATCTTTTTTAAAAAACGTGCTCACTGTCGCCTTATCGCCACATAAGTTTGCTTGCCATATTTTCAAGATGTCTGTCTATCTGTCCTGCGAATGACATACGAAAAAACAACTTACTTTATTATTTATGACACTTTTATAAACGAAACTATAAATCAATTATTATAAAATACTTAATGGAATTTATATGAAAAGATCTGCCAAATGATTTGAGCATCATCTAAGTATAGATGGACAGTACACTCGGCATATGTAAAAGCCAATAGTAGGTGATGATTGCAGAGAAATAAATATAAACACTGTGACTAACAGTAGAAACTAAAAACTCTCAATGACTTGTGTCCATCGTCTACAGACTTAATTATACAGAAAAGTACGAAATCACTAAACCAGCGTCGCCAAGTGACAAATAAGTAATTATTATTTAAGTTAATGATCTTCTAAACCCCTTAGTTCTGCAAGTGTCCGCAATAAATCAAGTGGCGCCAGTGGGCCGTGAGTCACGGATCGACGTCGCCGCTTGCGCAGTTTTGTACCTACTATTTTTCAGCTAATTCTATTTTCAGACTTGGTATTAATTGCTCACTTAGTTCGACCAGTAACAACTGAATTGTGTGAAGTTGGGCTGTAGTAGGTGAGTACAAAATTAGATAAGATTTGGATATAGATACAAAAGTGTTTTTAAACGTCTGATCCTAATCTATGGTCCAAACCCCGCTGACTGAACATAACATTTTCAGACGACAAGGTTATTTCTTTCAACGACCAAGCGACAGCCGGCTGTCGGGTAGCTATTGTCTTTCTATTGTGTCTCGAATCACGGTGTGTTTGAAGGTTTAAACTAGTTTTATGTAATGTAAGTAAGAAACCTGAATACAGGGTAATTGTAGTAATTCCAGAATATTTTTTTTTGTGGATTCAACTCTGAAATCGCAGAGAAAAATCAGTTGCTCTATACATTTGAAAAGAAATTATGTAGTATATATTATGTAGATAATATAAAAACGTAATTTATTGTAATTTCTTACTTGGAAAAGAAAAACACTATTATATTGGTGCCTACACAAAGTTTACGTAGGAAGTAAATAATAGTTTAAAGCTTTTTATATGTATACGACGCCAAACGCAATATTTCTTACCTATGGCTTGAACAATGGAACAATAGCCGCTAAAAGACGATGTGCCTATGTAGCACAAAAACGGTCAAGCGTGAGACGGATTTGCACACGAATAGTTCCGTTCTGCGATCACTGTACTACATCAGAACGAGCTAAATGTGACATTTTACCTATGGCCTCTTTAATTTTTCATTTTATTTAATTTAATTTTCATTGTTACAATAATCTATTACGCGCGACAGCGGAGGCTTATAATGACTTCAGCTCATTTCAGTCAGAGTACGCTCGCTGTATTATAATGTTTTATGTAGTAGAGAGACCGCACTAGCCGGACGGAGGTCCCGTGAATACTTAACCTTGCCAAATGAATAACCATTTTTTAAACACCGCGTCGTCGAGGAACTTGATGAGTTTTTCCATGAATCTCTAACACTATAGTGACTCCGGTCCTGTTTGAAGCTTTCTTACGGAACACTAAAAATGTAGACTCGGTACATCACCAAATTGAATAGCACTATAGAGTAAGGATCGGAATGTTTCAGAAAGTTTATTGCCATTGATTGAGGGTCTTATGCTTTTAAATGCTTAACATTCTGCCCACACTCAAGGCGCTGGGTCATCAATCGTGTTGCCAGATAACCTACTTTTTGAAATACATCTTGATTTGACTTCCCCCGCCCTTAGTGTCAGACTGTTACTGACTAAAACCCACCCTTGTTCCTTCGGTTGCTCTTTATGTTCCGGGGCGGCGGTAACTATTAAAACTATTCCGCAACCCTGGAGATATCCTTCCTACTTTTGGAGTAATAAGCCGTTTTGGAGACCTATCACCCTGAACTGAAGTTTAAAGTATTATTAAAGTTCTACAACAACGCAACTATCTGTATGCGAATATGGGGTAACAGACTTACAGACAAGATAAATAACTTACAGTTTTCTTCGTCTCGATTTCTTTTTCCCGTTTCGGTTTTCTTTTTACTTTCGCGAATTTATATGCGTTTTTACAGTTTTAAGGATATCACGGAGATTACAAAGTTTACAAAAGATTACGCTAAGGTAACCCCCGTCTGTTTTTTGGGTTGAAGGTTCATCATTTCGGTTCAGTGGTTTAACCATGAAAGCGTGACAAATTGGCAGATGTTGTTCGTATATATACGATATTGGCTTGTTCAGCCCGTGGACTTGCATCAAACCATAAATTCGATACCTATATTTAGCAACTAAAAGTCTCCAACATGAAAAGCTCTTAATAACACTTAATATGTATGTACATAAATTACTAGCTGTCCGTTATCCGGTTAACCCTGTCGCTTCTAATGAAACGCTAAGCTAAAATCCATTGCGTACGACCCCCGTACGTAGCGATATAAAATACGTGCCGAGTCTGTATAGGGTTACTTTCCCCTACCATTTGAAAGGGTAATGATTTGTTTCGTTTCGAATTTTTTGGACAAACTTTTCGTTATTCCAAAAATTCCTAAAAGCTAGAATAGTTGTGACGACCACTAGAAAAGCGATTCAAAATCAACTGTCATGGATTTTGCAACACGGCGTTACGCAGAAAAAAAAGAACAGCGGAGGAGCAAGAATGACACAATTTTCATTTCCTTAATCCAATAAATCTAAATCAATTTGGTTCTACAACAAAACAAATATAAAAGTGCAGTTAGACGGTAGCGTTTCAAAAACAAAATCATTTAGGAACAATATGGGTCTCTAAAGCCCTCTAATTATAGCGTGTGAATATAAAAATTAATTTAATTAATGAACGAAAAAATGAAGAAGTAAAATAATAACCTGCTTAACCTAGGTTAAATAAAAAAACGGTGTTTCAGACCATTCATTTAGATCAAACACAAAAATAGAAGTTAAAAAAAAAACCTGTAAAGATCCTACATTATGCAGTCTAACAAACGAATTATTCCAGAAAGGAATCGAGTTGCAGCAGTAATATCTGTGTCGCGTCAGGGGCGAAGGCGTAGGGCGCCAGGACGGCGCGCCGCTCCCGCCGCCCGGGCGCCGCCCCGCCAAATAAATGACGTTTATTATAGTCTGTGCCACTTTGAAAACTTTCCTCTCTTTGTTCGCTATTTATTCATCGGTTTTTGAACGACGTTTGAAGAACCGTTCCTAGTATTGAACGGTGAAAGTATTTTTAAGAAAAAAAAATGTCAAGGTTTTTTTTTGTTCTGTTATAGCAAGGGTTTGAACCTGACGGTTAATATCCGCACAGCTTTTCAAAAATAACAATATCAGGAAAAAGCTTGATACCATTTCCCTTTCTGTATAAAAATATCAACTTTGAGATTTTTATAAAGCCCATCTGTACCAATTATATGTGCCTAAATGATGGTTTAATTTTTCGGGGGAGAGGGAGAGATCGGTTGCATCCTAGGGGTAGCGCTAGCGTAACATTAATGGAAATGTTAAGAACCCCTTGTCTACAGATATCTTCTTTACTTTCCGTTGCTATCATTGTTCTTGCCCATTGAATTCAAACAATTGGTACCATTTAAAAAGGTATTTTAAAGTAAAGTATAGAGAATTAAACAATAGGCAAAACGGTATGTTTTCTAAAGAAGATAAGATAACTAAGTTAGCAAGAAGAATGTTCTAGAAAAGTTAGGTACAAATGTCTCGTACCCAATCCAGATGTTGATGACGAACCTCTCTCGCGACGATGCCGCCCCCCGAGACAAGTGGCATTGTAGAATAGATAGCGAAACGAAAACGATTGTCAAATGTATGGAGATGTCAAATTCTTTAGCGAAAGCTAATGTCAATTCCATACATTTGACAATCTATTCGTTTTCGTTTTCTATTCTACAATGCCACTTGGCTAGGCCCTCTGTCTTGGCATCGTGCTTTCCGTTTCATATGGTACGTCCATTTTCACGGGTTATAGGACATTTTGAACCCGTGTATCAAGAGGGCAGATAGAAGTCTCCTAAAAAAAGTAAAGGAATATTTTAACATTTTACAAGTCAAAAACAAAAACAGCGCGTTTCAAAGGTTACCGTGAAAAACCCGTGCTGCGCTGGGCGCCACTGGACGCTAATTTTAAGAGGGATCCCTTCTTTTCGCATAATATTCTTTGTGCTAATATACTTCGGCATAACGATTTTGGCACAATTTGTTTTGGCATAATAATACTTCGGCATAATTTTTTTAGGCATACATTTTATGTTGACATAATCGTGTTAAAGACTAATTTGTTTTGGCATAAATTTGATTCGCATAACGTTAGTAGGCCTAATGACTATTAGCATAACGTTAGTAGGCCTAAAGACTATTTAGCATAACGTTAGTAGGCCTAATGACTATTAGCATAATAATGTTTAGGCATACAATTAATATAAATAACAAAAACAATTTTCATGCAAATGATATACTTATAAATATGACATTATGTAAAGCAAACCAATTTGCTATAGTTTCTGTAACAATCAAATAAATTGTTGGTTAAAAAGTTAATATGCTGTGCAACAAAAATTAGTGACAGAACCGAATTGCTGCAAAACCGACTCCACGTAGTCTTGTTTGTCCTACCCCTAGAGTGTTATTTAAAATCGCGTAGGCGCGTAGGGGCGAGGCGGCCCGCGGGCTGAGGAGCAGGCGGCTGGGAGCGAACCGCCGCGGCTGAGGCTGGCCGGCGGAGCCGGCCAACAAGCCGAAGCTGCGGTGGTGAGCGAAAGCTGTCTGCGACGATTAGCACGCGTGGAGCCGCCGGAGGCCCGCAGCGCCGGAGCCGTCACAGAAACCCTGCCTGCTGCATGTTGCATGCTTGCTTGAATGCTGCATACTTGCTTGCATGCTGCATGTTTGCTTGCATGCGGCATGCTTGCTTGCATGCTGCATGCTTGCTTGCATGCTGCATGCCTGCTTGCATGCTGCATGCTTGCTTGCATGCTGCATACTGCATGCTTGCTTGCATGCGAGCATAGTGTCTAGGTGTTAATACATTTTCCATTGTTATAACTATAAAAATATGTTTTAATATTTTTATGCGAAATTTATGCTTTAAATTTTATGCTTTAGGACATTATGCTTACAAACGTTATGCTTTAGAACTTTATGCTTAAAAAAGTTATGCTTTAGAACTTTATGCTTAATAAGTTTATGCTTTAGAATATTATGCCTAATCATTATTATGGTTAGAGACATTATGCTTAAAAAAGTTATGCATGAGCAGTTATGCGTAATTATGTTATGCGAAAATATAATTATGCCAAACAACATTATGCGAAGTTATATTAGGTCTTAAATTTTTATGCAAATGGATAGGGAACCATTTTAAGATATAGAACTGTTCGTCAGTTGCTTGTCAACACAGTGGATTTCGACTGAGGTGTCATTAAATTCGTCTCAGTTTGGGAGTGTCATAGGATATATTAATAATTAAAAAAAAATGAGAATAAAAACAATAATTAAACAATCAAAAAACCCAACTGCAATTTCGGAAGTTAGTGACAATTACGAGTAGTGGGCAAAGCAGATAAGTATCCAGGGCTGTCATCTACAATCGAGGTTTTTTTGAATACCAATGAATGTATTCAAATGAAATTTTACCTAATTGAAGAACTAGTCATTTTCTACTATAGTTTAAATTTTGATTAGAAAATATCCGTGGGTTTTTGAGAAAACTTAAACTATATCTGACGGCCCTGGATACTTATCTGCTTTGCCCACCGTACATGAAACAGAAAGTTTCTGTTTCATGTACGGTGGGTTTCTGTCAGAAACACAGCCACCGAATTCCGTAATAGGAGATGGGTTTTTTTTTTTAGTGAACTATACAACGATCTTTATAATCTAACATCCTACTAGTATTATATAAGTGAATGTTTGTAAGTAGGTATGTGAGGTAGAATTAACTCATCGCACGCGTACCAACGGGAGCGTAGCAGTAATCAAAGACATAACTTAAAGCAGGCAAAACCGCGGGCAAAAGCTAGCTTAATATAATGTAACCTCGTAAACAGGCAACAATTACACATCTACTTTAGACAATAAATCAATCGTTTGTACACTAGATCAGCCTTCAGATATCGGCGAACATGGATCTATAAATAAACGCTCAATAGAGCTCACACCTATAAAACCAGCTGTTATGGGTGCTACTTAACTTATACATATGGACGAACTGACGATAAATATGTACGTGAGATAAATATAAATATTATTACTAACTTTTGACCGCGCCTCCGTTCGCTTTAGTCTGTTATTATCATAAACACAGACAAAGTCGTGATTAAAAAGTAGTCTACACCTTTTTATGGATAGGAAATCATCAAATTACTTCTTCCACCCAAAGCGGGGCGGGAGGGAGTGTCAGACTTTTACTGACTAAATCCCACGTTTGTTCCTTTGGTTGCCCTTTATGTTCCGGGGCCGCGGTAACTATTAGAACTATTCCGCAACAGTATAGTCTACACCTCACATAGGTTTCCAGCTAACTTCATTGCTTTTATGCAAATCGGTTCAGTGGTTTAGAAGTGAAACCGTAACAGACATTTATAAACAGATAGACAGACATGCAGATTTTTTGCGCTTTAGAACATTAGTATGGATTGACAGTCAGAGGTGCGATTGTTTCTTAAAGATTGCAATATGGTATTGTTTATGTGTTGTAATTTGAATTTATTTTTAGTAACGACTCACTAACAACACATCACACGCTAGGGTTTTTTATGACTGCTCCCGTCCTGGGTGCGGCGGGAGGGCGTGTCAGACTTTTACTGACTAAAACCCACCCATGTTCCTTCGGTTGCCCTTTATACTGTATTAGACAACCCCAACCCCACTGTATACTGTATTAGAGTCCCGGCAACTATATATTTGAAGAAATATATAAGTAGTGGGCGAAACGACTACAATTTAATCCTTCGAACACAAGTGATTTGAGACACAATAGAAAGACAACAGCAGGCCGACAGCCGGCTGTCGGTTGGTCGTCAAAAGGTTAAAGAAACCATACTCTAAGCTATAATAATCGTTTTTATTAAAGGTTAAAAGTAACAAAAAAAAATTAAGGACATATCTACACACATCAAAAGTGTCTAGGGATATTTCAATTAAACCTAAATTACTAAAATTCTATTAACTTTATGTTGAAACATGTACACATTAAAATAAACCTTGTTTAATAGACTATTTAATCTGAAAATAAACTTTTAGATAAAGTTAAATTTAAAAAAAAAACTTAGAAGAAGAGGAAAAACTCAAACAAAATTTCAATCTTAACTTTATTTTTGAAACATCAAAACTTAAACAAAACAACATTTTTTTTTATAAAAATTCTTGAAAACTTAAAATTAATATTCCGTGGATCCACCTAAGACTCTCCTGACACATCTGCAGCGGTTCTGCATACTCAAAACAAGGGTGTCAGTCTGTCTGTCTGTTTGTCTTTCTTTCACGGCAAAACGGAGCGACGAATTGACGTGATTTTTTAAGTAGAGATAGTTGAAGGGATGGAGAGTAACATAGGCTACTTTTTGTCTCTTTCTAACGCGAGCGATGCCGCGGGCAAAAGCTAGTAATGTAATACAAGAAAGACGTACATAACTGAATATTGAACGAGAGAGAACCCTATTTTTTATATGGACTGATGATGGCTCACTAATAGAGTCGTTACAACTATGTCATTTCTGAAAATCCTCTGAAACAGTCTTTGTTAATCTTTTAAAATACGCGACACAATTACAACAACAAAGAAAAAACTACCGACCCTCAAGACAGTTTCAGTACCACTGACTGATAATCACAAGTAAATTTTATCAGTGGTACTGAAAAACGTGATAATTACTTACTTTAAGCACAAGGGGTTTATATCACAGTTTGTAAAACACTGCTTTAAAATAAAATTACCTAACCAGCAACGTGTGGGTGTAATAGGTACCTAATGCATCTCTGCCTACCATATAAGGAAATACATGCTTAATTCCATGTGTAGGTATTATTTATCTCCTAAACCTCGATTTTTATTTCGAACAAAGGTTCAGTCGGCGATTGTTTCAACTACATGTTAAGTACCTATAGATTTTTTAAAGACATACATGATATAAACCTATTTATAACAGCTAGAGACCGTTTTCCCAGGAACACCAGGAATCCAGCCAGAATTGTTAACAGAAGTGTACCTAGGTCAGCAATGTATGCAAAAAATTCCTATGTAATGTGTGGACGTATATATAATGCAATTCCAAATATTGTTAGAGAACTGCCCACAAAAAGATTTAAAAGAAAACTTAAAATATGGCTGATAGACAAATGTTTTTATTCTTTAACTGAACTGTTACTAGATTGAGTGTATTTTGTATTGTAAACTGATAATGTATTAATATTAAGAATTAGTATGTACTTACCTACTTAAATATTTGCATGTCGCATGCCGACAAAATGTATCCGGTACTGTTAATTTCTACTGTCCATCACTATGTAACCTACATTTTATGCAAATAAATCCTATTCTATTCTATTCTATTCTATTCTAAAAATAATAAGTACACCCAGACACAGAACAAAACAAATCGTGGTCATCAGTTCATTTGTCATACAAAAGTAAATAAATAGTAAAACAAGAAATAGTAAAGTAGTAAAAGTATATAAATAGTCTGTTGTCCAGTGTGGGATTGGAACCCACGATCTCCAAGCCAGGGTCAATTACCACTAGACCAACAGAACTGTCAAAAGGAACTGTCCAAAAGGGTAAAATTTTTCAACGATGAAGGGCCGATAGAAGCGTCAAATTCGTACATTTTCGGGGAGTGGTTGAAGCCCCTAACCCTTCGGTCATGAATACACAATAGAATATCTGCGTGACCTGGCCACGTGTAAACCTGTAGGTAACAACAGTCAACACCCGTACAATCAACACATTTATTAAGTAGAAGCGCCAGAGGTCAGCGCGGTAGGGTGGTAGTATGTCATTTTTTATATCTAGTTTAATGTTGTTCTGTCAAAAGGAACGTACACGCTATGTTATTTGTGCGTTTAGTTTTTTCCACGATTAACAGATGGCGTTGTACGGTGAGCAAAGTTAATTAGTATTATAAGAGATTACTGACAAATATTTGCACTGTCTAGACAGGTCTACTCAAGTCTGGGTGCTTATTTCATCAAGAGCGCAACTCAGACATCATGGTTGTCGCATGATCATACGGACTATAAAAGGCTTATGACTGTTGAATTTGTTTCGGAAGTTTCTTTTTAAAGTAATCGGGTAAGAAACATACTATTTACTTGAAAACTGCTGCAAAACAAAATATTGGCGTATCAAAGACGCATTTAAACAATTTATAAAAATAATAGCATTTTATCATAAAGTACGGTACGATTTGTAGCAAGGATGAATTATTATAATAAAAATAATTCACTAAAATCTAAACATAAAAATAACAATATTTAGACCACCGTTAATAAAAGTAACACAAAAGTTGGTTGCAGAATTTAATACAAATTATATCTTACAAGTTGAATTTTATTTGTTCAGGTTTCTTGCGGCACCCGTGAATTTACGGGTTTTAAGGATTAATAGTTTAAAAAAATAATCACATACTTAGACTTTTTTTATATTATGAAAACTTACAAAGAAACGCAACTTTATGCCTTTAGCGCATTGTTACGCCCTATCACTACTAAAAATAATAAGATTAAGGCGACAGATATCTTCATAAACTTCTTAACCACTCCCAAAACGCCTACGTGCCAATAAATGCTCTTATTGAAATAAATTACTTTAACCTTGACACAACCTTAACCTGCAAAAACTCGCAAATAAGTTGAAATGTCTAGATCCATTTCATGGTCACCGTATAATCATAAAGATTTTACTATAGAAACGTCCTCGGTGCGATCGTAAAGTCATGCAAGTGCAGTAGGTACGCGAAGTGACACGCACCTATGTCCTGGATCAAGTCTGCTATTGCAGTCATGTCTCAACTAGACCAGTCATTGACCGGATATTTGACAACTTTGACAGTTTTTGTATGAGTAATGTGTCAAAAGTTTGACGTTACAGAAAACGATCATTGAACTACTATTGATTGAAATAGCAAAGAAGCCTCAGATGGAAGGTCTGATGGGGTTCCCATATAACAAACGTAATATTTTTGCCGTTTGTTTGGCCGATAATGATATGGAACTAATGGAACCCTCCTTGCGCGAGACTGCACACTTGGCACTTGGCCGATTTTATAAACGGTCTAAACGTGACATAACTTTGTCAATTGAGTAACTTATATTTCTATTTTAAAGCAGCAAAAATTTTAAAATAATAAGTACCTAGTTCATTAAATGGGTTTAAGAACAAAAAAATGCGTTTTTAGAGAAGTTCTGTGTTATTATTAAAAATTGTAACCAGTATCATTTTCCCAATTACTTAGCTACTGTTACAGTTCGGCGTCAAAACATTGTGTGGTTAATTGCCATTAGCGCGAACTAAATAATACTTGAAAACAATAAATAAATTTAATATTTCCCCCATGGAATCGTTTGACATTTATCCTAATTATTTTTGACGTGTCATGGAGTTACCACAATAAAGGTGGTAAGGTTAATTAAAGCTAAAATATTGTACAGAATTATATACAGTTATGAAGAGGATAATTTAACATTGAATTGTTTCGACAAACAATAAAGATTTTTCATCTATTTTCCTTAACGTTTTCCTTGATTTCAAAATGTAATCAGTAACTGAATACCTACCTAAAATGTATATTTAAAACCAGCTTACATTATACTTAGAATAGAACTTCCTTGGAGTAACTCTGCCTCTCATAAAAATAGGAACAGTGGTTACGCGTCTTGCATCTTACAAGGTTTGTTTGACCTTACTTTAAAGGATTTTGTGGTCTAATTTAATTATCTTAATCTAGCTTATACAAAGGTTTCAGTCCGGTAAAATCTTGTAAGTCTTATCTTACCGTTACATACAAAGTCATTCGATGTAGAATGTAGGTAAATCTACCGAAGTATAGTTTAACAGTCAAGTATTATTATAAAAGCATTTTTGTATAAAGTAGTAACTTTCAGTACAGAAATACTTTGTAGTATAAAACAATATTTATAGTACTTTTTTTTTGGTGAGTGGCAAATCATCAAATGACTGCTCCCGTCCTGGGTGCGGCGGGAGGGCGTGTCAGACTCTTACTGACTAAAACCCACTCATGTTCCTTCGATTGCCCTTTATGTTCCAGGGTCACGGTAACTATTATAAACATTCCGCAACATATTTATACTACTTACACTAAGTCTTAATTGAACGTTTATGCTCAATGAATTTCATCCTAAATTTAAGAATATTTCTTAAAACAACAGGCATTGGTGCTGATTCTCTTGTTCACAAACTAAACTGAATTTAAATAAATTAAGTGCATCTTCCTCTTTCCACTTCATTAAGAAAAGGACAAAGATACGTATTAGTTTAGTCCTGTCAAATTAGCCAGGGCCTGAAGTAAACCGACGCATTTCTAGTGGCCATGTTTTTAATCGTGTCTAAATTATCTATGGAGTGTCTTAATTTGACAGAACTAAACTAATATTTCATCTTCGGTCCTTTTCTTATTGGAATAGAAAGAAAAAGATGCACAGAACTTAAATTTAGCTTGTGAACAAAAGTAACAGCAAAATTAAATTACCATTTTAGAGACAATTAAAATATGGATGCAGGATGTTATTCTTAGAAAATATGTTCTAGTCACCACAAAATTATCAGCTCGAACATTTAGGTATTCTACACAATAACTAACCACAAAGATTAACGTCGTCAATAACAAATACATTTTATTGCAACGTTGGAAAAACCCATTGCCGCCATTTTTGTTTGCAGCCAGTATTACTTGACCCGTGCGTTGGGGGAATGAGAAGAATTGTTAAACATTCGGTAGCACCTTAGAGGTCTAGTAACGTTGGGTGAAGGCATGGATATGTGAAGTTTGCCCAACAGTGTTGCGTGGTCGGTGAAAGTTACGGATGCATTTGCATTTAGTTGTCAATAAATTGTGAATATTGTAAAGGATATTTGTTCAGAGTCAATGAACTCTTTACAGGATATTTCTAAGAAAATTGTTAAAAGCATTTTTAATACTTCTGGTAAACGAGAGAGAAGGTCTTTTTGCTCGTTTAAAATTATCAAAACCAATATTAACGTGTGAGAGTGATACGTATATTTAATAAACCAATTTACAAAATAAATAAGTACCTAAGTCTCTCTTCTATATTTTTTTATTTTAGCAGAAGTCTGAGGCCGAGATAAATAAACCTCAACTGAATATGTGGCAAAGACACCAAAATTCTGCCAATAACACGTGAACACTGTTAATAAACCATCAAACGCTGGAGAAAAATAAACCTCACTTACTTAACGTGTGCTAATCAATTTTACTGTTACTTGTCACTGTCACACAACTTTGAAACTATTGTGCTATCATGGTGAGATAAAGACTTAACATTAACTTAGCCAAAGTTCGGGGTTGGGGAATTGTTCGAAAGAGTTCGCGTCCGCGGGCCCCGGAACATAAAGGGTGACCGAAGAGGCATAAGCGGGTTTTAGTCAATTTGGTTTAATTTAATTTAAGTAATTGTATTGTTATTTATTATGGGTGTAATTTACATGAAATAAATAAATAATAAATAATTTGTCAGTAAATGTCTGACACTCCTTCCCACCCACCCACGACAAAAATATATAAGATAGGCTGTGCTTTACGGATCATTGATAAAATAATAAGCATAACCACTAGTACATAACTATTTTAAAGACAGAACCACCGCTGAAGCATGGCAAGATGGCAACACCTTAACTTTTAGAAATGTCAAAAGGCCAACCCACAAGCCCACAATCCCACATATACAACGTTCTGGGAAAACGTAGTTATATACATTAACCAAAGTCTGTCAAGGGCATGAAGCAGCAAACCAGTGGAGTGCGTATAGGCATGTTTTTGTTCTAAATCAAAGTCACCAGATAACGAAGGGGTGGAGCTAAGCTTCGCCCGCTGTGATTGGTCGATGAATTTGACAACTGATTTTTTAGGGATTGCAAAAGGGTGATTAAAAAAATATCGATATCGATAATTATTCAAATTATTAGTTGTATAAGACCCGATTTTGTAATAAAACAGGGTTTTATAAAAATAAGGTTATATTAAAAAAGGTTTCGCAATCAAGCAGTAGCTTAAATCAATTAATAAAAAAATAATACACTTGATTATAAAACGGAATAGTTAAATAAAAAACGAAAAGATCTATTACCAAAAAACCTAATTTAAGGTTTTTTATTGTTTTTTCTTTTCGTTTCGTGTTATATTTTACCGACTTCGGAAAATGGATGAATGAATAGGCTCAAAAGCTACTGGACCGATTTTAAAAATTATTTCACCATTCGAAAGCTACATTGTCAACGAGTAACATAGGCGATATAATATCACGCTATGTCCCATGGGAGCGAAGCAGTAACCAAAAACTTAATGTAACGTGGGTGAAACCGCGAGGAACAGCTAGTACATAATAAAATCATCGGCCACATAAACTTTTTCAAGCTTTGCGAAAATAAATAAAGTTACCTATACTAGTTAGCGGAACGCCCTCTGTTAATTTACATACTGTTAAATCATACGAAACGATAGTATGCAGGGTGGAAAGTTTTAATGGACCCTGAAAGAAAACTACCTTAAATCTTTGAGATAGATTATTTTACTTAAAGGAAACATTCATTTATTTTATAAAAGGACTAAATTTCTAAGAAACATGGTAAATTAAATTAGAGGAAAACCATGAAATTTCAACATTTCAAATCAAAGGACGACTTTAACTTTCGAAATTTTCGTTCAATTAAAATAAATTTCTCAAGATTTATGGTTTTCCTTTTATTTAAATAACCATGTTTGTTAGCGCTCCTGCACACGATGCCGCTACCGCGCCGTCGCCGCGCCGACGCCGCACAGCTACACTGTACATACGAGTCGCGCGAAGACCGCCACCGCGCCGCCGCCGCGCCGCCACCGCGCGCGGTCCTCGTCTCGCCACCGCGTATCTATTTGATTCATTCCATTACCGGCCGCATGTTCATACGCGGCCGGCAATGGAATGAATCAGGATAATGAAATAACTGGGAACGCGCGCGGTGGCGGCGCGGCGGCGGCGCGGTGGCGGTCTTCGCGCGACTCGTATGTACAGTGTAGTTGTGCGGCGTCGGCGCGGCGACGGCGCGGTGGCGGCATCGTGTGCAGGAGCGCTTAGAGAGATTAAGTCCTTATGAAATACCCTAACGTTTGACACCATTAAAATAGAAAGTGTAACTTTTTTGGTGTTTAACCGGTTCGATTCCCGGGAGTGGGAATGGGATTTTCGAAAATCTTTGAATGCAGTTTTATTTGTTGTAAAAAATAAAGGAATGTTTCCTTTAAGTAAAAAAATCTATCTTAATGATTTAAGTTAGTTTTCTTCCAGGGCTCATTGAAACCTTTCACCCTGTATATAAAACAAATCTTACCAAAACAGGCAAAAATAGGGTCGGCGTTGCCGAACTAAACAAACGGCGTCGGTCCTTTAAAACTTCAAAGCAATCAGCTGTAAAATGCCTTGACAACAAATGACGCTATAATATTTTGGAAGCCAGTTTTCCCTGTTAGTGGCATTAACCCATTTTTCTTTAACTTCCGGAATATTTGGAAATCTAAAATGAAAACATTAAAACGAAACATTATTTTTATTTTACCATTAAAAATTATCGATAAAATAATTTATCTACTGTGTTTTGTGAAGTCACATCACTTCAGGACACAGTACGAAGTACTTACGAATAGAAAGGGATAGACTTATCTAATATTCTAGTGAAAGTAAAGGACTTTTTCAAAAGACATCAACGCGGTATGACTTTTTTCGAAACCAACCAGTTTAGCTTGAGCTCTCTAATTACCAAAAATGTAGATAAATATAATCATATTTTACTTACCGATGAAAACTTATGCCATCTTTTTTATAACTAGATGTTTTAGAACATTTTCCACACCATTTTATTGCACATGTACTCATTTTTGCTTCGGTTTTATACGATAAATGTATTTTTAGGTACCGAAATTAGGAAGTGTGCACGGATCCAACAACTGGTCAGTACTAAAAATTGCACTCATACCTGCGTCTCTTATAAGTGATATTCCATTTAAGTGTCGTGAGTATAGTTGCAAAACTTCTGAAAAATTCGAAATAATTCCGGAATACTTCTGGGAAAGTTTCTTTAAATCAGAATTATTCAAAATGAATTTAAATTTAGAGTTGTATTTTTTTGCAAAATATTTTATATTTTTTTAAATATCGAATGGAATTTTGCATCGACCGTCGATCGCCGCCGCCTGACTGTGTGCACGAAGGCGATGGCGGTGCGGGGTGCGGTGAGAGGGGAGATGCTCTCCCCCCGGAGAAGTTTTCAGAAAGATTCATACCCCGCAATCGAAAGTTTCCGTGGAATATTTCGCCCGAATATTTCAATAAGAATAAACGTGTTTATTTTTTGTGTGGTGGGTGAATTAATTATTTTTCAGTGGCACATAAGTTAGTAAAATATAAATGTTTATTTTATTATAAATCTGATCGATTAAGTATATTTGTTAATATTTTTATAGAAAAATAAAAATCCCTTTAATCGCGGGATAACATATCTACATAATATGTTATCCTGCAATTAACAGGATTTTTATTTTTTTGTTTTTATGTAGGTTATATCGAAGTCGAATGCTATTTTTCAAAATGTTAGTTGTGGAATAAAAAACCAGGCCAACCAGCATATTTGATTTGTTTTTTGAAAAAGGGTTACCTATGTTTTTAGTTAGTTTGTATATAGCTCTGCTGTTCGCATCGCTAAGTATTCGCGAGTCACATAGATAGGTATTACTAAATAAAGGAAAACTTAATAAATAAACTCAAAAACTATTGTGTCGCTTTCAAAAATTCTTTCACTGTTGGAAAGCTAGGTACTACTAATATTATAATGCGGAGGAGTTTGTTTGTTTGTTTGTTTAAACGCGCTAATCTCAGGAACTACTGATCCGATTAGAGAAATTCTTTGTTTTTTAAAGTCCATTTATAGAGGAAGGTATTAGGCTATATAACATTACGCTGCGACCAATAGGAGCGAAGCGTCAGTGAGAAATGTTGCAAAAACGGGGAAAATTATTCACATTTGAGGACTTTTGTTGCGTGCGCTGAATAAACGGTTTACGGGGGGCTAAGAAGTAACCAAAGGAAATTAAACGCGGATAAAACCGCGGGGGACAGCTAGTAGGCTATATTCCCTATGAACCCATTAGAGGTAACTGCTGTACTCGATTGAGTACAGCATTATTCCGAAGTTTAAATAACAGATCTTGTTTTTAGGTTATACACCTTATTATTTTACTTCATTGCGCTGTACTCAATCGAGTACAGTGGCTTTTAATGGATTAATACAATAATTTCACCGGGTTTTTTTTTGGCAGTTGAAATATTCCCAAAGTTTCAGAATATTTCGGAATACTTCCGAAGTATTCGACGGGAATGTTTCGGAATTTTTCCCGCCAGCATCTATAGTCGTGAGCCCGAATCACCCGTATGAGCGGTCAAGTGGTTGTATAGTCTTTGGTCAAGGGCGAGACACAATGTTGGATGAAATACAATAACAGTGTTTATTTAGGTCAGTTAAGAATTATATCAATACTTCTAGAAACTTCGAATCCGAGGAACCGTCAACTCAAAGACACGCAATAATAATTAGGTAATAAAATAAAATGTTGTTCATTCCCCGTAAACACGAAAACAAAATGAATGTCAAGGATGTTCATTTTTCAAATTGTTTCCTAATTTAAAACCGTCAAAAGCCGTCAAAGCTCAATGCTAAGTACTGTTTACACGCACTCGCATGTGTGAAGTGCCCACTCGCCTTGACCCGAGGCAACTTTACATCATGTTCCCTTGATCACTGGAACGTTCGTTACGGGTAATGTAACCTTTTTGGTTGAACACTTATTTTGAAAACTCGTAAAGGCAGACTCATATACTCAATGCCCTATAATTTACGATGCATATCTGTTGATTGTATCGCCCTGATTGAGGTATTCAAAACGCATAGAGAACAGTAGAGGTGCAGATCTAAATCTATAAAGTAATGGTATGTTTGCCTTTAGAAATACGAAATTAAATACCGCACAAATCTTAAGGAGAATTTGAGCAGTACATATTATTTTTTACGCCAATTTAATTCACATTTCACAAGAAATATAAATGAAAGTCAAAAGTGTAAAGTTGTTTTACAAAGTCCTCATCGTTTCTCAGAATCGTTTCAACTCGAGTGTGAAATTAACAATGAACGTTTTACGGAACTCATTCACTCAAAACATCATGACCTGTCAAACCGTTAAATAATATTATATATTTCGTTCACTCTGCTTGTAAAGGAATGCCACTTTTTTTTCACAACAGTGATATATGAGCAAAGGCGAGGAATGCATCACGCCTCTTTGGAATGCATCAGCTCGCGCTACTTAAAATTTAAAAACCAGATGATTTAATTTAGTTCTTATAACAAAGCATTAGAATTTAAAATCCTTTGAATGAATATGTTTCTTTTTTTAATTTAGGTAAAGAAGTGTATAATAATGTTAAAGAATTTAAGGCACGCTATACACAAACAAACATGTCGTTCACTGTAGCAGCATAGTTTCTTTTTGATAATAGATTTATTTGTCCCATATACATATGGAACGAAAAAGTCGTGACGGCGTAAGAGGCGACTTTATCAATTCATATGAAGTTTCTAAAGTTTATCTTGGACTTCGCTTACATCCCGTGCCTCAGAAAGCACGTAAAGCCCAACGTCCCGGTTGTCATTCGTAGGACTTTTACAACCAGTCGTTACGGAAAGTCAGAAGCCGGAGTCCGGCCAGTCAAACCCAGGGGTAGGTATCATGTCACCCAGTACTTGGAGAACTGATAGGCAGTAGCTTTACGTAAAACACTGGTCATTCAGCTGAATACGGTTAGTCTGAAACACGCCCCCAATATACCTAGTTAGAAAAGGGCTAGGGATGATAAAAGGACGAAAGGTTTAAGTTATGCCTGTCGATATAAAGTAGAGACTTGAATATTAGCAAAAAATGGAGTACGGTATAGTTCGGAGTGTCTCCTGGTGCTTCTCGAGTTGGATATTTTTATTAATATAATGATTGACCAACAATATCCCAACTGTATGTTTAATTTTTTTATTTCGTTCAAATTTTAGACAAACCCGCTGCTATACTTATTTACTAGCCGACGATTATTAATATATGACAACGTGTATCAGACACGTTGTCATATACTCATTATGAATATTGAATCCAAATTGGATAATAAATGGAAAACTAATTATTACATCGCGCCAACTTTCAAGCTCCATAAGGTTAAATTAGAAAAAATTATAAAGTGGTTAACACTTTATCAATTTTTTTATTTTTTTCTAACTTTTCGCATAATGCTCTTATTTTTACATTCATTTTAAGAATCTTCTACTGACCATTACAAACGCAACAAAAAATAATTTGCGAGATTGGTACAGCCGTTTATGTGTGATGTCGAGGAAAAGAGAATTAACGTTATGACATAGATTAAAGCTTTATACACAAAATGACAAAACATACATTTCTACGTCACGTCACTATTTCACAACAGGTGGTTCTTAATCCACACACAAAGGCTCTTATCAACCTAATTCCAAGAATTACCGAGGAACTAACAAAAGGTTCATCACGAGTAGGAAGTCGAGTTACTGGCGCGAGTGACTCACCAGAGATACTGTTCTCCATAACCGACCTGTTTACTTAATTAATTCACTAGCATTTATTATCAGAAATAGCAAATATTGTTTTGTTATTCATAAGTATTTTTAGATCAGTGTCATATTGTCGGTTGAAGGAATATTAAGCGTGAGAGCAAGCGTGGGAGTGATGTGATTGGAGAACGATGGTTCCGTGGCTTGGGCGATAGACAAATGCAAAATGCAAGGCATTATTTTGTAACTATTTATTAATTGTTAAATAGTCTGCCGGTAAGAGAAACAGATGGCGCTAGTTGCTTGTTTCAAAGTGAAGATCTCTATGTTAAGGAACAAGTAAAATAATAAAAAAAAGATGGAATAATTTAAGAAACTGACTCTAAACAATGATTTTTAGGGACCCCTGCCTCAAAAAAAAAAAGATCGCTTATAAGACCGATAATCTGTATGTCTGTCTATCGATACTTTTTCAGATAGTTTGGAGGATTCAGCTTGAAATTAATATTAAATAGTCAGGTCATCAATGAGCACAATACAAGTTTAATTTTTACAACTAACACCATTTTTTTTAATAACTTAATATGAATGACATTCTTAGAAATATTTTTTACATTGGTACATTAGGTTGTATAGCAAAGGCAAATATGCAGCGCGCGATCCCACACCACATTAGGTATACCAGGTATACCTAAAATCGAATAATAATAGGAAAGTTTGTAAATAATAAAATTATACATAGTAGAGAATTTGGCCTCGTGACAATGGTGGACCTGTTTTTTTACTAAATTGCTTAAAGTAGGTTTTGTTGTAAACAATCTTGACCAGTTTGTTTTTATCAAAGAATTGTTTAAGTATTTTAGTTCAACCAAACCAATGTCGCATGGTTATGTGGCACGTGAGTAGGTATTCATACTAAATACTAATATTATAAATGCAAAAGTAACTCTGTCCGTCTGTGTGGTTTTGCGGCTGAACCACTGAACAGATTTTGATGGGTAGGTAAGTTAAGTACTACCTACTACGCTGGTGCCGATTCTCTTATGCACAAACTAACGTAAATTTAAGTTAAGTGCATCTTTCTCTTTCCATTTCTTAAAGAAAAGGACAGGAGATACATTTTAGTTTAATCCTGTTAAATTAGACAGCGCCTGATAAAAATTGACGTATATTTAGACGCCATGTTTTTAAAATGCGTCTAAATTATCTGTGGAGTGTCTAAATTTGACAGGACTTAACTAACATTTTATCTTCTGTCCTTTTCTTAATTAAACGGAAAGAGAAAGATGCACTTAACTTAAATTTACGTTAGTTTGTGCATAAGAGAATCGGCACCACTAACTTTGTTTTGCTCGGTGACTTAGCTTAGTTTTAAAAGTAGCCTGATGGTCAAATATTCAAAAGTCACCCAACTTTAAGATCCTGTCAAATTTGTTGCTGTCCTTACTGTTTCCCTTTAGACTGACAGAGACGGCAATAGATTTAAGAGTGTCCTAAAATTAAACGATGTTTGTGTATTCGGCTATAAGGAGGCTACTTTGAATGTGCTACTTTGTAGGTATGTACAATTTATTTTATTTATTTAAAAAACTTTATGCACATGTAAAAAAACAATGCACAACGGCGGACTTAACAAAAAATACTTATAAATCCGTACTAATATTATAAATGCGAAAGTGTGTCTGTCTGACTGTCTGTCTGTTTGTCTTTCTTTCACGGCAAAACGGAGCGACGAATTGACGTGATTTTTTAAGTGGAGATAGTTGAAGGGATGGAGAGTAACATAGGCTACTATTTGTCTCTTTCTAACGCGAGCGAAGCCGCGGGCAGAAGCTAGTATAATATAAAGCTACTTTGACTGTTACGCTCACAGTCGGACCAATCTAAGTGAAATTTGATTTAAATTTCGCAGACGAAGCCGCCCGGTAAAAGCTAGTAATTTATTTAATTGGTTAATTACTTGTTTATTCAGAAATCACCTCTATGCAAGCTAAACCCAAACTTGACATTGACTTAAAGTCAATAATTTTATCTACTAAAGTACGCCAGCGACCTCGACACCAATGCCAGACAAATCCAAGCAAATGCTAAAGAGACGCTGTTTTAAACAATATAAACCTTATGATCAAACAATTTAGATTTCAATTTAGCTTGTTATATTGTCCGATTAAAGTTCTTCCGTCGTTAAAAAGCACGTTTCGCCTTTAAATTAGGGTCACAAGACTCAAAATCGTTCAACGTAATTTGGGCAATGACTAACAATCGCCAGAATCTTAAAATCATTTTTTTTAACCTTATAGTAATCGTAATAAGGTCGATGGAACTGCAAAGTTATGTTTGTAAATTAACAGTGGGTGTGACTGTTATCTAAAAACGTGTGTTATTCGCTTTTTTGTCTGGCTATTAAATTTGGAGTGTCTAATATCTTGGGAGGTCATGGCGCCGGCACAAACACGGTTTGCAAAGGCTAAGTTTATTATCACGTTAGCACCATTTTCGTCTTACCAACAGATATCGTTTTACCCAGTAACTGGGCTGTAGAGGTCTGATAGGCAGATACAGCGACCCCGGACACAAAGGGCTAAAGAAGAAACATGGGTGGGTTTTAGTCCGTAGAAGTCTGACATTCCGCCCAGAGTGGAAGGAGTCATTTGATGATATCCTATCCCAAACAAAATAAAAGAGGTCAGATAGGTGGTTGTTCCATTTAAAACACTGATATTCAGCTGCATTTGATTGTTCTGGAAGGCGATCTTATCACTAAGGCAATTCTAGGCAGAAGATCAGTGGCGTATTTACCCTAGGGCCAAGGGGGCCATGGCCCGGGGCGGCACGCTGCGAGGGGCGGCGAAGGCGCCCCCACAGCTTTTTCATGCCGCCTCTTGTTGTCAGTTTAAACCAAGACTCACAACTTAGCTCTTCTACTGCGAAGGGCGGCTGAGCCGCCCCACATCTTTTTCATGCCGCCTCTTATTGTTAAGTTTAAACCAAGACTCATAACTTAGCTCTTCTACTGCGAGGTGTGGCTGAGCCGCCCCCACAGCTTGTTCATGCCGCCTCTTGTTGTCAAGTTTAAACCAAGACTCACAACTTAGCTCTTCTACTGCGAAGGGCGGCTGAGCCGCCCCCACAGCTTTTTCATGCCGCCTCTTATTGTTAAGTTTAAACCAAGACTCATAACTTAGCTCTTCTACTGCGAGGGGTGGCTGAGCCGCCCCCACAGCTTTTTCAAGGCACCTCTTATTGTCAAGTCTCACAACTTAGTTCTTCTACCGTAAACAGTTGTGAGATTGTCATTTTTTTCCTAAACGGTTTTTAACACACATCAGTATTAAAAACCTTTTATATTTTAATATTGGTCACTCTTTCTATGATGTTGCTAAGTAGCTAAATACGTAATGGCCATCATCATTTCTGGTCTGCGGAATACGTAGATGGTGATGGTTATCAGTAAAAAAAGGGATATCATCAAGGGACACGATCTTTCACGAGGCGGTTTATGCTTTGGCCGGATCTTCACCTTGGGACCTAGACGCGAATTGTGCTTGCGTTATTTTACCAGTGCGGCCTAAAGACGAGAGGAGCAACCAACCGATGCAGCGAAAGATAGATCTATGTCGATTGCAGCTGCGTAAAGCTGGTCTCAACGTCATCTAGGCAATCCAACCAGTGCTCGATGACGTTTCGGGAGTCACAAGTGCTTTCGGGTATGCTTTGGGTACCTGTGCCTCATTCACAGAGACCCGAAAGCTCGTTGTCTCCGCTGAGTCGACTGTCAGGAGAACACGGTGCGACTTACGCTGGCAGAGAGTGCCACTTGGAAGGGACCGCGCCGTGCTCTTATCTCTGTAGTAGGCAGCGACTTGCCGCTGCAGGTCATACTCAGCACGATGGCCGGCAGCGCAGAGTCCTCAGACACTCAGTTGTCTCTTTCTGCAAAACAGCTATCGCGCAGAAGGAAGCTGCGGAAAGCGGGAAAGAGATATGTCTACCTCTTTCGCGGCCCGCAGCAGGTTTACCAGGCGTTGAACTACCCATTAGGGAGGCCGAAGGAGCCTCCCTAGATAGGTCCAGGGGCGGCGGACTTGGGGACGACCATCACCCCTTATTCAACTAGACCCGAGGTGGAACGCACCTCAATTGCAACCGCAGACGTGAGGAGGCCCGAAAGACAGAAAGTCACATAAGTGTCCGCGATCCTCGTAGGTAGGAGAAGGAACTCTCTTCGACCGCACACACAAGTGATTTTCCACCCCGGATAAAAAAATTATCAATATTATAAATTAACAAAATTATTACTATACAGCAAAGCCGAAGTCGCGACAAAAATATCAGCTGTTCAGGACTTAAGGCCGTTAATAAAATAAAATAAAAAAATAAAAAAGCCTTTTATTTCCAGTTTTTACAATTTAAAAAACACGGTATCTACCTCTATACTTATAAGCAATAACAAAAAAAATAATTAAAAGATTAAAAAACATTTTTTTTTTCAGATATAAGTATCTAACTATAATTAATAAAAGAAAGTATTTTAAGTATTTAGGTTTATACATAAAATTATGTTACTGGAACCCCTCTCAGGTAAAGGCCTCCTCCAAAGTTTTCCATTTCTCTCGGTCTTGAGCTATTTTTTGCCATTGTGGACCAGCTATTTTTTTAATGTCATCGTCCCATCTAGTGTGTGGTCTTCCTCTACATCGCTTACCGGATGGGCCTTTCCATATTGTAACTGTTTTTGTCCATCTATGATCCTTAAGGCGTGCTACATGGCCAGCCCATTTCCACTTAAGCTTTTGACTATAGCTGAGAGCATCTATTGCTTTTGTTTTAGATCTTATCTCGGTGTGTTTTATTTTCTGTACTCTCTTAATGTTTAACATACTGCGTTCCATTCCTCTTTGGCATGTTATTATTTTACTTTTTATTTTGCTCGTAAACTTCCACGTTTGGCATGCGTACGTGAGACACGGAATGAGACATGTGTCCATGATTTTCTTCTTTAGCTTGACAGGCATTTCGCTTTTGAATATCTCTTTGCAGCTCCAATACTTATTCCAGGTATGTTTTACTCTTCTCTCCACTTCGAGTTCGTTGCTCTCTCTGTTGAATCCAATTTGTTTCCCTAGATATACATATTGATCGACATAATCTAATGGGTCGTTTTCGATTACGATTTTTGTTTTTTTGTAGTTTGTCATAAGTTTGGTCTTTGCGATGTTCACTTCTAGTCCTACTTGTTTGCTTGCTTTATGTAAAGTGTCTAACATATATTGAAGTTGTAGGCTCGATTCTGATATTAAGATCAAGTCGTCGGCGAACCGTAGGTGATTTAGGTATTTGCCCTGGATATATAAACCACATGTTTCCCAGTTTAATTTGCTTATGATGGATTCTAATACTGCAATAAAAATCTTTGGGGATAAGGGGTCTCCTTGCCTGACTCCTCTCCTGACTGGAAAGCTTGGGCCCGTGGCTTCCAATTTTACCCTACTTGAGCTGTTACTGTATAAATGTTTTAGTATGGTTATGTATTTTTGGTCTACCTTGTGGGCTTTTAGGCTGTCCCATATACTTTCATGTGAGATTGTATCAAATGCTTTTTGGTAATCAATAAATGTGATATATAGCGGCCTCTGTTGTTCTTGATATTTTTCAATGATTAGTTCCAATGTGTGAATATGGTCTAAAGTAGAGAAATGTTTTCTAAATCCCGCTTGTTCAATAGGTTGGTTGTTCTCCAATGTTGTACTAATTCTTTGATTGATTATTGTAGAGAAGAGTTTATATATACTTGGCAAAAGGCTTATCGGCCGGTAGTTGCTAATGTCTCTTGGATCTCCTTTCTTGTATAACAAAATGATATTAGATTCAGACCACTGAGACGGTGTGACATAAGTTTCCAATATCATATTAAATAATGTTGTTAGTGGAGCAGCTAGTATAAAGCAGGCTGTTTTTAAGGCGTCGTTAGTGATGTTATCTGATCCTGGGCTTTTGTCTTGTTTCAGTTTTTTTATTGTTTCGATAATTTCTATACAATCTACTGGTTCTATGTGGGATTGTGACGTTTCAGTATCGAAGTAGACATTATTGATGTGGTTTGTGTCTCCGTCTAGATTTGGCGTACTGTACAGTTTTTTATAAAATTTTGTAGCGATGTTGATTATATCTTTTCGATTGTAAGCAGTATCTGAATCTTTTGACTCTTTCAAACTTTCAATCCACGTTTTATTTGTCCGTAATTCTTTATATCCCTTTTTCAGACTTCCACTTTGTTCTAGATGTTTTTGAATCGTATTAGTTCTATAGTTTTTATAATCTTTTTTAATATATTTACTTATCAATTTGTAAAGTGCTTTGAGTTCGTTTTTCATTGAACGTGTTTTATTTTTGGTTTTTTGTAGTTCTTGTCTTCGTTTCAGAAGTCTTTCCGTATTTTCTGTGAGAACGCTGCTTCTTTTTGTTGCATATGAAGTTCGTGCGATTTGTAGACTTTCTGTGATATATGTTATTATTTTATCGTAGTATTCTTGTACTGTCACAGGTGGCTCGGTATGGAGTAGATTTATTTGTATTTTTAAGTTTTCCTTATATGTTTGTATTTCGTCTTCATTTTTGAGTGTGCTGTTTTGCTTATTTACAAACCTGGTGCGTGATTTTATTGGTTTAGTAAGTGATATTTTGGCTCTGAGTGGTCTGTGATCTGATGTAAAATTTATACTTAATGTTTCTATATCTTGAAATGATTGAGGACGATTTGACAGTATGAAATCTATTTCATTTTTATACAGGCCATTTGGAGACTGCCATGTCCACCTTCTTTTCTCCTTTTTCTTGTAGAAGGTATTGATAATAGCTAGCTTGTTTTCCATGGCAAAGTCAATAAGTTTTTGTCCTCTTGCGTTTCTTGTTCCATATCCATACTGTTTCATTACCAAGTACTCATCTTTTTGTGGTTTACCAATTTTGGCATTGAAATCGCCCATCACAATAAAATCTTCGTAAGGCCGTTAGGCAAACATAAATTTTCTGAACAACTGATTTTTTTTTCTAGATTTTATGTTTGTTCACATAGTAAAAGCTAGTTGTCGGTTATCATGAGCACAATCACGTGTTTAAGTATCGTACACCAATTACCCGTTTTGATGATCGGTCAAGCAAAATAAGAATCTTTGTCTAGTTATAATTCTCGTTTTAGGCTTTGTCCACAAGTAAGTTATAGGAAATAGGAGGGTCAAAAATGTCTTGAACTACTTTTAGAAAAGGATGGTATGTTACGGATGAAAGGAGGTCATTTTTACTTGATTTAGTAAGGGCACTGTCGTGCCCACAGATAGTAGTTATGTAATTGAATCCTACTGAATCCTAAAAATATTTTCATTCAATTAATTTTTTTGTAACTAAAATTTATTAAAAAATATTTTATGGGGCGGCAAAGCTAACTGGCCCGGGGCGCCAAATTTGTAAATACGCCTCTGCAGAAGATCTATGTTTCGTGTCAAAATATACTGGGCTTTCTGCTCGTGGTTGTAAGTAGTGTTTGTCCAATACACTCGATTCGAGGTTATACATAATAATTAGCTTCCCTGTCGCTTCGCTGAAGCAATTTCACGGCTTCAACGTCTGCTAAGATGCTTAAATGTCTGCTAGCATCGAATTAGTGATCGATGTCTGCTAGTGAAAATCACGTAGCGAATATTGTTTCAGCGGTTTTAAAGATAAGCCGAGATTTTTATTGAATACTTAAAGAAAGAACTTTGTGCCCTATTTAGAACGTATTGGCCGAATATAGGAGGATGAGATTTTGCATAGTCAAAGTTTATAATGAAGTTAAAGTGGAGTAAGTCAAAATCCGTACTAATATTATAAATGCGAAAGTAACTCTGTCTGTCTGTCTCTTCTTCACGCCTAAACCACTTATCCGATTTGGATGAAATTTGGTACAGATATAGATTGGGACCCGAGAAAGGACATACAATAGTTTTCATCCAAGAAATCCCCCGGGAACGTAAACTTTTATTCCACGCGGACGAAGTCGCGGGCAAAAGCTAGTAATAGATAAGAAAGCAACAATATCCATACAAATTATGTAAATAATTATTCATACTTAAAGTTACAAAACTTATGACTCATCGCGTATCGGAAATTAATGCGACGTAAAAAACACGTCGTTATTATGTCATTTAATGAAATCACTATCGATGCGACGGCCGCATGGCTTTTTCCAAGTAAATTATATTGTTTTCTGAGAATAAAACAGTTCTTTGTGTGGAATTATTACAGTAATGTTGAAAACTAGTATTTACTTTATCCTCCTTGTTATGTTAGGAGCATTATGTTGTTACATTGTACTGTGTACCTACATAGTAACAGCAATTACGGTGCAAATTTACCTACAACACACCAGAAGATTCTAAACTCAGGTATTTCTCATGTATAGGCCACTTGATATTTACTGCACAAATATCTTGGGACATCACACACACGGCCATCTGATCAGAAACTAAGCAGAACTTGTACTATAGTAACGAGACTGATATACATATTATTATATAAAACTAGCTTCTGCCCGCGGCTTCGCTCGCGTTAGAAAGAGACAAAAAGTAGTCTATGTTACTCTCCATCCCTTCAACTATCTCCACTTAAAAAATCACGTCAATCCGTCGCTCCGTTTTGCCGTGAAAGAAAGACAAACAGACAGACAGACAGACAGACAGACACACTTTCCCATTTATAATATTAGTATGGATATTTGCGTTACTTGAGTAATACCTATTACCTACTATACTCTAGTATTTTTAACATAAGGTTCACAGTACGTTGAATCGAATACAATGAAGTCCAAACAAGTAAAGTTGCATCATAAGGTTGTATGTTGGTAAGATTGAAGATTGGGCTTTGCGTTTGAAGTTGAAATATTGTTCCCGTGCCTCGGTACTCTCAGCACTGAAAGCCTATGGTCTCGGTTGTCATTCGAGGAACCGTGACAGTCATTAGGTACTGAGTCTGAGTAGTACATCACTCGAGACTTGCTGGCTTCTGACTACTCGAAAACAAGACTCACCCAAGTAGCAAAAGGTTCTATAACTAAGGCGTTTTGTCACCAAACAGTATTATAGTAGGCCTGTTATGGTAACCATTGTGACTGCCTGTACTATAAAGGTTTTTAACAAAGCTTTTTGGTTCTATAAGATTAAGTTCTATAATTTAGCTCTTAGAACGTTTACAGGACCATACAAAAGAATCTTTAATGTTTTGCACTGTAACAGATACGAATAAAGTGATTATGGTACTATTTAGTACTATAAAGGACCTTACTGTCCCTTTCATGAATCTATTTTGCACTAATAAAGCGTCAAAGTAACTTTTACAGTACTAGTTTTGTAGTAATATAGAAAACGTTATTACAGAAACAATCTGCACTATAAAAGCACCTCGCACACTCTTTACGTAACCTTTTCGCTTTTTAAAAGCTCCCTCAATATCGCTATGGGTCTAGTTCTGTAAAGTCATGAAAACTCTACTATAGTATTAAATAGTACCATAATCATTCTAAATAGCCCTTTAAGTGACTCCCAGATATATCGGTAAAAATATGGCTGCTGTTTTCTGCCATGATAGCACATTAGCAGCACGCCTGAAGCCAATGTATACTATAGCAGCCATATTTGGGACAAGTCTTTATTTTATTAATTTTAATTTTATTAAAACATGTAAATTATAAGGGAGCATTGTCAAATTTGAAATCAGTATATTGGTTTTATCGATACAATAATTTTCGCAAGTGCAAGTAATGGGAGAGTTACGTGAATACAGGTCCATGAATGTTTTGTTGTATGTCCAATTTATTAAATGTTACGTTAAGCAACAATGGCAAATGAATCAAAATATAACTTATCGATATATTTTGACCAGTATGATAAAAAACATCACTGGGGTCGTTTACGGTCCAAATTAGCACTATAGACATGTTTTTTAGTCCAAATTTGTGACATAAACGTGGAAAACAGCACTATTTTAGTACTGAATTATCACCGTAAGAGCTCTTATGTAATGGTTATACAATAAATCGGTGATAAAACTAGGGCCTAATCGGGGTTCTGTAAATGTTTACAACACCAGTATAGTGCTAATCATGAACACTAATTGGTAGGCTCCAAAACGTTTTCTGGACCTTTATAGTACCAAATTTTGTTACTTGGGCATTTACTGATATGTGGTGGTGGTCTTATAGGCAGTCGCTTCACGTAAAACATTGGTATCCAGCTGAAACCGGTTATTCTGTAAGCTTACATCAAAATAGTTGGGAATAAGGCTAGTTAATTCTCCTTTAATTATCGCCGCTTTCAGAAAACCAGTAAAACCAACAAAAATAACTGTAAAAGTACTGATGCAATTCTGTTATGCATCGTTTCCTCTGCCACTGTTGAACGTTTTATAAAAATTGAAGAACACCCGTTCAGATACGACAATCACGATTACTTACATTACTACCTATGCCTACATTTTCCAACGTCACTCTACCATAAAGTTCATAAAACGAGATGATACAAAAACCGGCATTTTGATTTTCAAATCTAAAACGAGAAAACCTGTTTAGTTATCTAATAATTAATTTGGAGATTAATTAATTAAAAAAGTGGATAGGCAAGTTATATTCATACTTTTTATTAATTAAATTTAATGAGGTTTTAGCGAGAAAATGCTAATTTAAATACATAAACACGCGACTTGTCGTGTTTTTGCGAAAAATCCTTGAAAACAGTGAACAATAAATAGAGAAAAAAATACAAACGTGCTAGGAAGCTCATCCTACTCGATAAATTTATTTTTCAGGATTCCATACTGAAAGGGTGCTAAACTGGACCTTATAAACTTATGGCTAACCGAGATAAATATAAACAACCTAGCACAAACTTCGGTTCGATTATTGTCTACGACTAGTTGGGCCACCATTGGGTGCCAGCAAACCAAGTTTTTTTTTCATTGTCAACAACTGGTGGACAAAGTCACAACCCTATACTTATTCCTTCTATTTACAGCAAATAATGGGGCGCGCCAACTCACACTTGATCGATGTATAGCTAAATTACGACCTACACCTTTTTTGGAAAAAGTATAGATCCTAGCAGGAACTAACAGGCTGATTATGACATGTTTACAACTGAAGAATTCCAAAGATACCCTTTATCATGTCTTATCATTGAACAATTCGCCGGCCAAAGAACAAAGAACATTATCTCGGACGAACAAACAGACATGTTTCGAGTGAAACGCGTAATCTTATCAAATCTCGCGAATTCCGAGAAAGTTGCCCGGCTGGCCTGCCCCGGTTCTAAAGTTTACTTTATAAGCTAAGTTAATATTAACTGTTACAAATTACTGGAATTGCAGACAAAGAATGTTTAAGTCTTTTGTAATGCAAAGACAATAAACTAAAGCGTATTAAGCGCATCTCTCATTTTTTCCACGAAATTCTTAATTTTAAGTTAAGGTGTTTTTGCAATTTGCAACTTGTAGTTGCAAATTAATATTCCAGAATGAATTACAATACTTACAAGGAATTTAACTTAACATTCCAGAATGAATTACAATACTTACAAGGAATTGCTAGTCTAGAGAGAAAAATTGGGCTAGTTTTTATTCAGCAAGAGTCTGACAATCCTTTTTGGAACCTTCTTATTGCTGTGGACGACCGCGGATTTCCCACCCCGGATCAAAAAAGAAGTTGTACAGGTTAAAAATTGCGTTAGTCTAAGTCAAAGTTTAAATGACACTAAACAATTACAAGTCATTTTGTACTGTCAAGGATTAAGCCAAATGGATACTTGGCTAGCGAGTTCTATCAGATAAAGCAAGTCTTTATAGAGAAGAACGAAAAAATCTTCTCTAACCTAACTCATTTTAATCAAGTTTTCATTTGCGTGTTTTACGTAGTAATGAACCTATTCGGTATCTATAGAAATATAATTCATTTAAGACATCAAATAAACTCTCCAGGTTCCAATTGGACTCAAGTAAACGTCATGATTCAATAGCTAATACTGAGAGTTATAATGTGGATTTTAAGAGCCTATTAAGAAGGCCTTATGCGACTTTAGTCGTTTAAGGAGCTCTGTAATGAAGCCCATCACTGCACACAATACTGTTGCGATTGCGACATAATTAAGTAAATGCCAACAAGACAAGTAAAGGCGGAACCACATTACCGTGTCGTGGCGCGCCATGATGCTTACTGGCGTTGGCGGTGAGTGTGCACACTTACGTGTCGTGTCGTGGCGCATTCTGGCGTTTTTTCTGAACAGTACTTAACGAACCTTTGCAGCGTTCAAACGTGCATAATGTTTTCTTTTGATGAACACCTACGATTTCTCTTAGCATTGAAATTTCTTCAGACCAAAAAAATAAAAGTAAATACTAGGTTCATCCTATTTTATTTTATTTTATTCAGAAAGAAACTTCAACAAAGGATACACATTACATGCATTATTATACAAAGTTCTTTGAAGATTTGTGCTCTTTCAGTTATAGGAGAACACATCATGCATACATCATCATTTTAAACATAGTTTAGAATTGTATAAGTTAAAGTACACGATAAAATTAAAATCAAAGTAAAATTAAACAGTATTAAATTGAATTAAATAACACATGAACACAAAATTAAATTTAACATTTGAAATTAAAACACGGGTTAAATACTAAACAATTGAAGATAAAATTAAAAAAAAAAATTAAACATTAAAATATTCTAACACACAAATAATACAATGAAAGAGAAAAAAAAAACAGAGATAAAAAGAGGATTGTTAATCTTGTATAATTATTCATTTATCCCTTTTTAAATAAATAATAAAGTAATATACTATTTTATTGACGTTCAAAATTTCAGTAATTCCATTCAATAAGATCGTCAGTAATTTTGCAAATATTAATAAATCCAAAAGTGCCCGCCAGATGTTCGTGTCGCGCCACGAGCCACGCGCCGGTACAGAAACACATTTTGCCAGCGTGTCGTGTCGCGTCATAAACCCCCACCACCGCTCTGGCGCAATCGGTGGCGAGCAGTCGGCGACACGGCCGAACGTGTCGCGCCACGACACGCCATGCAAGTGTGTCTCTAACCATACTAAATGTATGAAACCGATATGCTTCTGGCGCGCCACGACACGCCACGACACGGTAATGTGGTTCCGCCTTTAAGGCGGAACCACATTACCGTGTCGTGGCGCGCCATGATGCTTACTGGCGTGGCGGTGAGTGTGCACACTTACGTGTCGTGTCGTGGCGCATTCTGGCGTTTATTTCTGAACAGTTCTTAACGAACCTTTGCAGCGTTCAAACGTACATAATGTTTTCTTTTGATGAACACCTACAATTTCTCTTAGCATTGAAATTTTTTCAAACCAAAAAAATACAAGAAAATACTGGGTTCACCCTATTTTATTTAGAAAGGAACTCCAACAAAGGATACACATTAAATGCATTATTATACAAAGTTCTTTGAAGATTTGTGCTCCTTCAGTTATAGGAGAACACATCATGCATACATCATATTTTTAAACATAGTTTAGTATTGTATAAGTTAAAGTACACAATAAAATTAAAATCAAAGAAAAATTAAACAGTATTTAATTGAATTAAACAACACATGAACATAAAATTAAATTAAACATTTGAAATTAAAACACGGGTTAAATAAACAGAGGATTGTTAATTTTGTATAATTAGTAATTCCATTCAATAAGATCGTCAGTAATTTTGCTGCAAATATTAATAAATCCAAAAGTGCCCGCCAGATGTTCGGTTCGCGCCACGAGCCACGCGCCGGCACAGAAACACATTTTGCCCGTGTGTCGTGTCGCGTCATAAACCCCCACCACCGCTCTGGCGCAATCGGTAGCGAGCAGTCCGCGACACGGCCGAACGTGTCGCGCCACGACACGCCATACAAGTGTGTCTCTAACCATACTAAATGTATGAAACCGATATGCTTCTGGCGCGCCACGACACGCCACGACATGGTAATGTGGTTCCGCCTTTAGGCTTGTTTTACACCTCAATGACAACACGCGGAAGGACGGCAATTTGTATGATAAAATAATAGTTTAATTCACACTGCCCACATCGAAAGCACGACCTAACCACCAACAGTGTTATTTTAATCCCATTCACAATAGATATGAAAATAATTTATCGTTTTAAAATTTAACAGCTTAGTGACTGATGCCACTGATGGTGACTGATTTGTGATGTGTGGTTCGATCTGGACCATCTAAAAATATCGCGAATACAGAGTGCCCAGGGGGCGTACGTCAAGCCCTTATAGCAGTATTACTTTGATATTACTTTTAGTGGGAAAGAGACGGCGCTATACAACGTTTCTAACGCTGTCACTTGCACACTCCTGCAACAGGACTAAAACAATCTTACTTTGAACGTCATGGTAAGGGGGCTGGTTGTCGCTACTGAGGCTGATTCTGCCTGGTAAATGAATCTGCCATTAACCATTCTTCGAAAAATCACGTTTTGAATAAGTAATTAAGACTGGACAAGTGGACAGCCCATCTTCTGATTGGCTGTCCAATCTTACAAAAGTCTTCCCAGCAGTCGTACAAAAAAGATATATAAATATAAAGAGCATAGAACAATTGACTTCCCAGGACAGTGAAACGCATTCAGTCTCTACTGTACAATTAGGTATTCTACATCATTAACTAATAATGTAAGACACTCCTCGCTTAATTTTAGCTCTAAAATTCCGGTTTATTTTGAACTAGCTTTTGCCCGCGACTTCGTCAGCGTGGATTAATAGTTCCCGTTCCAGGGGGATTTACGGGATGAAAAGTATTCTATGTCCTTTCTCGGGTCCCAGACTATATCTGTACTAAATTTCATTCAAATCGGTTACGTGGTTTAGGCGTGAAGAAGAGACAGCCAGACAGAGTTACTTTCGCCTTTATAATAATAGTAGTTTTGACAGCTTATGAAATGTATGTAAATACGTCAATTGACGATGGTGTAAAATACCGTTGCGTTTGTCGCTACGATTTTGCGAAAGCAACATTTTGCAAAAGCGACATTCGGCGAAAGAGACATTCTGAGAATGAGACATTTTTCGAAATTGCCCTTTTGTGACTGCCATGTGGTTATTGTGAATAAGCCCTAAGTGTCTAAGCAATCAGTGCTAGAGTGCCACATAAGGCAACTTACCACTTCACATGAATAGAATACGCAGGTGTTTAAAAACATGCAGAATTGCAAACGCTAGTACGTTTATAGATTGATTATAATTTTATTATATGTCCGTTATATTATGGGAATGTAAGTAATAATATAAATAAGTAATTTGTTTTTATGCCATTTGCAGCATCTTTTGTGTCTTTGACTAGCTAGTAATTAAGTATAGCTTTCACGTAAACAATCGTAATTAAATTTTATGTTGTTTTTATGTATCATGTCAAAGACCGAGCGACATAAAAAACCTGGCTGTGTCGGTTTTTTTCCACATTTTCTATGAAATCGCGTAACTTGGCCTAGGCTTGAATGGAACATAAAAACCGTTCATTTGTTTATGCCATTGTTGAGGCATCGATGTAATAAGCCATCACAATCAAGAGAACCTGTAATCCATCCAACCATTTCTTGTGTCTTTGACTAACTAAGTAGTAAATAAGTATAGCTTTAGCCGAATTTCCTATAAAACACGTGTTTTAATCTTTTACAAAGTTAGAGATGGAATTAAAAACCGATTTTGAAAGATAGGTACTTAACAACTTAAGCCGTAATACATAGTTATTATATTATTTTATTAATGTTTGTTTATTTTCCTGTTATTTTTTACATTTGTTATCGCATACTTACATACTAAAAAAAACAGAAGTTTGAGTAGGTCTCACGCCTTGAGGTTCCGTCTTCAAGCTTCGTCTGACTTTTTCGTTTCTAAATGATGTTCCGAAGTGCCTTTGAAATAATTGACTTCTTTGACTTCTTTGCAAAATCACAACTTTGAAGTCAAGGGTTTTACAATTTATTGACAAATTTCAAATGAGTTGACTAAGATTTTCACAGCCTACGGGACCATAGGTACCTTTTTAATATTACAAAAATGTATGTTGCAAATTACAAAAAAATCATGTTGCTCTTATGAAAATAAGGTTCTTGACAGACAGGCAGACAACAAAGCACACTACAAGAGTGCTTTTCCTTTGAGGCACGGAACACTAAAAGGGACAAAAAATACTTGCTTATCAGTTATCGCTGTTATCAGCTTATCAAATTGTATTGTTAATACGTTATGAAGTTTAAACCAGTTTTTTATGTTAGATATCGCTAGTCGGCACGTTATGTATAGGATTACCTATTTATTGTCAGTAGGTATGACTAGAAAGTAGAGATTAAAGGTCATAGCTCATTACAGCCACTCCGCACCGACTCGCCTAACCGAGGCGATCCGGTGCCGCTACGTAGTTGACATAGTGAGCGCATGCCCATACAAGTCCATATAAAGAATACTAGCCGCAGGAGGCGAGGCGGTGCGGAGTGGCTGCCGGGTGGCTCTAATGAGCTATGACCTTAATGGAGTCCCGTTTACTAAACACTGAGGTAATTTTACTAGCGTATAATTTTACTAACGTGCCCTCGGTTTGGCCCTGCTTTGGATACGTTTGCAGCATATCTTTCCTCGATAGCTAATTTGTCTAACACAAAAAGAAAGATTCTTAGTATTTTTTTTTCTTGAGAAAAATATAGTTAGGGTTATAGTTATAGTTAAATTTTTCACAATGGTACGGAACTATTAATGTGGAAGTGCGACGCGCACTTGGCCAGTTTTTCATGTGGTTTACTTCATAATATGCATTGGGTGGGTCAACTGTGATACGGAACGACGCAACTGGCAAGAAAGTAAACAATTTTACTGATTATTACGTCGCATTGTTATCGTTAATGGGTCGCAATGAGTCACGATTTTGTGGTCTTGCTTTCAATCTAAACAACATTTTTTACTATGGAACCGAGCCTAAATCGCGAAAAATTTCTACGTTTGTAACTCTTTAGAAACATGTGTTGATAACTTATTCCAAGCTAATATCCGTGGGTTTTCCCACTACTACGAAATTCCATAAACGTCAAGTAGCGTTGTCGATAAAATTCTAAAAACTAATCTTTGTGGTTTCACTCGAAATAATAAATTATTTCCAAGAATCCTACTGTGTTAAAGAAGGTAAATAGTAACCCGGAATAAATTCGTAAAGAAATAATGTACAAGCTACTGCTACTACATACTTCTGAATCGATTCTGTTTAAGTGTAGCATGAACATTCCTCTGGTCTAGTCAATCTATACTAACCTTTCAACGACCATGCGACAGCCGAATGTTGCGCTGCCATTGTCTCTCGATTGTGTCTAATACCCAAAGTTGTATATGCGCTTCCCTAAGGGCGGATGACGACTTGCACCAGTAAATGTGCAGAGCATTTAGTTTGGGTCACGTTTTGTCTTGCCATGAATTAAAAATAATCCAAATACTTAGAAAATATTTTATTATGACAAGTAGCGTTCTATTTCAATTACAAAACAATCTAAGACAAAGTTAAAACATGAATGTTCATAAATCATTATATAATACAAAACTTATGGAAGATGTTTCACGGTACTTACTACACGGTACGGGCTACCTTGAACATCCACCTTATTTGAAACAAAAAAAAAATAAGGTCGATAATAATGTTTAGTCTATGGGCTAAACATTATCATGCTGAATAAAGAGAGGGACGGTCTACAACGGCTTACCCGCGGGCACAACCAGTAACCTATACTATAAAAAGCTATTAAAAAACTACACGAACACCCTACAACACCAACACCTACAAGAGGTCAATTCTTTTTTCAATAAAACCTTTTTTTTTCTACGAAGGTCTTATTCCGAACAAACACGTGACCGGATGTGGATCGAGAGGCATTCTCGGCGAGTGAACAGTTCTGAGAAGTTCCGTGAGTCATCGGCGTAGGAAAACGTGCAGACCTACTGTTAAAATGTAGTAGAATTATGAACAATTATAGTAAATATGATTTTAATGGCAACACGTGTTTTTTTCGTTCTAGGAAATGTTTATTTTTGTGAATAAGCGAGGTTTGATGTTGTTTTTTGGTGTAGACATAGATTCATATGTACAGTCAGCAAAGTATATAAGTATACAGGGCCGTCATCTACAATTGAGGTTTTCTTGAAAACCAATGAATGTATTCAAATGAAATTTAACCTAATTGAAGAACTAGTCATTTTCTACTATTGTTAAAATTTTTATTAGAAAACATTCGTGGGTTTTTGAGAAAACTTGAACTGTATCTGATGGCCCTGTATATACTTTGCAGACTGTACTTATTCGAGATAGCTGCTTCCTGCGGATTTTTTCGATTATTTTTGTGCGTTGTTTTACAGATTAAATTAATTCAATACGAATAAGTATTTTTAAATCCTAGGCAAATAAGTTATACGAATAATGTTGTTTGCCAATTTCGACGCAAACTTATTGCGTAGTATTTAACTTCCGAGTGAAACGTTTTGCGTTTGAATATTGATAATTTTATATATTAACACTAATTTATTTACTTATTGAAAAAGGTGCTCGCTCACCGGGTGCGTTCACGCGTTATGTAACAGTGTAACATTGTTTTACAAACAGTTAAAGTGTTCGACTAGTAATCCTTACATTTTTTGTTTTAATAAATCGTTGCCCCACTAGGGCATCGAGAACCGGCCCTATTTTAGGGTTTTTTTTCATAAATTCTAGGTGAAAAGGGTCTAAATAAAACACACTTTATTGGTAAAGCATATTTATATATTTTTTTAATTATACTCAAAATACAACATCGTTTTTAACTATTTTTGGCAACAATTCAACAGTCAACACCGAAAATCAAATAGTCGTACGTTTTTTACAATTGCCAGCTTACTATCGGATAGAATGTGTCATTAACGCGAATACAACTTTTATTACCATACTATCCGAGACTGAGCTGCAAAAATTTTAATTTCGCGGGGTATCCTGGAGCATTTACCTTAATGTCACTTAAAACATCGTTAGTTTCTTAAATATTCATCATTAATAATAAATTATAACATTGTTTATTAATTTAACACTGAAATAACAGTATATATTCTGTTTGAATAATAAAGGAGATCACCCAGCCTCCATACATTTTTGGGCTAATTTTGAAAATAAAATCCGGCCAACTAAAATAAACTTAATATTTGCATAGAGGATAACAAAATAAACCCTTTATTACATCGAAGTTCTCAGCCAAGTCTGTGAGATAATATTTAAACTCAAAATATGTAATTAGAGAAATAAAACCTAGTTATTGTTATATTTCTCATATTGATGTGCGAGTAAGAATGTAAAAAAGGATTATGGATAAGAAATCGTCAAATAACTTGGGGGGGGGCAGACTTTTACTGACTAAAATCCACCCATGCTTCTACAGTTGCCCTTTATGTTACGGGGCCACGGTAACTCTTTCGAACAATTTCGCATTCCCAGCAGGCATTGGCCCAAAAGGGCCAACGTATTAAGATATTCTGGATCGCTGTCTTAAACACGCAACATAACTTTCATGCCCCAAATAAAAAAGACTAATGAAAAGTACGTGACTTGTCTGACTACGGTACACGCAGACAAGTCACGCCTCGTTACCATGTGCCGCTGGGTGGTGGCAGCCAACACAAACAGACGATTAAAAACTTAAAAACGGATTTTCAACTATTAAGAATCAATAAATTTCATCCCATTATATCCGTGTAATTAATAATCTGAGAATTGAACACAGACATCTATATAATATACAATCATAAAGTCTGACATCCCGTACCCTATAATAACGGAAAAAAACGGTATTTCGTTCATTTTTTCCGAGATTTCTACAATGCACAAGAAATCAAAAATGCAACTGACTACCATTACAGCACTTATAAATAACATTTTTGACAAGCAAAAAACTTTGCATTTACACTGAGTGAAACTTAGAGATTAAATGTTCAATACTAAATATAATCAAAAATTTATTTAGAACATTTTTCATTACTATACTAAATATAGTCATGCAAAATGTTTATAATATTGAATTCTATTAAAATAATGTGTTTTTATTTGTTGGCCGGCAAATAAAAATTAGCCCAATTTGGGTTATGTCTAATATTATTTTATTCCTAAATTTATGTATGTGTTAATATTATTTTATTTCTAAATTTATTTTAAGAGAGAACCGAAAGAACCGAAAAACCGGTTCCTCGTTTTACAGAACCGGTTCTATCAGGGCCTCACAGAACCGGGAATTCCCGGTTCTTTCGGAACCGGGAAAAACCGGTTCTCATGCCCTATGCCCCACACTAAGAATTTCTAGTGACTCATGGACAGGGCATTTCACAAACATATTAATTTATTAGTCTACTCACATACACAAGCCGAAGTCCTAACAAATATCGGTAGGCCGTACGTAACATACAAATATGTACCTATCCCGTGTGGGAATCGAATTTGAAACACAGCGCAGCAGCCAATCGCTGTAATTACACACTGGAAGCATTCGCCTAGAAATGTACAGTAACAATACTGGGTAGACCGAACAGAACCACTCGTGATTAAATTCATAACTTGATTGTTCAATATCGAACTTAGAATTCAAACATGAGGACGCTCCGGTGAGAGAGCGTCTTTACATGGTAACTCGTTTGATATTTGTGTGTAAAAATATCAATATCTAGCTAAGTAGTAAATATAGCTGAATCATGGGCTTTATTTTTAGATTTTGAATATTAAAAACCTGCGTATGGGAAAGTGTATTAAAGTAATTTGCATCTCCAAACCGGCCTTTAAAACATATTTTTAATTAACGTTTCTGAGTTTTCTGGACACACGGAAGATGATCATTAAAATTTGATTTTATATTGTGTCGTATAAACCATATCTGATGGCGCATTTATTTTTAAACAAAAAAATCGTACCCTTAATACCACAGATTAAATCTTAGGTAAGTATATGAACGTATATACCAAGCTTGAAGCTTAATATGTTGACCATAGAGGTTAAAATTAAATGACTTTAATTGCCTTTGCTTTGTTTGCGCATTAACTCTAAAGTAACTAAGAAATTCATGAGTTTGATTCAGAATCCGTTGATTAGCAGGCGCTTGCTCGAAGCTCAATGTAATTACACAAAAAATGTTTAATCATTCTAATCAAGATTCTAAATATGATAATTGCTTACACGTGTCGTAACCAAAATGTATAGCATTCATAGCACTTCTTGTTTGCACTGCCCATTGTAATGTTACATGGATATAAAGTAGGTACACTGTGGTATTTAATTTTCTGCAAGCTGTCAAACCGCCATTCCTCCATACTATTAGTTTGACAATAACATAAACATGTGACTTCAATTGTCGAATCAATTGACTTACTATTTATTGACTTTAATGCTATTTAAAATCTAAGTTTGTAGGTAACTGAATGTTAATTGGGTTTTCAGGGCAAAGTAAATAAATAAAATAAAAAATAAATATACTGGGACAACTCACACACGGTCATCTGATCCCAAGCTAAGCAGAGCTTGTGTTATGGTAACCAGACAACTGATATACATACTTTCTAAATACATACATATTATAGATAAATTACACCCAGACACAGAACAAACAATCATGCTCATCACACAAAGTTTGTCCTGGGTGGGAATCGAACCCACGACCTCCGGCTTAGCAGTCAGGGTCACTAACCACTAGACCAAATGGCCCGTCAAAAGTAAAGTGGTTTTATTTGTACAAAAGTTTTAATTTCGTTTTGCAAGATCCGTAAAAGGACCCAACACTGATTCAAGTTCAAACATAAAGACATTCAAGCGACAATGGTGCCGATTCTCTTGTGCACAAACTATCGTAAATTTAAGTTAAGTGCATCTTTCTCTTTCCTTTTAATTAAGAAAAGGACAGAAGATCAAATATAAGTAAAGTCCTGTCAAATTTAGACACTCCATAGATAATTTAGACGCAATTTAAAAACATGGCGTCTAAATATACGTCAATTTTCATCAGGCGCTGTCTAATTTGACAGGATTAAACTAAAATGTATCTTCTGTCCTTTTCTTTAAGAAATGGAAAGAAAAAGATGCACTTAACTTAAATTTACGATAGTTTGTGCACAAGAGAATCGGCGCCATTATCCCGCTTTACCTTTTTATTTTTAAAGCCCAAAAACCATTTAACTTTTACAAACGAGTCCATTCAACCTTTGAAAAGCCGTATTTTTTTCGGACCATACCGATTTTGTAAGGATGATTCATCGGCAAAGGAGGTTGTACACAAAGCAGGTTGGGCTCATCTATATTCTAGACATCGTGTGTTTACCAGTCTAGGCAGAACGGGGTTGAACAAATTAGCGTGCGTTTCGAAATTTGAATGTGGCGGGCTGGCTGATAGACAAGACTGGCATAAATACTCTTTACTGACAAAGGCAGTTAATTCAACTTACTAACAAGCTGCATGCTTTTGCAAAATAAATAAGTAGTCTTTGCGCGTTTCTGGATACTTCTTCACATTACTAACTTGAAAAAAATATTTACCTTGCAAACACTATGCTTATGATAACAATCAATTATGTACTTGGAAGTCAGTAAGTACTGACTTCCAAGTACATAACTGTTTATCATAAGCACTCTCACGTGTTTAAGTATCGTACACTAACTACCAGTCACCCTAAAATATTATTTTGACCTCAAAATCGGATTAGAAGTGACGATACTTACCACATAACGACCTAACGGGTTTATGGTAACAGTTTACAAAAAAAAATGTTTCAGATAAGAGTGAGGAAATCTCCATTCAACAAAGCCGATGTTATTCAAAAACTCAATGCGCAATTACCATTATCTTGACTACGCCCAAGGCTGTCTGATCGACACAACAGTACACACCCATTTGAATCCGGAAATAAATAAGTAACTAAGTATTAACGTCGAGGCTTTGAGAACAACGCGGTGATGCAACAGACCATCCTTGCCTTGGATTTGTACCTACTGATATAAAAAAGCTGATGAGTTTGTGTAAACGCGCAAATCATAGGATTAGTTGGTCCGGGGTTGCGGAATGTTTATAATAGTTACCGTGACCCTGGAACATAAAGGGCAATCGAAGGAACATGAGTAGGTTTTAGTCAGTAAAAGTCTGACACGCCCTCCCGCTGCACCCAGGACGGCAGCAGTCATTTGATGATTATTTCCCACTCACCAAAAAAAAAAAAAGGATTTGTTAAAAAATCGTTTTGTAGTTTACGGGCAGATTAATGAAGAATAGTGTCTAAAGTTTCTTTTTTTAGAAAGATCATGCTGTGACCCAGGGGAGCAGAATAGAGTAAGCAAACCTAAAGAGTAAGCAATCTTTGGCTACAAGAAAAATTATACTGTAACCCACAAGAGCAGAACATTAACCAAATGAATTTAGTGTACTAGCTAATTAGCTATGTAAGCCCACAGCTTCGCTCAAGCATAGACCATGAAGTGTAACGTTAAGGCATATCGAATAGATAGAGGTAATACTGTCTGTAATAGAAGAATCATTTTCACAAGATACACCGATCTACGACGGAATTTTTGTGGCAACTTTGCGAAACCAATAGTACTGTAATCCTCGTCATTATTTTTATTTTCCCAAGTACTTAAGTACTTAGTCGGTTTTCAGTCTAACCTAATATAATTCGGGCGACAACATATCAGACCTCTACAACGCATATAATGCCTCACGCGATACTTCGTAATTAGATAGATGGTCAGATTTTGTGGCTTCTGAACACCCATTGCAACGCATAAGTTCCGTTGTCGTGCGATCTAAAAAGCACGAGCTATCTAAGATCTATTAACCTCAAAATAAGTCGCATAATTAATCCATACTAATATTATAAATTAATGGGAAAGTGTGTCTGTCTGTCTGTATGTTTGTCTTTCTTTCAAGGCAAAACGGAGCGACGAATTGACGTGATTTTTTAAGTGGAGATAGTTGAAGGGATGGAGAGTATCATAGGCTACTTTTTGTCTCTTTCTAACGCGAGCGAAGCCGCGGGCAAAAGCTAGTAGTCCCCATATTCGCTTCGCCAGCCTGGATGTCGAAACTTCTATCCTCAATTTTGATTTCTAAAAATTCTTTCTTCTGAGTGGATACTTTTTCTTCACAAAGAACATACACTTACACTCCAAGTTTCAAGTGTCTAGTACCAAAAGTTTGGGCTGTTTGCAATTTTTCAATATTCAGCCAGTCAGTCACTTTACCATTAGATTTATTTTAATAATATAGTATTCCTCATTACCAATCCGGAAGCTAAGGCATTCTGCTCAAGTGAAGCGGCGAGGTTGTGTCTGTGGAAACAAGTGATGATGCAAAGCAGCCTCCTTGATGCTAACGTTAGACACGAGTACCTACACGTCTATTTATATCCTTGCTTCTGATTAATGGACGGCGAGACGTGGCGCCGTTTCATACAAAGACATTTGTAATTTATTTCTGTCTTTTGTTTTTTTTTTAATTCTAACGTGTGTTGCTATTCTTTGTCTGGGAGTTGAAGCGAGTATACACGCTAGAGTGCACCAAAGAGGTGTTTGTGTTGTTTTAAACCTTGCGACCGCAAAGTCAATAACCATTGCCTCTGTATAACCCACACAAGGCACATTTTTTTTAAATTTTGACCTCCTCTATTCATTGTCTGGGAGAAGTCGGGCACATTGTCTTCTTAATATTTTTTGAAGATCACAGGTTACTTTTGCAGACGGAAATGATTAAAAAACAATTGCGGACCTAACAAACTACTTCCTCTCCGAAAATGCTGACAACATCCAGGAAGCCGTTGAAGTATTACAATGGGTTCCTGGATGTACACACAACATTTCAACCAAATCAATCCAGAGTTAGTAGCAGGGGCGTAGCTTACGCCGTATCAGGCATATCATTTTTACGGGCGGCATAAGAACCATGATGAATGCAGTGCGCCATTCATCCTGCAAGTGCAGGATGAATGGCGGACTCAACCCTATTTAACATGAGATCTTTTTTTACGACTTTTTCTAGACAAAAAGTGAAATCAGGAGCCCTCGTACATACGAATTGCTTCGGGGCCTCAGGTCACTGGTTCGTAGGGGAATATTTTCAAACCTACGTAAAAGGAACTATTCCCAACAGGTTATAAAATATTCATCTGCCCTTTTGTTCCTTACTTAGACAACATCTATTGTACCCAACATATTTTTATGAAAACGCACCATACCGCGTGTAGGAAGCTATTTACGGTACGAGCTTTACATACATACATACAAGTTTACATACATACATAGTGAACGTGCTTAGAACATCCATTCATCCATACTAATAACACAAATGCGAAAGTCGTGTTGGTTTGAATGTTTGTTGTGTTTTCACTAGACCTATGTTCCAATAAAATCCCCTAAACCAGTCCCCCAAGGGACTACACAGCATGACAGCACTCAGTTTCATCAGAAAGTCAGAAATCGTGAAAAAAATTGTGTGCTTGACGGAACCTACAATCTCCCTCGGTTTCCCCTTTGCCGTTGCAGTATTCTCTGGCTGCAACAAGTCTAAGTTACTACTTCTAAAATTCGCTATTTGCCAGTGAAAGTCTCGTTAAAATCGGTCCATACATTTTGGACTTTTTTAGAGCTGATTTTACCAACTTTCCCCCTCCTTCCCGGGCCTTCTCCAAATATTAACTTAATCCTTCCAACACACGTGATTCGAGACACAATAGAAAGACAATAGCAGCCCAACAGCCGGCTGTCAGTTGGTCATCAAGAGGTTAAGTATCTCCCGAAAGTAAGTAAGTAGTTAAGTATCTTCCTCCATGTATCAATCAGGCCGTAAACCCATTTGGCATACTCCAGGGCAGTTCTGCATGAAGCAACTGGCCCACTTTCTTAGCAGACGCCTGGTGACGCCCTTGGTCGCGGGCACAAGCTAGTCATCGATAAAATCTAGTCAGGCACGTTTCTCACGCGAGGTTATGGTAATGTAGCCACATTCTGATGTAAAAATACTAATAATGTGTGCATATGCATAAATGACTGTAGAATTAAGTTGATTGCATTGAGAAGAGTATTGAAGTTGTTTAGGATTGACACACTACACTACGCCACCTTACCAAGCGGTTTTGCATTGCACCGCGCAACCACACCGCGTGGTGAGGCGTTGTCATTTTTACCGCGTTTTCAGAATTCCGTATGTTCGAATGAAACGAAACTTAAACTGGGCATTGACGGTCATTTTTCGCGTCGGTCTAGTAGTCGTAAAACTGTGGCGTCACTCTAAATGGTTTAGGGCCGAATTTTTAATCGCCAGATAACTTTTATCTGAAGAGTAAGTTTGACGTTTTGACAGCTTTTGTATAGAAAATATGTCAAACCGACATATTCATTCTTCAGATAGAAGTTAACTGATGACTGAAAGATCAGCCCTTAGGCCCGAGTCACACCGAAATGGCAGCGGCCGGCAGCGACGCGGCGAGCATTTTAGTGTGAAATAATTTTAAACTTTAACTACATACTTAAAAGTCTAGTATCGCTTGAAAAGCTTGAAAAGGTCGCGAGACTGCCAGCGGCCGTCAGCGGCCGCCCGCGGCGCCGCGAGCGGCCGCGCGCCCTGCGCGCGCCTCTTGTTTCTAGCGTTGTCCCTAGGCGACCAATTTACTCTGGAGTGACGTTTCGACACTCACGATCAAATTTTGGATTGACGTCAGTTCAACTGCAAGGGAACCATTTTGTTTCATGGACATTAAAAAACGCCACTAATGCCGCTGTAAACGGATGGCCATGATTAGAGATACCTTATACTTTATAAGTAGGTAGGATCACTTATGTCTGTACGTCTATCTGTCCGACTTTTCACCCTTTATTTCAAAAACTGATTTTGAAAAGTTACCACAAGTAGTTCTACATTTATTCTTCGATTTCGACGCGGACTTGGCAGGTTTTTCTATACAAATGATACTTCGTGGAGCAGTGAAATAACCATAAGGTCAGCTCACATCGTGACTGCACTTACCCAAAAGTCAAAACATTGTAAGTTTTTTACGATGTAGCTAAAAGTGAGTCCTAAACGCCTAAACGTCTGCAATCTTTAAAGAAATGGTTATTTTAGTCGATTGAGTTATAAAACTCGAGAACACGACACCGTGCAGTATTTGGTATTTATTTCTTGCTATACAATGTACTGTTGTCAGTCGTTAAGGCTCTTGTTTCCAACTTAATTACCTATGGTGGTTAGCAAGTTACTAGCTTTTTGACGCAAATTTCGTCCGGGTAAATGCATATCGGGGGTTCGAGCGAACTTTACCAAACTATATTAAAATTGGGCCAGTGGTTTAGCCGTGAAAGAAGACAGACTGAGTTGAGTTGTATATTTAAAACAATTTCGTTTAAAGGTATGGATTTGCCCCCAAGCACATCTTCGTCAGGCAATAGGACGAACACGTGGACACAAGCTAGATGCTAAAGTACACAAAACGTGATGTTAATAATTGTTATAAATAAGTACTAGTTATAAATTTTAATATAGTTTTAGGGTTATTTGCTAGGTTATTACTTTACAATATGTATGGCCTACCATACATATTGTAAAGATAATGTTTATTATCGTAGCACAACATTATACTCGTAGCTGCGTAGCAAGACCCGCTGGGAATATTAGACGACTCCAGGCTACGAAGTTTTCAAAATATTATTATTCTTCCTAAAAACTGGCTATGAACTTTTGAAAAAATATTTTTCTCTCTAATGCTAAAGATTGGTATAGTTCTTTTCTTTCGAAGGGTGCTGGTTCTTTATTTTGCTTCTTGTAAAAGCATGTATAATCGATGATAATTCAATGGGTTTCTGAGTGCAATAAATAACACTTTACTCATACCAATCGGCAAACTAAAGTGAAGTCACATTTGTTCCAGAACCAATATCGTTGGAGTTCTTTCAAGAATACCATGATATGGCGAGCTCAGCTTCTAGAACCAAACTGGGCAGGGCTTCTGGCAGCTACTGGGTGCGTGAAGCCGAGGAATGGACTAAGGGCCACCATACGCCTGCTTGCATAAAAAACTATGTCCACAGAGCGATAACATCACGCTCGAGCGAGTCTTCGCCTACGCTGCCGACAGTGTCATGGTTTAGTGTGAAGCAGCAAGCATTTACAAAGCGTATGACAACGAATACGCGTCTCTGCAGCTACTTGTCTATGCACAGTGACACTAATTGGCGCACTTTGGGAAGGGCATATGTCGAGCTGTGGACTGACGGCTAATGATAAGTAGTAGTAAAACACCAGAACGGATAAATATTATAAATATATAATATTTAAAATGGACTAACTGATTGGCTAATGACTGACTGTTGATATATCAACGCACGGCACAGCCCAAGCGCTTTTCCTAGATACATGAAATCTGGAGGGTATATTCTTTGTGAAGAGTAAGTATCCCCGAAGAAAATTCCACCCTTAGGGGTCTAACAGGTGATGGAACCACGACATTCACGCGTAACGGCGAAGGCTAGTATATTATAGTAAACACCTTCATTTTGAATCACTGTCGCTATATAAAAACAGCATTAAACTCCCATTGGCAGTACAAAAGATGTAAACGTAAGCGCCAATACAGTCGAGAAACTATTTTCAAAGATTTAATAATGAAATTGCCAACTAAAGACGGGTTGGCAATTTCATTGTCAAGCGTGGAGGTCAACGCTCTTGCCTTCTCTGTATGAGAAGAGGCCCTTGCCCTGCAGTGGGACAGTAAAAAACTAGCATAATTATTATTGATGTGTGTTAATATGTATTTAGAACATTCTGGACGTTCAGATATTTTCGGTCGATTCACCTTGAATCTCGACCTACTTTTACAATAATTAAGTATTATTTTTATCTATCTAGATCAGCTTCTGTATTGAAAACAAGTTATTGTGGTACTTGAAGTTTGTATGTTAAGTGTGTAAGTAGGTGTTTCCTATTTTTCCTAATTATCATTACATAAGGTGACGGGTGATTATTGACTGTACATAATTGGGTTGCATCTATTTATTATTATTAAACAAAGTTGCTTTCCACTGTATGTCTGTCTGTCCTTAATAAGTACGCTTAGATCTTTAAAAACTACGCAACTGATTGTGATGCGGTTATTATTATTATTAACGAATAGAGTGACTCAAGATTGAGGTTCCAATGTATAATACGTGCATATTATAAGAGAAAAGCCGGTATTGTCAAAGATTTGTAACACTAACACCCGTGCGAAGCTACATTTATAAAATTCTCTATTATTTCATTAATTACAATATTCTCCTGAAACATGACAAGTAAGTGGATCTAGATAGCAATATTATTCGCTAATGTACTATTGTACCTACCGACGGATATTATAAATCAACTAAATTCGCGAGGGAACTCCTACAATGAGGTCAAACGTTACAAATTTCAATTTACACGACACTTAATAAGCAATTTCTATTTATATCTCATATTGCCATGCGATTTTCAACTCTATTTCTACGGAAAAGTAACAAAAGGTTGACAATTTCAACTTTCGCAAGTCCCGCAGTAAGTTTGTTCGGATATTGCGTGACTCATTGGTATTCAAATTCAGAACACTATCTGTTATTAAATTATCTTAACATAATAAGTAATTATTTACGTCCAATAAGACCTTAGTAGTAATATAATTTTCTAGAATCTTATCGCATTATTACCGGGTAGATAAATCGGCTTTTGTTTTGTGTTCAAAATAGTTTTAATGATATTCCATTCCATTGTTGTTACTAAGACGATCGAGTTCTATTTTCAAATATCATTACATAGATTACCGGATATTACATACATGTTATTTTTTTTAATTTGCAAAGCCTAGCAAAAATACACAATGCCAGTGAAGTTCAAGAGTTATAGAATCGCATGTTTATTTAGACATACAGTAAATGTTTATCTCGCCTGGAACACAGAATCGGTGTTATTTGCTGAGATTAATATTTGCATACTGGTAGCTAAAAAAACTGAAAATAATAACTTAGAATACTTTTTGATTATTATTAAAAGCGTTAAAGTGATTAAAATATTGTATGGATCTCCTTTTAACCATGTTTAATTAGTTTTGATTGATCCATTTTCTTTTCTTTTTTAATTAGGTATTTGGTGTACTTACTAAACTTTTTTTTATGTTTGCTATTTTTAAATAAGTATGTGTAAGCACTTTCTGAACTAAGAACAACAGGTTTTTAACCTACTTTAGAAAAATGTGCAATTGCGCTGTTTTACAATTATTTTGTACGTTGTTTATTTTATTTGTAATGTGACCTACATTCTAAATATACGATTTATTATTTATTTATTAACTGGAGGACAGCTGTTGTGAGATTACTTTATATTTAGAAGCGCTACATATTACTTTAACTGGGCTTGCTGAGAGGCTTAAACATTATTTTGATACGACTCAAATAACGAAATAATATTATTTTCCACTGTCCACAATTCTGTTAACGCCTACTACAAACCAAGTCTGGAAAAAGTTTGTATGTAATTTAAATATAAACTTATACGTAGTGCTGGTATTAAAATTAACGATTTAATTTTAACGAATAGCCAAAACGGCCTTATTACCGGTCCATAAAACATTTAAAATATCCCACTCTTAAAAAACATTATTTAAACCCCAATAAAAGCTGTAATTATTGTCATGAAATACTTTTTACGAAGCAGACATGGCCGTTGGTATTTTCCCGCAAGTCGGACAGATAATTTCGTAGGCTTGGCTTGACCGTGTGGCGATGGCCGCTGCGCCTTGGCCCAGTTTCAGCAGGACAAAGTCGCCTGTGACACTTGACAGCTGTCAATATAACGTATAATTTTCCAATTCCCGTTGATTGAAAAGAGGTTGGTTACCGTAACGTCTTTGTTTATGGAACTTGTTGACTTATTTTGTTGACAATTCTAAAGAACTGCCAAGTGAGATTTAACAAGCATATAAAATGTGGTGACTTTATGAATATTGGGTACAAATCATTTCTGACCATTAAAATAGTTCTATGACAATATAAAATACGATAAGTGCCAAGTGTTAACCACAGAGGTCCTTACTGAGGTCCAGCCTCAAAGGTGGGCCCTTATTTTATTCACATAGTTGTTATGTTACGTGTCAACGCACTAATACATAGCAGGTGACACTCCCTGCTACCGTTCTCATAGTAATAATCCACAACACACCCTAAAGTTCTCCATAAACCTTTCCTAATTAAATTAAACATCAGAAATTAATGTAACGTCGACTAAATTAAAATTTCCATAATGTAGTCTTATTTTATTAGCCGTTTATAACCATTAATCATTTCACGAATTAAACGTCGCAAACAAAAATAATGTGATCATTTCGATGATGCGGAAAACATAAAAAAAAACTGTTAAACTGAATGAAGACGTTTACTACCATAGAGTTCCGTTCTTAATTTAAAAAGAACCTGTTTGTCACTGTGTCTGTGACACTTGTGACAGATGTTGAAGTGTTATTCGCGAAATGTTGTTTATGCCCTCCGGTCCTTTCATACTCATCTCTCATGTGTCTATGATACATAAATACATTTAGATTACATTCATGAAAGTAGAGACGCAGTATTACGAAATTTATACTATAATGATGCAAGATTTGTATAAAAAACGATCCACAAAAACAAGATTTAATTCGGTGTTAAAATAATTTATTGCCAAAATTTATAGGTATCCTGTTTTCAAAATGGTTTCCTCAAAATTGCAAATATAAGCAGTCAAATTTACATAACCCTCAGTTTCGAATAGGAAGCAAAACGTTTGATAAATGGCTATAATTCTGCGATTAACAAATTAATTCCCCATATCTAACAAGCTATCGGAATTTGCACTTTATGTCCCACACAATAAGAACCATATGAGTGCAATTTCTCTCAGACCAAGGCTGTCATAAGAACAAGAGATTGTGCAATGCGGACCGACTGCTCGGAATGGGGTCATTTCCGAAGTCAACAAAACAAGTTACTTTGGATCTTATCTCAGAGGCACAAAGTTTAATTTTGAATATCAGTATCGCGGGTTTTTAGTTCAAATACTGGTTTGCAAAAGTTTGACCAGACCATTGAGTTATAATGTACTTCGTACTAGAGGAGTCACCTCAACTAAATTTTTTGTAACATGAGTTAGGGTGCATGCACCCTAACTCGCTTAGTCTTTGTCGAGCGCTTGCAGCAGCTAGACTATTTCGAGTGCAAAGTTTTGTTCAAAAAATATGCCTTCGTGTGCAGAGTCACCTCAACTAAATTTTTTGTAACATGAGTTAGGGTGCATGCACCCTAACTCGCTTAGTCTTTGTCGAGCGCTTGCAGCAGCTAGACTATTTCGAGTGCAAAGTTTTGTTCAAAAAATATGCCTTCGTGTGCATTGAGATACTGTTCAAACAGCTTGAGAAATATAAATAAAATTCAAGGAGTGATTTTTTACCAGTAAGTTCAAAATATTATCTTTAAAACATGCCTAATTTTATTATTTGTAATTATGTATGACGAGTCACCTCGACGGCGGGCGGCCATGTTGATGTTAATATCAAAGAGTAAAATATTTGTTGCATGCGCAGAATGGACACTAACGTCGGGTAACCTTAAACAATTACGAACAAGAAAATGATATTAATAATCATGAGAAATAAAATATTAAGTAATATTAATATTTTTTATTTATGAAATATATATATTTTTTTAAGGTTTCGTCGGCCGTGTCCTAGTACTAGAGAATTATTTTGGATTAAATTTATTCAGAAGAATCGCAGCAAAGTCACGTGATTGCCAATAGAATATTCACGAATATGTTCGGTTCATTTCAAGGAAAACGAGAAATACACCACAAAGTCAAGAAGAGTACTTATATTATTTCATGGGAATTAAATTTTTTACAGTTTAAATTGCTTTCGTTTATATAATATCATACAAGATATAGTGAGGCAACTGAAAATACTATGTATCTTCTAAAATCACGACTTCCCGACTAATTTTGCCTCTGCTAAGTTCCACGTATGACACTGACCGACACTGATACTCTATCTCACACAATCGACACTACACTTCCTCACTACCCTTTCAATATTTTTTTATTTTATTTTGTTATATTATTATTTTCCACATAATTTTATGTTATACATTTCTTATTTTAATTATAACTATTTTTATAACGATACCCATAATGCACATAATATTAAAGAAGCCTATAGAAGTCAACTTCAAAAATATGTCGCATCTGCGCGCATTGGTGTTATCTATGGCACCCGCTTGCACTGCGCATGCTCCGCTGTCACCAAATGACGCGCCATATTTTGTTTGAAATAGCTCCTCTAGTACGTAGTACATTATAACTCAATGGACCAGACATAGGAATAAAAGCGGTTGGTTAGCGTTTTCATAGTAATACATACTAGATGGATTTGTATGGAACTAGTCTCTTATTGCATAGTTTTCTATAGTTATTATGCAAGACATGCGCAGAGGGGACGAGAATTTGGAAATTTGATTGTGGTTGGGAACACCGAAGGCAAAAGATCGCGCGGTCGTTCACCAACAAGATGGGCCGATCAATTAAAAGACTCGGCGTCAGACAAATTTTACACCGTTGCAAGAGAAGCGCTGGACAGAAACCGGTGGAGGCAGATCATCCGCTCCAGGTGCAACCCTAGTGCTGACTACGATCCTCAGACATGAGGGACCGACCCGAGAGAGAGATGCAAGACATGCATCGTTTGAGACACATACAGGGCTGACAAGAGTCTACCTATTGCATGCATGTTATTACGCCAGATTCATTTCAATCTATAGACAAAAAAAAATTAAGATGTCATTCACATTTTTAAGATTCGTTATTAACTGTCTACTTATCACTTGTCCTTATTTATTACAAAATATTTTATCCTTATGCATGTATTTCTTTTCAGTCAGCTATTGCCATTACGATCGTTCTGCGTTACTTAAGTCTCTATAACTCCTGAACTAATAAAGTTATCTAAGCCGTTAAACTTTTCCTTTATCACATGGACCGCTATCTTTATTTTTTCCAGATTTTCGAGCCGTTTAGCTATTAGGCTGAGGCTACATTAGGCCGCGACGCGACCTGCGACACATGAGCGATTAAAACAAGTAAATGAATGCTCACGTATATGGCTACACCGTACATCAAATATTACTACCGATCTTTGATTTCTTTATGCGATAGGAACAACATTACTGAAATCACGGCATCGGCTACATCAACATATGAGCGAAATTGAAGCGAATTTATTAGAAAATTTCTCACTTGCACGACTAGTTCAATAGTGCTGCTAAATATGCGTGTGGCTACATTATGCATAATTATAGTAAACCGCGATGGATAGTAAGCCGCATGAATCGCTCTTGCTAATTCGTTGTTGAGCATGTGTAATGTAGCCATACCATGTTTTTCTCGTTTCGCTCTTCCAGTCGCATCGCAAATCGCTCCCTACTGTAGCCTCAGCCTTAGCCGGGCAGGGAAGGAGACGAAAATCTCGCAAACGTATGCCTAAATAAAAAAAAAATTGCTGGTTGGAAACAGAACCTCCTTTTTCTGAAGTCGGAATAAAGTTCGGCTAGAAGTAGATAAGTAAAGAAAATCATACTCTTGTTTTCAGTTGTAATTGACCGATTGTAGAGAGGAAGTGACTTATCGCTGCCGTGTGCCAAAACACAGTCGCCATTGGCGCATGGATATTTACAAAATTATGAATAATATATATTAAAAATAGGCTAGTGGCAATCAACACTAATAGATGTTACGACACTTCATTTAAAAGGGGCACTGAGCAGAGCTGCCAATCTATAGAAATCTCCCTCCGAGGATTTTTTTACAGTTTTTTTTTTCAGCCATCGGGGATTTTTTTTTCAACCGGCGGTGCTGTTGAATATTAAAGTTCCAAAATGATTTTATTTTTTCTACGAAAACATGTTTTAAACTAGCTCAATTTTACTAAGTTCGAAAGGCAATATTTAGACGTTAATAACGAAAATGTGAATTATGCAATTCTTTCTTCACTCGATGGTAGAAAAATATTGAGGCAATTTAAGGACCAGAACATACATACGGATGTGTAGCTGAATGTATTAAAAAATTATATAGACCATTTGCATATGTACAATCGACAAAATGGAATCATGACCCACCATAAACTTATTTTCCTACAGACATTCAAATACAATTAGGTCGACAATCGCGTAAACATGTATTAAAAATGTCACACGTCTAGTCTTATTATTTTGACAGCTTCAAACAATTTGTCGTCGAAATGGGATATGATTAAATTTTGCCTTTAGTACTACAAACCAAATATATTACTTTGCAGGTTGATCAAGAGGAAAAAATCTGTCTAATTTTACTATAATTAAACCGCAAAATACCTTTCAAGTTTGCCCTCAAAATATTGGTTAGATCACCGACTATAACCTAAGTGTGAGCTAAGACTGAGTCACAGATTATAAATTACATGCAGCGTTTAATGTCAAAACGTTCGTCGCAAGTGCACACTTGTTTCATTCAGATTTATTGTGTTCCTGGAAGTGTTGTCGCAGGACATAAGGTCTGAGGCATTCATTATATGCTATAACCCTACCCTATTACAAACTAAAAATGATTGAATATGTCTGGTCGAATCGTAACAGGGAGTCCAAAACTTATTGAGGTTTCATGGAAAATGCATCAATAAGTTTCTCGAAATTAAGTTATTCAAGTGAATTAAATATTGAAAAATAAAATAAAAAATATGGATAAATGGATTACCTATCTGTACTTCATGTGGATTTTCGTAAAACAAAAGAACCATGTTGAGTGTTTTATCGTTTAATCTAGGAGCCACTGAACTAGGTCTCGAACACTGAAAATGGACACAAGTATACATTCGTACCTATTCGTATTTTCGCATTCGTATATATTCGTATCGGATATTATAATAATACAAATTTCCAACCAAAAAATAATTTTAAAAAAATCTTGGGCTCCATACATTTTGTCTAGTTATGTGGACATAAATAGAGTGGAGATTCCATATGCAAAATTTTTGGTTAAATATTTGTATTACTGGTTGCAAAACTGGATGCAAAAGTTTTGGTTGATTTGTATTACTGGTTAACATGGCTGCCTCTCGATCTATTGTGCATCTGCACATCTCGATAAGTGGATTGTAGAATAAAATTTTATACGGGATTTCCACAATCCATTCCATTCTACTATATTTTCTACAATGTAACTTGTTCTGAGATCCAGGTGGATAATCAGTTAGCAATGAGCCCAGGATTCTATGGTCAAGTACCAAAACAAAAATATCGTAAGAGAATAATCCTGTTACCATCACGCTTGATTACGATCGCAGCGCTGTTATCAGCAAACATATTATTATGGATTCCGCTACATAAGCCTACCGAGCTGATAGTTTATCTGTTATCACTACCAGCAACCGATCGTATGATCGTTGTAGACAGATTTGGATTTTTTTTTTAAGATAAGAGAAGAATTCGAAATTTGGAACGACTTTCGTACCTTGGCTTTAAATTTTTTTCAGAGCTTGCTTAACTGTTTAGATGCTGTATTCTTCTTGTCCACTTTTCTTCTTTTTCTCCCCAGAATAAAAACCACATTCAAGCTTAGATGGGCAAAGAAAACTTGTAATTTCTCTTCATTAGCTAAACCCGACAGCATCCTGGGCACAGTAACGGACTGGGGGGACAGTCCCATTCTGAGACATTGTATACGCTTACACGCCAGTGGGACGTAAGATTAATACTTATGTTATTTGTTTTTTATGGTTGATGTAAGTACTAACACTAATTTCTAAGTTGTGTGCTATACAAATGAAATGGTTATTTAATTAAATTTAAGCGGTGCATGGGCATAATTTATTTATTTATTTATTTACTTCAGGTAACTGTCGCACATAAAAATAATATAACGCTAGTTTTCCTAACACTCATCACAATTTTCTATGAATTTGAAAAAAGAACATAAATTATTCCAAAATATTAGTTATTTTTCCTTAATCGTTACTAGGAACTCTGGTAGACCAATTGACGCCTTTACATTTTATAACATTCTTTCCTATGAATTTCAAACTTCAATGTAATCTGATAATTCGATACTTTCTAGAACAGTATCGTATCGATATCTTCGGAAATGTGGAATAACAATACCGATACTTTGTGTGACGCATTTGATTACAATTGATTGACAAAGGAAGGGCATCCCCGAATGTTCTGCAACTTTTTAGTCCATTCATTTTATTTCAGCCTATTGCCGCCTACTTTTGAAATTGGATTCCCCCAAAAAATGTCAATCATCCCGGTCTTGGGCAGATCTGTAACTTTGTGTTATGGAACATTTGGCCCGACAAAAGTTACAGATCTGCCCTGTTTGATGTTTTGTAAAGGGTAAATATGTTTATCTATAATGTAAAACTATATATATATCATGGTCATCATCGGGGGCTTTACCATAACTAAAGAAAAACATGAAAAGTGGTCTACGTGTAAGTTTAGGGTCGAAAATTAGAGTAATTAAGAAACATTTAAGGTTATATCAGGATAAGAATAAAATGCCATGTTAATTAATTTGTTCAATTATAGACATCAAAGAAGCCATTGTCTGATAAATGTTGTACATACGACCAGTAAAATCTGATCTCGCATTGTGTGGCTTTCTGAGCAATGAGAGGCCAGCAAATAATGGATACATACAGCTTGATATTTCGCCAATGTACCGAGAAATGTATAAATTATAATTAAGAATCTTGTACATTTTCCAAATGAGGATAAAAATGCCTTATTAAATAAAAAACTTTTAAAAAAAAAAAATAACCGCCTTCAAAAACTAAAAACCCAATAATAACTAAAATTTCGGAAGTCGGTGGCAACAAACACAAATTGAATGGCAGAAGAGAAACCACCGACTTCCGAAATTTTAGTTATTATTGGGTTTTTAGTTTTTGAAGGCGGTTATTTTTTTTTTTAAAAAGTTTTTTATTTATTACTTTTTAGTGTCGACTCCCAATGTTTGACTGTGTATAGTATCTTTCAAAGTAATTTATTTTCAAAATAAAACTACTAACAATCTTATAAAGCGAAAATAGAAACTTGAAGACAAAGCACACATCGTCTATGAAAATTTCGTCAATTTTTTTTTGTTCTTGGTGAATTTTTCGAGAAGCACTGAACCGATCGCCACAAAATTTATATGGGACCACCCCTGAATCATGACTTATCAAACAAAAAAAGAACCATCAAAATCCGTTGACAATTGACGGAATAATCGATGAACAAACATACAAAAAAAAAAAAAAAAAAAACATACAAACAGCCGAACATAGTACCTCCTCCTTTTTGTGAAGTCGGTAAAAATAACACGAACTATATGAAAGTCTTTCTTAGCCTTTCGCGGATTTTTTATGTCACCACGGACTCCCTGTCAGAGAAAGTGGCCGTGCCTACCAGTCTGCTAGTTTCCATACCGGACCCTGCGCCTCCGCAACACAACTCCTCCGTAAGCATTTATTGTTTTGTTTGTCTGTACGTTTTCCTTATAGCGACGACAAGAGCGTTAAGCCCCGTATTCATGGTAAACATTTTGTTTAGCAACATGGTTGCATAAACATGTTGACGAGTTGCTGTCATCATATTACGGGCAACACTTGTGTTGCGGTGTTGATCACGCCATACTGCAGAGTTGACGCCCGGCGAGCGACAACATCAGTTGATCAACAGTTGCTTAACAAAATAATGTTTACTATGAATACGGGGCTTTAAACAAGAATTTACTGTTTCACATTTTTACAAAATTTTACGTATTGAGGTTTTTAAGTAGGCCTTTTTTATTTTCGTTACATGATCGCTTTATGTGTGTCGCAGGCATTGTTCGGAGTTATTGTATTGAAATACGATAATAGTTTGTGTCATCGATTAGGAAGGTTCGTTGCCCTTTTATAATTATATTCATCCATCATCTACGTACTCGTCAGACACACTATATATTCATATATTATAATATATAAGCGAAAATCATCGTCTTTAAACGTGTTTGTATTTATGTTACACTTTCACAGCTAAACTACAGAAGTACCGAATCAATATTGATTAAATTTGCTACAGAATAAACTTGATAATCGGGTAAAGTCATCCATACTAATATTATAAATGGGAAAGTGTGTCTGTCTGTCTGTCTGTTTGTCTTTCTTTCGCGGAAAACGGAGCGATGAATTGACGTGATTTTTTGAGTGGAGATAGTTGAAGGGTTGGAGAGTAACATAGGCTACTTTTTGTCTCTTTCTAACGCGAGCGAAGCCGCGGGCAAAAGCTAGCAGGTTATATTTCTATTTGTGACTTCTTATGTAATACCACGACGCCCACCCAGGCAGTATGACAAAAATATAAGGCAAAGCATAAATAAAGAATATAATCTTTTGGACTGTCATGGAAAATTTTACTAGTGCTCCTGAACAGGCAATATTTCAACTGCTGAAGCTCAATATTTGTAGCTTCGTGGTTGGTATCCGGGAACACAAAACATTACTGGCGAAATATATTACGGTCACATATTGCTTGGAAAATATTATGGGTCGTCTAGAAGCGATATCATTTATTTCAGGTAACAAGACCTACTAAACCTAAAAAACTAAATCACATAAAATTTTAATTGAAAATTTATTTGTTTATAAAACTTGAATTGGATTGAATATTATAAGTAAGTACCTATATGTGTAATGACAATGTTTGCAATAATCTGTATCACGGGAGCTACGTCTGCCAACAAACTGCTGTGCAGTTTGGCAGAAGTATAAAAAAATATGTAATTGTCTAAAACACAAATAAAGCATTTTTAATTTTTTTTTTATCACATACTAATATCGTACAGACCAACATGCTTATTCATCATACATAATTATGTAACTGGTTAAACATCCAAACCACACTGAAATTCTGTCCGTGGTATGAACGGTCTATTTATCTCGGCCTTGTAAGCCTAAGCAATGTTTCTGGAAATAATTAGGCACAATTTGACCACAAATCCACAATATTTTTCCTTCTAAGTATTACTCTGGTAAACAGGAAAATTTGAAGCTATTGTAATTAAGCACACTGAATTAATTAAAACTTGGTACATTATATGGAAGTCAAGGATGGCTGTTTTATTACGGAAACGAATCGTTAAGCCCTAATTAAAGAAGCAAAAATTGAAAAATTCAAGGTATATTCAATTAGAACAATTACTGACCACTAATGAATTGTTAGAGAAGTTCGAAGTTCGAACGGTGGAGCTACTAATTTGTTCAAAATCTTGTAGAGAGATTCTCCATGGAATTTCTTATTTGTTCTTTACCATAGAAGAACAAACAAGAAACTCCATGTTCAAACTTTTTTCAATTTTAAATTCTATTTATGTAGGGTGTGTCCGGTTTGGGGAGGCGCGGCGATAAGATTCCTACAGCACCTCAAAGACGGCGCCTAGCCTGTCTCACCGAGAATCAATCAAAATCTAGTCAAAATTTTCGATAAACTAGCAGCATTTTTAACAGCTTTCGGTTACTACATATTTCCCTAAATATTTGGGGAGTTACATACAGTTTTAGTGGATATAATGCCAGTAGTGTTGGTCTGGGTTCCAGCAAAATGAATGTCGGAAATGAACTAGAGCATCTAGCATAAATGTTTTGTTTTGCTAACCTGTATTGATCAACTTAACATTTCGACGACCGAGCGACAACCAGCTGTCGCGCTGCTATTGTCTTTCTTGTGTCTCCAAACACGTTCGTTCGAAGATTTAAGATGTGCCCAGACTTCTATACCTAATGTAACACAATGAATTTGCAGTCTTCATTGACACTCTTTTTCATGGGAGTTCTGTTACATTACAGCAGTCAGGGCAGTCAGAGCACGCCTTAAGACTTTGCAGACGGCTTGAATGGATTGTTTCGTCAATCATGCGGTTACTAGCATTTTAGGATGAATCTCTATACCTCAACATACAGTTTCAGTAGCTCATCTACTACAAAAAGGAAAACAAATAAGAATCAATATTTTTACCTATAAAGCATTATCTATTAGACATACTTTAAACTAGGTACTCTATGCAATAGGTATTGGGAATTCCCTTGAGCGTTTTCTAGTGGTTATGATTGGCCTTCCTTACCTAATAGAGCAAGAGCCCGCGGACCTCAGACCTTCATTATTTTATAAAAGTTTGTCAGCGCATGCTCCCCAGTCCCGACACAGGTAAAATAAACGATGGACAAACAAACGTGATTTTTAATAATATTCTGAAGGTAATACGAAAAAGTAGCACTATATTATTTGAGGTGTTTTATTTATAATAATAACAATCTTTATTGATCGTTTACAAAAATTGCAGTACACGGGTTTTTTGGTCTTGTTGTACAAGGTAAAATTACAGACATGCAATAATTTTAATGGGTGCAGTTCTGATCTCCTAACTAGGTTAAAGTATAACCTGTGTGTAGGAGTGACATGTTCGAAAGAGATACCGCAACCCCGGAGGCGGACACACAGGGCTAAGAGGGAACATGGATGGGTTTTAGTCAGTAAAAGTCTGACACTCCCTTCCGCTCCGTCCAGAGCGGCAGAAGCCACTAGAAGATTTCCCACCCCAAAAAAAAATGACTGACAGGTCCATACCCCCGTCGCTTACAAGAATGGTGTATTTTTACTATTTACGTTTTTACTTAAATAAATAAGGTCTGAGGTTCACGGGCTCTTGGACTATAAGTATTAATCGATAAATAATTATAATTAACATTGTAATTAACGATTTGAAGATAGACAAGAAATAATTTTTAAATAACACCTGATTGATATTAGAATTACCTACTATGAGTAACCAACTTCGATTGAGGATAGCCTGCCCCCCCCCCCCCCACTCCTAAAACTCCAAGTAGATTAGCAACAATAATAAATATTACTAGTTAATTAAGATCAAGCAAATAAGCTGATTTTTTTTAAGTTGTAGGTAGGTGACCAGCTTTTAATTTTACCTTTTAATTTTTTTAATAGCAATAGGTACAAAATAATACATTCTTTGAAAATTCAGCTCTACATTACGGTTCTTAAGGGATGCGCTGGACAGAAACCGGTGGAGGTAGATCATCCGGATTCATCCAGAACAAACCGCAGTGCTGACAACGATCCTCAGACATGAACACAGAATAGAGAAAATGGTTCTCTTCCTCTGTTCTGTGGAGAGAGACCAACTAGAGAGAGAGAGTCGAGAAAAATCCGCTCCGCTATCGCAAATAATGTTTTATATTTAGTACACAGCCTATGTATATAGAATCCTGTTGGTTTACTTTGTGAGGAACTTCAAATAACAGAACTTGATGCTGCCCCTTAAATTCAAATGAGAGCAAAAGTGATAGGGATCGGGGTTTAGTTTATTTGGCTGATAGCAATGATGTTATAAGTAAAAAAGTGTAGATAGGTTATAATATGCAGTCAAAAAGTGGCACATTAAAAGTTTGCCAATTGACAAACACGATACTGAGTATCGCGTTGACATTTGACGTTTATCTCTTTTTCACTCGCACTACTTCAATCATGTCATCCTACTTTGACGTGTAATGTATGTGTGCGTTAGTGTGCCGTTTTTGGAGATAGAATTTCGTTTGGGTAACCTATCTACACTTTTTTACTTATAACATCATTGACTGATAGCCAAAAACTGCTTGACAGATAGTAATGTCACAAAAGACACTGACTTATCACCGAGAGGCAGAATCAAGCCGACATCAGCGCAGGTGCCAATAACGAAAAAAAAAACATTTCTTATTGAATACTGAATTTGGGCTTCATTATCTTATCCTTTCTGTATATTTAAGACATAAATAATTACACCTCTAGGTTTATAGTTGTTCTTACATCCAAACCAATTGCTTGTAATTAACATTTTTTATATCTATTTACCTCTACGTCCAAAAAGGTATTGTTTTCCTTCCGTGGGACAATTTGAAGTTGGGATTTACCGATAACGGAAGGTTAATTATTGGAAACCATTTAACCATATTCTAATTCCTGTACTAGAGAAAAATACCATAATTACATTTAAAAACAGAACGACATGCAGTTATTTCGGCCTGGACCGGATTCCAAAGGTAAACTGCCGGTCTTTTTTAAAAAAAAATAGAAATAAAAAAACAAATGATTGTAAAATTGGCGCATCTTTCCAAATAGGTCTTTTTTTTTAATTTCCTTGCATCATTTAAGATAATTACTGTCTTTGTGCGACAGTGTACCGGCTCACATTTTACTTTCACCCATAAGTACCAGTTGTGTCAGCCACTGCACTAATTTACCATTAATGAAGTAAGTAAATCCATAACGAGACAAACATAAAAAAACTACGACTAAAGGAATTGCAAACAAACACCTTAACGAAAACCCATAATCTTTTTTTTTTTCAAGTCTACAAAGAAGCGTATGTTTACCGTGGCTATTTACCCGGCCATATCTTATCATGAAGATTACACATCACATTAGCAAAGTCTCTACAAACAACGTGCGACCATTTTCCTGAACCTTATCTGTATTTTGTGAAGAGATATGATGCCCTCTTCAGAGATTAAAAAGGATATTATGATTGTGACGTCACTTATCGGCTATCTGCTAATTATAAGGAATCTTGGCTGTAAGGTGAAGTGGAATCGTGTAGTATCATTGATATGTAACTTGTAAGAAATCAGAACGGCATCGGACGTAGAAACTTGCTTACTCAATTTAAATGTTGAAAGAAACCATCTATTCATGTCTCAGTCTTTCAGGGCTTGGTTGTAAACTTAACCTCAAATACAAAAAGTATTTTAATGAAATAAAATATTCAGAACCACTTTTGAATTGTCAAGGAGTCTGTCATTTAGAAGGTTAAAGACGTACTTAATTCTAATTTAGATCTACATCTTCAGTAGCATCAACAGTAGCTCTGTGGTCATAGCTGTGATCAGTGGAGTGGCGAACTAAACCAGCCCTGCCGAATAAATTATTAGGGAAATTATTTAAACTGGTCACATTATATCAAATAAAAATATCTTCAGACGTCGACAAACAACAGAAATTTAGGGAAATTCCCTTAAGTTCAAATTGAAAAAAAAAAGACGTCGTAATCTTCAGGAGAATCTTTCTAAATTACCTATTTGTTTTATAATCGTCTTTATTCTAAGCTGCCATAAACACTTGTGTTGCAATTTAAAGTGGTTACGGTTGCTCTTATAATCGATTTTTTGTGAGCGCAGTAGCCATGATGCAAACAGCTTCTTGATGTCAAATGTGATAATATGATACATATCAGCCTCAAATCAGTCATCTCACATATCTACGTTTATTCACCAATTGGTCAAAATCATTTCATTGATTTTATGTAAAAATTTTGGTGTGTCGATCTTCCTTTGGCTTTTTTCATCACTGGTGCCATCACAACAAAACTCTAACTTTTTCTTGATCATCGAAATTGGCGTTACAGAATCTCTTAAAGTATTTATCAACCGTTTTCTTGGTCAGTGCGAAATGGAGAGATTGGGGCTGTCGCAACCCAGGGCTGGGCACGCCGTAACAGCGGTGATAAGACCCCTCTTTGAGGAGTGCCTAAAGAGGCATCACGGCGCTCTCACGTATCGCCTGACACAGGTCCTCACCGGATACGGTCAGTCCACCAGGTTCCTGTATTGGATTCGGGCGGAAGCGACGCCTGGGTGTCACCACAGCAGCACTGAATAACTCGGTGGAGCATACGTTGGAGGTGTGCCCCGCTTATGCGGTCGCGCCCGGCGCTGTTTCAGGCCATGCTCCTGGGGAGACTAAATGGCATGACGTCGCCTCCTTCTGCGAAGCAGTCCTGCTGGAGAAGGAGGCGGTGGCGCGCGTAAGGCAGCGTCAAGACTTACGCCCTGGACAAGGACCCAGTCGTAGGCATCGAGAATCGCAAGGCGACTACCGGCCACCGTAGGCGCGGGACTACAGACGGCGAGCAATGAGTAGCTCTTAAACTTTCGCGTTTCATTATAACAACATAATATTATTAGATCGGGTATTAACGCGAATAATATTTATTTAAATACCTTGGAAGGCTTGACGTTTGAGTAGCTCGCCGTCCGACCAGGCTCGTGTCCCAGGCGCGGTTAGTTCCACACACGCCTCAAAGAGCAGACAGCACGTGCGGTTGCGGAATAGTTACCGTGGCCCATAGTTACCATAAATGGCAACCGAAGGAGCATGGGTGGGTTTTAGTCAGTAAAAGTCTGAAACGCCCTCTCCGTAGCTCTCTCTGTAAAAGGGCCTATTGTTCAAATTTGCCACAGGCCTCGCACTCACTTGATCCGGCACTGGCTAGTCCCGTTTCTTTTTCGCCACGATTTGATTTTTCGTAAAGTAGAGAATTACTTTTTCCGTTGTTGTTTCTGATATTAGGATACGTATATCTCAATATCCTAATTTAAAATAAGGCCAAAAATAGACTGAAGTATGACCTGACGCCGGCGCCGCTGCTACTTCACCATCCACAGCGGATATTCTTTTACAACAACAGAAACGGGAGTATTTATTTATATAATAACAATATTGAAGGACATTACAAAAAACCTATACAGTTGCAAAAAAATAAAATATATTTTATTTTAAAACATAGTGATCCACCTAGGTACTGGACTCGGCTCAGGGGGGGGTCATGACCCCCATGACCCCCCCCCCCTGGATCCGCCCTTGGTTGCAACCTATATCCATATTTTTAAAATGTAGAACCTGTATCGACTGGATCGAGTATTGAGCCGATTGCCTTGTTCATAAAATAAAATTCAGTGCATCTTTTTGTTCCATTTTATTTAGAAAAGGATAGAAGATAAAATATTAGTTTAGTTGCCAAATTAGACAACGCCTAACATTGCGACTACATTTTGAACGTTGCTTTTAACTTCGAGATTTTACCTTTATCAGGTAAGTACATAGATAGTTACATCTTTATAAATAGATGTTTGAAAATGCATAAATTCCTAGTGCGTGTGCAACAACTTCAAATAGACCATTTGAATGCACTATGAATTATGAAAGATTTAGTCGATTGGTCAGAAAATTGACGCTGGTTCCAAAACGTAAGTAGATGGATTCTCTATGAAAAAGAACAAGCTAGAAACGTAATAACAACTCATTTATCAAATGTCACGATAGCATGTATTCCTTTATAAAATGCCAGAAATCTAAAAACCGAAAAGCTCACATTCTTTACATAATGAAACATTAACAAAATAGCTCTAACAACAATGTACAAAATGTCAACTGCTTTATTGTTTAAAATTCATTCCAAGAATTCATAACTATTTGGCAATAGCTTGGCGCCAACAATTGGCACGAACTACTAGCTCGCAGCCGTAACTCACTGACAAATTACTCCGGCTAAGCTTAATTTGAACTAAACTAATTAGCAATAGCCTAATTAAATATGTATTTCTTAATGTTAGTATGTTGATTAAGAACTTTCTGGAAATTTTGACAAGATTAAAATAAACGTTAAGATTAGCAGGATTAAGATTTGAGACTCGAACATTTGCAATTTACTAACTTTTAAACTTTTGCGTTTCATTATAACAACATAATATTATTAAATCGGGCAAAGCCCAGGTGTCTACAAGATCAACTGCAGCTGTGGTAGTTCCTACATTGGGCAAACGAAGCGGACCATTGCTGAGAGGCTAAAGGAACATATCAGGAACCGACAGAGCAACAAATCAGCGATAGCAGAACACCTGCTCCAGGCTGGTACTAATCACTGGATCTAATTCCACCGACCGCAAATTCTCTCCACTGATCGCCACAGGTGGTCGATAACAACCACAAAATGTGGTGCGTGTGAATTGTAATATTCATTTTCAATACAAAATTTACGCCCGACCACATTGCGGCGTTGTGGTGTGGTTGTCGCTGTGGTGTGGTTGTGGTACGTGTGAATTGAGCCTTATACAAGATTTGTGCGTGAAGCGGTTGAAATAAAGAAATATCCAAACAATTTCAATCGGGAGGACGGCTTTAAATTGTCATCGGCGTGGAATCCAGTGATTCGTATAACACAACCTCGCTTTTCTGCAAAGTCGGTTAACTCATCTGTGGATACGGTCAGCGTAGTGTGTAGACGGCCTAATATGGTGGAAAATAAAAATATGGGGGTAGATGAAGATTCATCGCCAGAATGCAGAGAGCTGTGACATCGCATCTTCAGTCTGCTTGCGACCACGACCTGTGCAACCAGGTCGAAACGTCAAGCCTTCCAAGGTATTTAAATAAATATTATTTGCAATTTATTTCGGTTGTTGTAAAAACTGTGTTTCATACATTTTGATCATGCAGGACGTAGCTGTTACACTGAACATGTCTTACAGAATTGAATTGAATCCTGGGAGGCAATTCTACAAACTTTCTTGAGCAACGTTCAAATTCCAATCTCCCAAAAAAAAGTAATTAGTCGGTCAGTTAGATTATCAAAAAATTTCGAACACTTTCCCTTTTGTCTTTGAAGGCTTTTAGTACCAATGTTTTGTTACCAAGTCCTTTTAGTACCAATGTTTTGTACCCAACCATTTTTTGACATTCAGTGATTGTGGCTATGCTGTTGGCATATGGCCTCTTCAAAACTGACAATAAAGCAACAAAAAAAAGTTTAATTCCCCTTAAGTACGATACAAAGGGCGTTTCACGGCACATGGCTTCAATAAGCAGTTTATTGTCAAAGTGAGCGGCTATTAAGCTCAGTTTCGGCACATGCGGGTGGAATGAACCAGAGGTCATCACACTCCATTGTCGCCACTCTAGTCTACAGATTATACACGATACTGTTATATTATTATATTATCTGTGGCTTCATGATTGAGGACTTCATGTAGGTAGGGTGTAGGCGGATTAAGTTCCATAATATATCGGCATTTTTTTTTCAACATTATCCGTTAAACAGGTGCGTAATTTTGTTTGCAATCGCGAAAATAAATCGTCTACTGTTAAGACCGGAAGGCCAAAAGATGAAATGTTAATTAAATTTGTAACATAACTTCCTGCAAATGATAAACTTCCTGAAAATGATAGACTTTATCTAGACATATAAAAAAAGACTATAGTTTTATTTCAAACTAGCTTTTGCCCGCGACTTCGTCCGCGTGTAATAATAGTTCCCGATCCTGGGGGATTTCCGGGATGAAAACTATCCTATGTCCTTTCTCAGGTCCCAGACTATATCTGTTCCAAATTTCATTTAAAATCGGTTCAGCGGCTTAGGCGTGAAGAAGAGACAGACAGACAGACAGACAGACAGAAAGACAGACAGACAGACAGAGTTACTTTCGCATTTATAATATTAGTACGGATATGAAAGCTTGGCAGGATGAATTTTACTGTATATATGTATTACAGTATCATATACCATATATCATTCATCTATCCTTTATACATCACAAGAACACAGACTTACATAACATCCGGCTATGATCTACGCGAGCATAGCAGTAACCATAAATCTAACATACACAGGGTGGGTGAAACTTCGAGGGACTAGGTAGGGGTATAAATACGAGTAAACACGTCTAGGATCGAACTTTCAAAATACTAGAGAAACTAAGAAAGACTAAACATAGACTGTAACATTAATTAACATTAATGGAATTGACACAAGTACACCAACAAAACTAGTAAAGGTCAATTAAATTACTACGTCAATTAATATAATTACTAGGTACACTAACAAAATACTGTGTTTCCATACTTAGCTCTTTATGTACTAAACAACTGCTAATTAAACTTGTAAGATTGTTTCATTGTAATAAAATACATGGAATTATTACTAATCTATAATAGAAAAAAAAATCCAACGTTAAGAATACATTTAAAACTAGTATCGTCTGCATCTAAAAATGAAGGCTTGGTTACTCTTTATAAGCTGCCTGCTGGTAAAAGTCCCGGTGCGTCAGACCAGCATCGATCACTATTCAAACAAATTAATAAATAAAATATTCAAAAGTTGTTTTTATTGTATGTACTTTTGTTTGTATTTAAATAATAAGATAAGGAGAAAACCATATTTGTAATACGACAGAAAACATCATTTAAGAAAGTCTGTGGTCTACATCATAAAAAAGCCGAATCTATCGTCGTTTCATAAATAAATATCAAGAAGGTATACATCAAGATTTTTATAATCTTACATAGTTATTAGACACGAAAAGGCGGAAACATTTATGAATATTTTACACAAGTATTGCCTGCGACATCTCAACTATAGATGCTGGCGGGAAAAATTCCGAAACATTCCCGTCGAATACTTCGGAAGTATTCCGAAATATTCTGAAACTTTGGGAATATTTCAACTGCCAAAAAAAACCCCGGTGAAATTGTATTAATCCATTAAAAGCCACTGTACTCGATTTAGTACAGCGTAATGAAGTAAAATAATAAGGTGTATCACCTAAAATTTACAAGATCTGTCATTTACACTTCGGAATAATGCTGTACTCAATCGAGTACAGCAGTTACCTCTAATGGGTTCATAGGGAATATAGTCTACTAGCTGTCCCCCGCGGTTTTATCCGCGTTTAATTTCCTTTGGTTACTTCTTAGCCCCCCGTAAACCGTTTATGCAGCGCACGCAACAAAAGTCCTCAAATGTGAATAATTTTCCCCGTTTTTGCAACATTTCTCACTGACGCTTCGCTCCTATTGGTCGCAGCCGCAGCGTAATGTTATATAGCCTAATAACTTCCTCTATAAATGGACTTTAAAAAACAAAGAATTTCTCTAATCGGATCAGTAGTTCCTGAGATTAGCGCGTTTAAACAAACAAATAAACAAACTCCTCCGCATTATAATATTAGTAGTAGCTTTCCAATAGTGAAAGAATTTCTGAAAGCGACACAATAGTTTTTGAGTTTATTTATTAGGTTTTCCTTTATTTAGTAATACCTATCTATGTGACTCGCGAATACTTGCGAACAGCAGAGCTATATACAAACTAACCAAAAACATAGGTAACCCTTTTTCAAAAAACAAATCAAATATGCTCGGCCTGGTTTTTTATTCCACAACTAACATTTTAAAAAAATAGCATTCGACTTCGATATAACCTACATAAAAACAAAAAAATAAAAATCCTGTTGTAAAAGGGATTTTTATTTTTTTATAAAAATATTAACAAATATACTTAATCGATCAGATTTATAATGAAATAAACATTTATATTTTACTAACTTATGCGCCACTGAAAAATAATTAATTCACCCACCACACAAAAAATAAACACGTTTATTCTTATTGAATAATTCGGGCGAAACATTCCGCGGAAACTTTCGATTGCGGGGTATGAATCTTTCTGAAAACTTCTCCGGGGGGGGAGCATCTCCCCTCTTACCGCACCCCGCACCGCCATCTCGTGCACACAGTCAGGCGGCGGCGATCGACGGTCGATGCAAAATTCCATTCGATATTTAAAAAAATATAAAAATATTTTGCAAAAAAATACAAATTCTAAATTTAAATTCATTTTGAATAATTCTGATTTAAAGAAACTTTCCCAGAAGTATTCCGGAATTATTTCGAATTTTTCAGAAGTTTTGCAACTATAATCTCAACAATACAGCTACAATACAACAGCTGAAACGCATCCGTCCGATTTCAATCCAAAATAAACATTTATCTACCTCCATGTCATTTGGGGGAATATGTACAATGAAATACGACACTGGATGTATTCAGATAATTAGTTGTCCGTCTGTACATATCACGTTCCCCCATCACTGACACAAAGAGTGATGAGAACCATTCTTTTCAGCTTTATATTTTTGGCGCGAAGTCGTTGACTCGACGCCATCTTCTTTTTGTCGGAAAACGAAACAAATTGTGTGTTGTTTTCCATGTTGGGAATTGTTTTTGACTTTTTATCTAATTGCTGCCGGTTCTTGTACTCGTGTTTCTATTGTCTTCTACTGTGTGAGGAGTTCCAATTGTTTAAAAGAGCAGCAACACAACAGAAATACTTCCCGGATAATGTCAATCGGTATCCAAAATGGCGTTAAAGTTTGCCTCATTTTTTCGTCACAAACCAATACATGACATTAGTTTTATTTTCCAACATTGAGCTAAGTTGTACGCCCCTTGGGAGGGGCCTATTTTCAACAAAAGAACTGACGTAGTAGTTTGATGATGAATTAATTAGGTACGATTTAATTTTAACATAGGTAATTTAAATGACGAAACAGAAAAAACTTCATTACTCATTCAAAATGTGAACCCAGAACCAACTGGAAGTAAGTATGTTAAGTAATCTATGAGACAAGAGAGAAAAAATATTATCATATCTTACTATCATAATATAATATCTATCATATCATAAACTTAGGAAAACTGTTATTTAACAGTTTTCCTAAGTACATAAAAATGCATTATATGTAAATAACAAGCTGTCCTAGTTAGATAGCAAGTAACATTCAGCGAGAATATTATGTAGGTTACAAACATTTTGGTTTATGCAAGCAGTTTATTTTATTTAAATCATCCTAAGCACTATGCACTCAAATATGTAGGTTATCTATAACTAACATTCAGGCGATGTTATGATTCAGTTGTTTTGTTATCAACTCCACAAAACCGTTTGTTTTCCTTATGTGAGATTCTGTTAACATCTTCCTGATAGATTGTTATTAACAAATTAATTAGCTACTAAATTACAATATCCGTTATTTATATCCCCATTTGTTTTTTTTTTGTTGTTTACTCGCTATTGGACTTATACTTAAAAAATGTTTTAAACAGGCAATATGTTTTGTATTTTTGACGGACTTTAGATTCAAGTGAGAAGATTTATTTCATCACAAGCCCTGTTGCTATTCTGCATGATCCGTTACACGGACATTTTTATATCTGTAGTAGGCATTCTGTAGTTTAAAAGAGATAGTTTCGAGAGACTATGATCCCCGACTTGTTTCTCAGAAATAGTCAGTTAGGAAATGTCTCCAGCCAGTTCATAAAATAAATTGAGACGTGTAAAACTTGTTTTAACATCCTATTTGCATAATAAACAATTTCATTTGATTTCACACTATAAGGAAATGGTCTGAGGCATTTGGTAGTACAATAATTGAAGTTAGTAAGCAAAGGAAGTCGCGACCAACTCCTAACAGATAGCACAATTTCCTACGCAGAAATCAAGATTACAAGATTAGTTTTCAAGAATACCAAGACGAATAACAAACAATATCGAGCGATGAATGAAACACTGCCCACCAATAGCGGCGCAGGTGGGAAAACCGCTGCGTTCCCCCAGTCACGTACTCCTGCGCATGTTGTTGCAAGCTTGCAATTTAACTGGTACTTAGTAGGTTAGCAGTCACGCCACCAATATCTTTTCATAGAAATAAACTGCAATAATAAATTAATAAATGCTTTCGAAGTTAGTTAAAATGTAATGAGATATTTTAGACAGATCTAAGAACGAAAGAACCCTAAAGAAATCTTTGGTGTATTTTTACTCCGAATTTATTATTAATATAAAAACAACGAGTATTCCTAGAAGTGCGGTTTACAAATGACATTAACAGGAATAATGCAACTAAGGAACATTTGCATTGGCTATCCTGACGAAGTCCAAACCGAACAATGGTTTTTGTCAAAAGTTCATTTCAATTAGGAACCACTACATACATATTATCTTATTTGATAACATTACAACAGCTAGCAGCTAGACCTACAAATAGTTTTCTACCAGTAAAATCAATGTTTCAACAAATAACACTTCAAAAATATCTTCAATGTAAACTGGTGGACGGCGGCATTGGAAAATGTGCAAAATATTTGCACCGTATTGCAGACAATAATACAGTGGGTGGTAAACTTCAATACAGACACAAACTTAAGTTACAGAGTCATTTATTTTATTAGAGCAAACCAGCTACTATTTTATTGCAGCAAAGTTACTCCATTAGTCTGCAACTCCTGTGAGCCAAAATCTACTGGCGCCCCTGAAGTACCATTCAATTGAATGATCTACACCGGAGTAGAATTAGTTTTGCCAGATGATTGGTATTCATCTGGATCATTCCGACATCTCACAAGGTTCCCGACAAAATAGTAAACTAATGAACAACGTCGGAAAAACAAATGAATGTTTATTGAACTTAACTTGACCGACCATTCTCACTTTCATTGCTTCGTTTTTGACTTCTACAAGAAAGGGTCAGGGGGCGTACCACAAGCTCTTATAGCAGTATTACTTCGATATTACTTTCAGTGGGAAAGAGACGGCGCTAGACAACGTGTCTAGCGCTGTCACTTGCACACTCCTGAACAGGAATAAAACAATCTTACTTTAAACGTCATGGTTAGGGGGCTGTAGGCTGATATAAAAAACTTCGGTTCTTGGGGGGCAGTGAAAGAATTTGAAAGTAGGTGAGGTGACGTTCCCGTGACTCAAAAAGCACCTTGGTCTGTTGGTGCACCTGATCTCTGCGCAGGAAGGACAGATAGACATCCTCTTGGATTATGAGAGTAAGAGAAGAGTGAGTCCACCTGAATTTACGAACACAGATACTAAGGTATCTGTCCACGGAAGCGTAGCTGCATAGACGCGTATATTTCGTATAACGCTTGGTGTCAGCCTGTTTGCAACTTACATACAAAGCTATGAAACTCTGCCGACGACGCAGCGTACCACGCAATACTTTAGGCAAGCTGCAAGCAGACGTACAAATACGCTACGCCTCCGTGGACAGTGATCCTAAATTTACCAGTTTAATGAATTTCGTCGCCGAAATTATTTTTTAAGTATACTAGACATCTCGTCTCCATTTTCTTAAATTGATTCTGATCCTAGAATCACCATTGTCACATGCCTGTGGCATGTCCAAACAAATAATTAGACAGGTAACATCCATACGATTTGTTTACATTCGCGAATAGAATATAATTAACGCCGACTTGTTTTGGTTGAGGCTTGAAATAATAGGAAGCTATCGTGAAGGACACTGGTCTTTAAATAGTCAACAATTTGACCGCTACGAAGTTATTATTAGATACAAGATTCTATCTCATTTTTATGTGCTTTGTAGCGTATATTAATATATTAAATATTAAATTAATATTGCATACATTGTCTGGTGTTACTTTGTGTAAGGGACACATTCTTGACGTCCTTTTTGACCTCTTAGCTTTTATGTTATGTAGAATAAGCATATTTTACTACGTAATCTATCATCTCAGCCTTGTTTGTTTCCATCGTTTAATCAAACTACATGCACAATCTTCCCTTCCAATGGGTTCATTTTAGTTTAATTGCAACTCACACATATCACCGATAACGTATAAGTTTTCCGCCCCTTTTTAAAAGCAAACCTACCATTTGGAAATTCATATTAACTTATATATAAACTAAGTTGAAATAAACACACGTACTTTAACGCTAGCCATAACAAACACCAAAAAAATAAATTAAGTACCTAAATAATACCTTTTATTTTTAGTGCCTTATCTGTTTAGGAAACGGATGTCGCGTAATTGTCGACTGCCTGGTCGTGAAAAAATCGTAAAAGGAAAATGGAATGCGTTCATAAAGTGGCCGCGTTTCAGAAAAGTTTATTTTGTATCCTTTATCTTGATCTACGATTCTACGCAATACAAACGCAGTGTTATTCATAATAAAATGTGTTTTGAGGTTGAATTAAAATATGTACTTATTTGTAAATAAAAGAGCGCGAGTACTTTTTGTTCAAGTTGTCTCCCGAATTTCCCTCGCGTAATGTTAGGCTATGAGGGAGACCTTTGCCCAGCAACGAGACAGAATAGGTTAAAAAAAAAAAGTTTTTGTTTACTACTTCATTCGGACATAGCGTGATGTTACATAGCCTAAGTTATTCGCCAATAAAGTACCTTTATAGCGGTGAAATTTTTTTTTAAATGGCTTCAGTATTTTCAGAGTTTCTCTACTACAAGCGAACAAGCCGTTCCCTTTATAAAATACTATAACCAACTTTCAAATCCCAACAGATTTTTTAATTAAAATTGCTTCTTAAGCTTCGCTTTTCTAAACCCACTAACATTATCAGCACCTACTTCCGGTACAGAGCCTTGAGTTTCCAGCAGGTAAGTATGCGGATTTGAATCCCTGCCAGAGAATGTGCATTGTCAATAACAATATTTACATACATAATACTGTATGGTGCCAGCATTCTGACCAGCTTAGCTAATAGACATTATGAAGAATAAATCCGTACTAATATTATAAATGCGAAAGTAACTCTGCCTGTCTGTCTGTCTGTCTCTTCTTCACGACTAAACCACTGAACCGATTTGGATGAAATTTAGTACAGATATAGTTTGGGACCCAAGAAAGGACATAGGATAGTTTTCATCCCGGAAATCCCCCGGGAACGGGAACATTTATTTCACGCGGACGAAGTCGCGGGCAAAAGCTACAGCTAAAAGTATAGGTGTAAAACCGTTTGTCGACTGAAAACATAAAAGGGCAAATTGTCAAGGTGGTAATTGGTTGAATGCTAGATAATAATTTGACACATTAATTCTCTGTTCGAGAAACCGAAAGTGAAAGTGGAAGTTATTGAATATAGGCATATTTCATTTGCAATCTCATTTTATAGAAAAAGGGTTTGCTGGAAGATAATTCAACTTTGGGTTAAGCTCGCCATTGTAAAAAGAAAATGAGAGAGGAGACTTATGACTATGTCAACATGAGCGCAAACAAACCGTGAACACTAAGTATCACTATTCGCTCTATTTTTAACCAATGTAACAGAAGTTAAAAATAAAAGCAATAGGTGTTATTGACCTTTGAGCAGTCAATGTTGTAACAATAATTTGTTTTTATTTTTTTATATTGCGAGTCTTGTTTGATTCAGGACATCTTTCATCGCCATTACGATTTACTAGCCATGGAAAAACCTTTGTACCGAACTAAAGAGTACATACTATTTCCATGGCTAAAATTTAAGCTCTATTGCGCCTAACTAAAATGAACGAATGGACGATATAAACGCGTCAATGCGAATAGTATACGAGACCTCGGCGTGTAAAACAATGTCATGTATGAGCGTAACATCAACATAACGCTAGTAAATAATAATTGTAGAAAATTCCATTCCATTCTAAGTATAAATTACAAAAACTTGCTCAGATTTACACGCGTTTTTCCTCAACCCATTCATGGTTTGAAAAATCTTCCATGTAGGCCACAAATAACAACATTATTTTTTTTATTAATGGATTTCATCATCAATGTCGTTTGCTTGGGGCGTGTCCATTTGAAGCAACACGTGCATTCGCGCACACATACGTGCGAACTCACACGTTCAACTCTTTGTCCGTGCGAACAAAGGGCAATGATTACTTTATTAACTGTAAAAACATTCGATATTTGAAATAACTTTTGTTCCTTTTTTGACTGTTTTTTTTTTGTCTTTGTCAGAATTTAATGTGCCTGTGTTATGCAGTGACAAGACAAGAGTAGCTCAAACTTTTTGTTGGAAAATTTGTTAAAATTATCAATCTATCCGTTAGCTGTGGCTAACGGGTAGATTGATAATTTTAACAAATTTACAGGGACACTCCTGTTTTTTTACCGACTTCAAAAAGGAGGAGATTTTAAAGTCGGTATTTTTATGTAGGTATGTTCTCCTATATTTCCGCCAATTATGAACGGACTTTTCACGTCACAAGTAGGTAATTGTAAATTATACCAACCACGGCACTTATTTCACAAAGGTTTTGTTGCTCAGATCAAAGTACAACAGACACTTCTTTGTACGAATTGTATACAACTCATTATAAATCTACATAATTATACCGTCGGTGTTTAGTAGGAAGCGTAATTAGCTGGATACTTTGTTCGTTATGCTAGTTGGCTTCGGCTGAGAACTAAGAAAATAACTTTTAGCCAGGAAAATAGGTACTTATACTCAATTTTTTTTAACACCTAGCATTTTTAAGGCTTACTGCAAAAGTTCAAATCAAAGGCACAAAGTTGGTGGAAGTTGGTGGGCGAGAATAGCGAATTGCAAAAGTATAAAAATAATCTAATGGCATCTGTTTTGGACCTCGGTTACATTAATATGTTGTGTTTATTAATGAACCTAGGTCTAATTTCAATCTCAACTTAGAGAAAGACATGCATTTTTGTCAGATTGTGGCTGAGACAAAAAAGGTTTTTTAAGAATTTCTCTTTTCTTTATGTACTCAATACCAGTTCAGAAGGTATAAAGAGTAAAAAGGAAAATAATAATAATGTTCACTTTACAGGTAACTGAACTACCTATTTCCTTATTTTCTAGTAAAAGCTTAGGAGAATCGTGGAAAAACCATTTAATGGTTTTCCTATATCATAACATAATTATCATACGTAAGCAAAAGCATAGTAGGTATAATTATAAAAAATCTGGTGAAAGGTCAATTCTGTAATTGGCATACTAAGTAATACCCAGAAGTAGACAAATTCACCAGAATCTTTAAGTAGTCACCAACTTAATAATTTTAGAGTGGTATTCGAAACTACTATCTAAGCTACATTCATTTAGCACAGGAATAATTACCGTACATGCTGATTTTTAAATTAATACAGCTACCACTTGGCTACCACTTAAGAATACGTAATTATCATATTATGGAAAGTAAAAATTGATTGTTTTTCACACCCCCTTTGTAGATAAAAAAAACATGTAAGTATACAATTTTGGCATTTCTTTCAGCACAAACGCCTACAGCTAAAATGGCTAAACCACATTACAGTAAAAAAAAATTCACAACACTTCATCAAAATGACGCAACAAGTAAGTACTATGTAGTTATTTAAACAAAGCATTTCCTGCGGTGTTTCCCGCGGCCCATATGTACCTAGAAGTACAAACAAGGTATTGCGTTGTCCGCCATTCGAGTACCTATTCTAACACCTGCAGTATTCTGGTGCAATAGTTATGATTATGATAACACTAATAGGTACCGGATTAAGGTGTCCCGACACACGAGTAATTGTATCGCTACAGCGATATCGCAACTGAGATGGAAATATCAGTTGAATTAACAATCTTTACTGTAAATCTGTAAGCAACCTTGTAATAATGAGAATGATATCAACGATATCAACGTTAAGTTAATTGGGTAGTTTCAACCATTAACCAATAAATGTTAGACACAATTCCTATAAAACCTCTATTAATTTCAGCCTAATAAATTCGGTTCATTGTCAATTTACTATAAAATTTGATTTTTAGTTGTTTTGAAATCAATAAATAGATAGTCAACTGAGTTGTTATTTTAGTGACCTCATAAGTCGCCATTGCCATACAAAATCTATTGGAGAATGGCGTTTTGACAGCTCATAAAAAGTACGTCAATTGATAATGGTGGAAACTACCGTATTGTTGGGGACTGTTAGTTGTTCATAACTCAATGATTTATTTTACTTAATATATGAGGTTATGAACCTGAAAATAGGTTATCTCTTTTCAGGTTTATGGTATCCAAAAAATTATGTTGCATACATCGATCATAGTTATCGAAGGTTGTGCATCGCGTTGGCGTTAATATCGCTTGTAAGTGGAGACACCTTTACATACTTCAATCTTAAGTTTAAACTAAAGCAGGAAATATTTAATAAGAAACTTGTATTGATGTTATAAAGAATGAAGAGTAAACCGGGGTTTTCAAAGTTTTACAGAATCTATGCAAAGCTGGGGCGGGTCGCTATCATTTATCACTAAGCGATATTTTAGTAAATGGGTCTTCCAGAGATTGAGTCCATCTTACGAACAAACAATCTTGTCTCTTTATCTATATATATAAAAGAAAGTCCTGTTAGTTATATATTTTGTAACTCAAGAACGGCAGAACCGATTTGCCTGAAAATTGGTGGGGAGGTAGCTTATAGGACCATGAGACAGACATAGATTACTTTTTATCTTCTTTTTTTTTTGTAACCAAAAATCTGATATAACGCGGGTGAAACCGCCGGGGACAGCTAGTATACATATAAATATAAAGTATTCAGTGGAATAAATTGTAGCCATTACATTATAAACTCCTTAAAGGAAGGAGTGGAGGTGTATCCAGCTGTTCTCAAACTTCTAGAAAACAAGATATTCCCGAAACTCTAAAATAATAGAAAAGCTGGATTTACTAATGTCAGTGTAGCAAAGCTGAAGAGATTTTTTTTTGTTTAAACGCTTATCTCTAAAACTGCCCGTCGACTTGGAATAAATCCTTCTCAAATGGATTATCATTAAAGAAAGATCTATTAACATACTCATCTATACATAGGCCATGTATCATTACATTCATCAAGCTATGATTGGCTTCGGACACACTGATATTCGGAGCAAAGAGATTGGTGAAACCTTTTTGCTTGACATAATATTTTTGAGAAAATGATAAATTTGATTTCCCAGACATCTTGAAAGGCCTAAAAACCTAAAAATAATTTCACAACTCTAATGCATAACGTTTCATGAGCCAGCTTTAGCTGGCTGACAAATAGCCGTTAACCGGGCCTCGTTGAGTACCAACTCTTGCTCAGAAACGGGATATCTAGCAAAACCATTCGCTAAGCCCTAGAACTCCACGAAGCATTCTTTGAGTACAGCTGGTACTGGCGATGGCGTAGGTGTGGGTACAGTTTCGAACAACAGTGGAAAGTGTGCCAGGACTATAACGGGGAGCTTCCGCGCTTGCACAACTTGTGAAATCCATAGAAAGTGCCGCCGCGACTGTACACAACGGCTTTTGTAGCCAACTGCTTTGTGAGTGTCCTTTAGAGTTTATTTTAGAAATCACGATAAATTAAAGGAATTATCCAACTGGCACAGCTGCGAAATTGCAATTTGGTTGCTGTTTTGGTGCAGTTAACATACCTGCGCCAACAGAAAGCAAATAAAAGATAACCTAGACTTGTCTATCATCATCCTGGGTTTTCCTAAGTATGTTAGGGTCGGCTTATAGTCTAACCTGATTCAACCGACTACCAATGTTTTAGGAGCGACTGCCTGTCAGACCTCTTCAACCCATTTACTTCGTAGCACGATACCCTTACTACGCACATTTAAAGCTGCATTCAGCTGATGCCCATAGAAAAAAAAACTATTTTACACGTAAGCTGAACAGATGCGGAAACCGGAGTGGAAAAAAACGTGTATTCATACAAAATCTTTGTTTTCTATGAACATAAACTGAATAAATGTGCGTAGTTAACAAAACACATATGTATGTAATTTTTTACCTTTACAAACGTTCACTTAATTTAGGGTTTAGCAAGCCCATAAGTAATAAAAAAAAACGGTTCAGTTGAAAACCAGCGTCAGGCAACGTAGTTGTCTGGCATTTTTGCTGAACTGGATCTATTTGGCGCAGCCTCTCGCGGCTGTTTTTTTTATTCTCTTCTTTATTATTGTTTTTTTTTTTGTAACATGTAGTTTTCTGCTCTGTGTTTGTCTATAAGTGTGCCAAATAAATATTTTTCTTTCTTTCTTTCTTTTAGTTCCTTAGTCTTGTCCAAGTCCTACAATATACGCTATAACTAACGGAACAAAACAAATGGTCTACTAACTAACGACCCTCAATAAATACGGTAATGGCGCCAAAGTGTTCAAATTGACAGTGTTTAAATGACCTAATTAACTGTCGCCAGCTTTAATTAATTAATGAGGTTGAAGTTGTAGATAGTTGAGGCAATTTCACTATTTTAACTGGATTATTTATTTTAAGTCCTACTGGTTGTTTTGTTTTAGCTTTTCTTTTTTACTAGGTCAAATTTGACCGAATCCGTTCTCGCAGAAATTATGCTTAGGTATTAAAAGGGTACATAAGTTTTCTGGATGTATTTAAAATTAATAAAATTTCATATTCTTAAGTAATATAGAACATGATATTTAGTGTTTAAATTATTTATTTCATATTCAATATAATAAATCTTTAAATATTGGTAATACAAATGTTAAAATTCAGAGACTGAATAGGCTAAATTGTTTGATAGAAAGAAGTGAATTATTTCATATGAATAAAGATGGTTAGTAATTCAAGTTTTAATTTAATCATAGAGCAATACAAAAAGAATTAACGAAAAACATAATTAATTGAAATTTAGGTTAATGCCACTAAACCCCAAAGCCTTGTTCTCAGAACTCTACGGCCCATTTATTAATTTCACATTAAACCCCAAAGCGGTTTTAGGTATTAAAATTATTACAAGACTTTGTAGTCTTGGGGTTAAAGTAGAATATTTTTTTATTTTGTTTCGTGGAATAAGCCATATTTTAAAGTAGGTATAATTCAAAACGAAGTCGTGATGGCCTAGTGGTTAAGGCGCCCGGCTCTCATGCAAGAGGTCGTGGGTTCGAATCCGGGCAAGTACCAATGTGACTTTTCAATTCATATGTACTTTCTAAAGTTTATCTTAGGCATCACAGACATCGGTGAAGGAAAACATCGTGAGGAAACCTGGACTTGTAGTTAATATAAGTCCGAAATCGCCAACCCGTCTTGAGCAAGCGTGGTGATCAATGCTCGTGCCTTCTCTGTATGAGGAGGCCTTTGCCCTGCAGTGGGACATTATAGGCTGGTATTATTATTATTATAATTCAAAACAATATTCCAGATAAAAATGTTGCGTCAGTCAGAGACAGTTCTTCTGTTATGTAAGTAGCTGTACCTACCTATTATTTTTCTGATACAAAAATAAAAGGCGTAGGCCGTAAATCTCTTAAATTGCATAATCTATTTATTATTAGACAGTTTGGAGACGCTACACAATGGTGCAATGAATCTACCTGATTTATAGTGTGCGAGCCGAGCATAGAGTCACCATCATTTACGATTTTTCAGGACTTTTCTTGTTCTGTCAAGTATACAGGGTGACAGATGTCAAGCTCGGTTTTGACAAGTGATTTATTTATTTTCCTTCATAATTAGTGCTAAAGTCCATTATGTTATAGCTAGAATTATACTGATTACAGATTTAATGTGCGTGTCATCTGTTTTATAATAATGATATGTACACATAATATTAATGGAAATAAAGCATAATTTTATCAGCTAGTTGCTGGACAGGATGTCAGTAGGCCAAGGCCAGATTACAACCGTCACTGCCATGATTCAGAAAGGGATGCCAGAGATATCCATCGTTGCGTATTCGTATAAAAAAACGACTTATATGAGATAGATATTAATACCTACCTGATAATAGTTTCAAATGTTTTCCAGTACGAGAAAGATAAGTTGAGGTGATATTGAATTGTTTATCTTGGCATAACTCCAATCTCGATTAGTTACAGTAATATTTTTTCCAACCATAATAATACTAGTGATATGTAACAGGCTTGCATTAAATAACAGAATTAGTCTTCGAAATTATGTAGGCTTGGTTCCTCCATGTATCAGGGCACGTGCGGTGGTTGGACACTCGCCAACTGATTTCCGAACTGTATCGAATATTAGCCCAGCAGAGGGCGCACCTGCGCGCACAACATGTCGCCGAGTTGAAGGTGACCCGCAGGTTAAAATTAAAAGTCAATGGGGTCTTTCGCAGAAATTGTCTCCTGCACAAGCCAAATGCCGAATTTCCTTTAAATGCCACTTGAAATATAATCGGCTTCTTAATATAAAAGGTCGCACAAATTGGCAGCAATTTAGGTTTTTGTTGTCAGATTATTCTCAATACATAATTTCTAAGAAACACGTAGTTTGGAACGGACCGTTTCCCAAGTCATTAAGATATTTTAGTTAATAGTTTAAGCGAACACAATAGCTCGGTTCCACTTGAAACTATTTTACAAAACACTTCTTGGAACGCAATGAACTGTATTTCTAAGTTGACATTGTCCTCGTTGTAACATAAAATATCCTTGTAACGAACACAATAGTTTTCGTCTATTTTTTTTTCTTTTACATGACTCAGAAGCGTTGTCGAGGGCAAACGACCGCACACGGTGTTTTCTTTGGAACTTTTCCAATATTAAAAAGCTTTGCAACGAAAATCGACATTTATTTAGTTCATAGACGTAAAAATGCTTTTTCGATTAGCATGCAAAACTCTTCTATTGAAACGAATTGTATTCCTGTGGGTGACAGGATAATAAAGAGGCCCAAGCAAGTATCTGCATTTTATGTTATTTTGCTGAGATTATAAATGTCTTCAGAGACATAAATTATAGTTAAACTGCACTCAACCAACTAACGTCTGTAAGGTGTGCCAATTTGGTGTTAAGATTTAATAGACTAATAAACGCTTGAATAATTAACTAGTTAACAATCAGAGTTCGTATTGCATGGACAGGTAATGTATACGTGATTAGACCAGCCAAAGAAGTTATGATCTCTTATTTATGTAGACTTTATGACCTTGCGTTGTTTTTGCTGAAGACAAAAGCCAAATCGTGTATACATCACGAAAAATGCAGTAACCAGCCAAACAAAATGAGCAGTAAACACTTTTATAACTTGCGCCTTTTTTGTTGATATTAACACAACATAAAATATTGATATTTCAACACGTTCGCATGTTATTTTCGGCGAACGAAATGAATAGACAAACGCAGAGCAATCAGTCAACATGCTCCTCGTATGAAAAACATCGAATCATAAATATATAAGTGTTTTAACAACAGTCAGTATAAACACGGTGATGTTAGTAAATATTGCGATGTTTTAAAGAGAACAATGCGTAGGCTTCAGTGGCTAATGCTCACGTTAAGAGCATACTGACCCATATTACGCACATTACAAGTGACCGTGATTTACCGCCCCCGGAACAGGACGTAAGATGTAGCTACTGGCCAGTCGGGACATTAGGATCAATAATAACAATCTAGATAAGGCCATTAAAAATTGAGCTTTAGCATAATTTAAAAATTGCACTAAATTTAAAATTGCTGATTTGGCTCAAACTTCCATGTCTGTAATCAAGCAATAATTTCTACTCTTTCTGTCTCCATTTCTAAATGTATATGACCTATATCAGACATATAATTTATTACAGTTCTTAAGCCGCCCACTGATTATTCGAAAAGGCAATGGCATCGCAGTAGCGTTAATTTTTTTCGTTGAACCAAACATATTTGTCCCAAAAAAAATCGGACATCCGGTTGGCGAGATATCGTTGGCATCGATCTGTTTGACCTTCGTTTGTTTCGTAACACGAATATCGACTTATTGGCAAATACATAAAGTCTAATTTCGTTCACTCGCCGACAGATATAGGTTAGTTACTAACACGTAGTTATCAAAGTGTATTTTAACATAAAATTGCACTTCTGTCGAGTTTATCGCTTGTTTACATTTAGCAGAATTGCTGTTGATCTTCACGAATTGTATTTTGTTGACAAAATGTTTAGACATGATAATTTATTGAGGTTCGTGCATTTTTTCCAGCAATATTCCCAATAACGTTTCAAAATTAGCAGAATTAGAAGGTATTTTCAATTTTGAAAATAATTTCTGCTTTCAAAAAAGAAATTCAAGTAGAATTTTCTCAGGTTAACTGAGCCGAATGATCTTGGCACCTTCATCCAGCTTCCTATTTCATGTAAACCATGCATAGTTTGTTCAGAAAATATTATGGTTGTGCACTCATTAGATAAAAAGACAGCGGGTCACATGACAGTTGATTTATTATAAAGTAACGAAATTACTTCATCGTGTAACAGCTGCTAATCTCGTTGTACGTTGTCGAGTTACAAATTACTGCACGCTTGCAGTTATGGCTTTTCCTGCTTCGATTGCTCGTTACATTATGTCGTTACTCTATTATGTAATGGCATTTGTTATTTGCCTCATTATCATTATTTATTTATTACATAATTTGAATGTGCCATATCATTGTTTTTGTTTTGCATTTTCGTTCGTGTTTACTGCAGTCAACTATGCTGCTTTGAACTTAGTACAATTGAAAACACAAAGAACTGAATCAAACAACATACGGGTGTGTGCGTTTGGTCAGTTCATTAAGTACAAAATGGACGATTTACTGGGAAATAGAAATGAAATCAGGAAGTAAATGGTATAATAATCTTCATAATTTATTTTCTCCTTCAATTTTATCATACAATATGATACTTCGTATAAAACAATATTCTTTGTTAAATTCATAGAAATATATTATTTTAGTATAACTGTTTTCATATCTTTTATAAACTTACAAATTACTGTTAACATTCTGACGAATTCTTTTGTATAAAAATAATACAAACAGGCGTCGGGTGCGTTCTTTACAGTTTACAGAACTAGGTACTTTCTTCAGTTCTCATTACCACGCCACCCGCTCGCCTTATATAGTCTATATAACAATTCAACTTGTTAATTGGTATTATAATTACTTACAATAATCTATAGAAGACAATGGTACAGAACAATTTACTGTAGCACATTAATGGTAACAAAAACAATTAAAAACATAGGTATAGGCTTTAGTTTACAAAGCGTAGGCACTCGAGATTGCTACTTCATCCTATAAGATAAACATTCTCACTAATAAATACTTCCATCGCGCATTCACTCGCATCGTTCACAACTTTTCATGTCAAACATTTGCTCATTACGATACACTCCTATACGTCCACAACTAATATTTTAAATCGGACGGCTTTACATTTCAAAAGTCACGTCCTCTACAGAGCACCGGGTCAGTTCCGAGAATCATCTTTCAAAACGGAAAAAATAATTTGCGCGATTCACGCTCTCGCTCAGACGTACAAGGCACTCCTTACTTGCATTCGGTCAGTCTCCCACACAAGCACCTCATTTGTCTCCAAACAATCAAGCTAAGCGAACAAAGACGTTCCAGTCCACGGCGGCGTTAAAACGCTGTTGTCGCGTTTAAAAAGTTAACCTTGTGCAACTAAACGTGATTCGGAACGTCCGAGTGTTGAACACATGGCCGCCATTCCGCGAGGGCGGCGCAGGCGGAATTTTAATTAGCAGAACATCCGCTCGTGACTCGGCCTGATGCGCCGTTGCCATTCTATTCTACACTATCTCTCTCACACCGGCTGCGTTTCGTACCTGTCACAACACGGAGGCGACGTGCGTCTCCGTCTAAATCGCAATAAATAACGTCCGAAATGTAAACTAATTATTATAATAAGATTCTACTGGACAGAAAAATACATACAATGGCCGGGACACAATGAACAATGGAAATCCCCGATTCAGCGAGGCAAGTGCGGCAACATCGCTGAAACGGGAAATTCGCCGTAAAACTGGCAACGTCGCCTCAACCTCGTTCAGTCAGTCTGCAAACGAATGACGTCGCACGATTATCCTTTCTAGTTTCTACACTATTCTAAATGAGACAACGCAATACTGATTTAAGGAAAACATTAGTTCTGCAACTTACAATGGAAGCTAAAGCTTTTGCAGTTGTGACTCGCACTAAGTACATCCCTCGCTAAGTAGACCGTCCATAACATCACCGTTTCACAAACAACGAAGGTCCTGGAGTCAGCTCAGCCGAGCGGAGGTTCTGCCTGCACACATCACTGGCAACCTAATCTCTCAAACTTAACGATACATCCACAGCATCCTTAACGTAGCGTCAACACCTTATACACTAGTGTTCTTTAACTATATATTACACAGTAAAATTAAGATCACAAATCGCTTTGTATGCTGCGTCCTAACGGGCGCGACTAGCATGGAATGTGGTGGAGCGGCGGCGACGGCACGATCAGAAGTGCGAGTCGATGTGGCAGCCGCCGTTGGCGTGCTCCAGCACCTGCTCCTTGAGCCGGTGCACGTGCTCCTTTAGCTTCACCACCATCTGCGCCAGCTCCACGTTCTCGCCCTTCAGGATCTTCACCTTGTCCTCTAGCTTGGAGATGCGCTCCAGCTTGCGCCGTCTGCACTTGGATGCAGCCACTCGGTTTCTTTGCCTTTTGCGTTCCAATTTGATTCTCTCTTGCGTATCCATGTCAATGGGGGACAGGGGTGGTGAACTCGCAGCGCTAGGAACAGTCTGCGGCTCGTCCTTGACAATCGGCGTGGGATAGCGCTCCAGCGGCCTGTCCAGGTCGGCGTACACTCGCCTGTCGACGACGCGTCCGATCTGAGGCGTGGGGTCCGAGTGGTGCAGCTTGTCCAGCGCCTCGACGAACGGCCGCGCGTACATTTCTTGTTCCTCCGTCGGCGCGATACTGGCCGGGAATAACACTGGCGCTCCTGGTGTAGGAGTCGCCGTTGTAATCATACCGTTCTGGATGATCAGTTTCTCGAGCTCCGGGGAGCCGAGCTTCAGCATCTGCAGGTCTGGCGAGGACAGGACCGGCGCGCCGCCGATCCGAGCCCGCTTGATGCCGCGCCCCACGTCCAAGGTGAGCGGCCTCTTCAGGTTCTCCACTGGTCCACTGAGGGGATACTGCTCGTCATAGAAAGTGGTCTCCATGCCGTGTTGGAAGCGTCGAACCATGTGTTTGCACCGAACGACTCGGTATCACTGAACTCACTGCGCGAATATCAAAACTTTTTCATGCGGCAACGCACGTCCGACTCCCTCAACGTTCCACTTGTTTCTAAACATTGTTAAGAAACAACCACTGCTTTTATTGAGTGACTCAGATAAGCTATTTTTAGAAGTAGCGTGATATAGTCGCGCTCTCATTGGTCGGATATCGCGCGATACCATGTAACGCTTGCGTGTGATTGGTGATTGGCATCGTAGCGTAGCGCGAGGCCGCGTCGGGCTGTTTACGACTTCGTACGATTACCGAGAATCAGCAGGCACATGTCCATTACACGTTTAGGTCGTTCCATTATGTGAATTTAAATTGATATAATTTGTTTACCAAAGATATTTTTAGCTATACTTTGAATACTGTTTAATATTCATTCATTAAAAAGTTATTCGTGAATTGGATGGCCGGCAAATTGTAAGAGTAAATATATCTAGTAGGTATTATTATCATAAATTAAGTATTACATATTACTGGTAGCATAATAAACGTAGTATTGTATAAAGTTATTTCGATGTTTTATCTGGAAATTTAAGTCTATCTAATAAATTCCTAAAAATTTGGTTCATTGACGAAAACAACTAAAACAGGACTAGTCCTGATTTATTCCTAAAATTGTTGGTCACCCGAATTTAAATTTTAAATTCTGTAATAATAATCTTTCTTGTAAAAAAAGATGTATGTTAATGGCATATTAATCTCCCTTTACTTTCATAAATTATTTTAAACAATAATAACAATAAGTACTTACTTGTTGGACCTTATAGAACCTAAATTAACATCAAAGCAGGGGTTATTCCCAAAGGTCCACGAGTCGCATAAGACAAAGAAAAAATCTCAAAAAAAGCTATAAAATGTAATAAAAATTATAACGAGAGTCAAAGTGTAACAATGGAAACAAACAAATTTGGGTGAGGCACGGAGGCGGGGTAGCCGCTCGCGCGGTGCAAGAAAATATTGTCCGGGCGACGGGGAGGGGGGGACCGCACGGGAAAGAGCGAGACAGCACGCTTGCGCCCTGCTCCCACGAAAGATAACTCCAACAACGGAGCAAAAGGAAAATAAAATGCATCTAAAATTCCTCCATTATTGTGGTCGACTCACATTTGATGATATTGTAAAGATGACCTTCATTTTTTATGACCATAAACACAACACGAATCCTCTAGATATAGCTAGGTACTATTGGCAGGCTGTGAGAACTCTTTATGCTCAGATTAGTAAACAGAAGGCAGATAGATAGCGCGGAACACCGCGAGTGAGGTCAACAAAGCAAATACAAAACCAAAAGCGAATACAATCTCGAGTCAGTACGGCACGAAGCGTCGCGCCGTAAACATGTCACAGAAAATATTCATATTTTCGAGAATGATGCCGTCTTTTGTTTTTAAACATTGCAAAAATTGTTCCCTAAATCAAAAGAAAGAAGATGGAGTACCTTTTTATAGATTAATATAGTTATTTTTGCCTTTTTGGATGTTATTTTGTTTGGAACACAAAACCTCAACAGAAATCTGTCGGTGTTGCTATTTTATTGTGAAAAAATTTACCCCTAAGTTAGGAAATATGTATTGGACACAGGATTATCGATCTACAAGAATATTTATTTCGAGTGTTTTTTTCTTTTTGGTTGGTATGTTTGTATCATGTATGTGTACTTATCTTGTATGTGTCAAAAGTCTTCGTTAATAAAAATAGTGAATGTTTTGTCGTAACTAAAATTATGTACACCAGTCGATTCGCCAGCATAAAGTAAATATAGTAAAAAACAGTGAACAGAAAAAGATGACCTAATATTTTATATTCTGTCCTTTTCTTTAAGAAATGGAAAGAGACAGATGCAGTAGTTTGTGAATAAGAGAATAAATTAGCGCGTTTAAGTTTCAACAAACAAACTTTTTAGCTTTATAAAATTGTTATACACCTAAGCACTTTATTATTTATATCCCTAAGTGGTTCCATAATTTTAAACACAATAAATCAATTATTATTTTGTACTATCTGCCCGCTTCCAGCTTAGCCAGGGTGCATTTTTTTTTCATCAATGTTGTCATACCAACATTGTCCTGACAATTACAAACGCACCAAAGTAGATTCACCTAATTAGGCGTAGCAGTTCTTATGCTACGCGCGTACCTACATACTATTAGTAAATTTATAAATTGTTTTAAATTCATATAGACAGATAAGAATGCAATATTACGGGTAATTTTTCATCATCCTGGCAACCGGAACGCACACAGAGACGACGTGTTCTTACAGCGCAGTCACGTGGCAGTCACGCACACATGTCTCGACATTCGCCGCACTCGTAATGTTCCGCGCTGTCTATCTGCCTACTGTTTTATAATCTGAGTCTTTATGGATATAGGCATCATTAAATAAATAACAATGTTTTTATGGCCACATAAATATGCAATAATGTGTAGTTGTTATTGGGTATCTACGTATTTATCTTCACACTACTCTGCCCGGGACCACGTCTGCTTGATTATCAGATAATGTCATCGTAGACGAAATTGCAGATTAAAAAGTAGCTTAGAGATCTTGGAGACACAGCACCAAAATTCATAATAATTGGTTCAGTGGTTTAGGCGAATTCGTGACAAACAAGCGAAACTATACTGCTTTTTTTATCCGGAAGTGTAAATATAAGGTACGTCGTACTTACTTAATGTTTTTAATATTAAAAACAAGTCTTATTTTTCACCGACTTTACAGAAGGAGGTTATGCATTCGAGTATTCGACCATTCGACGAAGTTATTATATTTGTCCTATATTCCTATACCACATTATTGTCTACTTAAGCTATCTACATGGTATAATAATATGATGTACTAGCTAACCTACGCACCATTAAATTTAGGGTCAAGTGCACATCTGCGCACCATCCGAAGGTTCCGTACGTACTACTACCATAATAAATTAATGACAAGTTGAAGGTGACCATGGCCATGTGAGAAACATAATTCCATAGCACACCACATAAACGTATTTTATGGGTTTTATATAACTGAGAAGAATATTTAATTACAAGAATATTCCGGACGAATTCCTGTGGGTGTTGTAAATACCAAGTAGCAAGATAAAAATAAGAATATAAAAAAGAAAAACTTACAATGCGGGCAGACCACATTTCGCTTTAAAAATTCTGATATCTTTTGGGTTTATTAGATTGAGCGTATGTATACAACTTTACCATGAAATCATTAAAATCGCCTCTTAGAAAAAATGATTCGTACTTCTTCGTCATAAATCTAGCTATATCTATTTAATCGTAATATTTGTAGGCGCATGTATAATTTGCCGGCAAACCTGAAGTTGTTTTCAAACAATAGCAGTAAATATTATGGTTACCGGTGAGCACTAGTGCTGGCATCTATTTGTCAATTATTTACTTACTTTGTCCGTCTACTTCACACTAGATGGCGTTATAATTCTTTTTTTAAGTTTCGCCTACTTGATAGTAGATGGCGCGCTTCCTTTATTTATGGGAAATCCCGAGTTATGGTGAGTCACATTTTAAAATGAGGTTAGACAGATAATATGCTACTAATTTTCTCGTCAATAATGGCAGAATAATTGGTCTAAATAGTTCTCCGAGGGTATTCGGTGTAAACCATTTTTACTATCGCAGTATCTGCGTTTCTTCTTGTGGCGTTTTATCTGCCGGTCAATGACAAAAAAAACAGGACGTCTATAGCGTGGCTAGCATAACTATTGCTATTCAGAACTATCACTCTACTATTCTAACTACCTCGTCTCGTACCTTTAAGAAATAAATAAGGTGCCAAACAAGATGGGTGATATTGATAAACTAAATTACCAAAAATCATTTACCATAATTTAGTAATGTAATGCTCGCTGGTCACCCAGGTAAGAAAATCTCAGTTGTCATAAGACCCACTTGGGTATTAAGTTTTTATCTATTTCGGAACAAATTATTAGAGAGAATAGATACGCGAGGGCATCGCTCTTAAACGAATTTTCATACCATTTTTTGAGCTACTCTGTAAGGAAAAGGATGGCAATAAAAACAAAACAAATAAAAGAACTCACTTTATACAACATCAATAATTGCAACAGTTCATTTGTACATCAGATTCACTTAGAACAATTACCTAATTAAATTTATAATTATTATTACTTTATTTTATTTCACACTATATTACTTTATTTAATTTTTATTTCACCGTAACAGATATGATTCGGACGTCTTCATAGGGCTTGTCTGTCTTGGGGTTCGTCTTAACGCTGCCGATGTTCTGTACTACCTCCATACCGCGGACGACGCGGCCAAAAACTGTATGCTTGTTGTCCAACCACGGCTGAGAAGTAAAAAAACATTATAAACTAAAAAAGCGGTAAGCTTGAAATGAAAAGAAAAACAACCATTTAAAATCAGTCGTGTTTACTTCAACTACTAATCTGGAGTATTGCAATATTTTTGCATAATGTTTTACAATAGTATTGCAGTGCAAACTTGCCTTCTAGATTTGTGCATAATAATTCTGAAAGGGCAGGCAAGGGACAGGCCTGTTGGTCTAGTGGTAAGTGACCCTGACTGCTAAACCGGAGGTCGTGGGTTCGGCTCCCACCCAGGACAAACTTTGTGTGATGGGCATGATTGTTTGTTCTGTGTCTGGGTGTAATTTATATATAATATGTATGTATTTATAAAGTATATAAGTATGTATATCAGTTGTCTGGTTACCATAACACAAGCTCTGCTTAGCTTGGGATCAGATGACCGTGTGTCAAGATATTTATTTTATTTATTAATATTCTATTATCGTAGTTTCGCCTAATTGGTAGTAAAAGTATGTTAGACCTTGGTGTAGTTACTTTGCGTAAGCGGAAGTTAAGACGTTATTTTTATTTAATTTTCATCTTCACTAGCGTCCTGATATGTACAAATGTGAATCTGGCAATACTAGTCACACTTAGATGGTTGTTTTTTTTTCTTAGGTCAAGCCCACGTTTAAATTAAAAAAGTTCTTCGAACTTAGACTTTAGAAAATAATAACTATACAGCTACTTGCTACTTTCTACAATAAAATATATAACTACTGCTGTTCTAACTGTGTACTATTTCTACGAAAATTTAATGAGAACAAAAAATGCTGAAAATAAATGAAAGCTATTTACCAAGTGGTTCTTCTAAAATGAATATCTTGATATTTTAAAGTGTCGAAAAAAAGGATTTTCTAATAGAATCCTTATATTTCGTATCTACGGATGATGAATTCATGGTGGAAGTTCGTGGTAATGTAAAAGTAATGTAAGATCACTCACTCACTAACTAACTAAACACGATTCGCAGAAAATATGAATGAAAATTGAAATGTGAGGAGATATGAAATTTAGTAAAAATGTCAGTTAGACAGGATTTTCCATCGGGAATCAAGAGGTCTATGACATTCACGCGGACGAAAAAAGGGTATTAAAATGAGCAGATTAAATTTTATTGCACGCAATTAACGTGTAGTTTAAAAAAAAACTAAAAAAAACGCAAAAAAAGGAAATATTCCGAACGGACAAAATAAAATCAACGAAAATATTGAAATCCGACGTAAACAAAGATATGTTTTTTTTTTAATACAATATTAAAGTATGAGTTACCGTAGGCGCGAGCGTGATGAAGAACTGGCTGCCGTTGCTGTTGGGCCCGGCGTTGGCCATGCTGACGGTGTAGGGCCGGTCGTGCTTCAGGTGCGCCTTGAACTCGTCCGCGAACTCGCCGCCCCATATGCTCTCGCCGCCCGTACCCGTGCCTGCAAGTTTTGTAACTTGATGTTAATAAATATTATGATGAATTGAGGAATAGGCTATTAAACGCTATTTTTTTTTATTTTGACATTCTAAACTGGTCTAATAGAAATAAATGATTTGAGTTTGAGATTCGAAGTGGTAATTTCTGCGACTAGTGCGTTCAAACAAACATACTCTTCAGCTTTTATAAAATTCCCGTGTTTGCAACAAATCTTCTGCGAAACGGCTTAACCGATTCTTATGAGTGGTATATTCAGTAGATCTGAGATTAGGACACGTCGGGAACAACTAGTATTAATATAGATTATTCGTCAGTCGTAAAATTCCGAAAGAAAGTAAAACGTTTACAAACAAAAAATTAAACTTATTATTTTAAAATGTTTGAAAGTTATTATTTGTGCGTACAAATTATAAAGTTACTAGAAGACCCAGAATAGGAATATGTAAGGACCGCAGATGGAGTTTTCTAATTTCAACCATATTAGGAAAAAGGCGTGTGTCTACTCATATGTAGAAAATTACTGGTTTTATACTTGTTTTTACTGTCTTTCTTTCTTTACTCCGTACTGTCTCTCTCTGCCAAACACGCAAAAAAATCTTTATTATTAATTTATGATACTAAATGACTTTAATGATGTAGCTGAAGTATTGGGATGATAACATATTAGTTAATATAAATATTCAGATCACCGTGTGCATTGAAACGATAAAGTTTAATCTCTTTGATAGCAAATCCTTCAAATCGCCAATTATTTTGCAAAATGTTCCCTTATCGCGATACATTCTGATAAGGGGCACGTTGAGGTAAAACGTGTCGCCAAAACGTGATGATAACAAAACACTAGTCAGGATAATGCAGGTAATTTATGCCACGAAATTATGATGGGCTTAAGTAAAAATCATGCTTTCGCTAACTATAATCACCGAATCTAACAGAACAACTAGGAGTAGGCCTATGTACTGTGTTCGTACATTAAGTTTATTAAATAAATAAATAAACAACTATAGAAATATCATATTCAGCTATTTTCTATCAGGCTCAAATTCGTTCCTTCCCAATTTGTAAAAAAAAATAATCAACTCAGTCGCATAAATAAGGAGATACGGAATTAAGGCTAGAGCTATGCATTCTGACCGTATGCACAGGATTTTACGCGCTCAGAGATTTTCCTCCTCCTTGCGTCGTATTCCTCAGTGCTGAGGGTCATGACCTCTCTTCTTCATCATTTTCTCTTGGTCAGAGATTTTAGTGAATACCTACCAAATTTGGTATGGAGTACGCCTGAGCTACAAATAAGGACAGCTACTTTACAATCCGCGACATCTCACATTTCGCAATAAAGTTTATTATCTCCTATTAATGTTGGTCACCTGTAGGGTCCCCAGTCTGCACCATGAAGCCCTTGATGACGCGGTGGAACACGTGTCCGTTGTAGTAGCCGTTGCGCGAGTGTACGCAGAAGTTCTATAATGTTGGTCACCTATAGGGTCCCCAGTCTGCACCATGAAGCCCTTGATGACGCGGTGGAACACGTGTCCGTTGTAGTAGCCGTTGCGCGAGTGTACGCAGAAGTTCTATAATGTTGGTCACCTGTAGGGTCCCCAGTCTGCACCATGAAGCCCTTGATGACGCGGTGGAACACGTGTCCGTTGTAGTAGCCGTTCCGCGAGTGGACGCAGAAGTTCTATAATGTTGGTCACCTGTAGGGTCCCCAGTCTGCACCATGAAGCCCTTGATGACGCGGTGGAACACGTGTCCGTTGTAGTAGCCGTTCCGCGAGTGGACGCAGAAGTTCTATAATGTTGGTCACCTGTAGGGTCCCCAGTCTGCACCATGAAGCCCTTGATGACGCGGTGGAACACGTGTCCGTTGTAGTAGCCGTTCCGCGAGTGGACGCAGAAGTTCTATAATGTTGGTCACCTGTAGGGTCCCCAGTCTGCACCATGAAGCCCTTGATGACGCGGTGGAACACGTGTCCGTTGTAGTAGCCGTTGTAGTGCACGCAGAAGTTCTATAATGTTGGTCACCTGTAGGGTCCCCAGTCTGCACCATGAAGCCCTTGATGACGCGGTGGAACACGTGTCCGTTGTAGTAGCCGTTGTAGTGCACGCAGAAGTTCTATAATGTTGGTCACCTGTAGGGTCCCCAGTCTGCACCATGAAGCCCTTGATGACGCGGTGGAACACGTGTCCGTTGTAGTAGCCGTTGTAGTGCACGCAGAAGTTCTATAATGTTGGTCACCTGTAGGGTCCCCAGTCTGCACCATGAAGCCCTTGATGACGCGGTGGAACACGTGTCCGTTGTAGTAGCCGTTGCGCGAGTGTACGCAGAAGTTCTATAATGTTGGTCACCTGTAGGGTCCCCAGTCTGCACCATGAAGCCCTTGATGACGCGGTGGAACACGTGTCCGTTGTAGTAGCCGTTGCGCGAGTGTACGCAGAAGTTCTATAATGTTGGTCACCTGTAGGGTCCCCAGTCTGCACCATGAAGCCCTTGATGACGCGGTGGAACACGTGTCCGTTGTAGTAGCCGTTGCGCGAGTGTACGCAGAAGTTCTATAATGTTGGTCACCTGTAGGGTCCCCAGTCTGCACCATGAAGCCCTTGATGACGCGGTGGAACACGTGTCCGTTGTAGTAGCCGTTGCGCGAGTGTACGCAGAAGTTCTATAATGTTGGTCACCTGTAGGGTCCCCAGTCTGCACCATGAAGCCCTTGATGACGCGGTGGAACACGTGTCCGTTGTAGTAGCCGTTGCGCGAGTGTACGCAGAAGTTCTCGGCGGTGCGCGGCACGTCCTTGCCGAAGATACGGATGTGCACGTCGCCTAACGACGTGTGCAGGATCGCTTGCTCGTATAGACGTTGGACTCCTAGGTAACATTAAATTGTTAATACTTGATACAGTTTCTTATTTTAAAATATCTAAGCGTACATTTTGATAGGAACATGTATATTGCCTCATACTTTTAATGAATGCTAAGAAAACTGACATTCCTCGGAAAGCACATAAAGCCGATTTCCCGATTTTCATTCGATAGAACTTTCGAAAAAGGTATCGTGTCACCCAGTTCCTGGGTTGTGGAGGTCTGATATGCAATCTATTCACGGAAACCACTGGTATGCAGCCGATTAGACTGGAGGCCGAGCGGAGCCCGACATATTTCAGAATAGCTGCAAGACAGTTGATTCATTGCTCGGCGCTTGACAGGCGGAATCCACTGTTGATTCTGGCTTTCAGGAGTGGCAGGGGCCGGGAATAGTATAAAAGATGATGATGAACATACCTTGTCCCTCAGTAGCAGAAATAATGTCCTCCTTCGAAGGCTTCTCGTTAAAGATGTCTCGATCAGCATCAGGGCTCTTGATGTCATCAGGGCTTCGCCTCGAAAACATGTAGAAGCGGTTCTTCTTGTACGCCGTGCAGAACAGCGTGGGGTCTGTCTTCACGTTCAGCAGTGTGGGGTTCTCTGAACCCTCCATCTCGAGGGTTGTTGCTACCTTCGACTGGTTTGTTCGACCCTGGAATGATGAGGAATGGTTAAGGGATTTGGCACAAAGGTACTTCAATAGTCTTTGAAAGTGTAAAGTTTTAGTTTCAAAGCCATATTAGTAAAATGTCATATTAATTAGAGTGCCTGTTTGTAACGTCAAAATGACATTGTTTTACAGAACGAATATTATAGAATATTCATAATATAGTATATACACAGTATACTCATAACAAAAAATATATAATGATAGTTTCAGATAGGTAATCTCCGGAGTAATTGGTACTTTTATTTCAGAAATAGAAGTATAACATTCCGCGTAACAACGCAGACAAAGTCGCGGGCAAAAGTAGTTATTATGTGTATAACGTTTTTTATGGTAAGATAATGAATACAAAGATTTTTCAATACATATTCATCATACTTTATATCCTCATAAGTCGCTGTAGGCCATACCAACCACACAATCCTACCTGGAACAGCGCGAGATGCAGCGGCCTCAAGTTCTCAGGCTTGCCCAGCATGGCGACACAGCGGTTGGTGACGAGGTTCACGACCTTGACGCCCAGCATCGTGGCGTACACCACGAAGTGTCCGCTCGAGTCGAACAGTACGTTCGCGAGGTGCACGGAGTCTGACTTCTCTAGGTCGCGTTCTGCTGCCATTCTGTGGAGAAAGTATGTTGATGCTTTGAAAGTGCATACGTGAAGTGGAGTTGAAATTTGGTCTAAATTTGCGTAAGCGAGCGTCGTGCTTGTATGAGAAGAAGCGTTTGTCCTGTAGCCCTTAGATGACTTTTGTTGAATTCAAAACAAAAAAGACAAAAAGGGACAAAAGTATTTTTTTTGCGCTAGACCAAGTAGTGGACCAGTAACAAACAGAAGTGAGGTGTTAATCATATAAGTTGCATAACTAGTGATACCGAGTTTGACGGTTAATGCAGCGCAATTGCTGAATGGGTGCGATTTTACAGAATAAATATTTTATAACCTTCAGACAGATTTTTTCAGGCAAAATAAATATGTAAATTGATGTATATGTAAAAATCTCTGTGCTGTGTACTGTGCATCTGTAAAATGAGTAGTATAATTATTATACCAAATGATATTATAACATAATGAACTATAATGGCACTTTAAGCCATGGTTTATTTGTTACACTAACAATACAGGAGAAATTCAGAATAGACCGATAAAACAATCGGCCCGACCTAATGGAAACCAGCGCTAAAGAATTTATTTATAAAAAGAAAGTATTAAATTAAGAAGTGCAAAATTACCGTCTCCCAAACTCCATGTTGGGCAGCTGCTGCGTCTGGTGCTGCAGCTCCTGGAAGCGCTGCAGGCTCTCGTCCAGCACCTTGTGCAGCTTGCCTGACAGGAAATGGAACACACGCACCTATTACATCAACAGACAAACATCCTACAAGTTACACACTGGGCTCAGTGACATGGTTCCCTAACTTACTGAATGCTAGAGACACTACTACTGATCAACTTTTAAGCAATTTTGAATATAGAACCGAGCTTAGATACAATAGAGTGCTACGTTTTGCCAAGAGTCAGAATATAATAATAGAGAACCAAGAGTTGGTTCCATAATAAAATTTGTTTGTTTTTATGAGTAGAATCATCTCCTAGCGGGTTGAGCAAGACCAAAAATACACCTAGTGTAGCTTTTTGACCTTATCTTGTCGTCGGCGAATAACAGTAACATTGATTCGCTACGTTTATTTATCTTGCCGTGCTAGTAGAAAAGTTTGGACAAATACACCAATACAAGTCTAGCTTCACTCAAAAAACCATCAGCACTATATCATGTTACCTTTCGGTCCAAACTGATGGACGCCATCTTCTTGCCATCAGGCGAGAACGCGAGCGCAGTGGGGTACGTCTTGTTCTTCACGAAGTCATACAAGTCTGTGTCCAATTTGGAGCCGAAGTTCACGGTTTTCGGGAACTTGTATTCATGTTTTGGGCCTGTCCAGTATTCGATGATTCCTGGTGAAATAAAATGAGTGGTTTTTCAACATCTACTTTTTATCCATCCATACTTTATCTATAGATAAGTAACTCTGTATATTGTTACGAGCTGGGGTTCGGGATAAATTAAAATAACAGTTTTACTCGAAAAAACACGATAACTTTATTTAAAAATTCACAAACACTAAAACACTTCGCTAACACGAACTAACACAACACAAAACACACTTCGTATCGCAGTCGTAGTTCCGCTTCGCGGCGATGTTCACCGTTTCGTTTCCAAAACTGAACTGAACTGAGTCCCGTGCCGACACGTCCGCTATTTATATCTCCGGTCACATTTTCTAGAAAGTTCGACAACCCGAGGTACCCAGGTGCATTCGAGAACATTCCAGTAACATCGCGAATGATCGACGATGATCTGGAAGTTTCTCGAATGACCCCTCGGAACTCCATCGAACGTTCTAGAACGTCGTGGAGCTTTCCCGAATTTTCTAGTGAATGTGCCCGGAACAATCGACACTTACGTCACCTATGCCTACCTACGTAACACTGCCCCCTCCTAAGACATGCTCGTCCCGAGCATCATTATTCCCGTAGTATCGTGCCAGCCGATCTACGTGAACAATTTTAGGCGCAGTTCTCGTACTCTTTCGTATCCGGTAGGTGACGTCGTTGATCTTGGTCACTACTCGGTATGGTCCATCCCATTTTGCCTGTAGTTTAGGCGACTTCCCTTTGCTACGCACTGGGTTATGCAACCACACCAGTGAGCCTTCATCAAATCCGCTATTGTTCATCTTCCGGTCATAGCGAGTTTTCATCCTCTCAGACATCTGCTGGCCTGACTGTCTGACATGCTCGTATACGTTATTCATCTTGTTACGCAGGTCATTGGCATAATCTGTTATGCTACTTGGTGAATCAGGTGGGATGCCAGTAATGAGATCAGCCGTAACCTTAACTCTCTTCCAAAGTTTGCAAAGGCTGGTGTCACAGACGTGCTTTCGTGAACAGCACTTCTGTATGACAGAAGAAACGGCTGTATGTGCTTGTCCCAATCCCGTTGTCTGCTCGCTACAACTTTGGCCAGATATCTTTCCAGTGTCTGATTAAATCTTTCCACCATTCCATCAGATTGTGGATGATATGACGTGGTTCTAGTTTTATGAGCACCCATTACGCGACATGTTTCCTGGAAAACTTGAGACTCAAAATTTCTTCCTTGGTCGCTGTGGATTTCTAAGGGTACTCCGAACCGACAAAAGACTTCGTGGACTAATTTATCAGCAACTGTCGAAGCTTCTTGATTAGGAATGGCGAAAACTTCCGGCCATTTTGTGAAATAATCCATGACAACCAAGAAGTACTTGTTACCACATTCACTTTCAGGGAATGGGCCAGCGACGTCCAGCGCTATCCGTTCCCAGGGGGCTCCCACGTTGTACACTTTCAATGCACCCCTGCTGCGTGTTTGAGGTCCTTTTACCGCTGCACAACTGGTGCATTTGCGACACCAATCTTCAACATCCTCTCGACAATGGATCCAATAAAACCGTTCTCGGATCTTCAACAGAGTCCTCTTAACCCCCATGTGACCTCCGGAACATCCATCGTGGTAGAGCTGAAGAATTTCTGGTACCTTCGATTTCGGCACGACCATTTGCAGATGGCACTTGTCTCCACGAGCATTTTCCCATTTACGGCACAAGACACCATCTTGGAGTACCAAGCTCTCCCACTGTGCCCAATAGCTCTTTGTGCTTGTACTCATTGCTGCAACATCGCACCATTTCGGTTTAGGAGCATTAGCTTTAATCCACTCGAGAATTGGTTTGATATCCGAGTCACTCTGCTGAGCATGTTGTAGAGTTTCCTTCCACTCATCGCTTAGGTCTGTTCTTAGCATTCTGACAGGAACTGCTTCCTTAGCTTCTTGCCTGACACAATGCTTGCAATCTTCAGGACAAGGCCTTCGTGACAAAGCGTCTGCGTTACCGTGGGACTTCCCACTGCGATGTTCTATTGAAAAGTGAAACTCTTGCAGCAATTCGATCCATCTTGCTACTTGCCCTTCCGGATTTTTAAACTGCAGCAACCACTTCAATGCAGCATGGTCAGTCCGAAGGTGGAATTTACGTCCCAGTAAATACTTGCTGAAATGTTGCAAAGTCTTTACAACGGCGAGGAGTTCACGTCTGGTTACACAATAGTTCCTTTCTGGTTTCGATAAAGACTTGCTGAAGTAAGCTATCACAACCTCATGATCTCCTTTTCGTTGAGACAACACACCACCAATTCCAGTATTACTCGCATCCGTGTCAATTATGAATTCATTTTCTGTATCAGGATAACCCAAAATCGGAGTATTACACAACCGTTTCTTTAACTCCTCAAAAGCCATGTCACAGCTATCATCCCAACAGAAAGGTCTCTTCTCCTCGGTAAGCTTATGTAATGGTTTCGCGATGTCTGCAAAATTCTTGACAAACCTTCGATAGTAGGAGCACAAACCCAAAAATGCTCTGACCTGCGTCTTATCCTTTGGAATTGGCCATTCCTTGACAGCGACGATTTTCTCTGGATCCGTTTGCACTCCTTCTTTAGACACAACGTGCCCCAGAAAACTAACCTGTTGTCTAAAGAAGGTGCACTTCTTTGGACTTAACTTAAGATTAGCTCCTCGGATTTTAGACAGCACTCGTTCCAGATTTTTAAGGTGGTCTTCAAATGTGCGGCCCACAATGATGATGTCATCTAAATAGACTAAGCAGGCATCTCCAATTAATCCGGTGAGTACCTGCTCCATTAACCTTTCAAAAGTTGCAGGAGCGTTGCACAATCCGAATGGCATAACATTAAATTGCCAAAGTCCTTTTCCTGTAGAGAATGCGGTTTTCTCCTTATCTTTGGGGTCAATTTCCACTTGCCAGTAGCCACTTTTTAGGTCCAACGTGCTAAACCACTTCATTCCTGACAGCGTGTCAAGAGTGTCGTCGATCCTGGGTAATGGATAGCTGTCTTTCTTTGTAATGTCATTCAGCCGACGATAATCTACACAAAACCGCATGCTGCCGTCCTTCTTTTTCACTAGGACCACAGGAGAACACCAGGGACTAGATGAAGGCTCTATAACTCCATCCTTTACCATCCCTTCAATCATAGCGTCCACTTCCTTTTCTCTTGCCACTGGTAACCTCCTAGGTCGCTGACGAATAGGTAACTCATTTCGCGTGTTGATTCTGTGCTGAACTAATCCAGTCTTCCCTATGTCAGCGTCATGTGCAGAGAAAATATCGGCGTATTGAAGTAACATCTTCTTAGCCTTATCCATTTCTCTCGCAGATAAATCTGTGCGACAATCTTCCAGAAGATTCGAGATGTGAGATCTTGCATCTTCAGCAACGTCCCGAGAAGGCCGATGTTGGCAATTACGCATCCAAGCCACTTCTTCACAGGTCCCCATCAACGTACCCTTCTGGATAACTTGTGCTTGTTCACTTGGATTCAGGATGCGTACAGTTGCAACATCAACTGCTCGTACTAAGCTTCGCGCCATCTTCCATGGGAGGTTCTCGTCCAATCTTTCAACGAGAATGCATCGATTTTTCGGTCCAGTATTGCGTGGAAGGCTAACTGGAACTATCGATTCCGACCTGGGAGGAAGAACAGTCTTCTTCAAGCAGTGCACTTTGCCTGATGGTGCACCTTCCATGAAGACTTCTTCCGAACCACACTTCAGGACTCCCTGATCCACGTCGATCTTACAACAGTGCTGTCGCATGAAGTCTAATCCTAGGATGCACTCGTCTTCTATATCAGCCACGATGACTTTATGCCGATAAATTGCGCTACCCAGCTTCAACTTCACCTCCTTCTCGCCTCGGATGGGTATGTGCTGACCGGTAGCTGTTACCAAATTTATGTGGTCATACTTGCTGAAGAAGTCCCCAAGAAGACGATTTACTCGGGAACTGACGACTGTGCGAGAAGCTCCAGTGTCCAATGTTAACTTACAAGGTCTTCCATTCACTTCACCTTTGATAATCAGGCTGTTCCCATCATGGGCTTGTGAGATCGATATCCTTGGGGCTCCTTGACCACCAGCCAGCACCCGCCCCGCAGTTCTGGCTTTTACTCGTTTCCCTGCTGCTGAGCTGTGGCAGCAGCCGTACTTCTATCCCACTTCTGACACCAAATGTTACGAGCTGGGGTTCGGGATAAATTAAAATAACAGTTTTACTCGAAAAAACACGATAACTTTATTTAAAAATTCACAAACACTAAAACACTTCGCTAACACGAACTAACACAACACAAAACACACTTCGTATCGCAGTCGTAGTTCCGCTTCGCGGCGATGTTCACCGTTTCGTTTCCAAAACTGAACTGAACTGAGTCCCGTGCCGACACGTCCGCTATTTATATCTCCGGTCACATTTTCTAGAAAGTTCGACAACCCGAGGTACCCAGGTGCATTCGAGAACATTCCAGTAACATCGCGAATGATCGACGATGATCTGGAAGTTTCTCGAATGACCCCTCGGAACTCCATCGAACGTTCTAGAACGTCGTGGAGCTTTCCCGAATTTTCTAGTGAATGTGCCCGGAACAATCGACACTTACGTCACCTATGCCTACCTACGTAACAATATTTATGTCTTTCGGTTAAGCTTTTATCCTAAACTATTGACAATACCCAAGGATATAGACTACTTTTTATTAAATTTCGACCTCGTCCACATTCGCAAATGAATACGCGATAAAAGACGAACGATGTGGCGGGCAAAAGTTAGTACATTTATATTAAAAGATTAAAATTAAATATCTGTGGAGGTACTGGTCTGATTACATAGTACATACTAATAATATAACATGATCACAGGTAATCGGATTTTTGAGTTAAGATATCCATCACAAAAAAAACACAATTTCGTACATAACATTATTGTACAAGAATAAATAAATGATTGGACTTAACCTTGCTTGTCTACCGAGACGGCTGTCTCATACACTGGGTTGTACGCGATGGTGGTGACGGTAGCCTGGTGAAGAGTCTCGAAGGTGTGCAGCGGCGCGCCTGAGGTCTGTGTGCCATCGAATATGTGGATCCTGTTGCTGGCTTTCTCTGAGCTGGTGGTAAATAAATTGCACAACAATAAGAATGGATGTTCTTTTTACAGCAGCCTACAATAATCTACATTGCCTTCTATTTTTTTTTTCTTCAGTAGTTACATCAACCTATTTTTGAGTGGTTATAAAAAAAATACACAGTCAGATTACACTGAACATGATATGTTTTTAATACAGGGCACAGTACCTAGTGTAATAAAACTTTAAGCCAAGAACAATTTTCAAGCAGAAGTGGACTGCTATAAGCAAATAATGAGGCAAAATCTAAAATGATCTCAAGGCTGAAGAGAAGCCAACTTATATTACATTACATTGCAAGGCATTTAATCTTCAAGTTAAGATTTGTTTACAAACTACTGACCAATCACAAAGCAAACAAAAACTAAAATATAGTACTTACATTGCAAGAGCAGATATTGGATCTCCAGCAGAATGCACCCACTCGGCGACATAGGGCTCAAACTCTATGGTTATCATGTTGATCATATCTGAAACAGAAATAGCAGAACTTAACATCTAGACTAAAGTTGATAATGCTAAAGTAATCTTGTTTATATGATAAAACAACACAAATGATGTAATCAAGATATTTTAAAACTAGATGATTGAAAATTGAAAAGTGAATAGTTTCTTGCTTGTTCTTCTCCATAAAGACCAACTTACACTTTGGAACAAGCAACTAGCTTCAACATTGAGACTAACCAACTGACTCTTAACTATTTATAAGTGAAACTAAAAACTTAAATTTGGAGGAACATCATAAGTTTTTTGTGAATGGTCATTGTAGTAAAGTGTGAGTACAATAGTTGTAAGTAAAGAATAGAAGCATGCAATTGGTGGTGGTTACCTTTGCAACCCACATTCTATTGATTTTTATTTACTTGACCCAATAAGGCTGGCAATCACGAAGAGTTCATTGAAGCATCAAGGGGGCCATATTTCATTAGGACAACAGGTTATGTAGCTTGGGTAGCGGCACCAACAAAATTTATGGCCAAGTGCTTAATCTGACGGGTGTTAACTTGCTGGCGCAAATAGAAGGACTTATCAAATGCTAATCACAGTTATTAGCTGGTTATCATGATGTTGATACAGATTTCTGTTTGAATATATTGTCTTACCAAAATTAACAACATCAAACACCTTGATAGTCCTCTCCAGAGAGGCGGTGCAGAGCAGGGTGCCCGTGGTGTTGGCAGCAACGTGGCTGATTGGGGCCAGGTGACAACGGAAATGCTTCACAAATTCTATGCCTTCTTCCTGAAAAATTAGTAAAAAACTTTACAGTTTGCAATAGTAGGCTAGAATATTAAAAAATGTGAAAGTGTGTACTTATTGAATATGAGTAAATACTTTCTTTTATACTTTTCTTTTTAACTTATGATATAAATATATGTTATTAATAATTCTTATTATTATAAAAAAATAATATTAAAAAAGAAAAAAAGAATGCATTTAATAAAGTTGCTTGAACACAAAGGAAGGAAATGGCCTATTTTATTATAAACCACTTTGTCTGCATTCTGGATCATACATATAATGCATTATATATTTTTTTAATTCTTGTGTCTAGTAAGAGCAGTGGGATAATCAGAATTAACAATTTCCCATTCCACAACCCACTGTTTCAAATAATTGTTTAGCAAAAAAACTTCCACTAAGTCACTGTTTCTAGATCCTGGTGCCTAGTGGCATGATAAACAATATAAAAGCCGGGTTTCACAAACAAAAAGAACAAATTAAAACCTTTCAATATAGGCGCCAAAATGCAACAGGCTATAAGTACATAATGTATGGCTAGCCGCACACACACAATAATATTGACAATAAAGTACGTATTGTCAATAATATTGTGTGTGTGCGGCCTGTATTGCGGTATTAGTTATATAGAATCTAGATTATTGACAATCTTGTATTGACAATATTATTGTGTGTGTGCGGCTAGCCTATGTTTCATTTAAAGCTTTGTATGTTGTACCTGTTTCTTCCAAAACTTTAAGTGTCCATCCTGACTAGCGGTGATCACGAAATCCGTCTTAGTGACCACTACGTGAGTGACCACATCTCGATGCATGTAACTGAATTCATACGTTTCAGAAGTCGGCAGGTTTTCAATGTACAGAGACTCAAACTCCAACACTGGAAAATAGAAAAGGATTCATCTAGTCTGCATTCATTTGATATTCAATATTTTTCAAGCGTCACTAACTGTTTACCTTTTCTTTTTTTAGTTTTAGGTTTTGCTGCTTCAGCGGGCATAGGCCCTATCCAGCCATCGGTTTCTTCAGCTTCTTCATTGGTATCAACGCTGCTACGCCTCTTCTCCGCAGACATTATTGAAACTCGTTAATCCAACTTGGATTCTCTTTTATCTCAAAAACACCAATTTCTATTTTAGTTTCCGTCGATTTGTAAACACCATACAACTACAGCTCGAATAGTTGACAAATGTCAAATGACAATAATGAATGACTTAATTGATTATGCTAACCAAATTAAACTACTCCGCAATTTCATACCAACTCATAAAGATGCGAGACTATTTAAATTGGCTTCTTTAGATCTATTGAATGAATGAATTGAAATGAATGCAATGCATCATTAATGCATGCATTGAGTCAATGGCTTTTGAGTACTATCGATATAAACCCTTACCCATTGGTAAAGCTAAAATTAGGAAGAATCAAGAACTCATTTGTAATTTATTAAAGATTTTTGATTGGTTGAAATTCAATGAATCTCATTGGTTGTTCTTATTGTTTTTTTTTTCGTTTTTAAAGGTTTCATAGACAATAGTAAAAACTCATTGAAGAAAATCATTTATGCGTTCCACACAAAAACAATATAAAAAAAATTAAAACTTATTCGAAAAAATTAATAAAAACTTATTTTCTATCCACATTACTTGATTATTGTATTTAAAAAAATATTTTTAAAATAATTCCCCAGTCACGTTGGAAGAGCGTTGAAAACTTTTTAGCTACATTGTCTATGCTCAAAATGTCTTTTACGAATTCGTAGTGATGGTGGCTGGCTTCCTTGCAAACGAGGCGTCGTAAATTTCATCGTATTTGTAAATCTTATTCATAATTTGATCGTGAAACGATCGAATCAATAGTGATTTAAGTGCTCAAGAAGTTTCACATCTAATCGGTAAGTGAAAAGTGCAACATTGATTGTGAAACCGCGCGCTACCGGTACCTCTACACGTGGTTAGGCTACTATACGGCGTACGTACATTACAGATGTGTTTTCTTATAATTATAAGCGAACGAAGCAACGACGCAAATTTCCAAAGTGTTTCCAAGTGAAATCCTATTATTTTTGTGTCAACGCATCATTGTTAGGTTGTTTATTGAACGTGGTTAGTTTGACAAACGGTGACTCGTTGCTGACACATATAGCTGCTGTTGAGGTAATTTTATATTCGAATGAGTGATCAGGAATCATTTGAATTTGTTAATTTTCAGCTAAAACAATGAGTGAAATTGCTCCGTCATCACTATGCGCTCTTAATCAGCTCCAAGTACCTATTTATCATGCCTTGTCTTGTAGCTTTCTTTTTTTTTCACTGTTAGTATAAGACAATGACGCATCGCTGCACTATGAACAGCATGTGGGAAAGTAGTAATGTATACTGCCTATAGGAACCTTACAAGTCTAGTTTTAAGCATGTGTAATGCTGTCTACCTGTTACATGCTCACACAAAGGACTCATTATTGTACATTGAAATGTATTATCAGCTATTGTATTTATGAATTTATTGACATAATTTCAAAAGAGACAACATTGTTCTTTGGTAACGGTAATTGTTGGTACCATACTTAAAATTTGTATATTTTCAACAACCTTACCCTTGTTCTAATAATATTCAAGGACATTTCATACTGCCAACATGTAGTTTTTTTAAGTATGCTTACCATATCTGTTGGCCAAATAAGTAATTGCCTTTAGCAGTCATTCTCAGTATGAAAGTTGATGCAGTTGTGATGAATTCCAATTAAACACTTTCTAAGAATTTGATTTCTTCATTTTTAATTTCACTTATCTCCAGCAGCAAAAACACTTACCATACCAGCTTTTTTTGTTACAACAATGGTATAATAACTGCAATCAAATTAGGTATGTATAAGCTATGCCCATATTGTTTGGTTTTCACATATGGAAACTCCAGTTGCCATATTTAAGGAAAACAACAATTACATAATAAAATTAAAGTCCAATTCTATATAGATAAAACATAAAGTATTTTGATATCCGGGGTTGTGGAATGTTTATAGTAGTCACTGTGACCCTGGAACATAAAGGGCAATCGAAGGAACATGAGTGGGTTTAAGTCAGTAAGAGTCTGACACTCCCTCCCGCCGCACCCTGGACGGGAGCAGTCATTTGATGATTTCCCACTCACCAAAAAAAAAAGTATTTTGATATAACTGGCCATAAATAAGTAAGACAAACTATGTTATGGTAACACTGAAAAAAAAAACATTTCTGACATTCACAAAATAATCCAAAAAGGTTTGTTACACTTTTACCAGAGTACAGTTAGAACTTTCAAGTTATTGCCCCATTAACCCTTTAACAGTTGCATTAGAAAGTAAATCATTTCATGTAATTGCACCACAACCAACTAGATTTCACACTAAAATTCATGTAGGTCTTTGTATTTTTTAGTGTTAAGCCTTTTCAAACATAATTATATTGTTTTAAATTGTCTTTTATTTGGTTTGAGATAAGTTTTGAATTTTTTATTGTTCGGCTGACTTGGTAAGGTTTTCAACATAGTCTTAGGATTATAATGACTCATTATTCATAAAAAAAAAATTCTCTTCATTCTGTTTTATTAGAATATTTTGCACAAGGCTCTTTACACAACAAAAATACATTTACCTTACAAAAATGTGGTTAATTTATCTAATGGAGAGTACCATACATGTCTAGGTTCTCCTGGGAGCTGCTATCACATATTATGTAGTACATAAGTGTGAGCTAGCTATTTGCATAGCAGTATGTACACGAGTTATCATATTTACAAGTTAATGATTTTCCCAGTGTAGCTTTCACTCTATCCCCTCTGCTATCTGCTCATGTTTTATCTCTAAAATGTGTTTGACCTAATGAAGAAAACAAAATGTATTATTTTTTTAGTTTAAAACAATTAAATTATTAATTAGTTATGTAGATGAACAGTAAACTTTTATATAAATACTAGAGATTGCTTGCGACTTCCTCCGCGTAAATGTTTAGTTATCGCATATGAATACGTATCTATGACCTACTTGTGATTCATGCTTACTCTGAACCAAATTTCATAAAAATTGGTTCAGTAGTTTAGCAATAACAGCCAGATAAGCAAACAGAGTTACTTACGCATTTGTAGTTACATATTAGTATAGACAATTCCTACTCGAAATAAGCAAAAATATCGTCCACCGAGATTAATTATGCAGGTAAAAGTTATTGAGTATGCAAATAAAACTGTATTCAATAATGTCTTGCTCTAGTGTTCTGTGTTGATCAATAGTTTAGAGGCCAAAGAAAAGTGTCGCCGTGTCGAGGTCGGCCGTAATTATTGACACTATGGTTTTTGTATAAACTCAGTGTTATACCTACTCAAATTATTCGAACTAAATCTGCTGCTGCTCAAAAAGCGTTAGTTACGTGTAGTTTATAAACCCTTGTTTGCCCTCTAAGAATTACATAAGGCACATTGTCCTGACCTATTTGATTTCCGATCTAATTTATGTTGGCTTGGTTAAAATCAATAATGTCCCTGAACAATATTATGAATTTATGATAACAACGTTTACCTACTCGATGATAGAACTGCAAAAAAAATTACATAAAAAATACACCTTGTTTTCTGCTCTCTATAACTTTTTCCCTGTCGTAGTGCATCAGTATTGTTGTATACCGTATTGACACATTATCAAAACTCGCCGCGATTTGCTGTTAAAATGCTCAAGTCAACAGACCTTGTGGAATGTGCGACGTTCACGTCCTCAATTGTTTTGCATCATTTCGGGCCTCCGTTTAACATCTCGATCGAAATGTTTGCTGCGACTCAATTGGTCACAATCGTACGTAATTTGCCGTGATCTTGGCACTTGGAGCGCGTTATCAACTTCAGGGTCATCACGTCAGCGGAACTTCTGTGCAAATAAGTAAACTACTTGATATCTCTGTCACTCACAAAACCCCAAATAGAGGTAAGAAAGGGATGGACGAGGGGAACGGCCGATTTGTAAGGGTCAATAATACGCCGACAAAATTTATTCACTAAATACACTTTTCGTCCAGAACATGTTTTATCTTCATTTATGTTTGTAAATTCAAAATATAGGAAAACTTAAAACTGCAGCGTTTTTTCGAGTCAAAAGTGGTCTCTGTAACCTACTTTGAGTTCTTGTAGAGGTGCCGTTATGTTAGTGATAAGAGTATAATCAACGGAGTGCATCCTATTGTTTCAGACAATGAGTTCGAGCGTATGCTATAAGTGCAACCGGACGGGGCACTTCGCCCGCGAGTGCACCCAGGGAGGCGTGCAGGGAGCTCGCGACTCTGGCTTCAACCGCCAGCGCGAGAAGTGCTTCAAGTGCAACCGCGCCGGACACTTCGCGCGTGACTGCAAGGAGGAGGCTGACCGTTGCTACAGGTTAAAAACACTATAAACCATCTCATTATTTTCCAAACCTTAGCATCATAGCCTCCAGTGTAATCAACGACCGAATTCGTATCAAACACTCCGCGAAAATGTTGTAACTTAGCCCAAAACGTTAAAAACACTTCACATTTTTTGCGTTTCGATGTGTAAATATTTTACAGTAGCTCTACCATGAGTTTGCATCGATAAATTCGCTAGCGTCTCCGTAAATAAATTGTATGAAATGTTGCACAGCGCCCCTAGCGGTCACAGATAGAATTGACAGTGACATATTGGGAATCAAAATTAAACAACCACTAAATCCCTAAAGTAGTTTGCTAACAGCCAACCTTTCTGTTTAGTCGGATTATTGGCTGTCACAACATTTTTACGCCTACGGTAGCGAGTAAGTTTTCGATGACAACTCATGGTAGGGGTACAGCATGGACTGGACGGCGAGTCGAAGGGGCAACAAGATCGGTGACCCATTGCTTAACCGCCCAGAGCGGTTAGTTGAAGCAGTAGTGTATCAATCAAGCTTCTTAGTTGCAGCATTGCTATAGGTTAACGACACTTCAAACGATACGTGTTTCGTGTAGACATGAAGTATGTCTATTGGCTCGTTACGCATGAGTGGTCACGTTTGAGCGGCTCGACTCGCACGCGTGTACCGCCTCGGCCGGCTAGCGTGCGCTGACGAGGAAACAAGTGCCACGCGCCAATCGCATCCGCGTGAAGGAATATTTGAACAGTTCAACGTATCCTATTATAAACTGAAGTTTCGGAACATTATTTAAACTTAACGGCTGCCTTTCATCAGTTGACTATCCCATTGGCACTATTTCAGAAACTCAACAAAGTCCAATATGCTCGATAAAACTAGTTTTGCTCGAGACGAGTCTCGCTACCCAGTTACGCCTACCAATTTATCAGCCATTTTATGCTGGGCGTGTTTAAGTAATGTCGGGTGCACGTTAGCTAACCCCGATTCTTATCCGAGTCACGTCGGTTTATCATTAGATCATATCTAAAACCAGTTTCGATAACATGAATCGTCTTTTATATTCTTTGCCATTCGTTTTTAGCTCGAATCGTCGGAAATATCCACTTGAAAACTCTGAAACTAAGTAAATATTTTAAAAAGCTCATTAACCTGTAGAACATCATCGGATGTTTCTGGCGCAATCAATATCTGATTTGTGTGTAGACATTGACCTGAGTAACAAGGTCGCAGAGAAAGTGTAGTGTCTACTAAAGTAAATGCTCGAATGTCACGTTGAACTGTTGGCATTGACCTTGACGACACGTGTCCAATTAACTTGTCATCGACCTTTCATCGTATTAAAATATCTTATAATTTATACATATATTACATATTAAGTTATTAATATTTTTATTCAAGTTTTAAGTTTACTGATGTTTAGACAGTGTATGTAATATGTTTTTGGTGTGGTCCAGGTGTAACGGCACGGGACACATAGCGCGCGAGTGCGCGCAGAGCCCCGACGAGCCGTCGTGTTACACGTGCAACAAGACCGGGCACATCGCACGGAACTGCCCCGAGGGCGGGCGCGATAGCTCCAACCAGACCTGCTACAACTGCAACAAGTCCGGCCACATCTCACGCAACTGCCCCGATGGCACAAAGACTTGCTACGTGTGCGGAAAGCCCGGACACATCTCCCGCGACTGCGATGAGGAGCGGAACTAACACACGCCTCGTCGCGACTGCCTATATATAAAATAAACTATGTATATTATGATGCCACGCACGGACGATAAGCAAAGGACGCGATACGCGACACTAGATCGTAAGACCACACGACTGTATGAAATTAATGCAACGGAATTATAAATCAGATGATGCAGCAGCGGTATTCACGTGACAGACTGAGGTGTATGATTTTTAAAATGTTGACTTGTATATAGGTCTCCCCGCCGCGCGAGCGCCGGCGGCGCTCGTCGACACGTTAATGTTTGTTCTTGCACGACGTGAACGAGTTATTGTGTTTTAAATCATTTAATAATCGTGATTGAACTATTGAGGAGGTAGCGTTACAGTTTTTAGCATTACAGAGTATATATTTAATATATTTTGTACAGATTTTTTTGACAAAAGATAAATTGGATGCTGGCGTACATAATGAGTTTTCAATGTGAAGAGTGGAGGCCCCGGAGCGACCTGAACCCCTACTGGACTCTCTTGTTCATCTTGTTATACAGTTGTTCTTACGTGATCCTACTGCGATCCGACGAGTCTCAATCTTACATCCTATCACTTCGCGTGATTTATTTTATTGATCAATTCCTTTGTTTATGAGATCCTGCTAACTTGTGGAGAATTCAGTGGTTAATTAGAATTTCATCAATCAAAACATTTTTTATTTTGTTATCCCTGTCAATGTGCCTCTCTGTAATACACTGAAATGTATAATGGTTACTCAAATAACAGTGGGAGATGATTAATTAATAAAATCTTGCCTTATTATTTTACAAGTTTTCATCTTGCCCTATTTTTTTTAGTATCATAATATTTATTTTGATGACAACATGTGCTCACAACACGAACACACATCAACTGTTTTAAATCTCCCAAGTGTAATAAGTAGGTAATTTTAATTAAGTTTAGATGACATTACTGAGCTCAAATCAAATGACTGAACAAGAGGGCAATACCTATCCTTCAACCATACCTGGAATAACATACAAATTATATTTGCTAGGTACATAACACCTGTGTCGTTTGACACCACAAAATGTACATATTTTTAGAGATCATGCTACCACCATTATTTTCTGGCCTTTTTTTGGACAATGAATGTAAGTATCGACCATATCAGATGATTTTCAGTAAGTAGGTACCTAGCTTTTGTAGATCCATTGGTGGATTCAGATACATAGTAATTGCTAGCTGACTAAAAGTACATAAACATTATTCACCTTGCATAGGTATCCTTTGAAGTAGTGTCAAGTGTCAATCAGTGTATACTGGCACGGGCCACCTAGAGCACCCTGGAGCAAAATCGCAATCAGACGTGAAATGGACCTACCTATTGATTTGAAGAACGACCTACCTATTGATTTGAAGAACCTCTTATTAACCCGTAAAAAAGATTGGCATCGGGGAAAGGTTCGCTGCGCTGCTGCAGTCTCGACTCCAGAAGACTAGCAATATTTAAAACTAGCTCTATAGAATAAAAAAGAGTGCTTGCTGAACAAATATTATCTGGACGGACTAGCTGTCCCCCCTGCTGTTTCACTCGCATATTTGGTTACTACTCCGCCGCGTGTGCGTTTCAAATGCGCGGCCACGGCGTCATATTAAAAAAAAAACCATGGCAAGATTATGTAAAAAATTGTCAAAGTTGATTCCCAAAGCCATAAATTTGTCAAAGTTATGGTCAAAAAGTTATAAGGGTTTGAACGTGGCCGCGCCATCGAAACGCGGAGAACCGCGCGGCCACGGAGATCTCTAAAACTAAACGTTGCAGAGACCTGAAATTCAGGTAAATAACAGATTGAATTTGTAAAAAAAATGTAAAAATATAGAAAAAAATCCTAGGTTAATATTTTAGGAGCTATAAGACTAAAACTCCATGGCCGCGCCATTGAAACGGTGAAGAACACGTTATCGCCAATATCTCGCTGAAAAAGCATCGCAAAGGTCTGAAGTTTTTTGTAAAACCTAGATTTGAATTTGTCAAAAACTGTAAAAATACTACAAAAAATCCTAGGTTTATGTTTCAGGATCTGTAAGAGTAAAACCTCATGGCCGCGCCATTGAAACGGTGAAAAAACACGTTATCGCCGTTATCTCGCTGAAAAACCATCGCAGAGGTCTGAAGTTTTTTGTAAAACCTAGATTTGAATTTGTCGAAAACTGTAAAAATACTACAAAAAATCCTAGGTTTATGTTTCAGGAGCAGTAAGAGTAAAACCTCATGGCCGCGCCATTGAAACGGTGAAAAAACACGTTATCGCCGATATCTCGCTGGAAAACCGACGCAGAGGTCTGAAGTTTTTTGTAAAACCTAGATTTGAATTTGTCAAATAGTGTAAAAATGCACAAAAAAGTCCTAGGTTAATATTTTAGGAGCTTTTAGACTAAAACACCATGGCCGCGCCATTGAAACGGTGAAGAACACGTTATCGCCGATATCTCGCTGAAAAAGCATCGCAGAGGTCTGAGGTTTTTTGTAAAACCTAGATTTGAATTTGTCAAATAGTGTAAAAATGCACAAATAAATCCTAGGTTAATATTTCAGGAGCTGTAGTACGGTATCGCGTAGAAATATGTCGTGATTATCTACCGAAGAAAGTTAGAGTAAAGCGAGTTTTTTTATTGTAAACAACACCTATTAATATATAGAACTACCGATACCAGGCAAAATGATTTTTTTAGCAGTTTTTATAACTTTAGATACGTCTTGAATATTTTTATAGGGTGACCATGGCTTTTGTTTACAGAATACTTTCCACCTATCGTTTTAGAAATCACAAACTGTTCCTCGCAGTTTCACCCGATTAACTCAAAATTATAATGAATACTATGCAGTAGTTTTTGAGTTTATCCCGGACAAACAAACAGACAGACGTGTGTAACTTTGATATAATATATACATGTCTTAGTTTAAGTAAATAATCTGTGATTTGTGACTTTGAAAGCAATACTTACTATGTCTTATTATAAGTAAATAATGTGATTTATATGATTTAAAAAGGAATAAACATATGTTTTTTGTATGTTATCGTTTGATTAATTTAATTTAGAATTCTTGAGCTATAATTTCAAAAACGGTAGGTGGAAAGTTTTCTGTAAACAAAAAGTCATGGCCACAAAGCCATGGTCACCCTATCAAAATATTCAAAACGTACTGAAAGTTACAAATAACGAAAAAAAAATCATTTTGCCTGGTATCGGTAGTTTTATATATTAATAGGTGTTGTTTACAATAAAAAAACTCGCTTTACTCTAACTTTCTTCGGTAGATAATCACGACATATTTCTACGCGATACCGTACTACAGCTCCTGAAATATACACCTAGGATTTTTTTGTGCATTTTTACACTATTTGACAAATTCAAATCTAGGTTTTACAAAAAACTTCAGACCTCTGCGTTGGTTTTCCAGCGAGATATCGGCGATAACGTGTTTTTTCACCGTTTCAATGGCGCGGCCATGGGGTTTTACTCTTACAGCTCCTGAAACATAAACCTAGGATTTTTTGTAGTATTTTTACAGTTTTCGACAAATTCAAATCTAGGTTTTACAAAAAACTTCAGACCTCTGCGTTGGTTTTTCAGCGAGATAACGGCGATAACGTGTTTTTTCACCGTTTCAATGGCGCGGCCATGAGGTTTTACTCTTACAGATCCTGAAACATAAACCTAGGATTTTTTGTAGTATTTTTACAGTTTTTGACAAATTCAAATCTAGGTTTTACAAAAAACTTCAGACCTCTGCGATGCTTTTTCAGCGAGATATTAGCGATAACGTGTTCTTCACCGTTTCAATGGCGCGGCCATGGAGTTTTAGTCTTATAGCTCCTAAAATATTAACCTAGGATTTTTTTCTATATTTTTACATTTTTTTTACAAATTCAATCTGTTATTTACCTGAATTTCAGGTCTCTGCAACGTTTAGTTTTAGAGATCTCCGTGGCCGCGCGGTTCTCCGCGTTTCGATGGCGCGGCCACGTTCAAACCCTTATAACTTTTTGACCATAACTTTGACAAATTTATGGCTTTGGGAATCAACTTTGACAAATTTTTACATAATCTTGCCATGGTTTTTTTTTTTAATATGACGCCGTGGCCGCGCGTTTGAAACGCACACCTCCGCCGCTCCTGTAGGTCGTAGCGTTATATTATAGGTACTAATAGCCTTAGGTAGGTACTCGATAAATGAAATATCCCACACAAAAATAATGGATCTATTCGATCTAGTACTTCCTGAGATTAACGCGTTTATACAAACAAACTTCTACTTTATAATATTAAGTACCTATAGATTTTGCAGTTTTAACGTTCTAAGTTCTTGCGATAATTTCCAAACACTAGCATTCCATCGTGTGACCACTGCAACAATGGATACGACCGGCTATTCCTGTCTAGCTGGAAAAATCAATCCATGGTAACTACCAATGCAGCCTACGCTACAAAACTACGATACATCAGCGACAAATATTGCAATAAGAATTTACTTACCTCATTATGTTGCCTGACAAAAACTGAACTGCAAATCGCTTATTCTTTACTGAAGATTGTAAAGACTGCGCTGCGGTGTCTGTAAATTCTGATTGCTGATCAGAATTTGAGTGAGGTGGACTGGTAGGTAGGTACAAAAATTGACGAAATGGAAAATCCTCTGTTTTTTGAATTCTATGCGGGATACGACGCGGTGTGTACTATTTTTAGAAAGAAAGAAAGAAAGAAAGAAAAACAGTTTATTCGTGCTAAGTTAAGCTAAAGTTTTACAGCATGAACTTAAAATGTAGGTATAAAACTTATTGCACGAAAGGGCTAGCGCTCAGCATAATGCCGGGCCCGTACACAGGTACGAGTCCACGGCGCTGGTTTTCAGCGCTAGCCGAGGGCGTGTTTACTGTCTCAGAACAATGGAGAACTTAGTTGCTCAATTGTTCTGAGGCACGATAAACACCAAAAAAGGCGTTGTACCGGTGCGGAGCACACAACAAAAAAAAAAAATACGAAAATAAAGTTACAACAAACAAGTTTACAAATTTTTAAATATCAGGCAACATTTTTACGAAAAATCGACTAAAGACAAAAAAAAGAAACTAAAAGGCAACTGAACACACTAGTGTATCATAATCGATCATTATTTAATCTATGACATTAAGGTACACACACGTACAGTACAATAATTATGTCACCTATGTCATCACTGTTTATGTGTTTATATATATTAGTCTATGATCACTAGAATTACATAAGCCGGTAAGCGTAAGCTTTTACTTACAGCAAATGGTGTAATAAGGTTTTATTATGAATCATTGTGGTATGTTGTGCTCGGTAATTGCTTTTGAACAATGTTGTGTTTGTGAGTGAAATTAGGTGAACCCATCTCAAGACAAATCCACGGCGCGGGAGTTGGAATACGACCCGCAACGCTATCTTTATATATATCGCGCAGACGCCAAGGAACAATGCGGTGAGTGAATTTAACCCATACATATCTATGTGAAAAACTAATGAAATACGGCATTATGCATATAAAATAAAACATGTATAATGTAAAAAAGAAAGAAACAAAGATAGATAGTAATTGAGGTGATTGAAATAATGTAATAAAAATGTAATATTGTAATATTGTCTCACAGGCGTACAGAACATAGAATACAGGGACGAGAACGCCGCTAACAGACTACAGCAGGCTGGGGGCAGAGACGAGTTGCGGCGCAACCGGATGATCACACCAAGGACTGTAGGCCATGACCCGAGAGGTAAATAAAAGATTATTGTGATGATAGTTGGGCATCAAGTAGTAACTTCTTGAGTTGGTATTTGAAAGATTGTATTGTTCGCAGGCCTCTAATTGGTGGTGGAAGATCATTCCAGCAGTGTGTGGCCGCAAACCTGAAACTGCCCCTGAAAGCTGCGGTTCTGTGTCGTGGAGTTCGGAGTGGGGGTACTATGGAGCGAAGACCATACTTGTATTGATTTTGTCGCCATGTGAGTCTTTCAAACAAATAGCGCGGTTTTTGGGTTGTTATTGTGCCAAACAGCAAACTCGCTAGATGAAGCTTACGCCTGGCAGCCATCTTAAGTATTTTGAGTTTATTTATGTATGGGGTCACATGGTGTCTACGGGGAACATGAACACAAAAGCGAACACAGGCATTCTGAACTCTCTGAATTAACCTATCTGTTCTAGCAAGCAGGCAAGGTCCATACACTGTGTCACAGTAATTAAACTTGGAAAGGACCAAACTATCAACTAATTGCTTTCTAAGTGGTATGCTAAGGTAATTGCGAATGCCATATAAGATCTTAAGCCTGTAGAAGCAATTTCTGAGCACGCTCTTTATGTGGGCTTCAAAACGCAACTCAGGATCCAGGATTAGACCCAGGTTGCATGCCTGGAGTACGCGCTCAATTTTCTCGCCTTTAATAATGATCTCTGGATTGGCAGACAAAATTGCAGCGACTTGTTTTTTTGTTCCCAACACCATGAACTTGGACTTCAGAGGGTTCAGAACTAAAGAGTTCTCTTCTGACCAGGTTACTACCCTATGCAGATCCTCATTCACCCTCTGCACCGCTAGTGCTGTGTCGACTCCTTTGAAGGAGGTATATAACTGGATATCATCGGCATACATATGGTATTTACAGTTTACAAAGGATCCGACAACATCAGCACTGTAGAGGATGTATAGCAGAGGACCCAAAATCGATCCCTGCGGGACTCCCCTGGACACGCGGAGGGGAGGGGAAGACACCGTCGACCCGTCCTCCCTATGGATTTCCACATATTGGGACCTATTTCTTAGGTAGCTACCAAACCAATCCACAGCATCACGGTCAAAGCCATAGAACACTAGCTTGGACAACAGAAGATTGGTATTGATAGCGTCAAATGCCCGTGAGAAATCCAGCAGGACCAGAATTGACCCCTCTCCCCGATCACGTGCCTCTAGGATATTGCCCACTACATCAATCAATGCCGTAGCAGTACCTCTGTTCTTACGGAAACCGGACTGAAGCTCAGGGAGAATGTTGTTTGTCTCCAAGTAGTTGATTACCTGTAGATACACTACACGCTCCAGTATCTTGGACAAACAAGGGAGAATACTGATAGGCCTGAGATCTTTTAGACTGACTGGATCATTGGTTTTAGGGATCGGGCGAACAATAGCACAATGCCAGAGGTCAGGAAATGTGCATGTTTCAATGGATCTGTTGATGATATCAGTGATGGCTTGCAGAGTATTCGGCAATGTGAGTGTCAACATGTCCAGACTGATGCCATCAACACCCTGTGCATTGGATTCTAGACCCATAATTATTTTCAGGATAGTTTCCTGGTTTGTAGTGGTGAGTGAGAACTCTTCTGGACCGTGCCTGTGACTGTGGAAGTGGTTTATCAGTGAGAGGTTATCGTTATGGTTCCCCGGAACGTCTAAAAAGGCTGCATTAATGATGCCTGGGTTGTCAAAAAGACTTGGCAGTAGCCTGTTCTTATGGTCAGGAAGGAGGTCAAAGGTCATCTCTAATAGTGGACCATGGTATCATATTCAGGTCGTTATGGAAATGATCCGACAATATGTCTGAAAGGGGGCGATACACAACTAACCTAGGCTTAACCCGGGGCTTCCTAAAGACAGTTTCGCAGGTGACAAAAGAGTGATGGCCGAGCTCGCTGATATGGTTCACTCTAACATTGCGTGTTGCGGCATCAGTGCAGATGATATCGATGAGCGTACCACTGTCACCCACGAAATGCGTCGCAGTGCTTACTACTTGTACTAGACTCAAGTAGTTCACAAAGTCAGTAAGCTGTTTTGACTTGGAACTATGTACGTCTAACAGATTTACATTTAGATCACCGAGTAGCACAAGATTGTCATAGGGGGCTAAGGCGCTGATACTGGCAGTGATGGCGTCAAGGAACAGCTCAAGGTCCTGCCAAGGCGGGCGGTATGCGGTTCCAATGAGAATCTTTTTTTTGTTAATGATCAGACCCAGCCAGAGCTGCTCAACGTTTGCGTGCTCAGGATGAACTCTAACCCGCGCGTTTATACCATTTCTAATATAGAAACCAACGCCACCACCACGGCCACCTCTTATAGTCAAAGGACGCGGTATATGTCTGAGCTTGTACCCCGGTACACTAGGAGCGCGGTCCTCTTCCCCCTTACGTAGCCAAGTCTCATTTATTGCCATAATGTCCACCGAGTGATTACCCATGGCGATCACGAATTCATCCTGGTTTGTTCCTAGGGATCCTGCATTAAATAGACCAAACGAGATGTGTTTGCTAGGAGCCATCAAAGCAAGCTGGTGAAGGATTTGGGGTTGTGTTGAGACAGTACCAGTGCGAATGAGTTGAGAGTACGAAAGTAATTATGATGAAATCGGACTTGGGTGTGTGGGCTCTATCTATAATAACAATAACAAATAAACTATTTACATGTAGAAAAATAAAAATAAAATAAAAATAAACATGATTAAAATTAGACTGTTTCCTTTCTAGGGCCGAAGATTCGGAGTAGGTCTTCCTCAGCGCGTATCCTCTGCGCCCTGTCTCCTGGCATCTTCCTGACGAGGATGCGGCCCTGCTTGGTCCAGACGTACTTCCAGTCATGAAGACTGGCAGCGTCCCTCGCCCTGCGAAACAACTGACGGTTGACTTTCGTCAGCCGTTCGTTGAGGTAGTACTTCTGCGCAGGAGCTGGCATGTCGAGGTCGGCAGTGGTCGTTCCACGTCGTAGTCGCGCGCCTGCCAGAAGCTGGTCACGCAGGTCCCGACGAGCAAGGCGCACGACAATCGGCCGGGGACGAGATTCTGTTGGTCCCGCTGAGCTTGTCACGTTGAGCTGCCTTCCACCAACGCGTTCCGCACTAATGATGTCCCGGTCCTCAAGGTTGACCCCCAGCTTGTGGCCAATGACCTTAATTATGTGTGCTGGATTTTCCGATCTTGTCTCCGGAAGGTTCGTCACCTCAATATCGTTGGCGAGAAGATCCTGGTCCCTATCGTTGATGTCTCGCCGTAGTCCCTCAACAATCTCACTCACACTGGCTGCGCTCGTAGAGCCCGAAGTAGCGCGTTGTTCGAGTGCGTCCACTCTGGCCTCCAGGCCATCAATGCGCGTGCTGCAGGTGTTTAGGGTGGTCTTAAGTTCCGCCATTTCCACCTCCATCTCCTTTCTGAACACCTGTATCTCGGCGCGCACCGCCCTCAGCTCCCCGATGATCACCTGCAGATCGGTACAGGCTGCTGGCGACAAATCCCGAGCGGCGCCGCTGGCATCCAACGTCTCAGGCGACGGGAGGATGGCTCTGTTAGGTGTGCTAGAGCCCGCTGTGCTAATTGAGCCAGACTCTTCTCCAGGTGGACTCTGCGTGGGGCCCCTCACAGGCGTGTCGGCCCTGTTGTCTCGAGCAACATGCTTCTTACATTCGGGACAACGCCAGGTAGGTGGTATATTAGCCTTAGGAGGAATGCCCACACACACCCGATGGTAAAGAGCCTGGCACTTGCCACACCTAGCGCCCTCTTGCGTAGTCAAGAAGCGACCGCAACCTCCGCACTTGGTGCCCGGCATGATTTACGGCTGCTAGTGTTCCTGCCTGACAGCTAGTATTGGTGAAGATCGCTAGATGGCAGTGGTAACGATTACCGCAACCGGTCGATAAACGTTCGGTGTTAGCAGGATAGATGTCACTGTACTGAGTTTAGCGCTGCCAAAAATATGCAAATTTAAGCGGGTAACCATATAATTTGGACAATTTGGCTTATAATGTATATAAGATTTTTCGATTTTAAGACCCAAAAACGCACTATTAACCACTCACTTTAATGTATGTTTCACAGATTGTAAATAAGAACACTAATAAATGATTATAAAGGCGCACTGACTGTTATTTCTATTTAAATTCCCAAAAAAATTGGACAGCGACCCACACCGGTACAGACGTCAAACGTCACTGAAAAAATTTTACAAAAGCTAGTGCCGGCTAGAGAGAATACCTACCTTCATTTTATTCCGTACCTTTAAGGGTGAGGCCAAACGAGCGTAATTTTGTCAGTTGTGAGTCGCGTTTTTTCGGTCAAGTATTTTACGTTCAACTGAATTTCTGTTGAGCTGCCAGACGAACTGAATTTATTCAGTTACTATTGAGCGTTGGTACGGGGTGTTCTTGTCGTCGAGTGCGATGGATCTTTTAAAAATATATTGTATTTACAAAGCATATTCCGAAGATGAGACCAGAAAAAAAAGCTGGGTAAATCCACTCAATAGTCAGAGGCTGATATGTGGACAGTTCCATACTTTATATGAACGTTTATGTGCAAATTCCGGAGGTACTTTCAAATTTTTTTGAAAGTACTACCATATGCCATTACCTGTTTTTCAAGAATTATTACACCACGTAAACACCACTCTTCATCGCTCCCCTTCCTTGCCCTTCCCTCACCCCAACCGAAATTCGGTCGAGTTTACGTGCATAGAGTCGGCAGACAACTCATTTTGCGTCGTCGTGTGGCACCAAATGCCTTTTTGTATGAAACCGAATGCAGTAGAATTTCTGTGACTGAAATTCTGCGACTCACGACTCACAAAATTACGCTCGTTTGGCCTCACCCTAAAGAGTTGCGCTGGTTAGTGTATTACGCGCCGCCACCTTGCTTGATCGGGTTGAATGAGAATGATTGAAATAAACCCCCATTCCAATCTGCGTAGATTAGTTTAGTAGTGTAGACATTAGAAACAAAGTATAGACATTAGTATGTAGTAGCGTAGATTAGTAGTGTAGACATTAGAAAAGTGCAGTGTGTGCTAGCACTGATCGGGTCGAATGAGAATGATTGAAATAAACCCCCATTCCAATCTGCGTAGATTAGTTTAGTAGTGTAGACATTAGTATGTAGTAGCGTAGATTAGTAGTGTAGACATTAGAAAAGAGCAGTGTGTGCTAGCACACTGCTCTTTTCTAATGTCTACACCTCAATCATATTCTCCACACCCCTATTGTAACCTTCGCGCATCCCTATTCTAACTTTCCCTCTTCACTCGCCCCTATTTTAACCTTCACTCGCCGTCCCTATTTTAACCTACACTCGCCGCCCCTATTTTAACCTTCACTCGCCCCTATTCTAACCTTCACTCGCCCCTATTCTAACCTTCACACCATCTTCACACGCATCTATTCTAACCTTCACACACACCTATAATATATATCCCTCCAGCATCTATGTAACCGTCACGAAGCCTCTTTTTTTGGTTTCGGGGTGGAAAGTATGTCCTCCGTCCTGGGGGAGGGGGGTTCGGTCAGACTCTTACTGACTAAAAACCACCCCGGTGTTTCTTCTCCCATCTACCCCAAGAATCGCGGGAACTGATACAACTTCCGCAATCCCCGGCTACAACCGTCACGAAGCCCTATTTTAGCCTTCACACCAAACACACTTTCTCACCTTCATACCTCAACACTACCTCCAAACACCTCATTTACACATACTCATATTTTAAACTGCACGCACCGCTCTAATACAACAACATCCAAAACAATACAACTGAAGAAAAGCAGTGCACAAAGTTTTCTTGCGTCGGACTATAACGACTATAATATCCCTGGTGGTAGGGTGGGAGTGACCACAAAGTAAGTATAATAACAGGGTGGGACATAACCACACCACCATCTGTCTGTCTGTTAATTATGCTTACACACCATGATTATGATTCACTTGTTTACAAACTTTTAAAAAGTTAAATTATGCATCTTTCTCTTTCCATTTCGTTAGATGCACCACCTTAAATTTAGGGTGCGTTCCAAAACGTGCGAATAATTCACTCGTAAATTAAAAAGAGATAGAAACAACGAAAGAAAGAGAACGGCTATACTGTTTTTGAACGCTACAGAGCGATTTACTGTTTTGGAACGGGTTAGGGTCATGATGGTTAGGATCGTATGATGACACTGTCAACATAACCTTTTATTTTATCTCTATTGCAAAGAAGGAAAATTGTGTTTTTAAGCATATTTTGCAAATAAATCAAGGGTCCGTTCCAAAAAGGGTAAAAATTACACGGAGTAGTGCGAAAGTTACTCTAGAGCGTTCCGAAATGAGCCGAGTGAAACCGAGGGTAACCGAACCATTACTCGACAGCTACCCGAGCAGTATTTTGGAACGCTTTCGGTAGAGTAATTTTCGCACTGACAAGTGCGATTTCTCACCCTTGGCTGAGCGTCGTTAAAAATTACCTGACATATGTCAAAATCATATATGCGCCAATGTTGAAGAATGGATTTATTAAAGTAGAAACGAACAGGTAGTACTTATTTATTTGCAAAATATGTTTAAAAAACACGATTTTCCTTCTTTGCAATAGAGAGAAAAGGTTATGTTGACAGTGTCATCATACGACCCTAACCATCATGACCCTAACCCGTTCCAAAACAGTAAATCGCTCTGTAGCGTTCAAAAACAGTATAGCCGTTCTCTTTCTTTCGTTGTTTCTATCTCTTTTTAATTTCCGAGTGAATTATTCGCACGTTTTGGAACGCACCCCTAGTAAATCCATTCTTCAACATCAAACTTCAACATTGGCACATATGATTTTGACATATGTCATACGCTCAGCCAAGGGTGAGAAATCGCACTTGTCAGTGCGAAAATTACTCTACCGAAAGCGTTCCAAAATACTGCTCGGGTAGCTGTCGAGTAATTATTGTTCGGTTACCCTCGGTTTCACTCGGCTCCACAGAGTACCTTATACATACTCTCGGCTCATTTCGGAACGCTTTAGAGTAACTTTCGCACTACTCCGTGTAATTCTTACCCTTTTAGGAACGCACCCTTAGGTTAGTTTGTAAATAAGAAAATCTGCACCATAGTCTGTAGCCTGGGGATTGGGGAAAGAACCCAGGCAGGATACTTTCTATATAGCGAAATAACAGTGGTTAGGAGTGTAAAAGAAAATACAGACAGAATATCAGATATTTTACGAAATCGCGCTGGCAAAAGCGTGCTTTATTTAGAAACTTTTTACATACAACTCTACTCCGAGTGCTACGACATGGTACAGTTTTACAAAAAAAAAAAACACCTTCCGCCAGGGTTTGGTTTTGGTGGGTTCAATGGTTCAACATGGTTCAACACATGGACCTACTAGGTCAATGGTTCAACACGAGACGAGACCACAGAGATGAATTTTCTCAGGGCTGTCATGTTGGAGCTGTAAAGAAATAAAAGAAGCTGTCACTCACTTTCAATTACCTGCTTCACCACTGGCGTAAATATACTTGGCACGCTGCAAAAGAAATTCCTGTATATAACTGACACGGTAACGGGTATTTTAGGGGGTTAGTACATTTATTATTCATTTTGTTATATCAAACTACTATTAGATACGATTCTATCTTTATTTATTTTAACTACTTACAAAACCACTTTGTAGTTTTGAACCAACAATCAACAATCTTTTAAACGTAACCGATTTTCACAACTGACTTTATTTTAGTCCTTTAGAACCAAAGAGTAAAGAGTACAATACTATGAAGTTTAGGACAGTCAATCAGTAAAGTCTAATATGATTTAAAAGTAAAAAGACGATTAAATGTTATATTTTTCTCTCATTATAATAATAGTTTCTAGAAAGTGCACAATACAATAATATTGAAATAGTCGTAATTACGATAATGTTGAAACGTTAACGGACGGAACGTACCGGTTTTCGCACTAGCCGGGCGTGGTGAAGTGCGGCTGCGCGACAATCGCATTTTCTTGAATGAAGTGAGTAATGGGTAGTTCTTAACGTTCTTGTTTATTTATTTGATTTAAACTTATTTTAAATGAATTTCTTTTAAATTTAGTGAGTTTCCGTGTTTACAGGTAGCAAAGTGAAGTTTTAGTGCAAATGTGGTTTAGTTCATTGCTTAGAATATAAAAACGGAGAGTATCCATGGGCGTTAACTTCAGGTTAAAAGAGTTGTTAACTTTATTATTAAATTAAAATTAAGGTTAATCGAATATTATACTCGTTCTATATGTACTAATTGATCTATAAATTGGTTTATGTGACCGGTGTTATGTAATTAACTGAAGTTTTATCTGACAATAATCGGTGTTTACGTTGGCTAACGATTGTTGCTAATTCGAATCTTGATGTGATACTAACACCGACAACAAACTGTTAGTACGCTGTAATTTACGTACCTATACAATTTTATAGGAGTTTTTAATTATTGTTTTAACTATTATTATTTTATTATATCCAACATAAACCCGGACATTTAACTAAATGGCAAAACGAGAAATAGCTGTTAATTATTCAGCTGTCAACGACTTTTCGTTGCCGTAAAATTGGGTGTAAATGTTAACTTTTTGTAGTTGCTCAGAAAATGCTCATTTTGACTTTAATTAAATTTTTCATTACTTCAGATGTCTTCATAATCAGTATTTCCATTTCAGGCAGACTAAATCAAAGACTGAATTATGAATCTCTTAATATTAACATACATACTATCCACAACAGTATTACAACTATGCACATCACAAGATTATGCGTCACCAACATACAATCCGGACATACTGCAGACAAACCCCACAAATGACTACCTCAGCAATGACCCAAAGTATGACAACCCGTATGATCCTAACAGAAAATATCAAAACCGTAACCAGAACAATCCAACACAACAATATGACCCCAACCGTCCATATGATCCAAATCGGAGTCAATATGATCCCAACCGGAGTCAATATGATCCAAATCAGAGTCAATATGACCCAACTCGTACACAATATGACCCTACTCGTAACCAATATGAGCAAGATCAGAGGTATAATCAGTATGAGAACCGAAATCAAGATGTGAACTACAACCAAAACCAATATACTCCGGATATTACTCCGAGACCTGCATGGGATAACAGCAGGACTTATAGCACTTCATTCAAAGGTGCCCCTTTGGAACATGAGAGTGTCATCATAAATGATGCGTAAGTATCTTAAAAGTTCTTAAATCCTCAGAAATATCATCAATCCTCAGAAATAATGCAGATTTCGGGTTCATAATATTTTCTATTAATTCCTTAGTGTTGAAATTAATTTTAGATCATTTTAACACATGTATCATTGAGACTTGGGGCCTCCATCAAGTCACCATATTTTCAGCCAAGTTTTAGGACACATAAAATAATTTCCTAATAATGCACTTATTTTACAGAACATACTTCATAGTGGCATCCAGAATGGTAAGACCAGGCCAGATCTACAGGATATCAGCGAACATTGTTCAAGCTCGAATGCAGATGACCATCAGAGCTTCCATCTCCTGCAATGGAGTGGAAATTGCTGATGTCAACCAGAGGGTAAAACAGGGAGCTCCTGAAATATTGAATATGAGGGTAAGTTCTTATTACGTAAGAATTTTAACAAGATGTATAATCTAGATGTATATCTTAAATCAATATAGAGTAATAGTTGAGGAACCACCTTTCGCCGATGCCAATTGCATAGTATTAAAACTTAACTCTGATACGTGTATTATGGGCATCTATCGTCCTCCGGGTCAGAGGGATACGAGTCGCTTTTGCTCATCTTTAGATGCGCTTCTTAGTAATTTATCTAATTACAAAAACATAACTATCTGTGGTGATATAAACATCGATATAACGCCTACCACAAATGATAAGCGCTCCTTTGAGTACCTTAACATCTTGGCCAGTCACGGTATACTTCCGGCTCATACTATAGCTACTCATGGCTACACTTGTCTGGACCATATCATGATTAAAACTAAATTAGAAGCTACCTGTTTCATCTCAGAATCATCTATTACAGATCATGAATGTGTTGGCATTACTATAAATCTGGATACAAAACTTTACCTTCCCACCCAGTCGAGACGAATTAACTATTCAAAATTAGACGATGCAATTAGGGAAATCAATTTTAAATCGATACTTGAGAATAGTGATGCCAGCGCTGCCACAGATCAGTTAATCTCATTACTAGTCACGGCCATTCAGAATAACTCTCACATGGTAAAAGTTTCCAATAGGAAAAGAATAAACAAACCATGGATTACTACTGGTCTTCTACGTTGCATGCGTAACAGAGACAACTTATACAAAAAACTAAAAAAGAATCCCTCTGATGAAGCACTCGAGTTGACATACAAAAGATACAGGAACTTCTGTAATTCTTTATTAAAGAAGCAGAAGAGATTATACGAGAGACAGGAAATTGAGAAAACAAAAAACAATACCAAAAAGTTGTGGGATGTTATAAAAAATGTTTGTTACTCTAACAAAAAGTCAGATCATTCCTCAGCCTTGATCGAAACTGATAATCCCAAAAACAGTGTCGATGAAGTTAACAGATACTTTACTGGTGTGGGACAGAGTCTTGCAGAAAAAATTATTGGTAACGTGCTTCAACCTAATAACTACCGATCCACCATTCCGTCATCGCCCAACTCTCTCGTCTTACTTCCTACTGACGAAGAAGAAGTCAACCAGCTCATACTTAACCTGAGAGAAGATGCAGCTGTGGGAGTGGATCAAATATCTGCAAAAATATTAAAGCGCTATGCTAAAACACTTGCTCTTCCACTCACTCACATTTGTAACCTATCTTTTTCTACAGGTATCTTTCCACATGCATTGAAAATAGCGCTTGTCAAACCTATCCATAAGGGAGGAGCTAAAGACTCCATCACTAATTACAGGCCAATCTCAATTCTTCCCACCTTGTCCAAAATCTTGGAAAAATTAATCAATAGTCGCCTCATGAACTTTCTTGAGTCTAACAACCTCCTTTCACCAGTACAGTTTGGTTTTCGCTCTGGAAAGTCGACCGATGACGCTGTTCATGAACTCACTAACCAGATTGTTACTAACCTCGACAATAAGAATAAGTGTCTTACGGTATTCTTAGACCTAGCTAAGGCCTTTGACACGGTACATATTCCATTGCTTATTCACAAATTGGAAATTATAGGTGTTAGAGGTACCCCTTTGCAATTGTTCAGAGATTACTTAAGTCATAGGAAACAACGAGTCAAAATTAACAACTGGACTAGCGATGAACTATCTGTTTACTACGGTGTGCCTCAGGGAAGTGTTTTAGGTCCTAGCCTCTTCCTGGTCTATATTAATGACTTGTGTCAACTCCAACCTTCACATGGAACGTTTCTTTCCTTTGCGGATGACACAGCGCTGTTCTTTAGTGGGAAAACCTGGGAAGAGGTTTTTCAAAGTGCTCAACATGGCTTTGACCGGGTCTCCTTATGGCTTAGAAACAATGTGTTGACACTTAACGTATCAAAAACCAAATATATTGCCTTTGCGCCTAGGAAAAATCTTCTACCTGCATCTACTTTCCACATTATTCCACACACTTGTACCCAGTTGGCACCTTCACCTTGCCTCTGCCCTCCACTTCAGAGAACAGATGTCATAAGATATCTTGGAGTGTACTTGGATGAGACACTAAATTTCAAGTCACACATTGACATTCTTGTTACTAGAATAAGAAAACTTATATACATTTTTAAGGCTCTAAGGCACGTTGCGGACTTTAAAGTTATCAAAATGGTGTACTTTGCTCTTTGCCAGTCAGTCATCAACTACTGTATTACCTCCTGGGGAGGGGCAGTGAAGCAGTATCTTCTGGAGGTGGAAAGGGCACAAAGAGCTATTCTTAAGGTTGGAGCTGGACTGCCATTTCGTTTTCCAACCTCTGAACTATATAAGCGCTGGGATGTACTAACAATCAGGCAGTCCTTTATACTATCAATTTTATTAAAAAAACATACTCAGATTAAATACGACCCAAACCTTTCAAAGACTAAACGTAGAAAAGGCAATGTGTGCCCTACTAACTTCTTTCACACCAGTCTCCCCCAACGATTTTACTGTTTTCTTGGTGCATACCTGTATAATAAAATTAATACGATGCTTACAATTTACCCACTCAATAAATCAATCTGTAAAGCAACTTTATCAAAATGGCTGAAAACTCTTGATTATTATGCTACTGAAAATCTGCTGATCCCAATTCGCTGACCCACTTTTCTACCCCAACGAATCCATCTCTGTTTAGTACCCAAAAACACCCACTCAACCTATACCTACCCATACAACCTCACACTCACCATTCACTCACCTCACTCACTTCACACACCCATTCACTTACATTTACTCACATACTCTCACATACATACATTCGCCCTTATTTAACATATCCATTATTTTAACAAATCTTAAGATTTTTAATATACAATAAAATTAGCATTGTAAACTCGATCACACACTAAGTAGATACTTAATCTAATAACAGAGAGTCTAACTGTAAGTTTTGGGGGCCTGGTGACCCGTAACACAGGTTTTGAAACCTTCTTCGGGCACCAGTCTCTCACAAATGTTATTTTTACTATTAGTTTAAGCACACTGTATTGTCCCCAACATTTGTGATGAGAAAAATAAATGAATTTATTATTATTATAGTTAAATTAGATTTATCTGTCTTTTTGTTAGCTAATATCCTGTTTTTCTTATTCTATAATCCATACTAATATTATAAATGCAAAAGTAACTCTGTCTGAGTGTCTATCTGTCTGTTTGTCTCTTCTTCACGTCTATACCACTGAACCGATTTGAATTAAATTTGGTACAGATATAGTTTGGGACCCGAGAAAGGACATAGGATAGTTTTCATCCCGGAAATCCTCCAGGAACGGGAACTATTCCACGTGGACAAAGTCGCGGGCAAAAGCTAGTAGTTAATAATTAATGTTAGAGCTTCTATGAATCTTTGGATTGATTATATCAGTGGTTTTGGTTACTTCTCCACTGTAGTAGCTTATGGTTTAATATCCAAAACAGACTTTAATTTCAAACCAGTAGTTCTTGAGATTTGCAAGTTAAACCTAAAAATTCAACTCTTGCTTTATGATATTACTAGAGATATCAACATGTACCATTAGCCAAATAATATCAAAAGCCACATACAACACAGGGTGTAGTCTTCATGAACACCACAGGTGTATGGGACTTATAGTTCATATTGACATTCACAAGTTTCTAAAACTTCTCCCACATTAAAAACATTTGTTCTAACTAACCCAACATCCCCAGGTGCCCCCAACAACGGTGCCAGGAGACTACAAGCTAAGAGTAGAAGGCCTATACTTAGACACTCCGTTCGGAGGCCGCGCCTTCGTCAACGAGTCGCAACTCACCTTCTCCCGACGGTTCATGACCATATTCATACAGATGGACAAACCTGTCTACATGCAGGGACAAACTGGTATGTACTGGAATTTTTTATTTATTTATTTTTACAATTTGAAGGAAGCTTACAGAGTAAAAGTATGTAAAAGGTTACAAAATATAACAAACTAGTAGCACAGATTAATAAATAGTTACTACGTAACAGATACTTCACTCCAATACAAAAACGAAAAAACCTACGCTATAATAGCCTACAAAATCATAATAATAATACCAACTGTTTGCAGCGAGCAGAAATGTACCATAAGTAGTACGCACAAAGAGAGTTGAGATTATTTTGCCCGCCGCGCGACTAACGTGTGTGCGTGTCGACCAACAAATCTGCTAGGGTTATACGTATGATGATAATGGTAATAAAACGAATGTTTTAGAAAAATAATATTTTTTTCATTTGTTGATCAAATATTTTTTCTTTTAATAAAATGACTGATGCATATTTTTCGTTCCTTGAATTCCCGATTGTTATATTTTAGTGTCGAAAATATCCAAAACCGCGTGAACAATTATAATAAATATTCAAAAGGGAAACAGGAGAATTAGGAAACAGGGGAATTGCACAATAATCACGCAATAATTACGTGGTTTCGGCATTTTGATAGTCAGCGCTATACCCGTGACGCGCGAGCACTCAGCCGGGCGCGCGACAGCCCGGTGTTCGTTGTATCGTCGACGATACGCGAAGCGGTAGGCATAAAACGCGTGGCCTTGAGCGAGTGACGGACGCCTGCTAGTAGCTACTACCATAATGCCTCTTCACATAGTGTAGCTGTGTGGTAGTGGAAATCGTTTTGGGGCCTAGCTTTAATAAAAGTGACACCTTGGTATGCTCCTGATGATGATGTGATGATACTAGACCGTTCCTGGAAAAATACTGTGTGCTTCCTGTTTAACTTAATTTATGTCAAATAATTAAAGCACTTTTTCAATAGACAAGGAGTTAGTCTACTAAAGGCTGTAAGGGTCTATAGTGAAAGGGAGAATTAAGTTATTCCAAAAGTACAAAGATTTGTTCTTCACACTTCTTTACCTACAAGAAATTAAAGTTCGATTAGGCGAAACCACAGGCAAAACATATTGCATATCGATGTAGGCGATCTGCCAGATCAGTTAAGAACAAAAACAATAGCATTTTGCCTTGGCTGTATTCATTATTTAAGCCTTCAGTCACTTTGTAAGTCAAGGTTTAATTTATTTGAATTTGCTTGTGGTCGCGACATGAGCTGAATGGAGTTAAATAAAAGTTCGTCCCTTAACTACTTCTTCACTAGTGCCGTTAAAAATAGTCACTTTACACCCTACAATAAAAATATCTATTTCAGTTCGCTTCCGCGTGATTCCCATCAACACTGAGCTGAAGGCGTTCGGGCGATCTATCGACGTGTTCATCCTGGACCCTAACCGACGCATTATGAAGAGATGGCTCTCTAGACAGGTAAATTGACTACTACTAGCCTTTTCGCCAACATGTTTTTGTCGGTTTCCAGTGAAACAAATTCAGTATTTGACTAGGACTGACAGCCTATCTCGATATCTGAATTTTAGACTAATTGTCAGACTTTCTATCATTTGACTACCGGTAACGACTGTCGCGGCCGCCGCTTATACGTAAGGTACGGGAGTCAGGTGCCACCAACATACAAACACTTCGCTGCTGCCAAATTGGTAATGGAAAATACAATAAGACCGACCCGGAAGTCGAACCAGGAGCATAACAGTCGCAGTTGCAACCATGGGACCAACTGCCTAATATTTCGGCTAAACACGCCCATTAAAGCAGCAATACACGCATATGTATTCATTCATAAAGGAAGCTGATACATATATTACAGCTACCTTATGTTCGTCAAACCACGAAAATATCAGCTTAAAATCTGAGCATCGGAATACAAGAATATAAAACATTTCTATTCTGCAGTCATCTTGCAGAGTTCGTCATAACGAAAGTGTGATAGGATCACAATAAGTGTATAATGTTCCATTGTGGCCCCGGCCGCAGATCGGATAGGCCTGTTAGTGTCGTGTTGACACTATTGTTCACGCTACCTGTGGTCATCGACACATGATATAACGCCTACTAACACAGTCGATGTTTACTCCATTTTCACACCTAGTAATTGCAACTTGATTGTCAAAGTTCAATGCACAATAGAACGTTTTTTGGAGCTAGTTCCACCAAAATGAGACACATGATAATTTCTTTAATTTTTTGGAGTAATTGTAATGATTTTGGATATTTAACTGTTAATGGACACATCCAATGGATATTTAACTGTTAATGGACACATCCAATGATTCGATTTACCCAATTACGAAAGAAGCTATGGTTCATACAAAAGAATACATGATTTATATTAAATAGCAGTTTCTGGTTTGACTGGTAGAAAATGTCTAACGTGCTAAGTCCGCCTTGTATAAGAATAAATAAATAAATAGCAATCAAAATCTTACACAATACTTTTTTCTACCTGAGAGAACTCTTTCTTCTAGTATAAAGAACATTTTCTTTTCGTCACAGAGTAACTTCGGTACAGTGAGCCTACAGTACCCAATGTCGGACCAGCCGCTGTTCGGCGAGTGGTACATTCGCGTGGAGGCGCTGGGGCAGGTCGAGGAGACGCAGTTCCTCGTGGAGGAGTACTATCAGACGCGGTATGAGGTACGTACAGTTCTGTGAGGCACAGTGAGCCTGCAGTACAGATGTCGGACCAGCCGCTGGTCTCGCTGGCAACAGTTTAATACAAGTTAAAGTGGCCAGGAATTTAAAAAAATTAGTCCAAATAAAATGCCAATATTTTTTTGTGTGTGTTATGTCTAATAAATCTATGAACGCCAGCTGCACACGCGAAGAAGTACGCCGAGTGTGCAAAAAAGAGAAAGAAGCACGATATGTCGTTATCACGTAAAATTATCATCTGTAAACCAACACCACCAACCATTTATTGATACAATTCTCCCCCAGGTAAACGTAACGATGCCAGCGTTCTTCTTCAACACGGAGCCGTTCATCCAGGGCCGCATCATGGCGAACTACACGTCGGGCGCGCCCGTGCGCGGCAACCTCACGCTGAAGGCCACCGTGCGGCCCATCCCGCAGTACCGGCCGCGCTACTACGCGCAGGGACAGTTCAATAACAGAGGGCAGTTCGGAGTGCCCACTGGGTATGGGGTCAATCAGTATACTAGAGGTAAGATGTGTAGTGGTAAAGATTAGACACCTACTGTGGGCAGTAGGTGTCAAAACTAAATGAAATACCTTTTGGCCTGATTGCATTATCCAAGGTGATGTTTTAATTCAGAGGTACTTGTTAACTTGGTAATACCGGCTCTTTTTTGTATCGCATTTATTCTCGTGTTACTTCGATACTTGTTTTTAGTTAAGTTGTTGGGGCAAGTAGGCCATAAAAATATTGATTATCAAATGCAAATATCAATTTCGAAATTACTGAATTAAAACTAAATATTATATTTGCATTTGATTGTCATGAATTTCCGCAAACTAATATTGATTATGTCTATTGTGCATAATATCATACAACTTTATTAACACTACAAAATCTTCCACAGTACGCCAAAATTCGTACAACTCTGGATACAACAATCCGTACAGCCCGGGCTACAACAACGACAGCAACTACCAACAATACGACAGCAACGGCAACTATCAGCAGCAACAGTACGACAACTACGGCCAGTCGTACGTGGACGAGTTCGGTAGAGTAGTGAGCAGGGAAAACCGGTACATCCCGGGTCAGCCCAACCAGCTGGAGCAACCTGACTGGTGGTATGATCCGCAGAAGGTCGTCACTAGGATGTTTAACTTTGTAAGTATAAGGTTGTTTTTTGCTTTTGACTCTGTTTGCGTGTATGTTGTTTGTACCTACAGACATACAAAGGAAAAAAATGTAATGAAAGGGTTATCAAATTGTGCCTACGTATATTTAAATGTCAAGACAAAAAAAAAAAAAAGGGGTTGCACTCCGGGAGTGCCGGCAGAAGTGAAAACTTGATTAATCGTCCTACGCTTTTTCGATCAGGTCACGTGTCCTGACGCGAGTTTAAGATTTTATACCCATTACAGAAAAAGTGCTCAACGCCGCTAAAGAAGTTTTCACTTCAAAAAAACAACAATCCCGATGTGTTTGTTTGGTTTAAAAGATGTAATCTGTGGAAAATCTTTCTCCGGTAAAAACTACAGTATTGTACGACGTCATTGAATATTATATGCTATATTTAACTATCAAGCGGATACGCCGTGTACAAGTCTTCTCATCTATCAGAAATTCTTGAATATTAAACTTTTTATTCAATGGATATTACTAAAATTCTTTCTCTCCACCAGGATGAAAAATATCCATTCTGGATGCGCAAACCGGACCCGACTCAATACGCGATCGAGCACAGCAACAACAACAACAATAACAACAACAACAACAACAACAACAACAATCCCAATTACAACACTTACACAACAACGTCGACGTACAACAATTATTACAACAACCCTTATTACGATCAACTGCCGTACTTAAGATATGTAAGTATTGGTTTTATTAACTTTTATGTAGATATTTATTGATGCTTTGAATGAACTAGATACTTATTAGGATACTTAGCTAAATGAATTTAATTGTATACAATATTTTGATGAAAAACAACCAATAAGAACCCACCTGTTGTCTTGCTGTCTTTTTGCCCGTGGCTTTTGATATATTTTTTGCAATCTCTCTGAATACTATACTCATATTTAGTATTTTAATTGTAATATCGTTTTTTAGTTACCTCTATACTCAACCATATGGATTTTTAAGTCCACCAAAAGTCTAATTTTGCAGATGATTGAAAATGAATTGGTGTTCCAGGGCAATAAAAACATACTATTTTAGAAGCTGTCTTATTATTCAACAACAATATCAAAAATCCAATTGCCTCTGACATATTTCTCAAACCTTCTAACATCACTTCCCTCCTTTAGTTCAACGGCACATACGACTTCAAGTACCCGATGTCTGAGCTGGCCCAGCTGGTACCGACCCTGGACGGCGTGGAGGTCATCATCACGGCGTCTGTGGGCGACCCCTTCCTGGACGAGGTCATCGAGGGCTACAGCATCGCGCGCATCTTCAACTCCTCGCTGCAGGTCACCTTCCTCGGAGGGACTCCGCAAGTCTTCAAGCCTGCTATGCCGTTTGATGTTTATGTGAGTTTATTAATATTGGTTGTTAGATTGGTCTTTTTAGGGTTCCGTAGCCAAATGGCAAAAACGGAACCCTTATAGATTCGTCATGTCTGTCTGTCCGTCCGTCCGTATGTCACAGCCATTTTTTTCCGAAACTATAAGAGCTATACTGTTGAAACTTGCTGAGTGGATGTATTCTGTGAACCGCATTAAGATTCTGATACAAAAATAGAAAATAAATAAAAACCTTGGGGGTCCCCATACATAGAACTTAAACTCAAAAATTTTTTTTTCATCATACCAATATGTGTAAGGTATCTATGGATAGGTCTTCAAAAATGATATTGAGGTTTAATTTTTCTCTAAACTCAAAAGTTTGCGCGAGAGACTTTCAAAGTGGTAAAATGTTGCCCCCCCCCCCCCCTGCAACTTCCAAAATAAGAGTATGATAAATCAAAAAAATATATATGATGTACATTACCATGTAAACTTCCACCGAAAATTGGTTTGAATGAGATCTAGTAAATAGTTTTTTTTAATACGTCATAAACCGTATATCGTAATTTACCTTTCATTCAATCAACTCAAATATAACAAGAACTTTATATTATGTTACTTTCTGCTACGGAACCCTTCATGAGCGAGTCCGACTCGCACTGGGCCGGTTTTTTTTTTAGGTTAGACGCCAAATAGGCAAATATTATATTTGAAAACTTTTTGTAATCTAATTATCCAACTTAAGTTTTTTATGAAAATGTTTAAATGTTCTCTGATTATTCACTAAACTTTAAATACCGACCCCTGTACTTTTGCACCTGTAAGCTAACGTTTTTTCTGTTACATTGCACACTGCTATATATTAAAATATTCCTAACTAATAAAATAGTTCAATATGTTAAAACCATGGTCATACAAATAAAGTGCTAACTAAGACAAAAATAAAGTCGCAATACATTTTATCTTATGTATGAAATAACAAGTTAATATTGTAACAATAACAAGGTAATAAAATCTTATTACCCTTTAATCTAAACATCATATCTAACAAATTAGTTTTTCATCCCACCTATTCGAAAAAGAAGACTTTCAGTACGCCCAAAGTTGGTGTTTTCTATAAGAAACTTTCAGCGGGCAATAATGACGCTCCAAATTCAAAAAGTGCGCCTAATAGTAGATTAGTAGCCAAGGGCTGTAAGGCATCAATTGCAGCCCGAGATATTTAGGCGCACGAGCGCAGCGAGGGCGCCTATAGTTCGAGGGTGCAATTGATACTTACACCCGAGCTAACTACTCTGCTTTACATCTCGATTGTGAGGTACCTAAGTAGAAAAAAAACGGCATTACAAAAATAAAACATTTAATTAGTTTTTTAACTATTGGCAAAATATTGTTAATTGCTGCTTCAGCTTCCATTTTCATTGAATCGGGAGTGCAGCTTATATCTTCATCACTTGCAGAATTCATGTTTTTTTCCTAATTAGTACGTAATTATAAAAAAATCCCATAATAAACAATATTTAAAGTAAAAGTTTTTCCCGCCTTTTTTCATCTTTGTTTTGTAATTATTTTTTTCAAGAACGAAATTGAGCTTCGCCGTTCGATATTTAAAATTGATGACTGTTATACTCATACGAAGATAAGGCTGAATAGCAAAGCGACCTCTTTTGTCATTAGGCTGAATGCATGGTGTCCATTGCCAGTATGATGGTTAGATGTACGCGGACTTTTTGAAAGAGTGAAGAGTTTTTTTTTTAATTACTTACTGCCCTAGGGCGTTTCTAGCTACATTAATACCCTAGAGCGCTAATTGGTTACCTACAAGCCCCATTTGGGGGTAATAAGGACCTACTTACCGAACATGAGAGATGTAAAAGTTACTTTTAATCGCACTTTTTGAATTTGGAGCGTCTTTGCATGTTTTACGCCCTGTTATAAGTGCGCCTAAAACTCTTTGAATTTGGAACGTCTTAATGCTTAGCGCGAAAGAATCGAACGCAAATAATGAATGGCTGGTACGACGGCCAATACCATAGTCACGCCGCGGCTGAATAAAAAAAACTTAAATAGAAATATAACGCGCAAACTACAGCCCGAGTTCTCGTAAAAATTTTCACGGATTGTTTTGCAGCAAATTATTAATGTAGCTGCTATTATTATCAAGCTATGATAATAATAGCAGCTACAATAATAATTTTACAATAAAGTATGAAGCGCCTTTTATTTTCTCATAGGGGGTGATGAAAAGTAGAGTGTATCACTCGGGCGCAAAACATATTTTTGGCTCGGGCGACGTACTTTGAATCCCTCGCTACGTTCGAGATTCTACTTAAGAATCCCTCGCAAAGCTCGGGATTCTACTCTAGAATCCCTCACTTCGCTCTGGATTCAAAAAACGCCCTCGCTGTAAAAATATTACTTTGCGCCCTTGTAATACAATCTACTATTTTTACTAGCTTTACAATATTTATGACTTAGTTAGTACACAATAATAATTTCTTAAGAGTTGTGAAAAGACAATACTTCGCTCGTCAAAAAACAGCTGTTATGTTCTTTGTAAACAGGCACCAAACTATATAGCATTTTGTTCCCCAGGGATTGATAGTCCTTTAGAAGTTATTATTGGATTTCAATTTGGAACGTCGATATTGCTAATATCCCGATCACCATGAACATTGTATGAAATAACTTTCTGTTTGACAAAAAAAATGCACGCGGATAAAAAAAATATGACATAAATAAAGTAATAGGGAAGATTCAATATTTTTATTTTTGTTTTGATTTTAAGGAATTCCATGTAAAATAGACCACGAATATATTAAAAAGTTAAAATGTTGTAATTTATTGTAAAAAAAGCGGTTTTAAATTGACAGTTTAAACTTCCGCGCGAAAACGGACCAATAGTTCCGATGACGTCACTGCAGTGACACTGTATCTCTGGTTGTATTGTTCTTCTCTAATTTTTATAACTTTTTATTATTTTCCGCCATTCCAGATACTTTTATTGCTAAAATTTTAAAATAAACTATCAATCAACATCTCGTGGTCATAATAATACCGCATGAAAGCATGTATGCAATGCTTTTTTAAGCAAAAAAGCATGTTGACCTATGTTGATATCTCCAACACCAGACGGGGTTATAAACTTTGTATCAGATAGTTTTGGTGACTGAACTTCTGATTTTAAATATTTGAAGAATCTGGATTTATGGAATCTTTACCTCCTGGACCTTGTATCATTGCAGACAGAGGCTTCAAGCATATCGAAGGTCGCTTAACGTAAAAAAAACGTATTATCAATTTATAATTACAATCAGCGAGCGATTAGCAATCGATTCATACGAATCGATTGCTAATCGCTCGCTGATTGTTCGAATGCACTTATTGCTACGATGACGATAAAGTAGCAATCGCAGACATTTAGTCATGCTTTGTTTTATTAGGTACCAAAGCGTTTTATTATTGTAAATATTGAATACATACCATCTTAAATGAAACAATTTTAGAAATATGGACCTTACCAAAAACAAATAATATAACAGTGTTTTATGTAATATTAAATTACCTACCGTGTATGTCTTCTATTTAATAACCGTTAATTACTTGTAATATTTTTTTATATAATCAAAGGCAATTTGATATTGAATAAAAAAAATCTCGATTAAGATTTCATTGTAAAAACTTGATTGTATCACATCACTATTTATTTAGAACTAAACACCTGCAACACTGGAAAAGTCATTTTTTTTTCTGACTCGAATTAAAAATCGTACTATACTTAACGTCTTTTTAAGTTTCGAGTGAATTCCTCGCACGTTTTGGAACGTGCCAGTGACGTCATTCCAGTCGCTTAACGCTGATTGGTGTTTTAAATTACGTTTCATTTTATGTAATTTTAAATTCATATTTTATTAATAAAAATAAATATTATGCAAAAAAAAGTTGCAGAGGCCCTTCATTTACATTTTTTCAACATTTTATTAATAAATTTTCAATAAATACTATGTTTGCATCTTCCCTATTGTTTACTTAATACGGTATATGCGGATTATTCTTTAAGTTATGATAACAATAATGATGTACTAGCTTTCGCCCTCGGCTTCGCCCGTGTGAACGTTTTTTTTTTCAAAAAATATTTCTTAGTGGTCGCCTATGTTTTTCAGGAACAACATTATTTAGTACTTTGTTACCCTCGCTCCGCTCAAGGTTCTACTCTAGAATCCTTCATCCCGCTCAAAATCCACGGAAACACTCTTTAAGATTTCTACTTTTAACAATCTCCTTATAGACCAAACAACCGATGGTACTCGTAATGTAGAGGTATGGGGAACAGAATGTAAAGTTCCTTATCCCTCATTGAACAGGGAGGATCATCCGACCGACGACGGGCGTTGTGTGGTAGGCTACTGCTTTGGGTCTTATGCATAATGAAGCGACTGTCTATTATACCGACACCGGATGACAGTATTGTAGTACACATGGTGATATACAGTCGTGGTCAACTAATTAGGGACAAACGAAAGTTTGAGCTGAATTTTAACTTTCATGTCCATGGTAGATCAGATAAACTAAATAATTTAGTTTAATTTTATGAAATACTAATTATTATTAAGAATACTTGAAAATTGCGAGCATTGCTTCGAAGTTGATAATATTTTGTAATAGCAAATTTAAAAACAAATCTCTTGCAACCAAATCGCGGCGTGTGCTGGCTGGCCATCTAATTAGGGACAAAAACAAAAGTAGTGTGTTATATTCCTATTTTTATAAAATTTGATGGAATGTAAATTTTTTTCAATAATTAAGATTAGAGTCTTTACGTTGACTTTGAATTTGTTGAAATATTAACATAGTATTTAATTAAACTTGGGGCGAAATAAAAGTTCTGATACAACCATGCGAAAAATAATTATTATTGTTTATTATAGTAAATAGCCATAGCGTAAATTATTACAACATTGAAATTGCTACATTATAATAATTTTCAAAACAAGACAATTATAATCCTTATTTAAAAATTATACCTTTCAGAAAGGAAATACCAACAAAAACTATTGTGCAAAAAATTCGCTAAACAGTGATAGCGGCGATAAAAGATCCACTTATGGGCTTTTTATTGATTATAGGTCTGAATAATGTTGGTATTTGGACTAGAAAATGGCGGTGGAGTAATCTACAACAATTGGCGGTTGGCCTTAGTTATGAGGCACCGATATTAAGACTGATTGTCAATAAAAAATGTTTTGATTTTGGACTAAACGAAGGTACATTTTGTTTCATCAGAAGGCAGGCAGTATTAATGGCGCCCTAAAAAGCAAAAAGTCTCCAAAATACTCCAATAATCAAGTTGAACTTGAGGAGAGAACATAAAACTATGGCGTTGGTTTTCTGGAAATGGTGTGGGACCTTTAGAGCAAATGGAAGGCACACTAGATTCAATTTAATAAAGAGAAATACTACAAGCAATCACACTACTTTATGTTGAAGAACACACGATTACTACCCCAAAACATACTGCACTGTCTGTTAGAACATTTCTCACTGATGAGTAGGTATCGGTTATAAATTGGCCGGCCTGGAGCCCAGACCTGAATGCTTGGAAACATTTTGTGGTATGTTATGAAAGAATGTGAGGGGTGGTTTGGGTCTACCTCCTAGCGGTCCACCCCGGGCAACGACACCACTTGTGGTGACGGCTGAACGACCCAACCAGCGGTGGTAGGTCTCGCAAGAGTCCGCCTGGTAGCTACCACCTTCCCGCCGGAGTCAGGTGTCAAGCAGCTTGCTGTGTTTCATCTGTGCGCGGGAACACCAGAGCCTTTGGGAGATGAATGGTTGTTAGTTGTGTTGCATATAGCCGATTCTGTGGGTCCTTGAGTGACAACGGACCGGGTAGCTCACTCTGGAGGGTAGCGGGATCCGTGGCACGGTCTTGCCGGTGACCGACCGCAGGTAGTTGGGGGCCCAAGTAGCGCGCTAGCCACGTGCCAAAGGCTGCCCCGCCACCTCGCGAAAAATCCTGGAATAGCTCCACCGTGCCAGCTGGCGACTGGATGGGAGGATCCGGTGGCTATTTCGGGGGGGCTCGGGCGTCCCCGCAGTCTCCAAGTGAGCTCCTCATTGTTCGGTTTTTACTCGTGCAATCCACTTGGCGAAAGCAGCGCCTCGACATCCAATCGTCCCCCAACCCGCACTACTTAATATGAAAAACAAAAATAAGAATAGGGTTAAACACCGGCGGCACTTCCTCCCGCTGAAAGTGCACCTAACCAACATACGTGGGTTGCACTCAAATCTCGACGCAGTCCACCACCACCTCGAGACTGAAAAGCCGCACCTGTTCTTCATGACGGAGACGCAAATTAAAACCCCAGCGGACGTGGCGTACCTCAACTACCCAGGCTACTCACTTGAACATAAGTTCAAAGAGAAAGCGGGGGTCTGTGTGTACGTCCGCGACGACATCTGCTGCAAGCGTCTTCGCTGCTTTGAAACTTCCGGGTTCTCTACTCTGTGGGTCATCGTAGACACAGGATCCCAGAAGACCTTATATGCCTGTGTTTACCGATCGCACGTCGGTGACCAGGAGACAACCAGGCTATTTGACCATCTTGCTGAGACTGCAGATAATGCCCAACAACGGTACCCTGCTGCGGAACTGGTATTTCTCGGGGACTTCAACGCCCACCACAAGGAGTGGCTGTTCCCGTTTGAGAAAACCTGCCACGCTGGCAAGGAAGCACGCAAATTTGCGCTGTCGCTAAACCTCACCCAGCTGGTAAACGTTGCGACGCGGGTACCTGATGTTGCTGACCACACACCCAATTGCTTAGACCTTCTACTGACAACGGATCCGGATCGACACTCTGTCTCGGTCTCAGCTCCGCTGGGGTCGTCAGACCACTGTCTGGTGAAATCCGTATCGGTCTGCTCCCCTCCGGATCTCAGCCCAAAGGGCACGAGAAGAGTGTGGCGATACGAGTCAGCAGATTGGGATGAGATGCGGCATTTCTTTGCGTCTTTCCCTTGGCGGCCGGTCTGTTTTTCCTCTGGCGACCCCTCATGTTCTGCTGAGGCTGTCGTAGATGTGATTCGGCAGGGAATGGAATATTTTATTCCGTTCTCCGACCTCTCGCTTGATCACAGAACCCAAGCATGGTTCAATGCGGATTGTGCTCGGGCTGAGGCCCTTAAACAGTCTGCATACCTGGCTTGGGTGCAAGCCCGCGACACCAAAGCAAGGGCCCAGAGGGTTCGTAGGAAGAAGAAAGCCTATAATGCTGCCGCCAAGTCCTGCAAAAAGGTGATTCGGAAGGCTCGATTTGACCATATCAGTCGAGTAGGGGCCAGACTTGCGTCCTACCCTCCTGGTAGCAAGCAATTTTGGTCCCTATCCAAAGCGGTCGAATCTAACTTCTGCCGTCCCACACTTCCACCGTTGCAGAAACCCGACGGTACGCTGGCCCACTCCGCGATAGAGAAAGCGAACCTGTTTGCTTCTCTATTTGCGAGCAACTCGCGTCTTGATGCAGGCCTCCATCAACCACCTACTTTACCTCATTGCGATTCCTCATTGAAGGATATTGCTGTTCACCAAAAAGAGGTACGGAGGGTTCTGCTGAATTTAGACGTGAATAAAGCCAGCGGACCAGATGGAATACCTGCGCGAGTACTTAAGCAGTGTGCGCCTGAGTTGTCGCCTGTATTGACACGTCTATACCGCCTCTCTCTCCAAACTAGAACGGTGCCAAAATCCTGGAAGCTTGCTAATGTGCAGCCAGTGCCCAAAAAGGGTAGCCGTGCCGACCCCTGTAACTATCGACCAATCGCCATCACCTCCATGCTCTGTAAAGTCATGGAAAGGGTTCTAAATAGCAAATTGTTGGCATACCTAGAAGACAACAATCTACTCAGTGACCAGCAATATGGCTTTCGTCGTGGTCGGTCTACTGGAGATCTTCTAGTGTATGTTACTCATTGCTGTGGCGAAGCCATTGAGAAAAACGGCGAAGCCCTTGCCGTTTCGCTCGACATCTCAAAGGCTTTTGACAGGGTTTGGCACGCTAGTCTCCTTAGCAAGCTTCCTGCTTATGGCATCCCTGCTGACTTTTGCTGCTGGGTATCAGACTTCTTAACGGGACGGTCGATAAGAGTGGTCGTCGACAGCTGCTCTTCTGACCTTATGGCCATTGATGCCGGTGTTCCTCAAGGGTCTGTCCTCTCTGCAACACTATTCCTGCTCCATATAAACGATATGCTAAATCCTAGCATAGTCGGTTACGCAGATGACAGTACCGTTGTAGAGAGATATCTGGCCAGCGCAAAAGACAGTAGGGACGATATACGTTCACAGAGAGAGGCCATGGTAGAGCGAGTGAACTTTGCCTTGAGCCGTGTGTCCCAATGGGGCGATCACAATCTAGTGCAGTTCAATGCCGCCAAAACGCAAGCGTGTCTGTTCTCCGCTAAACGGAGCCCATTTGACCTGGCTCCTACTTTCCGAGGTGCACCTGTAAATCTAACCGGCTCCCTAGAACTCCTTGGCATGGAGTTGAGTTCTGACCTCAACTTCGCCGCTTTCATCGAGTCCAAAGCACTGACTGCGGCGAAAAAGCTGGGCATCCTTAACAAGGTTAAGCGATATTTCACGCCGGGACAGCTTCTAACACTTTATAAAGCTCAAGTCCGATCGTGTATGGAGTATTGCTGTCACCTATGGGATGGCTCAGCCAAATACCAACTGGCCGCATTGGATTCGGTAGAACGCAGAGCCAGGAGGTTGATTGGCGACAAGAAGCTGGTGGCCCAACTGCAACCTCTAGCACATCGGCGTAAAGTTGCCTGCCTGGCGGTGTTTTACAGATTGCACTTCGGTGAGTGTGCTCATGAGCTACACGAGCTCATTCCCCCGTCTCCGTTTTACCACCGGACATCCAGACGTACGGCAGGATACCACCCTTTCTTGGTCGATATTCCTCGAATCCGCACGCAGCGTTTTTCGAAATCCTTTATTATGCGCACCGCAAAGGAATGGAATTCTCTGCCGGCGTCTGTGTTTCCAAAAGCATATAACCCGCACTGATGTATTCAAGAGAAGAGTGCATAGGCATCTTTTGGGTGAGCTCGCTCCATCGTAGGCCCCGTCTATGCCCTCGGACAAGTCTGGGACCAAGAGCAAGCCCATAAGTTATAAAAAAAAAAAAAAAAAAAAAAAGAATAGTAGGTTTAAAAATGGTGTAAATAAACTGACTATTAAAAATCAACAGTAGTAACTTTGAAGAAGGCTGAAACAGTATCACTAAAGAACAATGTGACATTTAGATTGCGTCGATTCCATACCTTTGTTACATGGTTACGGCAATCCTTAGCAATCACTCTGGATATTGATTTGTCTTACAGTACGACACATTAAGCCTAATTGAATGATAAATAAACATATTTTTTTCCTTTATTGCTCTCTGCAATAATTATTTTTAATGTTGTCCTAAGTGTCCCTAATTAGTTGTCCAGGGTTAGAATAGGATGAAGAAGAAGTTAAGTTGAATTTTGATCGATATTTATTTTACGTATAGTCCATTCCTTTAATGACCATGCCTATTTGTTAAGATATTTGTTTTAGTTTTATATTAATAGTAACTAAACTGCCAAAGTCTCAAGCAAACTAAACTTATGGGAAGCAGAATTAAATGTTACTCATAGTATATCAGGTTGTCCCTAATTAGTTGACCACGACTGTATGTCGCCACATTTCTAGACAAAATTAGTAATGGTAATGTCCTTCCAGATGGTAGTATCGTACCACGACGGCTCCCCGCTGCCGAGCTGGCAGGCGCGCGGCGTGTCGCTGCAGGTGCAGGTGCAGGTGGAGGGCCGGGGCGGCGGCGTGGAGCCGCAGCGCCCCGTGCTGGTGCCCGGCCACGACGCCGTGTGGCATCTCAAGCTAGACCTCTACAAGTTGTTACGTGAGTATACATTGTTCTTACCTAGCTACAGGTGCAGGTGCAGGTGGAGGGCCGGGGCGGCGGCGTGGAGCCGCAGCGCCCCGTGCTGGTGCCCGGCCACGACGCCGTGTGGCATCTCAAGCTAGACCTCTACAAGTTGTTACGTGAGTATACATTGTTCTTACCTAGCTACAGGTGCAGGTGCAGGTGGAGGGCCGGGGCGGCGGCGTGGAGCCGCAGCGCCCCGTGCTGGTGCCCGGCCACGACGCCGTGTGGCATCTCAAGCTAGACCTCTACAAGTTGTTACGTGAGTATACATTGTTCTTACCTAGCTACAGGTGCAGGTGCAGGTGGAGGGCCGGGGCGGCGGCGTGGAGCCGCAGCGCCCCGTGCTGGTGCCCGGCCACGACGCCGTGTGGCATCTCAAGCTAGACCTCTACAAGTTGTTACGTGAGTATACATTGTTCTTACCTAGCTACAGGTGCAGGTGCAGGTGGAGGGCCGGGGCGGCGGCGTGGAGCCGCAGCGCCCCGTGCTGGTGCCCGGCCACGACGCCGTGTGGCATCTCAAGCTAGACCTCTACAAGTTGTTACGTGAGTATACATTGTTCTTACCTAGCTACAGCTGCAGGTGCAGGGCCGGACTATTTGGTTTTTGAGGATTCTCTGACTATCCCCTGCCCCTTTCTTTAAACTACCGAGCTTAAAATTTTAAAATAATTCTATAAATTGTTACTTAAAGGAATCATTTAGGTGCGCCCCGCACTAGGTTTATTATGACTACTTCAAACAACTAACCTCAACCTCCATTCCAGGTCTGGAGAACGACCCGAACTACCGCGAAGTGCTGAACGGCATCACCGGCGTGCGCCTGAGCGCGCAGCTGTTGGACGCGGTGGGCTCGCACGCCAGCGCCGACGTGCACTTCATCGCGCACTACAGCGCCGACAACCAACACATACGCATCGCCACCAGCACCACTGACGCCAGGGTGAGTGCTAGCATTATTATAGTAGTAATGCTGCGCCAAAGTGCTTCACTACTTCATTGTGTTGTGTTGATCGTGTATAAGAACGTGTGTAAAAATAATTAAAATAAAACGTGTTTAGTGAAACCATGTGTCGAATATTGTGTAACGATGTGTCGTATATCAAGTAACCGTGTGTCGTGTATCTTGTAGCCAAGCGTCGTATATCTTGTAACTTCGTGCCGTGTATCGTGTATCCACATATTATCTTTCTCATACACGATCGGTGGTAGAGAGTATCATAGAACAAATCGCATTGTCTACATTTCATTTACTATTAAAGAATATACCAATATCTTTCTTTTATTTAATTGGAAAAAACTTATGTGTGAATATTTTATTTAATAAATATCGTTCCATAGGTGGGCGAGTACATAATCTTCCACGTGCAGAGTAACTTCTACATGGAGTCCTTCAACTACGTCGTCATGTCCAAAGGAATCATCCTCACGAGCGGACAGGAGATCATGCAGGTAAAACGGCTTATTTCTACTATATAAAAATAAGTCGGGTTTTCCACGGTTTTGCATTCGTTGGAAACAATGACAATAAAGCCTCTTGACTGCTCATACGGGCGACTCAGGCTCACGACACATAAATGAAATTGCACTTATGCTAGATGAAACTATTGCCCGTATTAATAGACGTCACTCAATTCTGAGACGCTCTCAAGTTTATTGCTGTCCTTATTTTTCCCTTTAGAATGACAAGGACAGCAAGAGACTTGAGAGCGTCTCGGAGTTGAGTGACGTCTATTAATACGGGTCTTAGAGTGACTGTTTTAGTTTTGACCAGTTATTGGAACTCTCCGCACGCGATTATTTTGATAACTTTTTTAAACAATTCTGCTTTAGTGGGGGCGTTATAAGCCATTAATGTATGGGGAGCAATATTTTTTGCATTAAAGCATGATACTTGGTACACTTGTTAGTTAGGTGGGTTAGAGCGAAAATCGCCCGGGAGGCAATCGGAGGCACCCCTCTGGGGGGGAGGGGGAGGGGTTGAAGTTCTCTTCTGCCGCGCGCTCTGTTTGTCGTCATAACTCCTAATTTATCGTTACTATGGCAAGTGGGGTATCATTTTCGGATAAATTAAAGATGGCCAATTGTTTTCTGAAATAAAAAATACATGTCTACATACAAAAAAAGTGAATTATGCCCTAAAATGTGAAAATTCCAGCCGTAACAAAAATCATTAAATGGCCATAATTTTTCAAATCGTAACTATATCGACTTTAAAAAAATATGATTAAAAAGCTATATGCGTATAGATTCTGAAAATATAATATATGTCTATAGTGTATATAGAAAAATCGTTAGAAAAAAAATGAAAACAGCTTGGCGGAGCAGCCAAAATTCATTGTAAAATAAGGACAACAAAATCAATTTTTACAAATTGACCAATCTTTTTACTAGTAAATATAGAGATTTGATCAAATTAAATAAATAATGATTTTAAATGTTTTCTTTTGTTAAAATCTATCGTTTTTACCCTTAGTATAAGTATAAAAAAATGACATTAGTCATATTTGATCTTATAGCTGAGCGGGCTCTGCTGACTATTTTAAGTGAATCAAACGTCTGTAATTAAAGTGACAACATATAACTATGCTAAAAGCTTAGCTAAAAGTATTTATAAAATAATGTAAAAGGGTAAAAGGTGACTGCACCATTGATTAACACTTTAAGAGTTAGCCCTAATAGGAGGACGCAAAGAATTGTTTCCTTAAATGTCGCCATTTTTTACGTCGGATAGTATGGTTTTGCCAGAAATAGAGTTCCAAAATATCTTAATTGTAAGTTTTATGAGTTATAGGCCAAAATAACAGCTTACATCTGTTTGTTCAGAGTGCTGATAATTTGGTGCAGTGCTAGCATTCGAGTCACTGCCTCTATCTCATCATCTCCCTAGCCTTTTCTGAATTATGTTGGGGTCGGCTCTCAGCCTAACCGGATTTAGCTGGATACCAGTGTTTTATGTTAAGCGACTGCCTATCAGACCTTCACAACTTAGTAACCGGACGATACGATGCCTCTTGGTTAGGCTGGTCAGACTTTCTAGTTTGGCTACCCGTAACGACTGTCAAAGTTCCACGAATGATAACCGCTGCCCCTATATTGTTTATTAAATACTTTGCCGTCCGCAGTCGCACAATTCCAATCACTTAAGTTCCCGCTGAGAGCATCTTTATCTTTATTTATTTATCTTAACATCATGGGTACATTGTTTACCCTGGGTAAAGTACGATCTTAAATAGAGAAAGGTGTCTGAGATAGAATAGACACCTCAGACCGCCGTACTTCTTTTTACACCTGCACCGCATCATTTCCACACAGACGTCGAAAACCACTGTACTGGCAAGTCTCTCCATGTATGTTAACAGACGACATAAACGACCTTACTCTATCCCTTATTAGATGGATCAGGTGGATTCGGTGAAAAATGTTCTCAAAAAGAGATGCAGGGCAGCTTTTCAATAATAGCGAAAGCCTCGCTAATCCTTTTCTCATGTGCTGCCAGAAACTCTTCTGCGACAGTTGGAAAAGCATTCCATGTCTCCGTTGCGCTTTTTTTCTCCACCGTTCAAATAAGTCACAGTGTCACAGCTTTTTTACAGGACCATCACACTGGTGGTTCTGTAAATAATCCTCATCCTATTTTAGTTCTAGGAAGTATATAGCGGATGAAAGAAAATAATTCTAAGTATTTTCAATGGAGAGTACTTGATACCTTGAATTGGTACAGGTGGGGTTTTCCAATGCCTACCTTACCCACAGCTCCTCTAGCTCAGGCACTCGTCTATACCAAAACGACTGCTAACGAGACGTCAGTATCGACAGTACGTGTACGTATCATTACTTTGGCACAACTCTGACTACTGCGTTAGTCCTATCATCCTGTTGTTCGCCACTTGGTATCCGCCGTTATAAAAAAATATTTTTACAGGACCACTTAAAGCTAGTCTTGCCTCTTTTTTACGCTTTTCCAGGGTGTCACAATGTATCTTGTTTTTTAACTGTGAAGGGGAAAAGGGTTTCTGGCAGCATATGAGGGACGGATTAGCGAGGCTTTCACTATTATTCGCGGGCCAGTTAGTCTAGTGGCTAGTGACCCTGACTGCTAAGTCGGAGGTCGTGGCTACGATGCCAACCAGAACAACCTTTGCGTGATGAGCATTGTTTATCCTGTGTCTGATTGTAATTTATCTATAATATGTACGAATTTATAATAAAAATGTAATTAAATAATAATAAAAAAAATATAAGTATGAAGACCAGTTACTTCTAGTCTGTCATAGTATAGCTCTGCTAAGTTTGAGATCAGATGGCATATGTTGTCACAGGATATTATTGAAAAGTTTATAAGATAGTTAGAAGGGTTTATTTCTGGTCTTGCACATTTTGCTAAGTAAATGAAACCTAAAATATCTGTTTATTAAAGATATTCGTTAACTAGAAAATGGTGTCTTACAAAAGCTGCCCCGCACCAACATTTCTTGAGCAGTATTCCAAAACTGTTCCTGCATGGGATCAGATGTCTGGAAATCCACCTGATTTGTCTGATTGGGGACGGAGTAAGGTCAGTGACAACTGTCAGCCTACATGGACAGACTTGCCAGTGGTTTTCAACCTATATAGAAATGGTCCAGTGCAGATGTAATAAGAAGTGCGGCGGTCTGAAATGTCGAACAACTCTTTGCGTCCTGCTATTGGTGCTAACTCTTAAAGTGTTTACCATTGGTGCAGTCACCTTTTATATTATTTTATAAGTAAGTACTTTTAGCATAGTTATATGTTGTTACTTTAATTACAGACGTTTAATTCACTTAAACTAGTCAACAGAGCCCGCTCAGCTATAAGATCAAATATGACTAATGTCATTTTTTTATACTTGTACTAAGGGTAAAAACGATAGATTTTTAACAAAAAAAAAACATTTAAATTCATTATCTATTTAATTTGATCAAATCTCTATATTTACTAGTAAAAAGATTGGTCAATTTGTAAAAATCGATTTTGTTGTCCTTATTTTACAATGAATTTTGGCTGCTCCGCCAAGCTGTTTTCATTTTTTTTCTAACGATTTTTCTATATACACCATAGACATATATTATATTTTCAGAATCTATACGCATACAGCTTTTTAATCATATTTTTTTAAAGTCGATATAGCCACGATTTGAAAAATTATGGCCATTTAATGTTTTTTGTTACGGTTGAAATTTTCACATTTTAGGACATAATTCACTTTTTTTGTATGTAGACATGTATTTTTTATTTCAGAAAACGATTGGCCATCTTTGTATTATCCGAAAATGATACCCCACTTGCCATAGTAACGATAAATTAGGAGTTATGACGACAAACAGAGCGCGCGGTAGAAGAGAACTTCAACCCCTCCCCCTCCCCCCCAGAAGGGTGCCTCCGATTGCCTCCCGGGTGATTTTCGCGCTAACCCACCTAACTAACAAGTGTACCAAGTCTCATGCTTTAATGCAAAAAATATTGCTTTTGGCTTATAACGCCCCCACTACTTATATCAAATTAATTATGAGTTCTTGTTCAATTAAATGGTGTGGGAAGTCGTCTAGAACATCCAGCTATAAAAAGGATGGCATAACTTTTCATCGGTAAGTAAATAATTATTATAATTTAATATTATTATGAACTAGCTTCTGCCCGCGGCTTCGCTCGCGTTAGAAAGAGACAAAAAGTAGCCTATGTTACTCTCCATCCCTTCAACTATCTCCACTTAAAAAATCACGTCAATTCCTCGCTCCGTTTTGCCTTGAAAGAAAGACAAACATACAGACAGACACACTTTTCCATTTATAATATTAGTATGGATTTGTTACCTATGCGACTTATTTTGAGGTTAATATATAGATCTTAGATAGCTCGTGCTTTTTAGATCGCACGACAACGGAAATGGGTGTTCAGAAGCCACAAAATGTGACCATCTATCTAATTACGAAGTATCGCGTGAGGCATTATATGCGTTGTAGAGGTCTGATATGTTGTCGCCCGAATTTAAATTATAAGGTTAGACTGAAAACCGACTAAGTACTTGGGAAAATGAAAATAATGACGAGGAAAAATTCCGTCGTTTATCGGTGTATCTTGTGAAAATGAATCTGCTATTACAGTCAGTATTACAGACAGTATATCTATTCGATATGCCTTAACGTTACACTTCGTAGGTGTTTTGCCGTGAAAGAAAGACAAAAATACAGACTGACAGACAGACACACTTTCCCATTTATAATATTAGTATGGATAATTGCAGGGCTCAAGCTAAACTGGTTGTTTACGTTTAAGGCACACAAAACGTACACCGCGTTGATGTCTTTTTGAAAAGTCCCTTTCTCTCACTAGGTATTGTCAATAAGTATGTCCCTTTCCATCTGTAGGTATAGATATAAAGGGACAGACGCATTGCTGTAGTGTTGTGACAACTTAGAAACAAAGTCTTTTATAATCTTGACGATAAAAATTACGATGTTCCCTAACTGTGAAAAAGTAACATTACTTAATGTTTATATTTTAGATTTTCTGTAACTCTAACACCTTTAGTATTGTACACCTGCATTGACGAATAAAAAGATTTGTATTTGCAATAAATAGAGTTAAAATATAGCGATCCAACAGAATTGAAACAAAAGTCATTTGAAAGATCTAGCTACTAGAATAGAGAACTTTTTATAATAAGTATATTGTTTCGTTATCGAATCATATGAGAAACATAATTATACATCCCGCTAAATAATGTTTGGCTAGTTAGAGTGCGGATTCAGTCACAACTTGTCCGTTCCCGTATTTATTACAATTATATTTTAGACCGCGATTTGGCTGATGGACATGCTATTGCTTGTTGGTAGTTAATGCACCTGCCTTATAGACAATTGCACTATTGGAAGTTGTGCGCACATTATATCTAATGTATGGTATATCGGGTTAGGGCGGCATAATGATTTCATCGCACTAACCTTTCAACGACCAACCGACCGCCGGCTGTCGGGCTGCTATAATAGGGTATTACACTCTTTTTTTTTAAGTATTTCAAATAACTCCTACAGTACTAAGAAACCACTAAAAAAAATCCTAAATTTTTATTTAAGCGCTAAGTACCCTAAAAACGCTTTTAAAAATTGTATTTTCAAATTTCGCGCGGAAATTTCCAAAAACGGAAAACGCCGTGGGCATGGTTTTGCTTTGGCGATATGACGTCCTTACGTCATGTAAATAAACAAACGCGCTGTGACACTTTACATAATTTTTATTGTTTTTATCTCAAAAATTAGTTACTGTTCGACTTACCGTTGGTGTGCGTTTCGGAATGCAAGAACACAAGTGTGAAAACATCGGAATAATTGTGAATTCTAGTGCTAACTGATTCAAATTTAAGAAAAACATAGTTAAAAGTTGTGGGAAGAGTATTCCAACTATTACACCATAAAAACCCGTTTGTACCGTTTGTACTGTTGTTGTAAATATCACTTTGATGTAAGTACACATGTGCATTAGCCATCTAAAATATCTTTCACAATAACTTCCATGAAAAAGTATATTTTTATAATAAATATCGTATTAGGAGGTTATAAATAAAACAAATAGTGACGCCTAGTTGACACTGTTGACAGTCGACAGCTCTCACTGTCTATGGTCTGTATTTCGGTGTGTTCAAGAACAGGTAAAAAAAACTGAAATCTTTGAATTGAATTTAAAAAAATATTTTCTAGTTTTATGAACTAAAACTAACACTGCTCGGCTGCTTTTTGCTTAAGCTACCTCAATAATATATTTTTATATTTTTTCTCTTATACAGTGTAATACCCTATTGTCTTGCTTTTGTGTCTCGAATCACGTGTATTCGAAGGTTTAATAGATGAATACGCAATATAAAAATCAGAGCTTAACTTAAGCCCTCTAATTTTTTACAAAAAATAACAAAGACCCCAAATCTTATATCCGGAAAACCTATACTACACACATCAAAAGTGTCTAGGGATATTTTAATTAAACCTAAATAACTAAAATTCTATTAACTTTTTGTTAAGACACCTACACTTTAAAATAAACCTTGTTTAATTGCCTATCTAATCTGATAATAAACTTTTAGATAAAGTTAAATTAAAAAAAAAAACTTAGAAGAAGAGGAAAAACTCAACAAAATTTCAATTTAACTTTATTTTTGAAATTTCAAAACCTAAACAACAAAACAATTTTTTTTTATAAAAATTGTTGAAAACTTAAAATTAATAATTCGTGGATCCACCTAAGACTCTCCTGACACATCTGGAGCGGTTCTGCATACTCAAAACAAGGGTGTCAATATCCTGTTGTGGAGTACTGTCCCAAATCCTGCTAAGATGCAAGAAAAGCTGGTTTTGATGCACAATATCAACAGGGAAATTCCTACGAGCTCTTCTCTGAAGCATATTCCAGGCATGCTCAATAGGATTTAAGTCAGGGGATTGTGCAGGCCGGTCTAAAGCTTGGATAACATGCTGTTGTAACCAACTTGTAACGATACGCGCCGTATGTGGACGGGCATTGTCGTGCATTAGCTGGAAATTTTGTCCCATTTGCTGTTTGTGGGGCAAGATTACAGGCTCTAGCACCTCATCTCAGTATTTTCGAGCAGTCATATTGCCTTGTATCCAAACGAGGTCCGTTCTACCGCCGAGACGAATTCCTGCCCAAACCATAATCGTGCCACCTTAATATGCATGAACTTGTTGTGGGTGCTGCAGTCGATTCCAACGTCCAGGTTTTCTCCAAACGCGTACTCTTCGCGAATCAGGATGAAATCCAAACCTAGATTCATCAGTGAAAAGCACAAGTGACCATTGAGAATGGTTCCAGTTTTCGTGTGCAATAGCCCATTGTAATCTTCTTCCTCGATTACCTCTCCTTAGTGCTGATACCCAAAATGGCCTACAAGCACGTAGATTGACTTCATGCAGTCGCCTTCTCAAAGTTTGACCGCTTACCAGCAAACCATACTCTCTCTGTAGCCTTTGAACCAATTGCATCGCCGCTGCATTTAGTTGACTTCGTGCAGCATTTACTATGAATCGGTCCTGTACATGTGTTGTAATGCGTTGAGGTCCTCGGTGCCGTTCCACCACTTCCTCCGTGACACGATAACATGACCAAAGCCTGGATATAACGCTCTGACTGGTCTTCATGGCTTCAGAAACGGCAATTATGGGACAGTATTCCACAACAGGATATTGACACCCTTGTTTTGAGTATGCAGAACCGCTGCAGATGTGTCAGGAGAGTCTTAGGTGGACCCACGGAATATTAATTTTAAGTAATCAAGATTTTTTATAAAAAAAATTGTTATTTGTTTAAGTTTTGATGTTTCAAAAATAAAGTTAAGATTGAAATTTTGTTTGAGTTTTTCCTCTTCTTCTAAGTTTTTTTTAAATTTAACTTTATCTAAAAGTTTATTATCAGATTAAATAGTCTATTAAACAAGGTTTATTTTAATGTGTACATGTTTTAACAAAAAGTTAATAGAATTTTAGTAATTTAGGTTTAATTGAAATATCCCTAGACACTTTTGATGTGTGTAAATTGATTCATTTTAAAAATCAATAATTGACTCGTCGAGGAGGATTGTCCAACAACGTTTTTTTACGATTATTTAACCTTGCTTTAATTTTAGCGTTGATTTGAATAAAGTAAAATTTACTGTGTTACGTAAGTATTTTATTTGCACCCAGTTAACTCCCAACTAGTATAGTTTAAAAAAAAGTAAGCCGTCACGGGGCGCCTGGCAGATGTGAAACATCGACATTATTTTGTAAAAGTAATATGATTGAAAAGAAAAAGCGTGGCGACGCGTCGCCACGCCAGAAATTGGTTTTACGTGCGGCTATATATGTTTCACATCAAAAAAATAGAATTAACAGACATCGTTATGTTCGATTTTATCGATATTAGGTATTGTTGTAAAACTGACTTGTGTTGTGCATCACTATGTTTGGAACATTCGTCCTTACATTGTTGCATCGGCCAATCACAACCGCTGTTTTTTCTTCGTCCCCCGACCCGCAGTGGTGAGTCGTGTGCCTAGGCGAAATGAGTCTATCAGCTCTGAAGTGGTTTAATTCTCTTTGGTTGGAAAGGTCTCGGGATCCGTGAGGTTTATAGCAAAGAAAATTCAGGAAAAATTTCAACATCCATGCGGGCGGAGCAGCGGGCGCCCGCTAGTTTTTTATATTAATGTCTAGCATGCTGGACGAGAAACTGAACTCATTTTTATTAGTGACCATGTGTTGAGCGATGCGCTTCTGCATACGGATATTAAGCTCAGTGAATGTGTTATGATAATAGTAAATAAGCAGTCCTTTACTAGACAATAAAGTATGTTTGACAGGCATTTTAAACCTAAAATTTTAAGCTTTTGACGGCCAGAGACATGTATAGGTGGCAAACAAAAATATGCCTTGCACGCCACGGTCACGATTCCGTACTAAACATTTTTAAAAAGCTTGACGCTGAGGGCACTGCTTTGCTGTTTTGACATGGCGGACAAAACGTTAATCAAGTATTGTCAATTCGTAGTATGCTTGTGATGAGCGTCAAGCGTCGTTCTAAAGGTTATTTTTCATTCGGACACCAGGTTGTGCCACTTGATAGTTCGGCCATCAAAATGTGTCTCACTTGGTGGTATCACCAGATAGACTGTGACACCCGTTGTCTGTTGTTGGTGACGGCTTCTGAGTTGTAAAACCTTGATATCTTTAAGAAATATGGCAGTGAGCGCTCAAAGGTTGAGTTACATTCAAAATGTATATTCTTGTCGAGCTATTTTGATCGTCTTTTTTATGAATGGGAAATCAATAAATGACTTCTCCCGCCCTGGACGGGGCGGAAGGGACTACTGACTAAATAAAACCCACCCATGTTCCTTCGGTTGCCGGGACCGTGGTAACGATTGGAACTATTCCGCAACCCTGGCAGGGATTTTAATCGTGTTTGCGACTCCAAGACTTTAAGTTGTAATAAGCCTGTGTTCCGCAGGAGGGCGTCCGCACGTTCGCGGTGACGGTGTCGGCGGAGATGGCGCCGGTGTCGACGGTGCTGGTGTGGAGCGCGCAGCGGCGCGGACACGTGCTCGCCGACTCGCTCACCTTCCCCGTCAACGGCATCTCCCGGAACAACGTGAGTATATGGCTCGCTGACGTCACCAGTTCAATGATAGATCAGTTTTTAGTGTTACTTTTGCAGACTTTATCCGCACTTGGCCTCATGACGCTTTGTGCTTGAACTTATCGCCTACTCCAGCCAACCCCCAAACATTTAAGCTTGCTAAAAATTGCTAACTGACGGCCGTTGGGGCGGAAAGATTCTCAAGTGGCGCCCGCGTACCGGAAAACACAGCGCGGGCAGGCCTCCTTTTAGATGCTGATTAATATAGTTTTTTGACGGAAATGGTTTTGACATTGTATACATTCTACTCTTCACAATTAACCATGTACAAATACTATTGTAAAGCATTATTTTAAAAGAGTAAGTATGGAGTTTCTTGCCTGTTCTTCTCCATACGAATCAACTTTTTGGAATGGGCAACTAGATTAATTTTTCTTTGTTTTTGTCGTTCTAAATTGCCTTTGAAATGGTCTTGTGGAGGCGTGTACTCAAGGGATGTTTAAAGGAAACGGCTGTAGTAATTTTGAATCAATGTCATTTATTTTTCTGGACGGTCGGTATTTATACAGAAGTTAAACAAGGATGAAAATAACTATCAGTCTCGCTCACGCATCTACGTCATCCTGCCGTGTATCGATTTCTCGAAGGATCGCCCGTCATAGATGGAGCTTCAGTGGTGCGCCGGAGCCGGTGAGGCTCGGACGCACGCAGCTTTGAATTAAAAATATGCGCAGGCCGCCCGAGCCGCGATGTATGTATAGGGATTAGGTGGCGCGCTCGCTGTGGCCGCGCGCCAATCGTCCGTGCGCCGCCGCTGCTTATACTTGTGACTTCCATAGTCTAGTAAAAATAAATGATTTGAGTTTGATTTTGATGGAGTTAAGATATCACCAAGATCGCCGTATTGTCGATTTACCACTAACTTCTGTTTCTTTGTGGGCGGAAAATCATCCAATGATTCCTTGCGCTCTGTCCGGAACCGTAAATGTCAGACTTCTACTGACTAAAAATCAAATGTTCCATCTTAGCCCGTGTCCCCAGCGGTATTTCTTTCAAACAACCCGCAGCCTCGACAGTTAGCACTAATCTTTCTACTTCATACATAAAGGATCCGTTCTCCCGCAGTTCACAGTGTTCATAAACAACCGCAAGCACCGCACGGGGTCGCGCGTGGAGGTGGCCATCTACGGCGAGCCCGGCGCCTACGTCGGGCTGTCCGGCATCGACAACACCTTCTACACCATGCAGGCCGGCAACGAGCTCACCTATGCCAAGGTAACCTACTACTTATTGTTACTAGCGACGCCTCACAGCTTCACAAGGGTACCCTTGTGAATTTTAAATAGAATAAACATACGTTTATTCTATTTAAAATTCCGAAATCATTGTAAGTCCCAGTTTCCACCAAAGTTGACAGGAGAGGTCTTGTAACTAACCAATAGGATATGTATTTCCTGTTGTTAAGCGCTGATCTGTCAAAATGACGCAAGCTGATTGGTTGTATCATACATCTTCACTCCTCTCCACGTTGCTAGAAACCGAGCCTGAGGGGTTGTCTATTGTTTGCCTGAAGATTATATGCCATAATCACCATTTTCCCGAATTTCATTTGCCCGAATGTTTCATTTGCCCTAAAAGACATATGACATACTTTTAATTGCCCGAATTTTAGATAACATAAGATACGAATGCCATAAGTATTGTTTGCCTTATTTTTATGTGCCGTAATAATTATTAGACCCTAGGGGCTCCTACTTCTGTGTGGTTTATAAAAAAATAACCACGAAGGGGATGGCATATCATAATTATGGCACGTGATAATTAGGGCTTACAATGATTATGACAAATGATGTTATGGTAAGTGACTTTATGGGAAACAATGATTCTGGCACGTGACTAATATGGCAAATACAACTCTTACATGGTTAAAGGATGATAATTTTCTCCCTTGTTTCACTTTGTTCCTTCCCTTCCTTTATCGATTTTTTTATTTAATTATAAGAATAACTTTACTCTGTACTTGTACTCAATCCCCGATGTAAGTTTGATTAGCACACGAGTTTGATAACTGCATGAAAATATGTTTGTGTAAATCCTAGAATGCACAGACATGAACTGTTTTTTATTATTTATGATTTAAATAAAGAGCTTTGAAAATTAAACTAATCCTCTTGTACCAGGTGATATCGAAGATGTCTCACTTCGACGAGTCCACGAACGGTACATTCGCGTACACGTGGCGCTCGCACTTCGGCGACGCGGACGACCTCGTGTACTTCCCGTCCTCCACCTTCGGCATCGACGCCAACAGGACCTTCGAGTGAGCATTACTGTTTTATTAACGGCCTTTTTTCATAGCCCGTTTTTTTTACAATGATTCTCGCGGCCAGAACTGAAAAAAATGAGCTCTTTTACTATATCAATTAATTTTTTTAAGTGTGTGAAATTTTTAGGTATCGTGAGCGCTTTGATAATCAAGCAATCTACTAGAGAAGTATATCTCGTATATGCGCGTTTAGCGACGTTGCCGTAACCGACCGGTGTTAGCCTGTCCTTACTTTATTAATGTGACATTGCTATACAAAATCTGTGTAAGAATCACGTTTTGTCAACTCGTAAAAAAAACAAATACTGTATTTTTTGCATCGTAAATACTTTGCTCCACGATTTTATTGGTGGTCGATCTACTCATATCACTAGCCGATAATGACTTAGATGCGAGCACGACATCAGGCACCATCATAACATAATTTTCTAAGGAAGATGCAGCCAGAGTTTCTCACACAATCAATAACTAGAGATTTTCACCTTGTTTGGGACTTTTAACCCGATTGGCCCCCAAATGTTAAAACCTATTATTTAGTACGCGCAGTGGAAGACTTGTACTTTAGGTTGTATAGGTAGACGCGTGATGTAATCACTTGGCTTACCTCTTTCCCGCGAGGTTATTAATAGAAGGAATAGAACCCTTAGAAGCTTCCCTAGCAAGCTTCCCTAAACCCCCTGACCTTCCACCTCGATCCAGACGTTCCAACGATGAGGCGATTGCGCCGCGATTCCCGTGCGACGCTCGTTGTCTATAGATGCACAGTATAGTGTCCAGCACTAATTTGCCACTATTCACCGTTAATAGACACGAATGCATTGCCCGTATGCTAAACAAGTAGGCCCCGGGCCTCAAAACACTGTATTTAACTCAACGCACGATTTTCCAAAACGATGGCCGGCACAGCCGCGTGCTTGTTAAACCTGAAAGGTCCGGCGTTCCGTGTGACAGTATAGATGTGCTTCCGACTCCTCCGTGTTTTCTGATGAACCGTCTTCCGTTCCCCTCAGATACGCAGGCCTCATAGTGTTCAGCGACGTGCCGGTGACGCGGCGCAACTCCATGTGTAACGTGTCGCAGGGCTACGGCGAGTGCCTCGAGGGCGGCTGCTACCCGCTCGCCAAGCGCTGCGACCTGCAGTACGACTGTGCCGACCACACCGACGAGGCCAACTGTGAGTTTGTGTGTCTATCATAACAATACGGATGAACAACACGTCGCAGGGCTACGGCGAGTGCCTCGAGGGCGGCTGCTACCCGCTCGCCAAGCGCTGCGACCTGCAGTACGACTGTGCCGACCACACCGACGAGGCCAACTGTGAGTTTGTGTGTCTATCATAACAATACGGATGAACAACACGTCGCAGGGCTACGGCGAGTGCCTCGAGGGCGGCTGCTACCCGCTCGCCAAGCGCTGCGACCTGCAGTACGACTGTGCCGACCACACCGACGAGGCCAACTGTGAGTTTGTGTGTCTATCATAACAATACGGATGAACAACACGTCGCAGGGCTACGGCGAGTGCCTCGAGGGCGGCTGCTACCCGCTCGCCAAGCGCTGCGACCTGCAGTACGACTGTGCCGACCACACCGACGAGGCCAACTGTGAGTTTGTGTTAAGCCTAATTAAAAAACGCTGGGGTTTATGTTCACTTACATTATTGAGAAATGGGTAGAAACTATTTAATATGGGTAAAAATTAAATAGGAATTTGAAAAGAATTTATAAATATGGAAAACTTTAAGTATAACTTTATGTACAAAATGAATATATGAATTGAATTGAAGTAAGTCAAAGAATACTAAGTCGCAGTTCTAAATATGTTACTTTAACTGGCAACAAACGAATATTTGTTGTTAAAAAGTTTTTATACAATTTATCCAGAGGTTAATTTCAATTCTTTTTTTACACAGGTGAAAACGACGTACACAAATCGTTCGAGCTGACTCACTTCCGGAAGTTCCGGTTCAACCGCGTGCAGCGACAGTACGACAACGTGTGGCTGTGGCGTGACGTCAACATCGGCCCGCACGGACGATACGTGTTCACTGTGGACGTGCCACAGGTATGTACACTTAACAAAAATCGGTATTTTACATCATTACCTATATTAAAATTTGTTTTGTTTATTTTAATATGTACATGTACGACTTGTTACGTTGTTCTCACATAGTACCTTAGATTCAACAATGAATGATGTAACCAAATTTTTGTAATCTATTGATTTTTAAAGAGTGTCCATGGAGTTTCTTGCTCGCTCTTCTCCATGGGACCTACTTTTTGGAACGAGCAACTAGCTTCATTTTTCTGACAGACTGACACCTTGACGATTCTAAAGTACCTGTAAATGGTTTATTTGAATAAAATAGTTTTGAGTTTGACATCGTCATAATAAAGTTCGGTATTTTACATCATTATTACATAGTTTAAAACAAAGTTGCTTTCTGCTGTCTGTGCCTATGTATGCTTAGATCTTAAGCAGATAAGTATCCAGGGCCGTCATATACAATTGAGGTTTTCTTGAATACCAATGAATGTATTCAAATGAAATTTAACCTAATTGAAGAACTAGTCATTTTCTACTATAGTTTAAATTATTATTAGAAAATATCCGTGGGTTTTTGAGAAAACTAAAACTGTATCTGAGGGCCCTGGATACTTATCTGCTTTGCCCACCGTACTCAACGGATTTTTATGCGGTTTTTTTTAATAGATAGAGTGATTCAAGAGGAAGGTTTATGTTTATAATACAGGCATATTAAAGTAAAGAAAAACCGAGATTTTCTAAGATTTGTAACACCCGTGCGAAGCTGGGGGTCGCTAGTTTACCAATAAATGTGAGACGCAATTTCTATAAATTCTTTCTTAAACTTAGTCCATTTTCATTGGCTTATGTTTATCTTACCATCAAATATAGTAACATAATGACATGACATTGACAGACAAAAATAGTAAATGATCACCAAATTATGTTTCATAAAGTATTCTAGAAATAACCTATTTTCCTTTTTATATGAATTAGACTGATTTTGATTTTGACTAAGGTGAATAAAATGAATCACTAGTAGACCTGGCGCGTAGCGTGGTCCCAGTTCTAACCTAACATAACCTAACACAATTTGGTGATCATTTACTATTTTTGGTACGCAAGAATATTATTTTGGTGTGCGTATTTATTCCCATTTTCATTAAAAGTAAAATTGGAGTTTTAGGAGCCTTGAAATCAATAAATAGTCAGTCAATTGATTTGCTAACTTAGTGACGTCATAAGGTGACATTGTTTCAACGTTTTAATGTTACAGATACCGGCTCACTGGATAGTGTCGGCGTTTAGTATGTCGGCCAGTCTTGGCCTGGGCATGTTGACAGAACCTAAGCGAGTAAGTACTCATTATCGTAACATTCTACTAATCTGGCCTACCAAGAGATTATATATTTTTTTTATGCATTAAAAATATTTTAAACACTGCTTTAGTACATATATATTATATTATTTACTTTATTTGATTCATTTACGTAATTGAATTTTACACATAATTATATTTTAGTTTATGCACAAAAAATGATAAATATACAAAAGCCTTTCAACATAAAAATACAAATACATTATACAGAGTGGAAACTTGCATTTGATTTATTGCAATCAGTCATGATCCTAAGGGCCTGTATCACATTCTTCTTATAAGTTCTGATTCTAATTGTGTGCCAATTATAATTAATCAGAAATACACAATTAGAATCAGAACTTCAAAAGGATGAAGGAAGAATTATATCTGGAAATGAGCGTGTATTGTGAGGTCGTGAATTATATTTTTTATTATCATTCTGATAAAAAAATGTCTTGTGACCGGGTTTTAAAGCAGCCTTCTTATCGCATATTTGTAAGATGAAAGAGACTAGCCTCCACGACACAGGGTATCCTGGTGTGGAGTGTAAACTTTTATCTCGACAATAAAGATTTTTATATATATTTTTTTTTTCATATAAAACGTTTCCCCACAGTACATAGGCGTGCTGCCGTTCTTCATCAAGGTAGAAGGGCCGGACTACTGCCGACAGGGCGAGCAGCTCGGCCTGCGAGTGCTGGTGTTCAACTACCAGCCGCAGGACATCGAGGCCGTCGTCGTGCTCGCCGCCTCGCCCGACTACAAGTTCGTGCATGTCGAGGAGAATGGCATTGTGAGTTTTATTGGAATAGGTTTTTTGAGAAGGCTGGGCCAGTGTTGGTTTTTGCTGTTCTGACCTGGGCGATGCTGCTTTGTAGACCCTTCCCCTTTTTTTTTGTTTGTGAGTGGGAAATCATCAAATGACTGCTCCCGTCCTGGGTGCGGCGGGAGGGCGTGTCAGACTTATACTGACTAAAACCCACTCATGTTCCTTCGATTGCCCTGTATGTTCCAGGGTCACGGTAACTATTATAAACATTGCGCAACCCCGGCAGACATTCCGCAACCCCGGCAGAAGACCCTTCCCCTACTCCCTATTAATCTGTATTTCAAACATGAAAAGTAAAGGCACCCTTATACTCCTGGCGCCCTGGGCGACCACCCCACCTTAAAGTCTATGCGAACTAGGAACATCTTAATCAGCAAAGGCATCTCCTGGTGGCACAGCACAGCACTAAGTGCTCACGCTTCAGTCTTAACGCCTCTAGCCGCTCAACATATTGTAGTTCTCGTACACCCATAGCGTACTATGCTGACTACCGTGTTTTTTCAGTAGCAGTCCAGAGTTGATTGGAGAGGTAGTATGTCTATCAGTGCCTCAAAAAGCACAAAAAGCTGTTGATCCTGCTTGTGATCTGTCCCCAGTCGTGTGGAATTTTCATTCAATTTGATTATGAGAGTGAGGGAAAATGAAACCTCCTAAATTTTTTATGATATATCGCTCTTTTACTTGGACTAAGCAGCAAGCCGACGATAATATCCCAGTACTAATTTGTTGCGCTATAACTTCTAAACCTCCGAAACATTTCCGAACCTCAGAGTAGGACTCAAGCTTCGTTCACGACTTTGAATGCATTCTCAACGACGTCATGCCGACACGCTTGTATCTCACATAACTCTTGTCAGGTCCGCTCGTATAACCCTCGCACGTCGTTCGGCGAGCACCAGTTCTTCGTGTACATCACGTCGGGCGACGCCGCCACCGTCTACGTGCCCGTCGTGCCCACGCGCCTCGGCGACGTGCACGTGCGGCTGCACGCCTCCACGCTCATGGGACAGCACCACTACGTCAAGAAGATCACTGTCGAGGTATGTAGCTCTGCTCTCCACGCGCCTCGGCGACGTGCACGTGCGGCTGCACGCCTCCACGCTCATGGGACAGCACCACTACGTCAAGAAGATCACTGTCGAGGTATGTAGCTCTGCTCTCCACGCGCCTCGGCGACGTGCACGTGCGGCTGCACGCCTCCACGCTCATGGGACAGCACCACTACGTCAAGAAGATCACTGTCGAGGTATGTAGCTCTGCTCTCCACGCGCCTCGGCGACGTGCACGTGCGGCTGCACGCCTCCACGCTCATGGGACAGCACCACTACGTCAAGAAGATCACTGTCGAGGTATGTAGCTCTGCTCTCCACGCGCCTCGGCGACGTGCACGTGCGGCTGCACGCCTCCACGCTCATGGGACAGCACCACTACGTCAAGAAGATCACTGTCGAGGTATGTAGCTCTGCTCTCCACGCGCCTCGGCGACGTGCACGTGCGGCTGCACGCCTCCACGCTCATGGGACAGCACCACTACGTCAAGAAGATCACTGTCGAGGTATGTAGCTCTGCTCTCCACGCGCCTCGGCGACGTGCACGTGCGGCTGCACGCCTCCACGCTCATGGGACAGCACCACTACGTCAAGAAGATCACTGTCGAGGTATGTAGCTCTGCTCTCCACGCGCCTCGGCGACGTGCACGTGCGGCTGCACGCCTCCACGCTCATGGGACAGCACCACTACGTCAAGAAGATCACTGTCGAGGTATGTAGCAGTGATACGTATGTAAATCGAGAGGAATAGAAAAACCACCGTCTTGCTTGCACATTAGTTTACTACTGTATTCACTGCAGCTGCAGCGTGGCGCACGCGTCGCTCGCATCGCTCGCGGTAGGCGTTAGCTTAATATATACCAATTAGACCTATTTTTTTTGACAACTGTTAAATTACGTTTCTTGATAGAAGCGGAAGCATAGCTAAGTCAAGTATTATTTATGCTGATCATTCATTTTTTTACACATTTGCATGAGTTCAGAACAAGTAACTAATAGAAATAAAATAACATATAATCTTATTGTGTTAATAATGTGGTTAAGGGGGGATTCTTAACGGTAGCCCGCAAAATACAATTTTTTAAACGTTTATTGCAATTTGCCGCTCAGTGTCTGGATATTGCCTATTTCATGAAAAAGTCATTCAATGGAGTTATATGCACTTTGAGGGTTGTTTTGATGATTTAAATGATTATAATTCTGTAACTAATGACCTATTACAATCCCAAATCATTCTATCAACACACAACCAGACACTGAGCTGCAAATTGCAAAAATACGTAAGAAAATTTGAATTTCGCTGGCTACCTTGAACATCCATCTTAATATATTATTATATACGCCAATTAGTCGTATTAATTTTGAGCCTATAAACATTGCCGTAAGAATTTTATCTTTATCGGAATGCAGTTCATAATACTATGTTATACTTGTACTAACTTAACATGATAAGACGATACAAACGATATTTATAAGTGTACATTGTCCCAATATTAATTTACTGCTTCTTTCCCAGTCGGACGGCGTCCCCCAATACCGTCACCAGTCAGTCCTGCTCGACCTGTCGAACCGCGCGTACGTGTTCCAATACATGCACGTCAACGTCACGGAGACGCCGGTCATCCCGTACGAGGTAAGCATAACGAAATTATGACTATTTATGCATTGACTGTACAAACTATTCCATATTGTGACATTTACAATTATTGTTTTATAAAATTTGGACATACCAAATTAACATGATAATTTTTTTTTGTTTGTTTATCTATCTGCAATCAGTTACAAACTATAAGCAGATTTGTTCTAAGCCTTTTTGTCATTTCCAAGGAGCTCCTCAGCAGGAGACCCCTCATCTTAATCATCTGTCACCAATTATAACATGATAATTGATAAATAATAATATATCCTTTCTTCTCTTGTCACAATTCGCATGCAACCATATTTGCACGCCTCTTGGCATAACATAGCGCCCTAATAACTTTAAGACCTGTATTGACTACCTATGTTATACAAATAAAATGATTTGATTCGAGGTGGACCGCTACTACGTGTTCGGGTCGAACCGCGCGCGCCTGTCCGTGGTGGGCGATGTCGTCGGACCGCTGTTCCCTACTATGCCGGTTAATGCTACCAGTTTGCTGCATCTGCCTATGGTAAGTTTGGATGTTTTGTGTTTTGGTATATTTTGGTTGGGTTTTTGTGATGTTTTTGTGTAATAATGTTGTATTATGTGCTTTCTAAAACACACAGCGTTGCTAGTTGAAGAAGCTGTTGTAAACTCGCCTTAAATTAATATCTATGGTTAAAAACTTACCAGATTGTCGATGGTTTTATACCTGTCTCTTTCTCTCACCAGCGTGCGTCCTTTTCTAACCTCGAAGGGCGCTTGACGCGAAGCCGTCAATGTCATAGCGTTTGTAAATTTTGCCGCCATTAGATCGGAAAATTTTCCGAGTTTTTAAAAGTGTTTTAAATAGTTAAGAAATTTGTGTTTAATTAACACACAGCGTCATTTTATCAGCGTCAGTGTACGTGTCGTGTTTATTTTGTTGTGAATTATGATTCCAACATGAATCCGGACGAAACTGTTCGAGTAGGTACTTATTGGAATGAAGAAACTAATACAATACGAGACCTGAAACTTCGTCGTCATAATCTTCTTCATCCTCGGAGGATGAGAAGGGCATAGTATCACCTCCGCCGTGTTGGAGGTAAACGCACTTCGAACGTTAATGCTGCTTTCGGGTGGAGATCAGCACATGACTATCCTCGGAGGATAAGAAAGGCATAGCGTCATCTCCGCCCGACAAAGGTCTCACGTAAGTACCTACACACAAACAATTTCGAACATGTCCGGACCCGTGTGTAAACGGTGTAATCATTCACATTTAAAAATTAGGGTATCAGTTCTATAGGTACCTACCTATCTAGTTACATCTAGTATGTAACTTACACCTAAATTTGTGAGAAACCCTACAAAAACATCTTGTAAACTGTCTTTGGGTGCATTTAGTACGGATTTGATGAATAGACATACTATGTCTAGCTGACAAGAAGAAATTAAATAAATTAACTGATATATAGGTAGTTCAACAGTTTAGCTTTCCTCTTTTAAGAAGGTCATATAATCTTACCTTGCTAGTCAAAATTTTGTAAGTATTAAATAAATGCAACATAGTGTTATAGTGTTGTGCTTTTTTGCTGAAGGCAAATATGTTTGGGTATATTTTTTTTTAGTTTCCACTGAACAATATTAGTAGCAGGCTTATCTAACAATATCTTAGACCTTAGGCAAGATTCTATATTAAACCCAGAACTATAAAATTTGCTTGACTGGGCTGTTATAATTTCAATATTTACATATTATTATTTTTAGAAGATATCTAATACCCTTGGTCCGGGGGTCATTATACAAAAATTCTTAGACTGCAGTGCAGATTGTTTGTGGTTAAAGAGCTGAGTGTATAAAATTTGATGGGATCTCATATTAAAAGAGATTGTAAGTCCCAAGTTAGGAGTTACTTCAAGATGTGCACCCTAGCCAAGAATATATTTTTATCTGGGAATAATTCTTATAACTTCTTTAGGTGGATTCCAAGTATGGCTAACACTTGGATACACTCTAGAATACATTATATATATATATAAAAAACAACAACACAGCTCTTACTCAAATTGTTTTGTTGTGTATAGTCAATACACCTAACACTAGTAACAAGCGAGGACCATTTAACTAAAAATTGTCAAGCGTCAAGTTTAAAATTGTTAGTTGTCAGAGGAACTTTGCTAACTTATAGTAACCACAGGTGCCAATATTCCTATAACTATTCTTAATTAATCAGTCTGACAACAATTGTAACCATGATTACAAAGTACACAATGATCCTCCATGTAACAAAAATAAGAACAGATTAGACCATCTATCCTCAATCTGGATTTAAAGAAGTGTTAAAGTTAGTAATTAAAGTCAGATAGAGGGCAACATAGACAATCTATCTTCGACCTCGGGGGTCTTAGTTCAAATGTGTATTTTTACACATTGCCATTTAATTTTACAAACAGATGTTGCCCAGGTATAAGAGACACAGAAATGGTCTCAAACTGATTTATAAAAAGAAGTACTACAATTTACAACCTTGCTGTTTGGCCTCTCATTGGCTGCATAAATGCTTCTCAAGTAAAAAGCTGAATTGCAGAGATCTTATGTGCACAACGGTTTACAATTAATAGTATTTTTGTATAGTTGCTCAGATTACGGAAACACTATGTTGTCAAACATTAAAAACCTTGGGTCAATACATAAATTATCACAAGTCTGTTATAGAGACCTCTCAGGAGGTGAAACATATTGGCTTTGTACGGGTCACTCAGCAAAACCAGGTGAAACTTCCTTCTAAGAAAATTAAAAAGATAAAAGTTATCATTATTATTTTAAGTTATCTTGAGCAAGGGAAACAGTTCCCTACAAGAATGAATGAACTTTGCAAATTATGCAGTATCAGGGGGAGAGTTGCATTGTCACAGAACCCAGCTGTTTCTATTAGTTAAACCAGAACAGGTTAACAAAAATATAAATCTTCATTTACCTGTTAATCCGACCTAGGGTCTAAAGGTGGTTGAAAAATGTCAATTACAGTTCAACACCAATAACTAAAAATAAAAAGTGTGATTCACTTTCTGACCATGGATGCAGCGGACCTAAGCTGGGGAGTTTAATTAAACAGCCATTTCCTACCAGGAAAGGGGTCCATTGTAGGTCAAGATTTATGGCATTCCAACATGAAAGTTGTATGTTTTTTTTGTGGTTGCCATCAGGCAGTGGAAAACTTTGAAAGGTGCACACATACATGTTTCTGTGCAGCCATTAACGGTCAGCGGATGACTGAAAGGTGCACAATTCATATTTTTCGCCATTAACAGTCAACGGATGACTTTGTAAGGCGTACACCTGCGCCATAAACAGTCAGCGGATGACTTGAAAGGTGCACAAATCCATATGCTGCGGTCGTTAACAGACAGTGGACGACTTTGAAGGGTTCACACATTCATTTTCTGTGGCCATCATCAGTCAGCGGATGACTGTGAAAGATGCCCATTTCTATATTCTGCGGTCATTAGCTGACAGCAAAAGACGCAGTAAGTCGCACACTCATATTCAGTCAGACAATAGGACTGGTAGGATACCTCAAAAACGAGAGGGGGGATAAATTCCCTTGCACTGCTAGTGTTAACGACCAGGGTCCTAGATCCTGCAGAGCAGCAGAGCAGTTCAATTTAACTATCTAACTGCTGCCACTTACCTCCCGGGGAGTCTAAATGAAATTGCGGATCGCCTGTATCCTCTAGGGGCCGCAAACTATCCAAGTGGCATTTTCTGTCCCAAGCCGCGGAGGCTATTTTCAGTGTGGGGCGTCCCAGACGTTCACCTGTTCACGTCAAAAAGACGGCTATTGTACCAAGGTACGTAATAGTGAAACTCACTAATCGTACCACAGTTTTTGCGACTTATTCAGCCGTAAAATGGGACTATCAGCTAGGCTGGGCATACCACCCACCTAGCTTAATATTATGAGCACTGACTCACTTAAACTTAAACAGTGCAAAAGGAATATACATCCTTAAAACACCAAAGTGGACCAATTGTTGGCTACTCGATCTACGACCTGCGAGAGCCTCTTCTGATGAAGAACCTGCGGAAGGTTCTATTAGATCAGGCAACTATCCTGCACAAGTTAAGAATTAAATCATCTCGCTTATAAAACTGGGGGTGGGCCGGTTAGGCCACTCACTAGTGAACCTGCGGAAGGTTCTATTAGATCGGAGGTCAGGCAACTATCCTACACAAGTTAAGAATTAAATCTTCTCGCTTGGAAAACTGGGGGTGGGCCGGTTAGGTCACTCACTAGTTGGAACACCATTGTTATAAAGTAGGTGGCGGACATCTGCTTTAACAATGTAATAAATAGTGCCTTCATAAAGCGCCTTAAAGAGATCGTTTAGATTTATCAAGTTTTCAAAGCCATTTTACTTACCAATATGGAATATTGCCATTTAATTTAACTTGCTTTGGAATTCAAATAAATTTTAACTGTTTATTTGAAATGGGTAGACAAACAGCTTCAATACTCATGCTGGCCTCGTGTCAAAGAATTAATGATCTCTAATAATTAGAAAATTACTCCTGAGAATCTGTTTTCTACAAAGGTTTTGGTTCTAAAACTAATTCAATTACATATAGTCAGATTGGTTGTTGCGGAAACACCGAGACTTTCGTGCCTGATTTATTCAGCACATTAATTTTATAAGAAGTTTAAAATTGAGTGTAGTACAGACAAGTCTGTTTTATGTTCGTTTATTTCTCTATTAGAGTTCTGCATTGCAAGCAAATATTATTACAGCCTCAATTGGAAGCATATTTTAAAGATGCTCTTATTCGTGCTTTACTAGGCATTATCAGGTCAGCATTAGTCTCCAAAAGTTGGTTGGTAAATAGACCTGTTCAAGAAATATAAGAGGTGACTGGAAAGGTGCTAAAACATTTCAATTATTTCTGTCTACAATTAAATTAATGTTGACAAGTCCAGTTCTAATGTTAATTTAACTCATTGAATGTATTCAAATATTGTTAAAATTTGAATTGTTATGTTGTAAGAATTCATTGTTAATTTCAAAGAAAATTCTAATTGTTATATTCGGATATACTTATATGAAGCCTATGATTGATTAAGTGTAAAATAATTGCAATAAAAGTGATTTCATTTTCAGAACTATTGCATATTTAATTCATTCATCATAGCGTTTGTAACCACCAGCAGATATCAAACAGGTCTTCAACTAGCAACGCTGTGTGTTTTAGAAAGCACATAATATTACTGTTTTGCATTCCAACAAAACAGGTATTATGTGTGAATAAAACACACAGCGTTGCAGCTATTCTCTAGCTGGTGAGCTGAAGACTCTATGACATTGACGGCTTCGCGTCAAGCGCCCTTCGAGGTTAGAAAAGGACGCACGCTGGTGAGAGAAAGAGACAGGTATAAAACCATCGACAATCTGGTAAGTTTTTAACCATAGATATTAATTTAAGGCGAGTTTACAACAGCTTCTTCAACTAGCAACGCTGTGTGTTTTAGAAAGCACATAATACCTGTTTTGTTGGAATGCAAAACAGTAATATTTGTTGTCAGAAGTCAGAAAACAACATATCTGTATCTATGCCATACAAATATTATAAATAGGAAAGATTTGTATGTATTAAAGTTTGTTACGAATAAACTCAAAAACTACTGAACGGATTTCGATAATTCTTTCACCATTACAGTGCTACATTATCCCTGAGTAACATAGTCTATATATATAACATCACTCTATAGCCAAAGAAGCGGAGCAGTTGACCAAAAACCTGTCATTACGCGGGTTAAACCGCGTGGAACAGCTAATAATACATAAATTGAAGACGAAAGTGTAGAAATGTCATATCGGTTGTGATAAACTCTTTTCTGTTACCGTCCCAAATGGTCACATCATCTTTCTTAGAAGACAAGTGCACCACACTCCAATAATGTTCCCCTATTGGAGTGAAGTGCACTTTTCTTCTAATACTTGCAGTCTCTACTCGGATTGGTATACTGTAAGTGATGAACTGATTACAGATAAAAGGCTTATTTTATTTATTTATTTATTTATTTATTTAAACTTTATGCACATATGTACAATGGCGGACTTAATGCCTAAGGCATTCTCTACCAGTCTACCCAGGGTGGTGCAGAGATTATATGGTAGGTGCACTTAAAAAATAAAAAGAAAAAGAAATGGAACTTAAAATTAAAAAAAGGAATAAACATAATTACCTACTTAATTTTATATTAAAGTATATATTATATACACACAAATACATACATAAATACATACATACACAAATACATATATAACAAAGAATGTAGTGACTGGTCAATAGACTCTGCTCATTTGTTCTGAAAATGAATCTTCAATTTCCGCTTAAATCCATAACGGCTACTAGCCGTCCTGATATCGAGAGGAAGCGCATTCCATTTATTTGCATTTATTTTAAGGACCACACATGTTTCACGCTGCAACATGTTATTAATTTTGTTCAAAAATCCCTTTTTTAGGGTTCCGTAGTCAACTTTATAAGTACTTTCTAGGAATATTATTTTGAACTTGATAGAAAAAACAGTTTTTGTACAAAAAAGACAAAAAGGTTGTACAAAATAATTTCTGCGTACTTAGTATGTCAACGTAACAAATAGCCTTTTTTTTTACTTATAAGTGGGAACACTTATTGTGACGGACGGGAAACTACGGAACCCTACATTGAGCGTGGCCCGACACGCTCTTGGACGGTTTTTTTCCCTTGATTTGATAAAATTTTGACTTGACCACACTGACAGATAACAATGATCATTTAGGACTTTGGCCGGGGACCTACTCCCAAAATCGAATGACGACTCGCTCATTTCCTACCCTCACAGTGTCCCAGTGTTTCGATTCGACGATCGTTCCGAACTTTGTAAAATGACTTTGACTCATCAAACAAAACTCTTCTTCACCTATCTGTTCCCCAGGACTCAGCCGAACAGAACATGTTCAGTTTCGCCGCGAACATGTACCTCACACTGTACATGCGTCTGATCAACCAGCGGAACAGAACTGTGGAGAGAGACGCCTTCTACCACATGAACATACTGTACCAGCGACAGCTGTCCTTCATGAAGCCGGACGGCTCCTTCAGCCTGTTCAGGAGCGACTGGTGAGTTAATGTACCACATGAACATACTGTACCAGCGACAGCTGAGTTAATGTACCACATGAACATACTGTACCAGCGACAGCTGAGTTAATGTACCACATGAACATACTGTACCAGCGACAGCTGAGTTAATGTACCACATGAACATACTGTACCAGCGACAGCTGAGTTAATGTACCACATGAACATACTGTACCAGCGACAGCTGAGTTAATGTACCACATGAACATACTGTACCAGCGACAGCTGAGTTAATGTACCACATGAACATACTGTACCAGCGACAGCTGTCCTTCATGAAGCCGGACGGCTCCTTCAGCCTGTTCAGGAGCGACTGGTGAGTTAATAATAATAATTATAATAATAAACTTTATTTCGGACAAGTCCATATGAGAAATACAAAAACAGGGTGATACAAACACAACACATCGTTAAATTACGGTATGCAGGCTTAGCCAATGCCTAAGTAACGGTGAGTCCCACCTATCTGTCAACACGTTCAGGATACTATTGCAACTGGTTCGCATACGGTGTAGCAATGAAGCGCATCGCTTTCTAATTATCGCGTGGAAACCATCAGTGTGCGCGTCTGCAAACATGCCCGAGGCACTGCAATACCGGGGCAGCCCCAACAGTACCCTGAAGGCGTTGTTGTATTGTACGCGCAGGGCGCTATACGTCATCCGCGAATAGTCAACCCACAGGGAGCACGTATACATAGACTGACAATAAGCTTTAAAAAGCGTCACCTTTACTGCGTCACTGCAACGTCTGAACCTGCGGGCCAACATATTGCTTCGAACGGCCAGCGCCCTACGTTCCCTCTCCATATCTCTATCATCTTTCAAATCCTCTGAGAGCCAGTGACCAAGATACTTAAAGTGAGAGACTTGCTTCAGCTCATAACCACTTAAGGTGATAGGTGCTGGGGTATAACTTTTATTACTGGCTTTAAATACAAGTAACTCACTCTTTCTTGAGTTATATCTCAGTCCATGACCCTCAGCATACGTCTCACAAATTCGGACTAACTTTCGCAAGGCAGAAATTGAAGGACACAGCAGCACCATGTCGTCCGCATAACTAATGTTGTTAATGCTAACTCCATGAATATGACACCCGACTCCAGTGCTGTTGAGTTCACCAATAAGACCATTCATGTACAGGTTGAAGAGGCGCGGTGAGGTCAAGCCACCCTGCCTCACACCACAATCCAACCTATACACATCTGATGATGCCCCAGCCCATCTTACAATATTAGTTTGTCCATTGTACCAATACCTTAACATAGTCACAATCTCCTGCTCACAGGATGTCTCCCCTTCCAATTTTGCCCATAGTTTCCTGTAGGACACAAGGTCGAATGCCCTTGACAGGTCCAAGAAACAAGCATAAACTGGTGTCTTTCTGTTTACATAGTATTGAACAACCTCTACCTCTTTAATGTACCACATGAACATACTGTACCAGCGACAGCTGAGTTAATGTACCACATGAACATACTGTACCAGCGACAGCTGAGTTAATGTACCACATGAACATACTGTACCAGCGACAGCTGAGTTAATGTACCACATGAACATACTGTACCAGCGACAGCTGTCCTTCATGAAGCCGGACGGCTCCTTCAGCCTGTTCAGGAGCGACTGGTGAGTTAATGTACCACATGAACATACTGTACCAGCGACAGCTGAGTTAATGTACCACATGAACATACTGTACCAGCGACAGCTGAGTTAATGTACCACATGAACATACTGTACCAGCGACAGCTGAGTTAATGTACCACATGAACATACTGTACCAGCGACAGCTGAGTTAATGTACCACATGAACATACTGTACCAGCGACAGCTGAGTTAATGTACCACATGAACATACTGTACCAGCGACAGCTGAGTTAATGTACCACATGAACATACTGTACCAGCGACAGCTGAGTTAATGTACCACATGAACATACTGTACCAGCGACAGCTGAGTTAATGTACCACATGAACATACTGTACCAGCGACAGCTGTCCTTCATGAAGCCGGACGGCTCCTTCAGCCTGTTCAGGAGCGACTGGTGAGTTTAATAGGGATGACGACAACATTGAAAAAATGGCATTCTGTTTAGTCCGTCTAATAGATCGGACAAAAATAAGGGACACGTATTTTTTGCTTGATCAAATTAATCGTTCGTCATGCGCAACTTCAACGCACTGTATCGTCGTCATTTTTCGTTTACGAGAAAAAGGAAAAATACGTAAAAAAATTTGTTGATCTATCTGACGGACTATTTCCTTGTTTTTGGTCGTCTCGCCTATTTTTAGGAGACACTTTAGAAGTATAACGAACAGGGTGGAAAGTTCCTAATCATCCGATGACAGGAGAGGATCGTTGGCGTCGACCGGCCGGAACGTTGTGTCTGGTTGGCTAGTGCCTGACTTCCGTAATCGGCATTTTGTATATACTCTAATATCGCGTCAAACTCTGATTGCGCGATTCAAAATTCTTCATGGTCTACGCGTGTTGCGATAGATGTTGCCATAACTAGGTTAACCAATTCTTTCACAACTTCTGCTTCCTTCTCAGGAACCAATCTGCATCAAGTGTGTGGCTGACGTCATTCTGCGCCAAAATATTCCAAGACGCGTCGTTCAACGAGTGGGAGAACTTCATATACATCGACCCTGAGGTACAGTATAATCACTAACATACTAGGCCTTATTTTATTTTATTTATTTATTTGTTTGTTTCAGGCATCAAGGTCCATATAAATTATTCATATTATTAATTATAAATAGGATTTCGTCTATCCTGCAAAGCGGTCAAACTGCTATATTTATTCCTCTATTTATAATTACAAAATTGATTTATTGGACAAAATAGCCCAACAAGCCACATCAAGTAGAGGTATAATTTATAACCTGAATGACGGACCAGTAGAATACATTCATGTAATTTGCATTTTAATATAAATAATTCCGTATATTTTTGCGTGACGCTAATCATACATTGTTTAAAATTTTATCATAATTAACATGCGTTTTTTTCTATTTATACTTCAAGATGATGTGCCCTCTTTCCTTTAAAAAACCATTTTAACCTTTCGACGACCAGCGACAGCCAGCTGTCGGGTCGCTATCGTGTCTCGAATCTCGTGTGTTCGAAGGTTTAACATCCATAAGCTGTGTACAAATTACCAGACCAGACCAGATTTGACGTTAATTTGCCTCGCAAGCCAAATCGTACATTTAAAATTTGTAGAACGCGGTTGCCCTATGTTCGAGGGTTTGCCGCGCGTAATTTGTACACAGCTATACAATACAGTAAACGCCTCCTGTTCCCAGGTGATATCCATGGCAGTATCCTGGGTGCTAGATCACCAGACGCCGGAGGGCGCGTTCTACGAGGTGACGTGGCTGCCCAACCGGAACGACAACTCCACCATCGTCGTGCCCAAGAACAGCTCGCTGTACCGCGAGGCCTTCGGTCACGCCGGCTGGCACGATCCTAGCGCTGTTGAAGTGAGGACTTATATTTTTTAATTATTTATGTTTTTTATTTATAGGTGAACCAATAGTTAACAATAGTAGCAACACGGAATTCCAGGTTTCTACGCATAGACAATCATAATTTGCACACCTTAAACCACACTGAGGCCCCTTAAAATAGCTAGCAGTTTCATAATGTTCTTTATTCTACGTTAAGTGACCCCAACAGATCTCCCTGTTCGTGATTAAGGTCGCGATTTCCAAACAAAAATCGCGTAGAAAACCCACATTACCTTTTCCCAAATAAATTTTCACCTCGACTCTGACGAGGTATTTGAAGAAAATTTAACATACTGGTCCACCTTTCAAATTTCCATATTTATTTCTGAATTAAATTATTATAATTGATTAGTTTCACATAAGGTATAACTTGTCAACAGGTAAATGACTCTATAATAATGCAGCGGAACATCACGCTGACGGCTCAAGTCATCATCACGCTGGAGACAGTTAAGAACCTCAAGGATATCGGAGTACGAGAGGTAAGAATTGACACGCTGCAGTTAAAGTAGGATTACTATATTATACCTTTAGGGATTATTCACACTTATTCAATTCTTTCTATTCATTTTGTACAAACGATTTGATACAAACATAAAACAAATAAAAACTTTTTTCAAAAAATTATAACCACCGCCAAAAATAACTAAAATTTCGGAAGTCGGTGGCAACACAACTTGACTGGCAGAACAGAAGCCACCGACTTCCGAAATTTTAGTTATTTTTGGGTTTTTAGTTTTTGAAGGCGGTTTTTTATGTTTTACTTTTTAGTGTCGACTCCCAATGTCTGACTGTGTATTACAGTATCTTTCAAAGTAATTTATTTTCAAAATAAAACTACTTACAATCTTATAAAATGAATCGTCTATGTATATTTCGTCAATATTTTTTGTTCTTGGTGAATTTTTCGAGAAGCACTGAACCGATCACCACAAAATTTAAATGGGACGACCCCTGAATCTTGACTTATAAACAAAAAAAGAACCATCAAAATCCGTTTACAATTGACGGAGATATCGCGTAACAAACATACAAAAAAAAAACATACAGATGAATTGAGAACCCCTATCCTTTTTGAAGTCGGTTAAAAACCACGCATATTCTGCGTGGTCATTAACGACACAAGCCAAAGAGACGCGGAAAGATTAGGGCCAGTGCAGATAAGGGGTAACGGTGCGCTCTTCCACATGTGTGTGAGCTGGCGGCTCTTGTCGAGCCGAAGCGCCGGTCGTTTATGCTTCTTTGTGTGACTTTGAATGCCGCCCTGCCGCCGGCACTGTCCCGGAGCCTTTATTAGGAGTAAATTAACATTGCATTTTGTCCGTGCAATACGTCACGTTGCCTTGCGGAAGCGTTCTGTAGGTATAGAAAGGCACCTTTGTGACTTTAATAATAAAAGCACACCGCGGACATTTTGTCCGCTATTGTCCCTGTACGTAGGCTCTTAGTGACATAAGCGGCTAAATGAAGCAATGATCTCCCCCCCAGGGCCTGAGTGCGCGTGTAGTGTCAGCACAACAGCGAGCTGTACGTTGGCTGGAGCGTCACTTACGTCTCCTGGACGAGTGCGGCTCGCCCTACGCGCTCGCGCTCGTGTCGCACGCGCTCACGCACTCCAAGGCGCCCAGCTCCGAGCACGCCTACCGACTGCTCAAGCGGCGCCAGAGATACGAAGGTGAGATATCTGTTACACGCTCACGCACGCCAAGGCGCCCAGCTCCGAGCACGCCTACCGACTGCTCAAGCGGCGCCAGAGATACGAAGGTGAGATATCTGTTACACGCTCACGCACGCCAAGGCGCCCAGCTCCGAGCACGCCTACCGACTGCTCAAGCGGCGCCAGAGATACGAAGGTGAGATATCTGTTACACGCTCACGCACGCCAAGGCGCCCAGCTCCGAGCACGCCTACCGACTGCTCAAGCGGCGCCAGAGATACGAAGGTGAGATATCTGTTACACGCTCACGCACGCCAAGGCGCCCAGCTCCGAGCACGCCTACCGACTGCTCAAGCGGCGCCAGAGATACGAAGGTGAGATATCTGTTACACGCTCACGCACGCCAAGGCGCCCAGCTCCGAGCACGCCTACCGACTGCTCAAGCGGCGCCAGAGATACGAAGGTGAGATATCTGTTACACGCTCACGCACGCCAAGGCGCCCAGCTCCGAGCACGCCTACCGACTGCTCAAGCGGCGCCAGAGATACGAAGGTGAGATATCTGTTACACGCTCACGCACGCCAAGGCGCCCAGCTCCGAGCACGCCTACCGACTGCTCAAGCGGCGCCAGAGATACGAAGGTGAGATATCTGTTACACGCTCACGCGCTGGGAAAGCAGTTGCATAGAATATTTTGAAGTTCAATTACTGTATAAGTCACCACTACAATCTCCATTTTAATCCCCTCCTCCTCTACAGGTGGTCTGAGCTACTGGGGCACGGAGCCGGTGCCGCAGCCGCCGTACAAGATGGAGAACCAGAAGCCGTTCCTGCTGCCGCGCCTGCCCTACAAGTACGACTCCAACAACATCGCCGCCACCGCGTACGCACTGCTCGCCTGCATGGACCACCAGGTGAGTCAGGGCAACTAGTCTCTCCACAGGCGGGCTGAGCTACAAGATGGAGAACCAGAAGCCGTTCCTGCTGCCGCGCCTGCCCTACAAGTACGACTCCAACAACATCGCCGCCACCGCGTACGCACTGCTCGCCTGCATGGACCACCAGGTGAGTCAGGGCAACTAGTCTCTCCACAGGCGGGCTGAGCTACAAGATGGAGAACCAGAAGCCGTTCCTGCTGCCGCGCCTGCCCTACAAGTACGACTCCAACAACATCGCCGCCACCGCGTACGCACTGCTCGCCTGCATGGACCACCAGGTGAGTCAGGGCAACTAGTCTCTCCACAGGCGGGCTGAGCTACAAGATGGAGAACCAGAAGCCGTTCCTGCTGCCGCGCCTGCCCTACAAGTACGACTCCAACAACATCGCCGCCACCGCGTACGCACTGCTCGCCTGCATGGACCACCAGGTGAGTCAGGGCAACTAGTCTCTCCACAGGCGGGCTGAGCTACAAGATGGAGAACCAGAAGCCGTTCCTGCTGCCGCGCCTGCCCTACAAGTACGACTCCAACAACATCGCCGCCACCGCGTACGCACTGCTCGCCTGCATGGACCACCAGGTGAGTCAGGGCAACTAGTCTCTCCACAGGCGGGCTGAGCTACAAGATGGAGAACCAGAAGCCGTTCCTGCTGCCGCGCCTGCCCTACAAGTACGACTCCAACAACATCGCCGCCACCGCGTACGCACTGCTCGCCTGCATGGACCACCAGGTGAGTCAGGGCAACTAGTCTCTCCACAGGCGGGCTGAGCTACAAGATGGAGAACCAGAAGCCGTTCCTGCTGCCGCGCCTGCCCTACAAGTACGACTCCAACAACATCGCCGCCACCGCGTACGCACTGCTCGCCTGCATGGACCACCAGGTGAGTCAGGGCAACTAGTCTCTCCACAGGCGGGCTGAGCTACAAGATGGAGAACCAGAAGCCGTTCCTGCTGCCGCGCCTGCCCTACAAGTACGACTCCAACAACATCGCCGCCACCGCGTACGCACTGCTCGCCTGCATGGACCACCAGGTGAGTCAGGGCAACTAGTCTCTCCACAGGCGGGCTGAGCTACAAGATGGAGAACCAGAAGCCGTTCCTGCTGCCGCGCCTGCCCTACAAGTACGACTCCAACAACATCGCCGCCACCGCGTACGCACTGCTCGCCTGCATGGACCACCAGGTGAGTCAGGGCAACTAGTCTCTCCACAGGCGGGCTGAGCTACAAGATGGAGAACCAGAAGCCGTTCCTGCTGCCGCGCCTGCCCTACAAGTACGACTCCAACAACATCGCCGCCACCGCGTACGCACTGCTCGCCTGCATGGACCACCAGGTGAGTCAGGGCAACTAGTCTCTCCACAGGCGGGCTGAGCTACAAGATGGAGAACCAGAAGCCGTTCCTGCTGCCGCGCCTGCCCTACAAGTACGACTCCAACAACATCGCCGCCACCGCGTACGCACTGCTCGCCTGCATGGACCACCAGGTGAGTCAGGGCAACTAGTCTCTCCACAGGCGGGCTGAGCTACAAGATGGAGAACCAGAAGCCGTTCCTGCTGCCGCGCCTGCCCTACAAGTACGACTCCAACAACATCGCCGCCACCGCGTACGCACTGCTCGCCTGCATGGACCACCAGGTGAGTCAGGGCAACTAGTCTCTCCACAGGCGGGCTGAGCTACAAGATGGAGAACCAGAAGCCGTTCCTGCTGCCGCGCCTGCCCTACAAGTACGACTCCAACAACATCGCCGCCACCGCGTACGCACTGCTCGCCTGCATGGACCACCAGGTGAGTCAGGGCAACTAGTCTCTCCACAGGCGGGCTGAGCTACAAGATGGAGAACCAGAAGCCGTTCCTGCTGCCGCGCCTGCCCTACAAGTACGACTCCAACAACATCGCCGCCACCGCGTACGCACTGCTCGCCTGCATGGACCACCAGGTGAGTCAGGGCAACTAGTCTCTCCACAGGCGGGCTGAGCTACAAGATGGAGAACCAGAAGCCGTTCCTGCTGCCGCGCCTGCCCTACAAGTACGACTCCAACAACATCGCCGCCACCGCGTACGCACTGCTCGCCTGCATGGACCACCAGGTGAGTCAGGGCAACTAGTCTCTCCACAGGCGGGCTGAGCTACAAGATGGAGAACCAGAAGCCGTTCCTGCTGCCGCGCCTGCCCTACAAGTACGACTCCAACAACATCGCCGCCACCGCGTACGCACTGCTCGCCTGCATGGACCACCAGGTGAGTCAGGGCAACTAGTCTCTCCACAGGCGGGCTGAGCTACAAGATGGAGAACCAGAAGCCGTTCCTGCTGCCGCGCCTGCCCTACAAGTACGACTCCAACAACATCGCCGCCACCGCGTACGCACTGCTCGCCTGCATGGACCACCAGGTGAGTCAGGGCAACTAGTCTCTCCACAGGCGGGCTGAACTACAAGATGGAGAACCAGAAGCCGTTCCTGCTGCCGCGCCTGCCCTACAAGTACGACTCCAACAACATCGCCGCCACCGCGTACGCACTGCTCGCCTGCATGGACCACCAGGTGAGTCAGGGCAACTAGTCTCTCCACAGGCGGGCTGAGCTACAAGATGGAGAACCAGAAGCCGTTCCTGCTGCCGCGCCTGCCCTACAAGTACGACTCCAACAACATCGCCGCCACCGCGTACGCACTGCTCGCCTGCATGGACCACCAGGTGAGTCAGGGCAACTAGTCTCTCCACAGGCGGGCTGAGCTACAAGATGGAGAACCAGAAGCCGTTCCTGCTGCCGCGCCTGCCCTACAAGTACGACTCCAACAACATCGCCGCCACCGCGTACGCACTGCTCGCCTGCATGGACCACCAGGTGAGTCAGGGCAACTAGTCTCTCCACAGGCGGGCTGAGCTACAAGATGGAGAACCAGAAGCCGTTCCTGCTGCCGCGCCTGCCCTACAAGTACGACTCCAACAACATCGCCGCCACCGCGTACGCACTGCTCGCCTGCATGGACCACCAGGTGAGTCAGGGCAACTAGTCTCTCCACAGGCGGGCTGAGCTACAAGATGGAGAACCAGAAGCCGTTCCTGCTGCCGCGCCTGCCCTACAAGTACGACTCCAACAACATCGCCGCCACCGCGTACGCACTGCTCGCCTGCATGGACCACCAGGTGAGTCAGGGCAACTAGTCTCTCCACAGGCGGGCTGAGCTACAAGATGGAGAACCAGAAGCCGTTCCTGCTGCCGCGCCTGCCCTACAAGTACGACTCCAACAACATCGCCGCCACCGCGTACGCACTGCTCGCCTGCATGGACCACCAGGTGAGTCAGGGCAACTAGTCTCTCCACAGGCGGGCTGAGCTACAAGATGGAGAACCAGAAGCCGTTCCTGCTGCCGCGCCTGCCCTACAAGTACGACTCCAACAACATCGCCGCCACCGCGTACGCACTGCTCGCCTGCATGGACCACCAGGTGAGTCAGGGCAACTAGTCTCTCCACAGGCGGGCTGAGCTACAAGATGGAGAACCAGAAGCCGTTCCTGCTGCCGCGCCTGCCCTACAAGTACGACTCCAACAACATCGCCGCCACCGCGTACGCACTGCTCGCCTGCATGGACCACCAGGTGAGTCAGGGCAACTAGTCTCTCCACAGGCGGGCTGAGCTACAAGATGGAGAACCAGAAGCCGTTCCTGCTGCCGCGCCTGCCCTACAAGTACGACTCCAACAACATCGCCGCCACCGCGTACGCACTGCTCGCCTGCATGGACCACCAGGTGAGTCAGGGCAACTAGTCTCTCCACAGGCGGGCTGAGCTACAAGATGGAGAACCAGAAGCCGTTCCTGCTGCCGCGCCTGCCCTACAAGTACGACTCCAACAACATCGCCGCCACCGCGTACGCACTGCTCGCCTGCATGGACCACCAGGTGAGTCAGGGCAACTAGTCTCTCCACAGGCGGGCTGAGCTACAAGATGGAGAACCAGAAGCCGTTCCTGCTGCCGCGCCTGCCCTACAAGTACGACTCCAACAACATCGCCGCCACCGCGTACGCACTGCTCGCCTGCATGGACCACCAGGTGAGTCAGGGCAACTAGTCTCTCCACAGGCGGGCTGAGCTACAAGATGGAGAACCAGAAGCCGTTCCTGCTGCCGCGCCTGCCCTACAAGTACGACTCCAACAACATCGCCGCCACCGCGTACGCACTGCTCGCCTGCATGGACCACCAGGTGAGTCAGGGCAACTAGTCTCTCCACAGGCGGGCTGAGCTACAAGATGGAGAACCAGAAGCCGTTCCTGCTGCCGCGCCTGCCCTACAAGTACGACTCCAACAACATCGCCGCCACCGCGTACGCACTGCTCGCCTGCATGGACCACCAGGTGAGTCAGGGCAACTAGTCTCTCCACAGGCGGGCTGAGCTACAAGATGGAGAACCAGAAGCCGTTCCTGCTGCCGCGCCTGCCCTACAAGTACGACTCCAACAACATCGCCGCCACCGCGTACGCACTGCTCGCCTGCATGGACCACCAGGTGAGTCAGGGCAACTAGTCTCTCCACAGGCGGGAGTCGCTACAAGATGGAGAACCAGAAGCCGTTCCTGCTGCCGCGCCTGCCCTACAAGTACGACTCCAACAACATCGCCGCCACCGCGTACGCACTGCTCGCCTGCATGGACCACCAGGTGAGTCAGGGCAACTAGTCTCTCCACAGGCGGGCTGAGCTACAAGATGGAGAACCAGAAGCCGTTCCTGCTGCCGCGCCTGCCCTACAAGTACGACTCCAACAACATCGCCGCCACCGCGTACGCACTGCTCGCCTGCATGGACCACCAGGTGAGTCAGGGCAACTAGTCTCTCCACAGGCGGGCTGAGCTACAAGATGGAGAACCAGAAGCCGTTCCTGCTGCCGCGCCTGCCCTACAAGTACGACTCCAACAACATCGCCGCCACCGCGTACGCACTGCTCGCCTGCATGGACCACCAGGTAACCAACTAGGGCATGAATAAATAAATGGGGTGTGTAAAATCATTGTAACATTGAAATAAATGAACACAATTAACTATCAGTCCATTTGTTTAAGTATTTTACTGAATGTAAAGAATCTTGTCATGTCTTTTTATCAAAAAATATCGTATATAAATTATTTACATTTATTTTAAATTAAATATGTTTCATTACCTAACGTCGGTTTAGGTAGTAACTTATTGTAAATATAATTTTCGTATAAATAAAATGTCCCGTATAAATGCTAACCCGCAGTTTACACCTACACGGTCATACAGGGTGGAAAGTTTCAATGGGTCCTGGAAGAAAACTAATAGATTATTTTACTTAAAGAAAACATTCCTTTTTTTTTAATAAAACTGCATTCCAAGATTTCTTAAATTTTAGATGAAAATAATTCCCGTGAGGAAATGAATTTAGGTTGTAAAGGTACTTAAGGTATTATTTATGTTTGGCAGGATAACAACGAGGCTATCGTGATGTGGCTCAACTCACAAAGGCTGCAGGACGGAGGATGGGCTTCTACACAGGTTTGTAAACATTTTGCAGATTTTATTTTTGCCGTCACATTATCTCACGAGACGTCAAATATCGTCTTATAGTATACTAGCAAACCGTCCTAGCTCTGCACAGGCGTTATAAATTTTTGAAAATCTTGGCTTTTCTTTACTGTAATATGCAAGTATTGTACATACACACCATCCTCGTGAAGCACTTTGTCTACTGCTGAAAAATACATTAAAACCCGTTGAGTATTTCTAGGCAAACTGAGGGAGTCAGGGGGAAAGCATTTTGTACTATATACTGAAATAAGTTCATAAATGTTTCTCCTACAGGACACATACATCGCCCTGCGCGCCCTGATCGAGTACACGAACCGCAAGCGTCTGCGCGACGTGTCATCTCTAGCAGTGAGCGTGGACGCCGTCGCGCTCGCCGGACAGACACGTACGCTGCACGTGCGGAACGACAACATCGCTGTCATGCAGTTTATTGACGTAAGTCGTGTGTTACTAATGTAATAAGTTAATAACTAGCCGAGGCCCCCATACGAATTGAAAGCGTTTTTCTGGCCCAGGCTCGGTCGTCCATTATGTTTCTCTTAAACCTTTCAACGACCAAGTGACAGCCGGCTGTCGCGCTGCTATTGTCAGGCGCCCGCCTCGTGTGTGGTTGTGGGTTCGAATCCGGGCAAGTACCAATGTGACTTTTTCAATTCATATGTACTTTCTAAAGTCTATCTTGGACATCACTGACATCCCGTGCCTCGGAAAGCACGTAAAGCCGTTGGTCCCGGTTGTCATTCGTAGAACTTTGTCAGTCGTTACTGGTTAGCCAGAAACTCTGACTAGTCTAACTAAGAGGTATCGTGTCGCCCAGTTACTGGGTTGTGGAGGTCAGATAGGCAGTCGCTCCACGTAAAACACCGGTATCCAGCTGAATCCGGTTAGGCTGGCAGCCGACCCCAACAAGGTTGGGAAAAGGCTAGGGAGATGATGATGATCCAATCAATAAACAAAAAAAAAAATTATTAAATTGAACATATTAAAATAATAAGAGCTTCTAATACAATAAAATGCTGATTAATAAATTAAGTTTTATTAGGTAATTAAATTTAATTTTTTATACAGATCCCGGAGGCGTGGGGCACGGTGAAGGTGACGGCGCGCGGCGCGGGCTACGCGATCCTGCAGCTGTCCGTGCAGTACAACGTCGACATCGCGCGCTTCCAGACGCCGCCGCCGCTGCGCTGCTTCGAGCTGAGAGCCAGCCACCACTTCTACGGCAGGAATCAGTCGCACATCGAGTACCAGGGATGCGCCAGGTCACTGTCAAAGTTACATTGTTTATTTCCATTAGATCATAGAACGTCAATTACAGTTTGTATCTCTGCTGAATGGGTTGCACATACCTTGTACGTAAGTGTGAAATGATAAGTCACTGATATCCAAAGAAGATTTTTTTGCCAACTTGTACATAACTGTCCCGGAATTTTAACAAAAAAATAAATAAATGATATTCTATTCTATGTTTAGTTGTGTGTACAAGCTCGATATTACATCTACCAGGCGTCCCGTGACAGTTCACAATTATTTTTATTCAATATATTTATCTGTTCTGTACAGCTGGACGCTCCTGGAGGAGTCCCCGCGCTCGGGCATGGCGGTGCTGGAGTTCGGCGTGCCGACGGGCTACATGGTGCAGCAACAGAAGCTGGACGCCTACGTGCTGTCGCGCCGCGTGCCCACGCTGCAGCGCGCCAAGTACCTGCCCACCAAGATTATCTTCTACTTCGACTATGTACGTACATTGTTCATCTCCGCTGAAGAAAAGATGTTTGGAGCTCTGCCTCATGAAGATGCCATGGCAACGTCGCCGGCCACACATCCAAGCAGTCAATATTGAAATATTTAGTTGACAAACCGTCGCCAAGTTACTTGGTAAATGTATGGTACATTTCAATAACTAGATTGCCGTCGTGGTCGTCGCCATGGCGTCTTCATGAGGCAGAGCTCTATACTCAACCAGTCGCCAGAAGAAGAGTTTTTTTTTATTTTGCAACTAGTACCCACAACGAAATGGTCAATAAGTGTGATTATCATAAAAATAAATAAAGATCTCAGTCAAATTTGCTGTCTATAGTCTGATGTTCTGCCGACGTCCTGCTTTTTTAGTCTCATCGGACCATTTGTTTTTGCGATTTTTATTGATATACAAGTATACAAACGTCAGTAACATCTGAACATGTCGACAGCTGTCTCACGAGCCGACGTGCGTGAACTTCACGATCGAGCGCTGGTTCCCGGTCGCCAACATGTCGCGCTACCTTCCCATGCGCGTCTACGACTACTACGCACCCGGTCAGTATTTGTTTATTACTAGCTTTTGCTCGCGGCATCGTCCGCGTGGCGGATTACTCCTTTAGGGGTCAGTGTCAGCCAGATAAATGTCCCATATTCAATTATGAGAGTGAGAGACGAAAAAACACTTGACTAACCTCTATTTAGATTGATTGCCATGGTCGAAATTAGGACTGGAGATGTTTATTATGACTTTCTAGTAAATTACAGAATACTAACCAACCTTTCATCCAACAGAACGCTTCAACGAGACCATATTCGACGCGCTACCGACATACCTTCTAAACATTTGCGAAGTGTGCGGCTCTTCACAATGTCCGTACTGCGCGATATACAACAACGCTTTACGCACCGCGCTCGCGACCCCACTCCTACTCATAGCCGTCGTTGTAACGATCGCACGGTACTTACGACCGCTAGTGAATCTCCACGGAATCTCATAGGTACGTATGTAAGCTATCGATTTTGTAAAAGATTTATGGAAAGAATACCAAAACTTTGTGGTTTGTTTATAGAATGACTTATAAAGCAAAATGTGTCTTTATCTTGTGTTCAAGTATCAGTGAGTAAATAAACTACTAGCACTAATGTTTATGTATGAGATAATCATTATAAGAAAGTAAGTGATATGACCACTTGACCAGTGACGCCAAAGTTTGCACTAGCTGGCCGTGAAGAAATAATGTTGAAAATTTCCAACTTTAGGTCATTCTGTAAACAAGCCATTTTACGATTGCATGAAGCTATCATCCTTAGGAATGTAGATAGTATGTATACAATTATGAAACAATCTCATGAGCGACTAACTCAGAAAATGACACTAGTTTATCATAGTTATATTATTTCTTTGTATGTTATAAAATTAAAGATAATCTGTAACAGTGATTGACTATAAAGTTCTCGAAACCAGTATTCATTGGCTTTATAAAAATTTACTTAAAGGATAGGTAACACGAGAGATGCGATGTGTCGATACTTGAAAAGGCTAAATGTACTTCCGCGGGACTTATTAAAATACTTTTACTGGAATGTGTACCCCTTCTGTGCGGTAAATAAAGTATATTATTATATATTGTATCATTATCTTAAAAACTACGTCCCAAAATCCTCAGTGTGATCTGCCCTTTACGTTTAAGTAACGGAACACCTCAACTGTGGTTTTGCAGCTTTACTTGGCTGCTATTTCAATAATAGCAAATACATTATTATGTACATTAAAAAATATACTGTTGATTTAAGCACCAAATTAAAATATGTATCAAATAATTATACAATTTGAGATGTATTTTTAGTTACATAGGGTTCCAAGCTACAAAAATATTTTTTTAGTTTGTTTATACTAAATCTGGCAGCTATGAAATATGTGTAAGCTATAATGAATCGCCTCATACAGCTGTAATGTGCTTTATAATATCAACGGCTCCGGTATTTAGTGGTCTATTATATTTTATACTAACCACCGTTTAGGAATTTAGTTTAAATCTAATATTATCGAAAATGTAACTAAAATAGACGTAAGCGCAGCGTGACTAAATCCTTTTATATATAGCCGATTTATTTTTAAGGAAATAATATAATACCTGTATAACAACTGCCTTGTATAAGGATAAAGCAGCTGAAATCTCTTTTTAAAAAGATACACAGCAAATTGCCTTTTATTTTGTCTAGGATGCTTATAACCAATAGGGAAATTTCCCATCTATTTTTATTAAGTCTAGTAGGTAATACACGAAGGATTTTCTCCTACAAACCGGTACCTATACTATTTGACCATTACCTAGTTATTACACAAACATGCTACCTATTTCTTGGTTTTGACCTAAGGGTTAACTACACTTTTTCAGCTTAGAATAAATGCTGAAGCTGAACGAATACATAAGTCGGCATACAAAACTATTTTTTTTTATTGAGAGACAGCTGGATCAAGCTGTAAAAGTATAATTAGACCCATTGGTCTCTAGTATGTCTGTTGCTAAAACTGCCTTTTATTAACTATTGTGCACCCTTGTGCCTATGTCTCAGGGGACCCTTACTAAGTTCTAACCGCGATTCCTTTCTCCATTCCATGATTTAGTATTAGTTATATAGAAGTGTTCATCGTAGTTTAAGTGTTGTTTTAAACGTATACTGCGTCTAGGCAAGAAGTGAACATTTTAAACATACCAGAGCAATAACCATTTTATCAAAACAACTCACAAAACTAGTTTCCAGAATAAAAACAAATTATCAGGTTTTGGCTGCCTTGAATAACACAATGCATGTCTACACCTTTCAAATTCACTGTTTGTATTTAAAAAATATGTACCCAACATCGTATTGTACGATTTATATTAATCATGTTATAATTTGTTTATAGCTTCGCCTAAGAAATAATCATTTTTAATGTAGTATCCTTCTACATAGATGTTATTGATGTAATTTTCTTAATTTTAGCATTTATAAAATGTTCTACCCTGTTTCCATTCTCCTGGGTGCTGTCAGCATTTTATTTTTTCTATTTTACCTTTACTATTTCTATTTTACCCGTATTTTTACATTTTAGTTCTTTATCTTGTACAAACAGTATATAAAATGAATACTCCATACATATCGAATTCTACAATTTATTCGGATCAATTTGAAAGAGAGAAAATTTTGTGATGATAAAATAGCATAAAATGCGTCCTTGCCTTGATTCGAATATTTTTATACGAAGGCAATGTGTAGCAGTTGTATGTAAATATTTTAACTCTATTTAGTACCTATTTTGAATAAATATGTGTGCAAAAGTATATCGATGAAGAATACCATCTGATAAGCATAGTATACAATATTTTTGGTATCTCGATCGCAATTCCCATGCTGTTGGTGATTCCCTTAGTCAGAGTTAAATCAACATGAAGAAGATTACAACCTCGTCTAACAGTTGGGACACATAGTTCAGACTTAAGTAACTCTTTGTAACCAAATGTGGATTTGTTTATCAGATAGTATAACATAATTATTACAACTGCACACTGTATCAAAAATGTCAATCATAATGCCTTATTATCTGATTATCAAAAGACAATATATCAAATTAAATATAATTGCAAATATTTTAATGAAAAATATACATTGAGTTGTAATTATATCATTAATTAATTAGTAGTAAGTTTTTGTATTGCAATTGTGGTAACTGAGAGTACCTATTTATTTCTTATGTTTATACATTATAGTGCCACATTCATCTAATATATTCGAAATCTTTTAGATATTATGACATTTGGTACAAAAATGTCCCGTCCAAAATCGCCAACAAAAAAGATATAAATAAGTATATAAAATTTTATATAATAAATTAAAATGAATCTCATGTCTGTAAGTCAATGTAAGCATGTTACTTAAGTAGTTTCCGTCCAAATTACTAATGACTGATTTTTTTACTTTATATATTTGTGTGTAATATCTTCCTAAGTTGTTACAAAGCTTCTCTGTAGAGTAGGAGTGTGGTTTATTGTCATAGATTTATTTCCAAATAAAACCTTATGAAAATATCTCCTTGTTTCATTGTTTTTCTATGAGAAAAGAATATTATCAAAAGACAGGCTTTTCTGATTTTACACTGGCATTGGTCAACAATCATGAATAGTCACTATTTTCTGGGTTGAGTTGACCCATGATGACTATCCAATAATATATGAAATTGTTCCTAGTTTGCAGAGTCCAACACTGACTTGCAGAAGGGTGCACTGGCAGTCTAGTTGTGACATGCAAAATCGGAGGTTGTGGGTTTGATTCCCAAACCAGTACAGACTTAGGTGATGAGCATGATTGTTTGTTCTGTATCTAGAACCCAGCCTCTGGGTGCAATTTATCCATAATATGTATGTATTTTCATATTACATGTTTACTATTGACTATTATGATGTTGACTATTTTTTTGTGTTATCAAAATTAAAATCCTTGATGGTGGCCAAGCCATAGAGAGTGACACCATGTTTTTTAGTTGTCTAATTAACATAGTAGGTACAAGCTCTCCTTAGTATGGGACATACGAATAAGCTACTCTGTGGTTTGCGACATGTGTGACTTGCCCAAGATTTATTTTATTTACTGTATACAGTTCAAACAATACAACAGTGACATCATTGCATTGGTATCTTACAACAATAAGGAAATATTTATAATACACTCATCATTTCAACAATTTATTTAATTTTTACATCACTATATATAAATCAATTAACTTATTGATCATAAATACTTATCAATAATAATTGGACTAGCACAGTGCTACTGCCGTTTTTTAACTTGTTTAGCTTTTGAGGTTGCTGAGGCTTTGGCTGCAGCTCCACCACTGAACAGTGATGTAAACATCTCAGACATTTCAGGCATTTCACCCATCTTTGCCAAGTTGCTTATTTGTTTCAAGTCCTCTTTGGTCTCAGGGTCATTCATCATTTTAGGTAAAATCATAATGAACAAGAGTGGCAGCACCATCATGATAACCATGGGGTTGAACAAGAAGTCTGTTAGTCGCCATTGCTCCCGAACCTGGAAATATCTGAACTTTGATAGTGCCTTTAGTCTCAGTGGGTATGGCACCTGGATGACCTGTGATGTCTGGATGTAGTTCACTTTCCTTGCTCTGAATTTGCCCTTGGAGTTGATCTCTACTCTGACAGGCTCGTACATGTAGTCAGGGTGTATGATTTCAACGACATATGATCCTGAAGGAACGTTATGGATGACAAATGTTCCATCTGACCTGATGAAGCCTATGTATTCGCCACCATTTACATGAATACGTGTTTCAACTTGCCAAGCTCCTAAGTCTTGATCTTCTGGTGGAAAAACTTTACCCTCAATAGAATATCTGCCGTTTCCAACTTCCTCCTCGGGGATATTGACTGCAGATAGAACGTAAGAAAATGCACATAATGTCAAGAGGATTGAAAAAAGTTGCTTCATTTTAAAAATTGGTGGATCCTTTCTAGCAATCTAACAGATTTTCGTTTTTATTGTAACTTCGCAATAAATAAAAAGTCACGATCGATTTCAATTCACAAAATTAACAAAGATACGTCAGGTGAACTCAGGTGATGGATGGAAGACTTGACAGTTGAGTCTTGAGTAGACCAGCCAGACCACAGGTGACAGATGACACAAAGCAAAGTGACAGAAGAAATTGACAAAAGACAATGTTTTTTTTATGACCCAAAAAATTTAAAAAAATAAAATAATCATAATCATAAATCGGTGTTAAAAAATGTTTATTTTACATTGATTTACGCGTGTATGGGCACATATACGTTTCAAAGTTTTAGTGAGACTATTTTTCATTTCATTTAATTTTTCATGGTTTTTATATATTTCACCTAAACCATAGATTGACGGGAAAAACCGGTTTAAGTTATCGATTTTTAAATAAACGACCAACCACTATTCTTATTATTTGTCTATGATTTTTTGTAAACAATATTGTTTGATTGATGAACATGTGCATCTCGTGTTTATAGTCAACTTTATTTAATTTAGACATGTTTTTAAAACTGTGAAAACGGAAAATATACAATGTCCGGATACTTAGAGATAAAGTATCCGTTCAAATCTAATTTGGGTTTAAATCCCTTCAAGGTAAGTTTCGTAAAGTGTAATTTTATTCATTGGGATGTATCACAACATTGTGGCATTGATTATTTTGTTATTGTCAGTCGTGGAAAAGACAATGGTGTATTTTGAGACCAAGTCCGACGTGCTCGGGCGCCTCGCTGGCGGTGTACTGCAGCGAGGCAGGTGCGTCCGCGGGCTCCGTGGAACTGCCGTCGGGCTGCGTGGTGAAGAGGGCCAAGTCCCGCACGCGGCCGTATGCCTTCGCCGTGTTCTCTGCAGACGAGCCGCGAAAGCCCCGCGTATTGCTTGCAGCACAATCGCTTCATGACACACAAGTTTGGATGGAAAAAATCCGAGCTTTGTTAAATGGCAGCAAAATATTAGGTGAGTGCCTACCTTCATCATTGTTATTTTTTCCATGTGGTCAAAGTCCAAAAAATACTTACCTTAGCATCTGTTTGTAGAATTAATTTTTAATTTAAGTGCATTGATTTGTTGACTTGACTTAGAATAATAATTATTGGTTTGGCTTAGTTTATTTGACAAGTGTTGTTATATTTATATAAAAACGTTAGAAATATAGTGTAGTCATAGTCACCCCAAATGTGGAGTATACTTATACATATAGGTACCTACTTAATACTCTAAAAGTCTAAAAATGATATTCCAAAATGTCTTCTTTGTTTTATGACTCATTGCACTTTGCCTGCAGCATAATATTTAGTCACAGTAGAATTGATTTAAGGTTTTATAAAAAACCTATTTGCACTAAAACCTCAACATAAAATTGTGAACACAAAGTTAGTTAAGTTAGATTTGATTAAAAAAGAAATTAGTCTGTATGCTCCTAATGAGGCTATTATCAATAAAAAAAACCCAACAACATTATTATTTTAGCAACTATTCTATTACTCAGGACTAAAATCAAAATACCAAGTAATATAATTAACTCAGATCATAAATATTCAGGTCATAAAACATTGGTATGTGTGTTTACTTGACCTAGTTAACTGTGTTCTAAGTAAACCTGCAAATGGTTCATAAGTAACAGACCAGTTGCTTTTATAACAACTGGTCTATCTTCATAACAACTGAATTGTTATCAACATTTGTGTTATGTAAAAATGTCTGCTAAATAAATATGAACTTAATGAGAGTCTAATGTCTTTTTAAGAAATTAAGTTACAGCAACAGACTTAAGAGTGTATTAACCTTTCGACGACCAACTGACAGCCGGCTGTCGGGCTGCTATTGGCTTTCTATTGTGTCTCAAATTACATGTGTTCAAAGGATCAAAGTGATGTTTGATTATTCTGCAATACTAATATTATAGAGAGCCAGAGAGGAGTTTGACTGGTAGAAAGATACATTATTTGTAAGTGCTATAGGTTATGAATTATAAATATAACTATCATGCATATTAGCCGAACTATCTCTGTTTTAGCCTAGCTAGGCGGATGTTTACTGCCCAACGAAGTGGACACGGGTCAGCTAGTGTAAAAGTAAGAAGGCCAAGTACTGCTAAATTTTTAGGTTTAAATGTCTATTTTTTATACTAAAAAATTTAGCTGTGCTTGCCGTAACATCAAGGCAATACTTGGATTACTTATGGTACTGAGGTGGATCAAATAATGTCCTTGTTGTTGAGTTGGTGATACTAGCCCATACTGAGATGTACTGGACAGTACTGTATTATTTTTAACTGGCTGTATTAGTACTTTGCTTTTAGCTTGTAATACTATTTATCTCTCAAAAGATTAATTTGCTTTGAAAAATAATTATAATAAATATCTTAGGAAAATACACAGCCATCTGATTTCAAACTAGGCAGAGTCTACTGTAACCAGACAATTTAAACTTGTATTATTTATAAATTCATACATATGATAAATAAATAAATTACACCTAGGCATAGAACAATCATGCTCATCACACAAAGATTTGTCCTGGGTGGAAATCGAACCCATGACCCCTGGCATAGCGTCAGGGTCAAATAATCACTTGACCAACAGGCCTATCAATCTATCTGATGCATCTACATTAAAGATTTATGAAGATCTAACTCTTATAACGAGGCATAACAAATAAAATAATAAAAGCTTTCTTAATCATGGTATTGTATAAAAAGGCATACATTTAAAAAAAAAAAAAAATGTTTCACACATTTATTTTTAACAAAAGTCAACAAACCCTTAGTCATATGAAATCACAATGGGAGGCTTTGAATGGTGTAATGTTAGGTACCGATTCTGCATTGTATGCAGATGAAACAAGGTCAAACACCTTAATGGAGTCAAATTGTATTAATTCTGGGAATACAGTCATCTGTTGATTTATGAGAGGAACTCGGTTTCCTCTACTTTAATATTATGAATGCAAAAGTAAATTTTCCTGTTTGTTTGTTTGTTTATAATGTATATTATCATAGGAAAACCACTGAGCTGCAATAAACAACAAAGTGGCTGAGGTTTGGGCAAAATAAATAATATAGTTCATTTCAAAACATTGTTTATGTATGCGATAACAGACACTTACGTGGTCAAAGTCGCAGCAAAAGCCAGCTTTTCGTTTAAATAAGGTTATTCAGTAAGTGATAGTCGTTGGTCTTTTGTTAAACCTACTTTAATCTTCTTAGTCACAAACAAAACAGAACATTCACCAAATCATAAGTGAAACTCAAATAAGGTCAATGTGGGCAAATCCGTCATACTTATTTGAAAGTTCAATTTGGTTAACTAGAACTGGTACACTTACTACTTTAATGTAAATTTGATGGTTGTAAGCGATACAAAATTTTGTTGTCTTGTATTCACATCCATTTTAAACAACAAAACAGCCCTCCACAAGTAACTAACAAGGTTTTTTTAAAAATCGGTCGTTAGACGGATTTTCCCGAGGATGGGGGGCAAATCCGTCTAGTAGCAAATTTGCCTCGAGTTACGCCGTTTTATCAAGGTATGCAATTTGTAAACAAGTAAATGCTGATGACGAAGAAAAATGTATTGTAACATCATAAAAATAAGGTTCAATTTACGTTTTACTCTCAAAAATCTTTTTTAGGGGCTAATCCGGCCTATTTTTATAACCAGGGACTTTCAACCTTTCTCGCATAATTTGACCAATACAATATTGTATGGACTTTGTGGAATTTGGTAGAGTTGCGCTGCTTTATATCCAGTTAATGTACCATTTCGGACTGCCAGTACAGCTGCAAGCAATTTGTCCTTGCTATAGGAACTGTTTGTTGTTTTTGGTTTGAGGTACAAATAATAATTTTGAATCTAACATAAATTCTTAATTTGACCGATAAAAAACTAAGAACAGTTTGTTATGAAATAAATAATCTTTCAATTAGACACAAAAAAATAATAGTTCAGACCCAATTGTTAGACCAGTGGACTTTCAAAGTATAAAACTTGAAATAGGTAGGATGAAAAAGGTTGACGACATCTGCAATGGGGTAATTCCGCTATATGACGATTTAGCCCCTTCGAAATAAGACGGATTTTCCCACTTGAACATTTGGAGGTTACGTATTTTTTATAACAATTCTTTCTGTATCTACTGGTTTTTATTCAAAACAAATAGAAAAATCCGTTAAAACACTTATTAAGCTACATTTTATGCATACTCAGAAAGTCGTGACTTGTAAAATTGAATATTTACCATATAAGAAACGGCGGCACGCAACACTTGAGTTTCGAGTTCGTAGCACAACTAAACTTCAAATGCATTTTTTGACTCTTGTAGACAACCTTGCTCCATCTATGAATCATAGTTGGAACTAAAAACTGATCCTGTTTTGTCGACCGAACCAGTAACAGCGTAACTATTCTGAAATGAATAGTAAACGCATGTGTACGGAATAGCCCCGTAGACGGATTTGCCCACATTGACCTTACCTACAAAACCAACAATTTACGTCATCAAAATACAATAAAGACTCGTTCACACAGTTCGCATTCACATCACACGCGCCAACTGTCCGGTCCATGGCCTAAAAGCCCATCGCCATTGACGTCACACATTCAATGCAAATACGCACAAAACGCATTTAAAAGTGTAGTACCTACGCACAATGATCGGTTAAGGTTTAAGCGGACTGAGTTGCATCCCGCGCCAAATTCGCTCGCGTTTATTTATTTATTTATTTAATTTGGTTAGCCAACAATTGTTAACACAACAACACATACACATTACAAATAATTTCTTAATAGTACATTTATCAGTGCAACAATTACTTAAAGGCTAACACTACATGCGCTACTTATGGTTTTACATTATTTTTTTCTGGTTAAAATTTAAAATATAAACAATACACACAAAACAGTAATTATAACTAAAAGATATAGAATAACAATAAAAGTAAAACAGGTAAACAATATTAACTTTAAATAAAAATACAGGTAAATAAAAATGATATTATAAAAACAACATTATTATTAAAATTTGAATAGAAAAAAATAAACTTTAAGTGGTGTGATCATTGGAGGTTAGGGCAGTGCTCGTAAATATTTTTTTTGAATTTACCAATACTGTCGTGATATATGTCAGCAATATCACTACAACTATTTATTTTTTTACAAAAGCGGGCTATTGGTGAGTTAGCACCAAGAATCGTTCTGCGCAAGGGTGGGTATAGTGGTGTGATGGGATTTCGTGGATATCGGGCTGGGGCACGAAACTTTAAGAGACTTAGTATATTTGGGCAGTCTAATTTATTCCTTACCAATTTATAGAGAAACAAGGCATCGGTAACTTCTCTACGGGTTGTTAAACTGTGCATTTTGAAATATTTCAGACGAGAATTATAGGAAGGCAGTTGTTTACTTTTTCCACTAGAAAATGCGAGGTGCCACAGGAACCGTTTTTGGATTCTTTCTAAAAGTAACTTATGTGTGGCGTAATGTGGTCTCCATACAATACTACAGTACTCCAGGATGCTTCGTACGAGGCTATTGTACAGCATTATTTTAGCACCGACATTTTTGAAACCCTTAGTGTTTCTCAGCAAAAAACCTAACATTTTTGATGCTTTTTTAAAAATATTCTCGATGTGAGGGATAAAAGTAATTTTTTTGTCAAACAGTACGCCCAGATCTTTAATTGCATCCACTTCAAGTATTCTATCGTTGTTTATAAAATAGTCTGAGTGTGTGGGGTGCGGTTTTCTCGAAAATGAAAGATGGTAACATTTTTTAAAATTAAGTTCCATTTTGTTAGTTTCACACCATTCAATATTATTATTATTATTATTATTCTGTTTTGCCGGTTCTTAGTAAAGTGTTTGAAAAAGTGATGCTAAATCAAATGCTTAGTCATTTTAACTGTAATAAGATTTTACATAATCAACAGTATGGATTCACCAAAGGTCGTTGTACAACTGACGCCGGAATTACTTTAATTAAACATATATTTAAGGCATGGGAAGAGTCGCAGGATGCCATTGGCATTTTCTGCGACCTCTCCAAAGCGTTTGATTGCGTTGATCACGAAACATTACTTTTAAAACTCGAGCATTACGGACTCAGTAAGATAGCCATTAATTTTGTTAAATCATATTTAAATGATAGGCTGCAGCAAGTGCAAATAAACGGGGAAACTTCTTTGGGTCTAGAGGTAAAAATGGGGAGTACGCAGGGATCAATTCTGGGTCCGTTCCTATTTTTAGTATATATTAATGATTTACCAAGTATACTGGATAACCAACCGCAAATGGTGTTATTTGCAGATGATACTTCACTGATTTTTAAAGTGAACCGACGTGCACAACACTTTGACGATGTAAATAACGCCATGCTTAAGGTTCATAATTGGTTTACAGTAAACAACTTAGTATTAAATGAAAAGAAAACCAAATGTATAAGATTCACATTGCCAAATGTTAGAAGTAGTGAATGTAGTGTTGTATTGAATAGGGATGTGCTAGAATTCGTCGATAAAACGGTTTTCTTGGGGATTACGCTTGACTCTAAGCTGCAGTGGGGTCCTCACATAACATCTCTGGCAGGGCGGTTAAGTTCAGCTGCATTTGCTGTAAGGAAGATCCGTCAATTAACCGACGTAAATACCGCGAGACTGGTCTATTTTAGTTACTTTCATAGCATCATGTCTTACGGTATTTTGCTTTGGGGACGCGCTGCAGATATAGATTCTATCTTCATTCTGCAAAAGAGGGCTGTCAGAGCTATCTATAACCTTAGCAGACGCGAATCACTGAGAGAATTGTTTAAACAAATAAACATCATGACGGTTCCTGCCAATACATTTATGAAAATATTATGTATGTCCGTTAAAATCTTCCGCTCTTTAGTAAAATAAGTGACAGGCATAATATCAATACAAGAAACAGGAACAAATTGGACCAGCCAAGTTTCAGATTGTCCAAGGTACATACTTCTTTTATGGGGTATTGCGTTAAATGTTACAATAAAATACCTCTCAATATTCTTCAATTAAATGAAAAACAATTTAAAACATGCATTAAGCGCACACTATGTAGTCAAGCATACTATAAATTAGAGGATTATATTATAGATAAAAATGCTTGGTTGGGTGCTGGTCCTGCTCCACAGCCACCTAGTCTCACAAATTAGGGATGTTTGGAAGAGAAATATGTTGAATAGCCCCTAAATTGACATAAATAACTTATACTGTTATACTTATTTTTGGATTTCAGATTGAAACTTTAGTTTTATATAGGTAATTTAAAAGCATTATTTCCAAAATTAGAATTAATCTTTGGAAGATAGAAAATGTTTCTTGTCCCCTTAATTTTTGACATGAATGTTCAAGATTGTTATTATATTTATAGGTTTTTTTTTTAAATTTCACCCATTTACATTTGTATACAGTACAAAACTTTGGTTTGTGTAAATTAGATGCATATTTGAATTTTTGTAAATGTGAGTACGATGCAGTGATTTATTATGATAGTTCTCTACTGACACAAATAGACATGGCAGTTAGGAGCATTGTCATGCTCGCTCAAAAAGTCTCGCTGATGGTGGCGAGTGCGTTGGATCATTCGGTTCCCTTCAAAATGGTTGAGCTAAATGGTGCTGATGCCACGCGTCATGCTCGTGAACGGGCGCTGTCAGTTGAGATGGGTCATCTCTTAACTGCCATGACTTTTTACTTTTTATTTTAATTTTGTATTTGTTTATTATTTTGTTACATACACATTGTTTTCACATGTAGAAGCAACAAAAAGAAAATGTAACCAAGATTTTGTAAAACATGATATTTTTAAAAAGAGTGTCCGTGGAGTTTCTTGCCTGTTCTTCTCCATAGAGATCTACGTTTTGGAACAGGCAATTAGCGTCACTTTTCTTTTCTGACTGACCGACCGACTCTTTGACAATTCATAAGTACCTGTAAATGGTCTAAGTGAAATAAATGCATTGAATTTTGAATTTTGAATTTTGAACGGCCTTGTTACGTATCTGTAAGCCCAGCTTTAACTTTGCTCCTATTGTGTATTTGTGTGAAACACACAATACATTCTATTTGAAGAAGACGTTATTACATTCAGCACAATTATTGGCTCAAGGTTTTGGCTAACCAATTACAGCTTGTAGAATTGCAGTCAACTTGTAACTGATTCTACCTTGACCAAAACGATTTTAAAGCGAAGTCGGAGCTTTTAAACTGAAAATAATTTTACATTTTATGACTAAGAACTGTAGAAAATAAACAACGTTGTTTTCAAAGTTTCGCTGCTATTGAGTAAACATTATTTTAGTCATAATTGTTTTGAGTCATTGACTGCATGCTGTGTCAACTTTCACTGGGTAAATAACTATTATTTTAAACTGCTGATAATTTTGGGGTATCTGGTTAATGTAACATTGCGTTGAATGATTGTTGTGTAAGATAGTGTGTACCTAAATGTTGTAAACTCATTGGTATAGTAACAAACATCAGAACATTGTCATACTAATTACATTTCATTTGGCTGTTTGTTTAATGTTTAAGAGGGTATTTTTGCATATACTTTTTCGATACTTATTCAATTTCTTTTAAATAAGGGATTGAACCAATTGTTACTCCTTACTAAGATTCGCCATGGAGAGTAGCAATTTTTGTTACAAAATATATTTCACTTAACACTTCGATTGTTTCCGTACTACTTGACCAAAGCGACATTTATTGCGATATTGAATAGCAAAATCACCGTAAGAGACAATAAAAAACACACATAATTCAGTATCACATAAAATGCCGCTATAACCAAGTAGTTCCGGAACCTTTGATATAGATTTGCCTCGATTCCCCACTTTCCAGACATATTTTGGTTCATAAAATTATTAAATGCAAAACTGCCCTCAATTCATGCTCGCTCATCTTTCAGACTCAGAGCCATTGCTCAAAGACTCATACTCAGTGAGTGTGGTGGTGACGGAGTTGTCCCGTAAGTGCGGCCTGAGCGCGGACACCGTGGTCACGCTGTCGGCCGGCGGCGTGCTGGTGGCGCGCGCTCAACTCGCTACCTTCCTCGACTGGAAGCACATCAGGGACGTACGCCTCACCGACGGTGATAAGAACAGGACCTGTGTTCTTGTTGTCGATAGGTTGGTGGTTTTGGTGATTGAGGTTGATGTTCAGAGACCGCCTTTTATATCCTCGTCGAAAGTATATGACGCGGATGGTTAACATAACACACAACGCAGGTGTTCTTGCAGAGCGGTTGTATGATGCCTGTTGAGTACCTATTCATGCATGTGCTTTTATTGAAGTAGCTAAAATATAATAGTAAATGTATTTAAGTATTGTTAGTCCTGTAACTTTTCTGTATTTTGCACCTACTCCTACTATGTTTTTGTCTCTGCATCACCCTAAGGTAGACTAGCAGAAAATGCCTAAGGCATTAAGTCCGCCTCTGTACGGTGTTCGTACATAAAGTTTAAATAAATAAATAAATAGTAATATAATAATCTACTTTTTTATATTAATCTTTATATATAATTTTTTTTCTGGTAATCAAAGCACAGCCTAAACTACTGTCAATTTTGCACTGTAGCGTTTTGTTATGACAAAGGCGTTAACGGGGTTAAATAGAAAGTTCAGCCCCTATTATAGCATAAGGTATAAAAAAATATGCGGGCAGATCCACACGAAACTGCCAGTAGTACGTATTGCAAAACCCGGACTTTATAAACTTTTAATACTGCTGTTTCAACTCAAAGATAACCAATTAAAAGCTTAATAGAATAACGAGCAACACAATAACGCGGAAACTGAATTGCATAAAGTTCAAACGGTAACCGGCTGCACTTTACGTTGTAAAACTTTATCGTCTCACGAACGTTACATAACACATTGCGTTTAAACGATGCAACGAGAAATGAAAGCGTCTGACATGAATTATGAAGATTTGACAATCATGCTTATTTACGTTATACATGCATACGCTACATCCGTACATATTATGAAACAAAAAGGTGTAGTACGCCCAATCGAATTCAAAATTAATCGAAAATCATTTGATGGATCACTATCAGTAGAACATCGAAATACACGAACGTTCAGAATATCGAATGCTGAATAAATCTAACTTTTAAAAGAACCTTTTATCCTTTCAACGATCAAGCGACAGCCGGCTGTCGGGCTGCTATTGTCTTTCTATATCTAGTATGTCTCGAAGGTTTAAAATGGGAAGTTTTATCAAAATTTCCCTAAATACCATACCACAATCCGCTTTGACGGCAGCTCAAAAAGTAACCAAAAACAAAAATTCAATATAGACCCGTCTCCTTTCTTGGACCTGTTAAATATAATTGCATAACGCACAATTGTCTATAGCTCACACAATTCACAATGCATCGATTTCCAGAGTGAAGTTGTTGAAATTTAGAAAGGCATTCATGCCTTTCAAATTGAAATTGTTCATGATATGGCCGTCGTTTCAATTTGTTTTTTGGTTTGCGTGTTGTTAACAATTAGTATTTTGATGAGATGTCTATTTAAAATGTTTTATTGAATTAATTGCCCAGCCAAAAAGTAATGTTCTGTGCATAAGTAACTCTGTGTGTCACGCTTTCACGCCAAAACTACTGAACCGATTTTATTGAAGTTTGATACAAGATAGCCTGAGATAGGACATGGATAGTTTTTTATTAACGGATAGGAACGGGAGCTACGCGGATATAACCGCGGGGGACAGCTAGTTACAAATAATTCTATTTCTAAAACAATAAATATGATATAATTAATAACTTAGCTCAAAAAGCTACAACTGTCTTTGGGCCATCTCCTTTCAGTTATTTCAGTTATTTATAGCGTTATCAATTTATCGTGAATGAATTAAATCAATTTAAATTAAATTTTTATGACACAATAATACTGTGACCATTTGATTTGAATAAAATGATAAATACTTATTTACTTCTAATTGTTTGCTAATTGACGTCAATCCCACAGTGACTAATTCATTCATGTTGTTGGAAAATACATTATTTTTGTGCTAAAATTAGCACAAAAATAATGTATACAATACAAACAAGTAAGTTTAGTAAACTTTGGGTTTTCTTAAGAGTCGGGTGTACTATTTTTTAACTTTCTTTCTAATCCACATATTTTTTTAGTTAATTTTTGCTAACAAAGATATATTTATTTATATATTTTTTTTATTTATATGTTTTGTCTTTTTATCTATATTAGTTTTAGGAAGGGAGACCACTTATTAGGTAAATGACACCGTCGACGCGTCGATCAGTTGCCCTTTTTTATGTCAGGCAATTTCAGTCTATGTTGTCACTTTGAAGTCGACTTAATAAATTAATTATTTATTATTTCAAAGCAACGACAATTATATAAAATCATGACACTACAAACACGATTCCCTATTTATTAGATCCACTCTATTATTGATTTGAAAGCCACGAAAAAAACTGTTCATCTTTTATTGAAAGTTAATTTTCTTAGTTAAAAGTTTTCTTTATAGACGTAGTTTTTAGAAATTATTGGTTTTATTGATTTCCCAATGATATATAACTTGTAATTATCCGTCTTGCTGATAGCCACGACACAGGCTGTGCCTAGTGTGGCTCTCATTTTGACTCTATGTACCACTTGTGGAATATATAAATATTATTATTATTTGTTCCAGTGAGTTCAGCCACGGCGGCGGCGAGCTAAAGTTCTCGTCTCCTCTAGCGGGCGGGCTGGTGCGTGCGCTGCGCGGTGCGCTGTGCGGCGCGCGCGCACACAAGCTCAGCAAGAGCGACGGAGACCTGCGCGCGCGCAAGTACAGCGATACTGACATGGGTAAGTAACTTCACCTAAAATAATAATTTAATGTCCTAAAACCGAATGCATTGTATGGGTGAACTTAATCTAAAAATTAGCAGTAAGGTAAATATTGTTTCTCAAGTGAGTGACTGTGTCTTTTTTGAGAAATAAATGTCTTTAAGCCTAACCTTTCAACGACCAACTGACAGCCGGCTGTCGCGCTGCTATTGTACCTATTTATAAACTATAAACTACGTTTATTCCAGGCGATGTCCGTCGCAGTAGCTGGTACAGCGGCCCCTCAGAAGTATCTCTAGATGATATCGATCTCGTTATGTCTAAGGTGAGTTCTTCGATCATTTATAACTTTTGATCGCAACTTGTTTAGCTGCGTCAAAGTGAAATATACCGTATAATATAGCCAACGGCACTCGATTGTGTAAGTTTTAGTGGACGACAGTTTAGTAATGAGATCTGTCAACTCAGGCGTATTATGTCAGAAATTACTGGTCCTGAATTACAGGCCTGGATACTGGAATTGCGAACTCAGATTTTCGCGAGAGTAAGTGAGATAAGGGCTGGAGAATCTATACTAATATTATAAAGAGGTAAAATTTGTAAGTTTGTATGTAGGGGGTAATCTCTGGAACTCATGATCCAAATCTAAAAATTTTTTCACTGGCAGAAAGCTATATTATTCCTGAGTGCTATAGGCTATATAATATCACGCTGTGTCCCACGGGTGCGAGGCAGTAACCAAAAACCTAATGTAACGCGGGTGAAACCGCGAGGAACAGCTAGTTTCTAATAATTTGTGAAAACGGTCTTCCATAAGTCCTTCGTTTTAATATAAAGTTGTTTGTAGGAATCCAAGCACATCCCGGCGGGCCAGTTGTCTCGCTACAGCGGCGCGGGAGAGCTGCTGTCGTCCACCGCGCTCGCGCCGCCCTTCGTCGCGCACTCCGTCACCTCGCTCGACGACAGGTCTGTACTACACTAGCGGACACGCATCTCAAGTTTAAATCTTGATTATACAAGGAGTAATTTTAGTCTTAAAAAACCCGCTAGATGATTCTATCCATACAAATAAACAACTTTTATTATGGAACCAACTCTGAAATCTCGAAAAAAATATCAGCTGTTTTTAACTCAAGTTCAATGTTCCCGACCATAATGTATGAAGCAGCTGATATTTTTAAGTAGTGTGAAAAAGTTTTTTTATGAGTAGAATCATCTCCTAGCGGATTCTTTAAAAACAAAAATACACGTAGTAGAATAAGAAATTGCTTCGCTAATATAAATATAACGCAGTTCGTTTGTATTCGTCATCTATGTGTGAGTTTTAACCTGAATTCTTCTATTCTTCTCGATGATACATCTATCTAAACCCGAAGCAATTTGTATCCCTTTTTACAAAATTAGTATAAAACGCACACTTTTTATAGTTAACACAGAGAAGAAGTGCAGTAAACTACAAAAAAAAAATCATAAATTATCGTCAAATCACGACCATTGTTGAACCACTAGTTAATTAAATTAAATTCTCTAATACGCAGTGTGTCGGACCGCCGTTCGCTGCTGTCGGTGGCGTCCGGTATCTACGAGGAGATCCCCGACCTGCCTGAGTTAGCTCCTGACGGCTACAACTCCTGTGATGTGCCTGACGGAGTGCTTAAGGTAATACCATATTGTGTACTTTATTTTTTCATACGTTATATACATAAGTAAAGAATTTTTTTTTTCTTTTAGACATCATAATTATGACTTTAATTGCATGAATTGGTATTTCGTGGTTATTTAAAATCATCAACTTTTTGGGGGAGTTTGTAATGCTGCTTTGTAAATTTAGCAATTTTCGTAATAAAAACAGCAGGCGTTCATTTTATAGTATGCTGAAAACAAAACAGCTAAATAATTAGAATTGCATTACCGCAACGAAGACCTGTTTCAAGCTATTTCTAGGTGGTTTTAAAAAACAATTACGATGGCTAAGCTTTTTAACCTAAGCTATCCGAGGATCGCTCTGATATTTTGTCTTCGTTATACTACATAACAGCGACCGTTTACGCCGTTTACAAAATGAGGACTATGAATGGCGAATTCGCTCAAGATGCCTGCGACATAATGAATACTTAAATTATATGATTGTACACAGGCGCTGTGCGAGGAGCCGACGTACGAGTGCGTGGGCGAGTGCGTGTACGCCACCATGCGTCGCCGCCGACCGCCGCCGCTGCCGCCACGACATCCCTTCAGGTACCAAACTACTGCATGTTTTATACATAATATCACTACTTTACTGCTCTGATGCTCGTCTAGTCATTTGAAGTCCTCAAAAAAAAAGCTACAAGCTCGTAAACGGAGCTACACTTTAGGGCTAAAACTGCGCGACTGGCGTCACGCCACGCGACGGTAGTCACGTATAGCGAGTGGCTCTGCGCAGGTGTCCAGCGCACTGCAGCGCACACTCGTACTCGCCACGAGTACACGCAAGTGTCGCCGCTTGCACGGAACCGCGTGAACTTCCGCTGTATAGTTTCAGCCCTAACGTTTGACCATCTCATTCATGGAGGTTCATTAGTCACTTAAACGACCATTGTGTTTGTTCATTACAGCACACTAAAACCAGGCGAGACCTGGGGTCGTCGCTCTAAGACTCCGCGCGAAGGCAACGTGACGCGCCACTCGTCGCTGGGCTCCCTGCCGCGCTGCAGCAACACGCTGCCGCTCCACACCAACACGCTGCCCAAGCGGCAACCCTTCAGCGTGTTCAGGTAACTGTTTACTGAAGATACAACGTGACGCGCCACTCGTCGCTGGGCTCCCTGCCGCGCTGCAGCAACACGCTGCCGCTCCACACCAACACGCTGCCCAAGCGGCAACCCTACAGCGGGTTAAGGTAAACTGGTTTACTGAAGATACAACGTGACGCGCCACTCGTCGCTGGGCTCCCTGCCGCGCTGCAGCAACACGCTGCGCTCCACACCAACACGTGCCCAAGCGGCAACCCTTCAGCGTGTTCAGGTAACGTTTACTGAAGATAAAAAGTTACGAGCCACTCGTCGCTGGGCTCCCTGCCGCGCTGCAGCAACACGCTGCCGCTCCACACCAACACGCTGCCCAAGCGGCAACCCTTCAGCGTGTTCAGGTAACTGTTTACTGAAGATACAACGTGACGCAACTTCAAACTTTCAACGTTTTATCATATTTATCCAACAAATAAATCATCGGTTTTCTCGCAATGTTTTTCAGCCCCTTGCATGAGAGGCAGCTTTCTTATATAATGTGCCAACTAATTTTAAGTTATTGTTTAATGACAATGTTTTATAGATTAAAATGTACTCGTTTACCAACAGAAAACGGCTCAAAAGCGACTCCCGCGTCATTGGCTCGCAGAAATCCGAGACTTCAAAGGAGAACAAAGACGTCGAGACTAAAAAGAAGAAGTTTGACTTCACGCCGACGCGCGACATATTCAAGAGCTTTAAAGTGAGTCGCAAGATGAAGAACTTGA